>OY728137.1:642281440-643511162 GCA_963277665.1 Viscum album
TGAATCCAGAATTCACACTTTCTAAATTTCACATATAACTATTTTCTTATAAGAGTATTAATAATGATCCACAAGTGATTATCATGATCCTAATATCATTTACAGTACACCAATATATCATCAATAAATACAAAAAAAAATCATTAAGACATTCCTTGAATAATTTATTCATTAGATCCATAAAAATAGAGGGTGAATTAGTTAATCTAATTGGAATTATTGTATTCTCAAAATTTCCATACCTTGTTCAAACTGCTGTATTTAGAATATCTTCTTTCTTTACTCACAATTTATGATACCTAGAATTAAGGTAAATTTTTGAAAAAATATTGAGCTCTATAGAGTTGAAATAATAGTTCATTAATGCGAGGCATAAGATATTTTTTCTTTATTATAATAGCATTTATTTTCCTATAATCAATGAAAAACCTCATAGATCCATCTTTCTTATTAACAAATAGAACAAGGGATCCCCAAGGTGAAACACTAGGGTTTATATATACCTTTTTACACAACTCATGTAGTTGATTATTCAACCCCACTAATTACACAATGGACATTCTATAGGGAGTCTTTGATATTGGTCTCACATCAAGGATTAAATCAATAGAAAACTCAACTTCATGTTATGGTGGATGTTCAGGTAATTCCTTAAGAAATACATCAATGTATTCCTATACAATAGGTACATATTTAATTCTAATATTACCTTTTTTCATCCATATATTTTTTCTACTCTTCATCCCAAATAATATAATTCAAAAGATCTAATAAAGGTGGATCAAGACATGACTCGGGTGATGACGTATTCCCTCTAATGATAAGGAATTCCACATCCTCATAATTAATCATAATTTCCTTCTCTTTTCAATATTTTTTTTAATTATATTTTGAAATCTAATATATACTAAGGATTATATCAAAATCAACCATAGGTATAATAATCAAGTATGAAAACAGGGCATGTTTATGTTTCATAATGAGAATTTATTGACATATCCTTATTGTAGTGAAACTTCCACTATGAGTTTTGACTGATAAATCCATTATTTGGGTGTTAGGGAAATACCTAATTTTCTTGGAAAATAGGGTATATATTAAAGAGTGTGAATATCCCAAATCAAATAAATAATTGGATAAATTTGAGGCTATGATTAAAGTACCTTCCACCACATCATTGAGAAATTTAACTTCAAATATTGTGATTACCTAAGTTTAAACTTCTCCCCTCAACCTATTATACAATATGTTCCATTTATTATTAGGTTATTAGTGTTAATATTTCCCCATTTCTCTATAGTTTAAGCACTGCGAATAATTTATTTGTTCCTTACCCTTGCATTCATTAGCCAGGTGACCCTTATCTCCACATTTGTAACAAACTCCCATGCCCTTGATGCATTTTACAAGATGTCACTTTCCATAATTTTTACATGATGGAAATTTATTTATCCCCTTATTATTATTTGAAACTTTACCTTTTTCATAGTTCTCATATAACCAATTCTTCTCCTGATTTCCCTTGAAGATATAAGATCTTGAAAATTCCTTCTTTATTTTGATGGCAGTAATACTATTTCATCATATGATGATTTTTTTGAGAAACTAGTGTCCTTCAAAGATTTGGATTAAGGAATTCAAAGAAATGGTTCTTATTTCTCTCTGTATTATGTATATAATCCATAGAATACCTAGATAGTCTTGTAAATATAGACTCATACTCCACAACACTTTTTCCTCCTTTTTATTTAAGCTGAATAACTTTCTATTCATTTCAGTTTATTTCTCATGAGGAAAATATTTATTAAATAATATTACTTTAAAATATCTCCATTCCATATGTTATATTTATTTATATCTCCCTAGTATTCTATATCAAAAACCACCATTGATCAAAATCACCTCTAAGATAATACACTGACAATATAACATTTCCCTTTCATTGAATCCTAAGGTGATAAATATCTTTTCAAAAGACTTGATCCATTGTTCAGCTACCACTGGATTAATAGTTACACTAAAAGATAGAGGCTTATGTCACATGAAACACTCCAATATAAGTGTATCATGTTGTGGAAAATCATGTTTCTTCTTATGTATAAGGTTATTAGACATAACCTAGGTTATCTACCCTAATATGTTTATGATCTATTCAGCTTCAACACCAACTATATTGGATTTCCCAATGGGGAAATCCCTACATTGACCATGGGTATTGATTATCTTCCTTTCATTAAGTGTCATCACTAAATAATGGAATATTACGAGTTAGCTCAAAATAATCATGAATATTGATCCAAAAAATAAAAATCCCTCTAAAAGTTCTCAAATAATATAAGGGAGTATCATAATTATAATGTTAGAAATTTTCATTTAAAATATAGTTCCCAAGGTTTCTACTAAACTTTATTTGATAATAGTTATAACAACCCAAACTCCAATAACATAGATTTGGTATATATTTTATTACATTTTAATAGATACAAGGAGTATAATCCCAAAATATCAATCAGTTTAGTATTCTTAGAGAAATAAACACATACATGATACCAATTTTACATTGGGAATAAAATATAAATATAACCATAGTAAATATTCTGAATCCTTGAAAATCATTCAAATATTTCATCTTCATAACACGGGGAAAGAAAAAAAATAAGGGTGAGCTCAAATTCTCAGTAAGGATTTGTACAATGGAATATATCATGAGTAAATGAGGTATAATCAATATAGAAATATAAATAACTAAATAAAAATTCCATTTAATCAATAACCTGAGTAGGAAAAACATCCATGGATAATATCAATGCTATAATCTCATGGATAATAATAACCAAATTATAAATGAAGGAAATGAATACTATTGTATGTAATGATTTAAAATCTAATGATATCTCTATCATCAAGACCTTTTTCCAAGACAGTTTAAAAACTATGGGTAAAGACCTAGTTAATTTGGCATACTGATTTGCCTCATGAGACTTGTTGATGTATCGAGGGGATATATAATTTTGTCTCCCACCCATAACTTCTTGTCCAATCATTCCTCATATATATAATGATAAATTTAATTCACAAACAATGCACCTTATCAAAAAATTCCCATATCAGGTAAGGAATATAGATTACCAATAATTACCCAGTCAATCAAATAACATTCAAAGTAAAAAACTGTATGTGTAAATAATATACGTTTAAAAAAATAATAATATCCATGAAACAAATAATATGTATATTTAATGGAAATTTAATGTTTGATGATCATAAGAAAGTGAATGTTTCAAAATAAAGTTATTGTCCATGAGATTAATCAAGAGATGATAGATGACCATAAAAAATTAAATTTTATAGTAAAATTGATTCATTTAAATAATTGATGAAAAATGGAAATGAAACATATAAAATAAGTTTTTATTAAAGATTTTTCTTTGTAAAACCATTGAAATTATTGAGAATAATATAAAGGTCATAATATGGTTATGGTGGCAGGAAAGTCTTTTAACATCGTATAAGTTAAAAAACATTCCTTTTGACTTTTTGTAAAGAAAGTTGAAAAAAATAATTTTGGAAAAACATTAGAAATATTAATTTCATACTATGTAAAATTTAAAGGATAGTTTAAAACACTATTTATGAATTATTTTTTTAAATAAAAATATGTTTTTAAAACTATTTTGTAAAAATATGGATATGAAAGAAAAATATACCCAATTAAAAGAGGAATAAGACCAAATTTTATTTTAAACATATATCTTGAAAGAGTAAATTTAATTAAATAAATAATCACCATGAATAAAATTATATTCATGTAAAATAACTCAAAAGGGTAGTATATACACCATATAAAAGTAAATAGGTACATATTACCAAATATATCTCAATGGAGTGGAAATTGAGATGAAATCTTTTACCTCACGTTTTCTTTTAGTTGAACGTGATTTAACCTCCTGTATAATAAATTTATATTTATTATAATTATAAAAAAAACCTTATACATATATATAATATCATATATGATTCATTTGTAACATTTTATCACCTATTTTTTTATCAATAATTTATTATTATCAATATTTCGAGTGTTAACTGCTTTATTTTTCATGTATGTTTTGATTCAGTAGTTATAAACTTTGTAATTTTATTATGGTCCCATCATATATTGAATGTTATTCATGGTATAATTAACACATATATATATATATATTTTATACATAGATATTTATATTCATTCATAAAATATAGAGATATATAAAATGAATTACATTGTTTATGGAGACGGTAGACCGTACGTACGCATGAACGTTGTTTTCACTTTTTTGATAGATGGAATGAAAGAAAGGTGAATAATAATTAATATTTATAGAATAATTATCATATCATATATATCATATATATTCATTAATTATATCCTTATTACAATCAATGTAAAATATAAATAAAAAATGGATCACATCGCTTTGTGGAGGTGACAGTCTGCACGTACGCACAAGTGACATTAATGTTTTCCAATGGATTGGAAGGTAATAAGGTATATATGATATTATAATCCCAGAATAATATTTATTTCATACATGAAATATATATTCATTAGTTATATATTATAACCATCCAAGTGAAATGGTAATGAAAAATGAATTACACCGCTACGTGGAGACAATAAGCCGTACATACACACAAACAATATTTTCACTTTTGGTAGAATGGAAAAGAGATGGAATATGGTCTTACCCTAATCATAATAAAATATAAGTACATTTATGATAATTTATTTATTATATTAGTATGGGCACAACACTTTAAGATAAATTAGAAGAAGAAATGGACTTGAAGGACTCAGTAAAGACGACTACCTCTTTTTCAGTAGACTTCCATTAAATCTCTTCTTAAGAGACCTAAGGTAGGTATTTTGGAATGAAAAAAACTTATAGAACTTATATAATGATGTTTATAAGTGAATTTAATTGTAATTGGTTGTGATATATGGATCAAAGTGTTGTTAATAATTAAGATAATGAGTTTCCTCTTATAAGAGTTGGGAGAGGAATTCTTGAAATTTCTTAAAACATCAAAACAATATAAATTATATTTCATATCTAAATGGACGAAAATTTATATAATTAAAATATAGTATGATTATGAGTCTAAATAATCTCATAAAATAAAATTTGGACAAGTTTTAGTTGTGTTTTCACCCTTATATTTTAGTTTTAACATCTCATTAACCCTTTTGACAATTACCACAATATTAAACTTTTCTACCTTTTAAGGGTTAATAATGTTACTATAAAATGATAAAAGACCCATAAATGGACCATGGTTTATGTTTAAAACAATATAACATTAATTTTTATGATTCTAATATTTTTATGAATTTTAAATTATTTAATAAAATATTATTTATTATAAAATATCGTTTATGTCAATTTTGGAACTATTCATTTAATTTGACTTCTAAAACTACAATACAACAATGTAATTATAATAAAATACATCCAAACATCTATAATATTTAATTTTTATCTGAAAAATCCCATAAAAAAATAACCCAAATAATATTATTTTTATATTTTTTAAAATCATTTTATTGATTTTTTTAATGCTTGCACAAGCACTGTGTTAGTGTTGCATAAAATTTTAAGACAATTATTTCTTCACTAAAAAACAAAAATAAATTATCATTATAAAAAAATAATTTATATTTAAAATGAATATTTATAACCTAAAATATCCTCTATTTATATCTATGTAAAAAATTTAAAGATAATAAAACAAAGAGAATGACATTTTTGACTTTTCTTTATATAAAATAATATAATGGTTCAAAATCTTGGAAAAATGTAAAAAATGACATATATTATAATTTTTGATGATTATGGATGGTATATACTCATAAAATAAAATCAATTGAAGTGTTAGGGTAATTATTTAGTCACTATCATTTTATTTTTAACCTTAGTTACCTGATTTAGGCCTTTACTGTGGTAATAAAAATATTAAAGTTACTATTTGTAATGTACAAAAATAAATAGGTCATATTTAAAAAAATTTACCACATGATTTAAAATATATAATTCATTTTTAAAGATTCAATTCACATAATTAAAATAAATTACTTTTTATATAAATGTGAAAAACACAACTAAAAATAATTTTTAGAAAAATGCGTTTTTAAGCCAAAAAATGTACTTAAAACCAAAATCAGGTATGATAAAGATTCAAATGAAATCAATTAGAATATAAATAATTAAATAATACTTATGTTACTTTTAGATCAAATTAAAATAATAATGATACTTTTTAATGAAAAAAATGACAATTTTACAAAAATCAATATTTTTCACTATTCACTGAAAAATCAGTATTTTTAGAAAAATGAAAAAATTTCACTCAAAGATAATTTTGATACAGAGATTTAAAAAATTATATCCTTTTTATTAAATAAAATTTATAAAATTTCAAGAAATTAATTCTAATTATTTTCTAACAAAAAGTGATAAAAACCTTTTTTTGAAGAAAACATGTTTTTAAAGAATAAAATAAATTTAAAGAAAAATTGAGAGTTTATTTCATAATAATCAATAAATATATTTATATTTATTAGGAATTTTTTTATATTTCATAAAATATTTAATCCTATTTATAGCCGCCAATTAACAACTATGTTATAATGGTCATATTTAAATAATAATATTTTATGGTTTATTTCAGCTCAGTGTTGCATGTTGTATACGCTATTAAACATAGTATTATTTTAAAATACCAGGATATTGAATATGTGACTCAACTAAGAATAACTATGTATTTCTTTAATGTAATTCAATCAAGGGCCAAATGTCTTTATCCATCATACAAGTGAATAAATCCCATCTTGGTTTCACTCCAACCAGCGGCATGATCAACAACATACCCAAAAAAACCCAATTAGATAAGTCACTTTTAACCAGCATAAGAAAGGTATAAAAGTATGAAGGTTCTCATGATAGGTATATTTCTAACTGCATGTAATGGGGATAGATAATAATTATATACCCCTAAGTATATCAATGACTGTATGACATTCTGTGAGATATAATTTGGTAGGTCAATCTAAGTAATAAGACTCTACTTATTACCTTATGAATATAATATTCATTTCTTATATAAAACCATTTATAATGAGTATAAGATTCTATTCATGCTAATATTACCATATCACCACAACCTATAATACTTCATGATTATCATCGATTAGGGATAACTCAAAGTCATACTTTGAGGGGATATCATCATTTAACCATTCATGTAAAGTAAAATGTAGCACACATGAATGAATGATACATGGTGGTTGAATTTATTAAAAATAAATGATACATTTACATCCATTACATCAATATATTATGTATCATATACCAAGAGATCTCACATGACCCTCATGTTGTTACTGTGGCAATGGATTCTTTAATGGATATGCTGCATTGTCCTTTGTATCCACTTAATAGATCCTAACATCACCCCTATCAATTATCTACCATATAAGATGGTATTTAAAAAGAACATATTTGGTCCTATGGTGATAATGGGGTTCATTATCCTAATAAATAGATCCATTATTATCATAATAAATCTCAATCTCTCCTTGAATACTAGGAATCACCACAAGTTTAGAGATGAACTTCCTAATACAAAAAACTTCCTTCACAACATCTGATGCAATGATGTTCTCTACCTTTTTTATCAAGTCCTCCACTATAATAACCCTGACCCCAATATCCTAAAGTCAGTGGTTACTTTATTTCATTAGAGATAAATATGAGTTATTGAATCCCAAAGGACTGAATAACTTAGCCTAATAATTTTTTATTATTTTCTATAAAGATCCACTTTTAGGGGGTTTAGTGGAAACCCTCACAAAAACACCCGGAAAAAAACCATCATACAAGAAATAAAAAAATCCCAAAATATAAAAGGCATAAGCTTTCACATAACCAAAAAACAACTAAGAAGAAAAACTAACCAATGATAACATGCTTTATGATGAAGGAAAGATTTAATGATCATCATTACTCTTCGAGTATGAGGTGTCACTCCTATATTTATAGAATAGGTCATGTATATCATCTCTAGGATGAAGCTGGAGACTTTCTTCAATTTTAGAAGTGATAAGATTCACAATTTACAAGTAATCATCAAAAAGGAAAAGGTCATGATCAACATCCTTGAAAATGAAATTAATCTTCGAATCAAACCACTGTTCACATGGTTCGTCAAGTCCCTTAGGACATTTCTCCTATGAAATTATATTACACTTATCCTTGGTCAAAATGGTGGTGGTATGGGATTCAATTCATTCCTCGGGAAAAGCCTTTCCAAATTGTAGGTAAGAAGACTTCATTTACCTAGAGAAGTTCTAGGGAAATGAGATATCACCTATATCCAAATTTCCTAGTCATGCATCCTATAACTAAACTTTATCTTTTTTTTCCAGCATGATCTTCCTCTTGTAGCACAACCTCATCACAAGGGGTTGGTTCCTACCCCTATGGACTTGTAAGCTCCCGAACATCATCATTTTCAGATATCATCACATCCAAGCTTACCTATGCCTTAATCTTTGACCCTTTGATCTTACTAGAGGCTCTAGTGGCCACAGGTTTTGGTGGGTTAAAATAGTCCTTACATGGTATGGATCTCTTCCCTTTGGTGATTGGAAAATTTCTAGAATCATGGATACCCTTCTTTCTATTCCTCGAGCCCAATCTGAAGGAAACCTCAACTTGATGAATTTTTTCACCTTCTGAAGTATATTGAGAGTCTATCTCTATGTCATTATAATTGAGTTCTTCCTATTTCTTTGAAATAGACTGCTTCCTTTTACACCTTGGAGTGACTGTCTTCCACCCTTCTAGATCAATGTTGCCCTTAGTATTTTCATTCAATGTTTTGAATCATTTGTGAAGCTAGAAAGAGATGAGGGGAGGGGGGATGCAACTTAACTAATTGATCCAAAACAAATTATTCTAGATTATGGTCTATATCTTTTTGCTCAGACTCAACACCCATATTTCTTAAACTATTCTGCAGACTTTCACTTGTGGAATTAATATTCTCACCCATACTCGAGCCAGAGGTAGACTGATCATTATGATAGAACAATATTGAGCCCACCACTACTGCAAATGACCGAGGGACTGCAACATTCAGGCATGGAGGAAGGATCCTCCTAGCTATCACTTTTTCCTTTGATAGAGAGTTTAGACTAGTGGAATAAAATGGCCTAGGGGCGATCTTAGGGGACTTCAAAGAGGGATCAATGTTGTGAACCCGTTAATCAGGAAGCAGGTTTCCAGAGATAACAACCAAACTAGCACCAACTAAGCATGGATCAGATAAGGATGAATTTTTGAAAGGACTCCCTTGACATGATTTCCTTCAATGGTAGTCTTATTGCAGATTCTCTAATTGGAAACAAAATGAGGAATGATCCTTCCAGGATTCAAATAATACCACTTTATGGAAACAAAATTCCTCATCGATTACAAGCCTAATAGTCTCGACCGATGATTTAGACACATCTACTTTAACACAGATTCATAGAGCAATGGGGTGGCCCAGAGATCTGGACCTATTATAAATGCACAAGAAATTACCTACCAAGTTTCCAAGCATACGTAGAATGGAAGGATTATGGAAGGAGAGAAGAAGTTTCAGGAACTGAACCCAAATTTCCATCGTCGAGGGGTCCTTCTTCATATGAAATTCATAGGTCTAGTGAAATAGAGATAAATGTGCCCCATAAATGAGCTGTGAATACTGGGACCAAGCAAACGTAAGGTCGCCTTCATCAGCGAAGTGAACTAGCAGGTGATGGGCATCAAGCAGACCTACAACTGCATGCCCTTTTAAACCCCAAGAAGTGTTTATGAACCCGTCGAAGGTACCCATCAACAGATGTCTCTAACCAAAGAAAGCGACCATATAGTTGTGAAGAATATTCTAAGCCTCATAAAACTTTTAAAGGAAGAGAGGGAGATGAGGAGTTCCAAAGTTGAAAGAGGGGACCTTCGGGTTTAGTGGAATGGAAGGAAAATCTAGAGGTGGGATTGGTGAAAGGGGATAAGGGTAGAGGACATGAGGAGGATGATAAAAAGCCCATCCCCTCAGTGGTTGAGTAGGGGACATCCATAATGGACATCACTGCTAGGGTTCTCCCATTACTCTCTACGATAGCTGCACTGAATAACTTAGTAGTCTTGGGAAACTAGATACATACTTGAAATTCACATTATATTTGAAAACTTGAAATACAACATATAATTTTATTTTAGAACACCGTTATTCCATTATTTATATCCCTTACTATCAATAAAAATACACTTTCTGACATCCTAGGTAAATAAAACATAAGAAATGGGTGAGATATAATGATCATTAAGGGTATGTGTATAGAAGAATCTATTATAAAGCAATAAAGAATAATCAATATGACAATATAAATAACTGTAACACATGGAATTTAATCAATAAATTGAACATGATGAATAATGCGGCACGAATAACTGATGATCAAAATAATTCCATATAAATAATCACATAATATTAAAATTTATACATGAGTATTATAACTAATAGAATAATCATGTGGACATTAATAACTAATCTCATAATGTGGGAATTAATAGTACTATAAATTATAAACATAACATCGAGGGATCATGCTAAGACAACTTACATAAACGATTAAGGTATTGCCCAAAAACCCAAGCTAGTTTGTATCATGAGACCTACCGATACATCGAGGGGCTATAATGGGCCCCACCCATCACTTACTAAGTCCAATAAATTACTCATATGAAAGAAGAGAAATATAATTAATATATACATTCATAATAAAAACTTTCATAAAAAATGTTAATAACTTCCCCAATCAATAAATATAATCATAAACCATCCAGAGTAATATGGATAATAATATCAAAATAGAATATACCCAATAAATTTATCACAAACCATCCATAGAAATAAGGTGTATAGTATCATTAAAATATACCCCCAATGGTGAATTAGTAAAATAAGTGTTGTTTTCATTTATTATTATAAATACCATAAAAATTCCATTAAAAACATTCTTAAGAAAAATACTATTTTCACTTTGAAAAATACTTTTTTTTAAAACAAAAAATTTCTAGAATATTAGGATTTTTTTATTTAGAAAAAACCTTGTTAAAAATTTAGAGTAACTTCAAAACAATTAGTGGTCATGATGGTGGATAATTATATACATTCCATATAAGTAAAAAACATTCTTTTCACACTATTGTAAAAAGGTTAAAAAGTACCTTGTTCAGAAAACGATAAGAAAATTCCCTTAAAACCATATTGTAAAAATTAAAAAATGGGAAAAAATGTATATAATAAATCATTTTTAAAATGATAAAAATATTTTTGACAATATTTTTAGAAAACATGGACATGGAAAAAAAATGATTTTCTAGCGAAGAGAGAAATAAAATTGGCCTTTATTAAAAACATTTTCTAAATCCTTTTAATTAATAAAGGGTGGAAAATGGAACTATTACTTGAAAATTTCATGAATAAATAGAGGATAAAAAAATATATTGGGTTTAAGATATAAATATCAAATAATTATCTCAAGGGAGGCTTAAACACAAACAATCCCGAATAATGATGGATTGTGAAATAAGCCCTTACCACTTTGTTAACTCTTAAATTGTAATCCCCATGTAAGAAATAAATTCAAATAAAAATTTAAATATCATGAATTAAAAGATATTCATGATATAAAATATAAAATGGGAGTATATACACCAAATAAAATAATAGGTGGTGAATTTTTCAAATGTCTCATGAAAGTAAAAGTGAGATGAGAAACCCTTACCTCTGGTCCGATTTCCTTTGTATGTGTTTAAAAATCCTATGTATTAAATATATATTTATCATAAAACTATTAAATAACCATAATAATATATTTTATTCCATATATTATTTATTTTTAAATTTTTATCACCCATTTATTAGCAATTACTTGTTAAAAACATTCTTCTGAGTAATAACTGTTTTGGTTTTCATATATGTTTTGGTTTGGTAATTTAGATCATTGTATTGTGATAATGGTTTCATAATATCTAGAATTTTAACCATGATATAAATATCATATATATTCATTATATAATTATCTATAATACTCCATAAGATTTAGATATAAAAAAATGAGTTACACTGTTCATAGAGATGGTAGGCCGTATGCACACATGAATATGTTTTCATTTTTTTTGACGGATGAACCAAAAGAAAGGTAAATTTTATTCCACCATTAAAAAATAATTATTTTATCATATATATCATATATATTCATTAAATATATACTTATTTACATCCATTTTAAAATAAAATTAAAAAAATTTCACATCATTTCATGGAGGTGGTAGTCCACATGTACGCATGAGCAGCATTATCGTTTCCCAATGGATTGGAAGGTAAGAAGGTAGATTTGATATTATAATTATAGATGTGAAATTAACACACACACACACACATACACACACACAAATATATATATATATATATATATATATATATATATCTATTAAATCCATCATTATATTTGGCCATGAGTGGTGTGATAGAAAATGAATTTCATCAGCTTGCGAGGCAGTGGTCTGCCGTACACACGATTGATAGTTTCGTTTCCCATTTTGTGGAAGAGAAAATGGATATAGGTAATTAAATTAAAATGATAACATATAATTATATTAGATATTTTTATTATTATTTAATCATAGTTTATGAATTTTTTAAGGAGTTAAAGGAAGAAATAAAATGAAAACACATGGTTAAGAACTATACCTCTTCTTCAGAAAACCTCTTTAGGTTTATACTTAAAGCCTCCCTAGATTGGTTTTATGATAAAAAAATGAGTCTAAGTCATGAGAATTGATTTAATTAAGGTATTTTGGTAGTTATTTACTGACCCAAATGGATTTGTAAGTGTGAAGAGAAGAGATGAGGGAGTTCACTTTTATAATTAGGGGGAAGGACACACTGATAATTTTTGAAAAGAATAAATTGTATCCATGTTTTCTACATGAAAGGGATAATTTTAGAACATTATATGAGATAAGGACAACATATGTCTATAAAATAGGAATTGGAAATGTTTTTAGTCCATTTAAACCTTTGTCTTCTCAGTTTAACCCCTGATAAACCTGTTTTAACCTTAACCATTGTAATTAATTTTAATGTTTTTACTATTCATCATGACCAAAAGTTAAGTTGGACTTATTATATAAAATTAAATATGATTATTGAAAATATATAATCCATTTTACTAATTCAATTAACATAATTGGAAGAAATTAATTTAAAATTAAATCTGTAGATGTGACAAAAAAATGGTTTTCCAAAGGAAAAGTTTTCAAAAGTATAAAAAGTTTTTATATCAAAACTTAATATAAGATTAATTTAAATGACATAAATTGGATTAATTATTATATAATTGAATTAATTTTACTTTTAAAACAAATTTAAACAAAATATAACTTTTTAAATTCTTTAAATGAAAATATATTTTTCAACAAAATCAGTATTTTTTCACTATTCATCGAAAAATAATATTTTCAGAAAATTTTCAAAAATTAACTTTAAGATAATTTTTTACATGATGATTTAAAAAATTAGTTTTATTTTTTCATATAAATTTTCTAAAAGTGGTAAATTTAAATTTTAAAATAAGAATGCAAACCATGACGAAACCACTTTTTAGAAAAACATAGTTTTTAAGCATAAAACTAGGTTTATTCTTATCTCATGCTTACCAAAAATATTAAATGAATGATAATTTTTTTTATTGAATATATAATATATAAATTTCATCAAAATAATTTACCAATAGTGACTAATTTAATTTATTAAGATAAAAAAACACTGCGTACATAAAAGAAGTTTTTCATAAAAATATTTCTTTTCCTTTCAAATGATTTTTATTTTTATTTATAATAGATTGATAACTGATGAATTTATTTTATACAAGTGTAAACCATATAATATTAATAATTTATTTAGTCCTATTATTAACTTACATTTTAAAGGCTAAGTTATATTAGCAATATTTAAATAATATATTTTACGGGTCATTTAATATCAGTGTTGCGTGCTATATATACTATTAAACATAATGTTTTTCTTTTAAAATATCTAGGTTGCATGTATTGAAAGTTATAAAAGAGGATAAATTTATTTAAAAGAAATATATCATAAAGTCTTGGGGTTTTACATCCATAGTAGATTGTTTGGAATTATTCTAAGAATTAAATCAACTTTTCAGATAAGACACAAAACCTGATTGAGATTTCATATCATCTACATTGAATTGAAAATGTACATCTATGTAACCTTTTACACATAGATCATCCTCACTTATAAAGACCCAAAACACATCCTCAATCCTTATCAAGTACTTAAGAATTTTCTTCGAAATAATCCAGTGACTCTCACTAGGATTATATTTGTATATACTTGTTATGTTAAGGGAATAGGAAACATCAGGCCAAGTACACATAAAAAACTAACTCAGGATAACCTATGACATTGTAACACCCCAAGATTTTGGAATATATTTTACCTTAAATAAACATTTTATCATTAGCGTGTTTCACACACAACACCAAACTAAATTGTGATAAGTCATATTAGATGAATATTATTAATAAAACTATAAGAATAATAAAAACATCTAGTAAATAAAATTATATTAATCAACTAAAAATTCATAATTTTAGAGGATAAATAATAAATGAGATTTAATATTAAAATTAATTATTCTTTTACAAATATTTTTTTAAAATTATTGTATATTTTATTCAAATAAATAAATTGACAAATATTAAATGATAATATATAATATTTTAATATATTAACTAACATATTAGAATTATTTAAATTATAAATTGATATGAAATAATATTAAGAATGCCTAATGTTTTAAAACATCATTTTTTAATAAAAGTAGTTTTTTTATATTTTGTATTTTCTTATAAAAAAATAATTTATAAATTTTGGAATCTGAATTAGATAAAACAAACTTCATTTTTAGATTTATAATGTAAAAATCACCCCAACATGATTTTTTGAGTTTTTTTCTAAAAAAATGATTTTAGGTGAATAGTGAAATATACCGTCTTTACTAATACTATTAATTTTATGTCATTATTAGTATATAAGTATGAAATAAAAATTCATGTGATTTTTATTTATAAAATATTTCTTTTATAATTGAAAATATACATTTTAAAATTCTTATTATAGTTTAAAAATCTATTTTTGATATTTTAAAACTCAAGTAATATATTTCTCAAAAATTGTTTTAATACATTATACATTTATTATATTAAAATTAATTTTTAAAACTTTTATAAATTTAAGAATAAGAAATTGATTTAAAATTTATAATAAGTGGGTAGAAATTATATAATAAGTACCACTTTATTTTTAGGAATATAGATTAAGTTACCTTAGATAAGAACTAGTTACTGTGGTAAAATCTTAAATGAAAAAAGTAATAATTAAAGGGGTAAAAGGATTGAAACATGTTAAAAAAATGTTTCTAATTGAGTGGTTGAGATATTCTAGACCTTATATCACCCTCCTATCAATTATTATATATTTTTGGAGCCACTTTACATGTTTAACATGTTCTCCCTTTATATTAAGTTGAAATATTTAAAAAATGTCATTCTCACCACTTATAAAAGGGGCCCCTCACCACCCCTTCAACACCACTATAAAAATTATGTTTACTCAAAAAAATATTCCCACTTTACTTACCCTAGTATCATCTTTCACTCTCATGAGATTCTGGTTACAATGGATTATCATAAGCCCTTATTTTCCAAGGAATCCTCCAAGAGAAACCCAAAGTTCTCAACATATGTTCAATATTTTTAATAACATATTTTTATTTCATATTACCATTTAAAATTTATCTTTAAAAATATTATATAATGATTATTTATATTATACTAAATGTTTCAATATTTTGTGAATAAATATTAACCTCCCCCCTTTCCATAAGAAAAATGAAAACATTAATCGTGCATATGTGTGGACTACTGCCTTCACAACATAAAATATTTTGTTTTCATTCACCGCATTAAAATGATGGAATTAATAATGAATTAAATATATAATTATTATATTTATAACATGTTTTAGGTTCTTAAAATAATAAACCATATTACCACTTTCAACTATACTATGGGAAACAAAATCATCTTTCATGCTTACGTGCAGACTACTGCCTCCATGGAACGATATATTATGATTTTACTACCACTTTCATGGATGGTTATAAATTATAAATTATTAGTATATATTATATGTATTATTAATAAATATAATTAATATGGATGTTTATGGATAAAAAAATTAACGATTTTTATTAGAAAATCCATCAATATCGATAAATAACCTAAAACTAATTTATCATTGATTTTGACTTTATGAAATGAAATGAAACTCTCATATAATTGTATTATAAATTTATAGGTAATTATAAAACATCAATGAAATCATATTATATTACCCAGGAAAGATAAAATTTGTATCAAATAATGGGTACTGAAATCAACATCATAAAGCATGCACGAAATAAATAAAGTTACTAACACCAGATGGTAAAAATAAGCGACAACTAATGAATATATTCATAATAAATGAAATTATAACATGGATGAATATGAAATAATAATTGATGATATTATATTATATAAATATTTAAATAATGATTTGGTTTTATCTATGGAAAGTATACATCAATATTTAACTCAATAATTAAGAAAACACATTTTGTTGGTTAAGAAAATCACCAAAGTCTTATTTTTGTCAATTTCATCTTCAAGGATAAAGAGTGAAAAAATCAGAAAGTGAAATTGAAAATTCATAAATCATTTTAATTAATCTATTACACTAAGTTTAATTTTTTAAGAATAATTCTCAACCATTTTAATATATTTTTATTCCATATCCATGTTTTTACTTGGTGCCAATGTTCTCCTTTACCTAGTGAAAACAATTTTTTTTATCTCTAATTATAATTTTATTCACCTTTATTAATTTTTAAAATAATAGTTTTTTTATCCTTTTAATGATGTGGGTTTTCAATAATGGAATTTTAAAATATTTAAAAGTATTTTCCTTACCATGGGTTAATATTCTTCCCTTCTACTTCACATTTTGACATATGTTTTATTTCTTATCAAGGTATATTTATTGGAATTTATTTTAAAGTAATGTTTTAAGAAATTTTCTCATACTATTAAAAAAAATAGGTTTTGTCAAGTGAATTGAAAATCAAATATTCTTAAGGCGATATTAAGACATTATTTTTAAGAAAAATATTTTTTTTCATTTATCTTCTATTTTCAAAGGATTAATATATAATGAATTAATGGTTCATAAATCACCCTTAATTTTATATTTTTTAATACTACTTTTGGATGATCATGTTTTTTATCAAATGATCATGTTTTTTTATGTGATACCATTTGAAAAAGTTATAAAACCCATTTTCTTCCCATGGGTTAGTTATGATAAAATGAATGATTTGATTTTAAGTGGCACTCATATGTATGGATGATGATGGGTGTGGTCTTATATCACACTAAAATTAATTGGTTAAGGTTTTATATCTCATGACATATTTTTTTTTCATGGGTATAATTATGTTTTAACTATTCTCACAAGTTTGTGTGTTGGTATAATTACAGTTTAGATATGCTCACAAGGTTTGCTTGATTATAATTGCAGTTTATCTATACTCATAAGGTTGTGCATGGGAAATTTTTTTGTTTATCTATGACCACAAGGTTGTGCATGGGTATAATTTTGGTTTAGCTATGCTCAGAAGGTTATGCATTGGTATAATTGTGGTTTAGTTATGCTCATAACATTTTGCATGAGTATAATTGTGGTTAATCTATGCTCACAAATCTATCCATAGATATAATTATGGTTAAAATATGTTTAAAATGATATATTATCTTATACTTATGTTTATGCCACTCTCTTACACATATTCTTATGCCTATGCTATGCTCTCTCGACTCTTGTTTATTGAATAATGTTTCCATACTCTTTTGATTAATAACTTATGTTATGCCAAGCCTTATGACCATGAATCTCAATTTATGTTCTATTATTTATTGGTTATGATTTTATTATGAATATTTGTTATACCCGTAAGCTCATCTTATGTTCCCTTATAATTTTTTATTGGTATCTCTTATGTTTACCCTTACCAAGCATCCAAGCTCATGTATTTGTTATGTTTTTCATCCCCAGGTTATGAAGATAAGTATAACTTGTGGAAATCCTAGAAGTTATTATAGAGAAGTTTGATTATGGATAAATGATTATAGATCAATTTTTTCATGTTGTTAATCTCCAAGATACTAAAATATCCGGTCCTTGAGTTGTGTGACTTTTGTGAGATATATTAATTAAAATATGGTATCAATGTATTATTTATGTATGTTTATCTTGGGTTTCAAAGTTGGTATGAAATGAGGGTTTAATTATTTTGGGGATTATTTTAGATAAATTTAATGAAAAAACTAGGGATTATTCTAATGGATGAGTTTAAGTACATGATAACATCCAGATGTTTTGGTAAAGTAGAGATTGTGTGGTTCTCCTGGAAATAATATCCCTGTCAGGATACTACAAGTGGATGTAGTATCTAACAAATATGTAACTAGGTGTAATAACCCTAAAAAGGTAATTTTGGGTATTAACTAAATATTTATTCAGTGTATGATAAAGATTCCCAACTACACACTAATTTTGACACTCTTAGGGGGCATTATTTTGTTAATTCACATTCTATTTATACACCACTATGGGGGATTTGAATACTTTTAGGTTAGAGAACCTAATAAAAAATTACCATGAATAACATATATTAAAGCCATGAAATTTAAAATTTAAGGCACACATGTTATTTATGATTCATTAATTCAATTATAATAGTTTTTTCCTAGATTAAGTATCCTTCTCATTTAATTATTTTTATTAAAGAAATGGATAGAGTAAGAAGAAACTAGGTTAAAAATGGGCATAATGGGAAATGCAATGATTTTCTAAATGAGCTACTGAATGGGATGGGAGATAGTGTACAAAACCTCATAGCAATGATCACCCAATTGTCACAAGCTATGAATAATAACATAAACCATGTTGAGGTCCAAAAATTCTCTAATAATGGAGTAAAATTATATCAAGTCTTTCATTTGACAAAGTAATCCCTACTTTAGTGGATATTTTTATACACTTATTACTGAGAAATGGATCAATGCGATGGAAAAGATGTTTTCTATTCTCCAATGATTAGAGCATGAAAAGGTTTTCTTGGATATCTATCATTTGGAAGGAGAGGCTGACCAATGGTGGAATCACATTAAGAATATGAAAAATAAGGAATAAGTTGACTCTATGGAATGAGAGTAATTCAAAATGGAATTCTTAAATAAATATTTTCCCCAAACTCTTCACATGAAAATGGAGAGTGAATTATAGAGTTTAAAATGTAGGATAAATAAGTGAGTACCATCATCCAATTTTTTTTTTCATTTTTAGAATAAAACACTGTTATGATTGAGTGGGAACCTAAAAAATTAATCGATACTAAAATCACCAAACATCACTAACACACACAAAATCACATTCAAAATCAAAAATAAAATTTCAAAAAATAGCACACAACCTCACCACAGAATATGATCCACCTTGAACTACACACCTTAATTCACTAGTCAACATTATCTTAACCCACCCCTGTCACCAGAGAGACTCGATAGAAGATCATCGACATCACTTTGAAGCACCCCATCCATCAATAATCACCATCAGCAGTCATTGACCATGAAAACTGGAATCAACTACAACTTTGTGGGAGAAAAACCAGATCCACAAACCATGACCAACACAAAAAACATCTTCAAGGCCATCCCTCCTACAATCTAGACTACCACTCAAACAACACCATCCCAAAACCTCATTAAGAGCCATCACACTAGAATAACCTATCTTGGTAAGAAGGAACAGGAAGAAAAAGTAGAGTTTGGAGTGGGAAGAACTTAACAAAGAGTGGAGACCTTTGACTGAACCACAAACCACTTTCTTTGGAACTGATAACAAGAATATAGACACCATCGAGCTGAAACAACATAAAAATTTAAAAACGTTTTCAATGAGGATAAAGCACCATACCACCACCAGACCATTTGATTCATCTAGAAACCAAAGTGATGGATGAATCAAGACAAAATGATCCCTCGACACCGCATTTATCCCCCAAAACCATCCCAATCCACCACAAACACCTTCATACTAACTATAGAAGAGGTCCATCATAATGGCATGGTTAGAAAGAGAATAGAAGGGAGAATGGTCTAAGGAAGAATATCCATCAAGAAAATATACCACCAAGATCCCAATCCACCTAATCTCATTTTTGAAAAACCAAGAAGGGGTTTTATAAAAAATATTTAGGATGTAATAGAGGTGGAATCAACGGTCAGGAGCCACACAACGACATGGAATGACTTATTGAAAGAGAAACAACAAAACCAAATATCCACAAGAAATATAAAGAGATAAAATCCTATAGTGATGTAGGAGTGACACATATGGATAATAATAAAACAATAAGAAAGAGAAAAACAAAATATTCACAAAATATTTCATTGGATAGGAAGGTCAGGTGTGCTGTAGATAGTGAGGAGGAAGATGACGTGAGGGAAAAAGAAAGTCTTCAAAAGTAATTAGATATAAAATAATTTTATAGCTATAAATAGGCTATTAAATGTTATTTTAAGGTGTAAATGGAGTCTGGGGACTTTAGAGGAAAGAAAATGAAAATATAGTTTCAAGGAAAATCAGATGAAAATTCTCACAAGGGAAGAAAAGTTCAACTACTTATATGTCAAAAATGTGGAAGGAAGCACCCATGAACTTTCTAAAAATGAATAATAGAATGTTTTATGTGTAGAATAATTTACCATAGAGATTATTATTTTATATTAAATATAAAGAGGAACATAAATTTAATGAAGGAGAATAATGTCCAATGATTAAAATGTAAAGAGTTTGGGCATTATAAAAATCGGTGCCCAAACCCAAGGACTAATGAGGATAATGAATGCTAAAATCCTCCTAAGCCAAGTTAATAAGGGAAATAATTTGAAATCATAACTACTAAAGTTGGAAATAAAAATGAATAATTAAGGATACACTCATCACTAACTCAAAACTAAAAGTGTCCTATTTGATTCAAGTCCTGCCTACGTTTTTATAACTAGAAAAATTAACAGTGATATATCGAGTATGATAATCACATCCCAATTATATAATCCTTCTATAATATATATTTATGGGAATATGTATCATAAAAATATTATTATCCTTCCTTTTTTTAAATTTTATGTGATTCTAGAAATAGATTTACCGTCTCCACACCAACTCTATAGTAACAAAATAAAGAGATCATATTTCATATCCCAAATCAACCTACGACCACTTATCAATACAAGTATAATGATAAAATATATATTAAAATTGATTCCCTTATATTTTAATTAACCCCAATCATTATGAGTATTTATATTAAATAGTTAGGAAGATACTCCATATTGTGATATGTCTATTATGATGGAATATATGAGTTTTCTAGAGCTACCCAAGATTTTAATGTTTATACCTATTTAGAAATAAAATCCTGAGTCATATCTACCTTAAGGATATCTTTAAATATTTTATTAGTAAGTGGAAATTAAAATTTTGAGGTCATAATTTATTTAATGAGGGGGATAATGTAATACCCCGAGATTTCAAGATATATTTTCCCTTAAATAAATATTGTATTGATAACGTGTTTCACACAAAACACCAAAATAAAATGATCCAAGACATATTAGATGAATATTATTAAGAAAAATATAATAATAATAACAAAATATAGTAAATAAAAGTATATTAATCAACTCAAAAAAAAATTACTTTTAGAGGATAAATAATAAATGATATTTAATATTAAAATGAATTGTTCTTTCTAAAATAATTTTTTAATAGTATTTTATATTTTATCCAAATAATTAATTCAACCAATATTAAATGATAATATATAATATTTCAGTATATTAAATAATATATTATCATTCTTTAAATTATAAATTGATATGAAATGATATTAATAACACTTAATGTTTAAAAGCATCAATTTTCAATAAAAGTAGTTTTTATTTATATTTTTTATTTTCTTTTAAAAACCGATTTTATAAATTTTAGAATCTAAATTAGATAAAAATAAATTAATTTTTGGATTTATAATTTCCAAATTATCCTATCACGACCCAACCCAATGGGGCCCATGCCGTGACTCCCCAAGCCTTCCTCCAATAGGCCAAGGGCTGGTGACTAGTACTGAGTAGACATATTACTAACATGGGAGGCATTGACTAAGTACCTACAGACACACACACACACATATCAAAGCTCACTAAATGATGAAATGTAAAAAAAATTAATAACCATTTCAAGCATACATCTATATCCTACAACTAAAGCATGACAGGAAGTAAATAAAGTTAACAAGTCCAAATACAAGCCCACCACAAAGAGTCTGTAACACAAGTCCAACCTAAAAGTTAAGGTATTGGGACTAATATATAAAATATTTAGGAACACACCTCGGTATTTCCATTATCACTAAGAAAAGTATGGTCCTAGTCCCCATAGGACCCTGTCAAAAAGCCGATCATCTACACAAGACACAACACGTATGGGAAAATCCCATGCAGGAGTGAGTATAACAATAATTAGTAGGACACCCCAAAATCACAAAGCATATAACAAAATAAAAATACAGTCATCTATACAAAGGTATATGTCTACAACACATATGATAATAATACCAAGATATACTCAAAAAATACACACAATCTAGAGGTAAGTCACAACCGTAGTATACCATCCCTAAGATTCCAGCTCTAAGATTCCATGAAGCACTCATCTATAAGAACACACTCTTGAGTTTGATAGCACTGATGACATCCATCTAAGAGGTACTTTTCATTGGGTATCTTAATGAGAATAATACACTGAAGTATGAAGAGATATGATACATAGATTAGGATCACTTACAAGGCCATGGGGTGATACCAAAAAACTCAATTCGAATTAACTTGCTAAGTAGAGGATCAGTGCCCACATATTTTTGTTCATTTCAATAACAAGAACTCCACCTAGGGAATGAAGATAAATAGAGGATCTCACTCTAGGCCTCATGAAGGGATTCCAATGACTCTATCCAAGAATCCCTGCTGAAGGTATCATAGTCCCAGGAATAGGAAACGATTCAATACCAACCTCCATAAAAAGGATAATGGGAACAAACCCTAATGAAACTTGTCCAAGTCACTAAGGGAAAGGGCTTAAAGCCATGTAGAAAAGAGTACACAATGTGTAGAAGGGTTACACGCCATGTACCCTGACCCTAGGTCCTACCTGTATAAACAGACCATGTCATCATACCATATCCATGTATAAGTAAATTACATGTATTATACTTATATGCTAGTACATGGCTCGTCCAATGTACTTAGTCCAACCCATGTCCATATGGGGGAGTACACACAGTGTAGGCACCCTGTGTACTCCCCCTATGTCCGTGTACTTCCCAAGGTACACGTTGAGTTACCCGAGAGAGACCACATACTGTGTAGGTAGATCCACAAGATGTGTGATACTTATATATCTCATACAAAAACCCTAGACACTTCTCAGGGGGCCCTACATGGTGTGTAGATCTGATTTACAGGCCGTGTTCTGCGGGTTTTTCCAGAACCCCAAATTATTCCTCCATACATCTAGATGGTGCTCCAGCCTCTGATTCATTGACCTACATGCCATGAAACTCAAGGCATAGAATCTTCTATTCATTCCATAACCAAATAAGAAATATTAGATCCTTCAATCCACTATGAAAATGAGATCTTTGTGGTTGTTTTTTACGCACCAAAGAACATTAAAGAACACAATATCAAGTTTAAACCACCATCTAATCTACTGCTGCAACCACCATCACACCTATGTCACATCACATCGATCCAAGATCTATGATTTGAGATTGTTGTGCCAAAAATCAGGTATGAAATGATCAATCATTCGATAAAATGTCAAACCACGACCAAACAAAGAATTCCATGATGAATGGAGAATTTAGGGGAGAAAATAATAGAATCAAATGAGAGGAATGGACTTTGATCTATGTTCGTATCGATCTCAGTTCCTTGCCATTAGAATGAAAAATTGAGGAAATAAAATCAAAAGTAATTCTCCCATAAAAACCCTACATAATAATCCCATACCATAAGATGATCAAACCGTGAATCAATTTGTTTATTGATTGGTTCAAGTTCATCATAAAAATAAATAACAGGTAATAAATTCAAATAAAACACAAACCCTACCTTGATTTAGTTTGATCACTGATGAAGAATGATGCAACATCATTTTCATTGATAAGATCCATTGAATCCGATCTACGTTGATCGTCGATCCACTATCTATCACCATTATTCTGAGAGATAATCCTAGAGCTCTCTCTCCAATGGTTCTCTAGAGGTTCTAGGGTTATGCGGCTAACCCTGAAACTTTGACATAATATCCTTCTTAATGGATAACTAGTCACTACATCAAGTATTAGAAATAAAATAATTTATTTCAATTATTTTATTCATTTCCATACTCGTGATTACTTTTTCACAAACAAACCACACCAAATAATGTTAAGTCGCTCATAGGTTAAACCTCGTGTTCTGAGTTCAACGGTTCCCTCACATTTTTGATTCGATCATCCCTTTATAATTTATTCCACTTTTTTAAGAAAACTTCATGCACATGATATTTAATATATTTCAAACATTTATTTAGGGCACAACGGGACTTAGAATCATATATTGTCTCAATGCTTGGTCTCCAAAATAATCCATATAATATTTAAAAATAATACATGGAAAATTTGAGACATTAAATTCTCCCTACCTTGGGGATTTACATCCTCAAAAATACAAAACAAGGGCTACTCAAAAAGATGTGTGTACTAAGCATGAATCTGAGCCTCTCAATCCCATGTACTCTCTTGGATATTTCCGTGATGCCACTAGACATACACTAAAGGAATCAATCACACATAAAGGATACTCTCCTACCGATCCTTGATCTCCACCGAGTACTTAGCAAAGGTTGCTCCATCATCAATTTCTAGCTCACCCCAATCGATGATGTGTGATGGGTTATGCACTTACCTTCGTAGCTGAGATGTGCGGAAGATGTCATGTACCCAGTATAACTGTAGAGGCATAGCTAAGTAGTATTCCACCTCACCAACTCTACGTAATATCTGGAAATAGCTGATGAACCTTGGAGACAACTTGTCACCCCGACCAAATCTCCACAATCAACGTCGAGGTGAAACCAATATGAACACATAGTCTACTTACTCAAAATCAAAAGGCCTCTATCACCAATCATAATAATACTTCTGATGGCTCTGTTTAGTCCTCATCTTTTCTTGTATGATATGCACCTTCTCTATTGTAGATCGCACCAATTCTGGGCCCATGAGTGTTGAATATTCTGGGTCAGTCCAGTAAAGTGGTGACTTTCAAGGCCACCCGTACAAAGACTCAAATGGTGCCATACTGATGGTGTAATGGTAGCTATTGTTGTATGAAAACTCCACCAGTGGTATGTGATCCTCCCAACTATAGCCAATGTCCAACATGAAATCTCACACCATGTCCTCTAGAACCTGAATGGTTCACTCAGTCTGACCGTCAGTTTGGGGGAGAAATGCTGTGATCAAGAATAACTGAGTCCCAAATACCTCCTAAAATCACTTACACAACTAGGGTGTAATGAGAGTATCACGATTAGAAACAATCATCAATGGAAATCCATGGAGTCAGACTATCACCTGAACGTAGAGGCATACCAATATCTCTACTGAACTATTCCATCATATAGCTAGGAATTGGTCCAACTTGGTGAGTTGGTCTATGATCGCCTAGATGGAATCATGTACCCTAGACGTACATGGTAAAACCATATAAAAGTCTATAGATATCCCATACCACTTCCATTATGGCACCTCAAGTGGTTGAGATAAACCCACTGGAACTTGGTGCTCAGCCTTCACTTGCTGACAAGTGAGGCATCGAGAGACAAACTCTGCAACTCCCTTCTTTATCCTTGGCCAAAAAAGATGATGTTGGAGGTCCTGGTATATCTTTACCACACTTGAATATACCTCCAAAATAGATGTATTAAACTCTATCAGAACCTCCTCCCACAACATCACTGGTACCATCCTGCATGCTCTAAAAAATTATGCACTCACCACTCTTATAATATCTATCAAGAGTATACCCTATGGGTATCTAAGAACATACCATCTTATAGTTGGTATCCTTAAGCTGTGCCTCCTCAACTCACTATAAGAGTAAAGGGGTAAAAACCATCAACTGGAGGTTAATGATCCATCTATATCCACAAATTATAACTTCAATGAGGCCAACCACTCCAATGCCTCACTCAACAATTGTGAATAATATCTTCTACTGAGAGCATCTACTACTACGTTTCCTTTCCTAGGAGTATAGAAAATTTTTAAATCATAATATTAGAGGAACTCTAGCCATTAACTTGATCTCAAGTTAAGATATTTCTTTGACAAGATATACTTGAAACTCTTGTGATTATAATAGATGACAAACCACTTTCCCATTAGGTAGTGTCGACACATCTTCAAAGAAAAGACCACCATTGCTAACTCAAGATTGTGGGTCATGTAGTTCTTCTCATGTGGTCTCAACTAGAGTAAACCAGAGGTGATCAATGCTTGCCTCTACATTAGAACCCAACCAAGCCTGGTCCTTGATGCATCACATAACACTATATACTCGACACCCTCCTTTAGAAATCTCAAGATGGGAGTGCTCATCAAACTTTTCTTGAACTGCTAAAAAGCCTACTGGAACCTCTCTATCCACACGAAATGCTTCCCCTTTTGATTCAAAACTTTCATGGGTGATTATACTCTGGAGAAATCAAGTATGAATCTCCAATAATAGTATGCCAACCTAAGGAAGATCTACACTTCTATCACACTCTTAGGTGGATCCCTAGATAATATTACCTCGACCTTGTCTAGGTCCACTGCCACTCTATCTAATGAGATAACATGTCTTAGAAAGTATACCGCATGTATCTGTAACTGGTACTTCAAGATATTTTTGTAAATATAGTGATATCAAAGTATATCTAGAACTATCCTTAAGTGTATCACATGATCCTCCTCAAACGCTGAGTATACAAGGATATCATCGATGAATAATACCACAAACTGGTTTATGAAAAGCTGGAAGATCTAGTTCATGAGTCCCATGAACACTACTGGGGCATTCTTCATGCCAAAGGGAATCACCAAGTAATCATAGTGACTGTAGAGATATATTAATGCCATCTTCAGTATATCATCATCCTATACTAACAACTGGTGATAACCTAATCTAATGTCATCCTTTGAGAACCATCGTGACCCTATCAAATGAACAAAGAGGTCATCGATCCTTGGTAGTGGATAATTGTTCTCCACAGTCACTTTATTCAAGAACAGGTAGTCAACATGCAACCTCAAGCTCCCATTTGACTTCTTGTAAAATAAAACTAGGGCTGCACAGTGTGAAACATTGGGTTAAACAAAGCCCTTCCTCTGCAAGTCCTCAAAATACACCCTCATTTTTCTAATCTCCGTGGGAGCCATCCGATATGCTGGTGTAGATATCAGTTCTATCCAAGGGTGAAAATTAATGCATAAGTCTATCTCTTAGTGGGGAGGTAAAGCCATAACATTTTTAGGTAAGACACCCATATAATCCGCCACCACTGTAGGAAATTGGAAACTTATAACAATCACTAAACCAAGGGTGGGGCTATCCAACTTATGAATAATCAGACACATACTCCTATGAATTAGTGAATTCTGTTCTTCCTAGGTTTTCTTTTCACCAACAAAAGAAAACCTGGTTCCATAACTATGAACACACCACACCCTTCTCCTAAAACAATCAATATGGGCATGAACTATATATAACCAATCCCTACCAAGAATGATTTCATAAGGGCCCAACACTACTACCAAGAGATTCCAACAAAAACTCTCACCTCTAAGAGTCATTTGACACTATTGGAACAAGTGTATGATCACTGAGTCTTCTCTATTAGGAGTCTCCAAGTGTAAGGGTTGAGTCAATGATTCAACCAGAATATCTAAGTCTCAAACAAGATATGTGGAGAGAATGAATGAATAACACCTGTGTCTATAAGTACTGTAGATAAAGTAGAAAATACACAGATCATATTTCAAATAATTTTCAAAGCCTCTGGATCATAAGATTTGACCACCTGAAGCTATCCCCTCCACTGTCCTCCAGCTCCCTGATCCTGGAATGGACCACCTGGGGGTGGTGGTGGTAACAAGTCAAAGGGTTGACCACCTCCTATTGCTCTACCATCTCCTCTTCAATATCTTCCACCCTGTGAACCTACCTACTCCTATCACTGCCTCTACCTCGATGGTCTATCCATGATTTCTCTATCATCTGTACGACAGGTCGGACAATCTAGGGTGAGATTTACCCTACCATCACATGAGTAGTACTACCTCTCTTTGGTCTGATTGGAACCACCATGTGAGACCTGAACTATAGATCCTCTATCATATTACCTCCTCTTGAAATGTCTCCCACATCCAGGTCCCTAATACTAACATAGACTCCCATATTTCGAGGTCTCTGCTCCCACTTTCCCATTTCTAACAACCACCGACTTTATCTGCTCAGCTAATAAAATATCAACTACCAATTCTCACTATAGCACCCCAGCATAGGTAGGAATATATAGAGGGATAAAAATGACTTGGATGTCTCTAAAAATACCTCTCTCAAAGGTACGATCCCTAAAGAACTGATATCAAACCATATCCATAGAGTACCTGGAGAAGTTGGTAAACCTTGATGAATACTCAGCTACTATCATGCTTCCCTACTAGAGATAAAAAGCTCTTGGATAAGAACATCTCTCAACATAACTGGTGATAAATCCTCTCTGAAAAGGTGCTTGAACTTTGTGCACAAAAGAGTCACCTAATCATAAGTCTGGGTAACTAAACCCCACCATCACCCTATTGAGCCATGAAGAAGAATCACTTCCAGGACCACCATATCATCCATTAGTGTCCTAACTAGATGGAAAACTTGGTTTATCACCTCAAGACAGTCTTCATTCTCCTGTGGGTCAGGCTTGCCTCAGAACCTAATGGGTCTCTATCTCTAAAACTCATGAAGCATGGTCAGTCTATGCACCTTATCCACTGGTACTGTGGGTACCATGTGCTTCTCTATATGTGGTATGGATGGTGCACCACATTGAGTTAATATCTTAGGAACTGGTCCTTGTGTCATATACTCATCACTAAGGGCATCATCCTCGTGATCATCATGCTAAATCCTAGATGGTATACATCCTGAAGGCATCCTAAAACAAAAAATATGTACCGTGGTCAGTGAGTATATCTGGAGAGAAGACACAAGAAGGACATGGAACCAAAATCCATTCCTATATGATGCATGTATCATTGTTTTCCCTACAACCAATTTTATCATGTATCGATTCAAAAAGCAGGTGATCAGAGTCCTGGTGTATGGATACGTTGTCTGATGGACCAACACTAGAGTCCCTGACCTGTAAGACGAACTCGAAACACTTAAACACTATTTTCCCAAACCAATATCACATACTATCAGTCCTAAGTTAGAACCGACCTATTTTGATACCACTCTGTCATGACCCATCCTAGTGGGGCCCCTATCGCGAATCCCCAAGCTTGACTCCAATAGACTAGGGGCTGGTGACTAGCACCGAGTAGGCATATAACTAACATGGGAGGCATTGCCTAAGTACTTACACACACACACACATCTCCAAGACCACTAAATGATGAAATATAAGAACAACTGAACAACCAATGCATGCATACATCTATATCCCACAACCAGAGTATGATAGAAATTAAATAAAGTAAACAGGTCCAAATACAAGCCCACCATAAAGAGTCTATAACACAAGTCTAACTTGAAAGTAAATGTACTATGAATGTAGTTTGAAAGATGTAGGAGCACACCTCGGTCTATCCAATCTCACTAAGAACCATCTAGTCCTAGTCTACCTAAAAATCATTCAAAAGGTCGTTCATCTGCACAAGACATGACACATGCGGGAAAAACCCATGCAAGGATGAGTATAACAATAATCAACAGGGAACTCCAAAATCACAAAGAATACAAAAAAAGAAAGATACAGTCATCTCTACATAGGTATATGTCAAAAACACATATAATAAGAATATCCAAATATACTCAACAAAGACACACAATCTAGAGGTAAGTCACAACCGTAGTACACTAGACCTAAGATTCTATCTCTAAGATTCCACGAAGCACTCATCTAGGAGAACACACTCTTGAGTCCAATAGCACCGATGGAATTATTTTGAGGGGTACTACTCTTCGGGTCTCATCATGAGAAGAATACTCTAAAGTATGAAGATATACGATATACATATGAGGATCACTTCCAAGGCCATGGGGTGATACCAACAAACTCAATCTGGATTAACCTCTAAATTAGAGGATCAGAGACTGCATAGTGTTGGTAATGTTGATACCAAGAACTCCAACTTGGGAATAAAGATGAATAGAGGATCTCACTCTGGGTCTTATAGAGGGATTCCAACGACTCTATACAGGATGTCCTATTTAAGGGATCATAGTCCTGGAGTAGGAAAAAATTATATACCAACCCTCAGGAAAATGATAAAGGGGAAAAACACTAATGGAAATTGTATAATTCACTGAGGACAAGGGCTCAAATACATGAATAAGAGAGTACACAACGTGTAGAAGGGTTACATGCCATGTCCCTTGACTCTAGGTATTGCTCGTGTAAATAAACCATGTCATCAAACACTACTAGAAAAATGATATATATCCACAGATCTATAGACACAGTTTTATAGACCCGTGGCTATAATTTAATTTATATTCACACTTGAATTATAATCTTGGATATATGGATATTTGAAGACATGGTTCCATGGCACCAAATTCATTCCATCACAGGACTCTCTTCTTCTCCCCGACCCCCTCCCCATTACCCTCACAACCTCTCCTCACTGCAATCATCCTCCACCCCCGTGACCTCTCCTCTTAGCGGCTCTCCTCCCATTACCCTTGTGACCTCTCCTCTCTGTATCCCTCCTCCACCCTCACGAGCTCTCCTCTCAGAAACCCTCATCCCCCGACGCTGCCTCCCAACATGACCACCCCTACATAAGATCTACCATCCACAACCCTCCTCCCCCGACGCTACCATCCAACATGACCACTCCACCTCCCCGCTGATGCTTCTCCTAGGTGGCCTCCCCACGCCTCCTTTGGCATGATGACTAATCCAGCCTCGCGAAACCCTAACACAATTCCGAACAAATTTAGTTCATCAAAAATTTCTATTCCATCCCTTTGACTTGTCCTCATGCATAGAAGCATCTGCATTATGATGTATTTCTATAGATATCTTCTTTATTGGGACATTAATGGATGGTAAATAAAGGTATGTTAACTGCTAGGTTCTTTAAACCCCTTGATATCTTAGATCATATTTTATAAACAACTTAAATATTGGATTTTTCTCCTCAGTTAAATGATATTATGAATGTGTTTCATATTTTAAAACTGAGGAAATGTATACTTGATCCTACTCATGTTATTCAGTTTGATAATTTTGAGTTAGAAGCTAGTGGTTCCAATATGGAATGATCATTTGGTATCATCAACTATTGTTATAAGGTCTTATAAGGGATTATAATATTGATAGTTAAAGAATAGAAATTGTTTGTAAAGATTCATAATGAAACTTATAAACATGTATTTTTAATTATTTATCAATGTATAAAGTTTTTCTCTCAAGAATCTCATTAATGATTCTTGATGAGGGGAAGCCTAGTGATGGAAAATTCATAAAAAATATCATCATTATGAGTTATTAATTCCATTAATTTTAAGCGTTATATTATTAAAATGGATAAACATGGAAGTTTAGGGGGTTTAAGAAGGATCTAATAAGGGTAAAAGGAATTTGGTGTTAAAAAGGTAAGGTGTTTGGTGTAGGTGTAGAAATAAATACCTAGTAGTGTAGTACCAAGTATTTAGCAGTTTCAGATACAGCCATCAGTAACTACTGGTGTAACCACTATATACATAGTGCCTTATACTAGGTACCTAGTAAGACACAAATGAGTTTTTTTTAAATAGTGGTTAAAATAGAAATTTTACATTAGATAATTAACCCCTAAAACACCCTTTATAGGGATTTCATTGTGATTCTCATTTTATAACACCCTTGAAAGGATATACTTCACTACTCTCCATCTCCCATTGACCCTACCTTTGATTCTTATCTAAATTCATCATTGAGTTTATGAAAATACTATAACATAATAGATCTAAGGTTGGGAATACATTGTTTTCTTTATTTTACTACTCTTCATGTGAACTGAGAGTGAGTCCCTAAATTCCTCAATTGTTAAGGTTTTTAATTCTTGCTTTCCTTTCACCATTCTTAAAATGAATGGTAGGATGGGGTGTTAATTCATGATCTTAAGGCAAGGAAATACTCTAAATTTAGATTTTTATTTCTTCCATAAATAATGGGTTAAACCCTAGATTACATTTTTCTTAGGTTTTTTAAATATTATTAGGAGTTTCATATCCTCATTATGATGATGCTCAAATTGTTCTATCATGTTCGAAACATCATAATGCTTAGTTAAGCCTTGGTCTAAGCTTTTTTTGAGTAAAATAAAATGAAATGGGGATGATAAGATCATGAGGATGAACTTCTTGATAAATGAAAGAACCTAATGAGTTTTCCTAGAATAATGTAGATGAAATTGGGTTGATGTTTGAGTTATTAAGTCTAAATTATTGACATTGGAGCTATTTTTGTGAGTCATTGATCTTAATGACTGAGAAAAAGAGAAAATGTTGAGATGGAAGGCTGGGAATTTACTCAAGCCTAAAATGAGAGATATTTTAAGTCTCTTAAATCTATAAGTGAAGAATTTAGAGGATTCATATGCTAAACTCCAATGATAAATACATAAAAAAATAACTAAAGATTCATTATTGAGAAGAAGGATGAAGAGATGATCTAGCAGTGATAAAGGATTTGAATAAAAATGATTATTTTTTTGAAATTAAAATTGCATCAAAGAAAAAATCAGGAGATCCTCACTACTTACTGATACTATATTTCAAAATAGCCAAGAAGATTAATATGAAGTTTTTTGTATAGAGAGTATTTTGAGATGAAGAAATAATTGATCTCACTGGGAGACATAATTGACCAAGAAGAGAATAAAGATAAAAAGAAAAGGAAATTTGTGGAAATATAATAGAGATAACCATTAAAGAAATCAAACAAACAATCAAATGGGTTGAAATAGCTTCATGAAAATATATAGTTTGTTGTCTTTCCAAGTTATACCCGATTTGTTTCGAATCATAGTATAGTGGGAATGGGTTTAAAAATATATTTTCCTACTTGAGGTAACAATGATCTTGATATTATAAAAAACAAATAAACAGAAAAAAATGGTGTTATGTGTTAGGTGTGCTAAGTGAGTAGTGAGAGGAGAAAATATTTTTGTAGAAGAGTTGGTTGGGTGAGTTGAGGATTTTGAATAATAAAAATCATGATCCAATACATACTATATAATGTAATAAGAAGAGTGTGTTGAGACAGTGATAAGGAGTTACAACATACCTAGTTTTGATGAAGAAGATAAAGAGAAGAATAAATATAATAGGAAGATTTCCTTTGAGCTTGAGAAGCAAGTGAATATGTTTTTAAGAATTGGTAAGTGAGAATAAAAATAGACACCAAGTTTTAAGTGTTTCTTTATGATTCATTGAAGAATTTTATTGAGGAAGAAGATTATTTTGTGATATTGTGACATCTTGGATATTATTTGTGATCTACTCCAAATATGGAAGTAATATAAGATGATGATATAGTGTGATGCTAGTTTGAAGAATGTGGGATATAGTATAATGGTCCGATCAATTGTGTTATGGAACATATTAGGGTTTTTTCAGGTATGGAAAATAATTTTGTTTATGTTTTTTATTATCTGGTTGATCATTTGAAACTTTTAGGAATTTTGGATCATTGAAAGAGATAAAATGCTTTTACTATAGCATCTCATTATGTAAATGAGGGGTCCATTCCCTGAATACTCATGGATTCTCAAGATAAAGATCCTTGAGTTAGGTAACCTTAGTCTCAAGGCTTCTTTAAACTTCCTCAATCATGTCAATGATTAAAATCAGCATCTCCCACTTAATGTTAGGATTTTATTTTCTCACTAAAGAATGAGAGAATATGAATCCATACCATTTCAATGAATCTTTTTAGAGCACCTTCTAGAATTTTGATTTACATGATTTTAATAGGTTATGGTAGCTTCTCAAGGTTTCTTCCACCTTTATTCCCCACAAGGAGAAACTCTAAATTATCTTCATCAATATGGATCTCTTTTATAGATAGATTTTAGGATATAACATATTGAGAATTCACTAAAATGGATTATTTGAAGTAACATTCTAGATTTTATAGCATGTACAATTTCTTTAATTTTCTCTCTAAGATCTAGCTTCACCTTCAATTACATTCATGGTTAGCATATAAATACAATATGAAATAGAATAAGGTGTTACTATTTGTTCCTTAGTGTGAATAACAAGGTTGGGAATGTTTTCTCAACCATGTTTCTCCTTTATTAATGATTTAACATTTTTATTCTATATTTTTTTTTCTTTTTAGAGCATGGAGTTTTTCACTGTTTCAACTTATTTATGTGAGATGTTCTTTTTTTCATAAACCTTCAAGGCACATGCATCATATAATGTTATATTTATCTTATTTAAGGATTTTTCTTATACCAGTAACCTGATTAAGTAATTTTTGGTACTATGTTCATCCATATTACTTGTTACACAAAGTTTTAGACAACCTTTGGGGTTTTTATTTATTGAATACCTCTCAAGAAATTTGACTTCTTTATAATGAATTTCATTATTTCCTTTGGAAACAACTTTTATAAGTGCTTCCTTTATAATTATTTATTTTTATCCAAATAGACAGTGCATACTACCATGAACTCTTTAGTTACACTTTGGAATTTCCACATGTCTTCTTATGATTTATTTTCACAAAACCAGTTCATTTGTATTATCTTTGGACAAATCCTCCATTATGATATTTCTTGCCTCTATTTTCACATACAAGCAAGGATCGTTTGCACAAATCTAAATTTCTATCCTTCTTCCATGATAGAAGGAACTAATCCTTTTATATTTAGAACTTTTCTTAGACTTATTAAGTTTATTACCCAAGTATGTATGATCATCCTTATTTGAAAAATTCTTAGGAATAGTGTTTCCAACTTCATTTTTTTTAAATTTTCCAAAGGAATAATTTCTTCCATTTTTCGTCATCAGTGGTCTTCATTATCTATTTTTAACACATTATTAGATGATCATTCCCCATTCTAGTGACCACACTTAATTAAAATACAATATAAATCTTAAATATGTTTAAATATGTTATAGGTAGATAAATAATTTTAGTTTAATTTCTAAATTATGAAATGATCTTGATTTTATCCCCCTTGACTTGGGCACTTTCAAATTTTTAGGAATTGATAGATTATACCAACAATATAATGATACATTCCCAAATTTTTAATAATACTATAAATGACCTACAAACTTTGGTTACATTCTTTGGAGTACATACTGTCCATAATTTGTAGAATTAAAGCTTGCTATTTTTAACCCTTCTTATCAACTAATTTGGGGGCTGGTGCGGGGGGTGGGGGGGGGGGGGTGGTGGGGGTTGGGGGGGGGGGGGTGGTTCATGGGGGTGGGGTGGGGTTGGGGGGATGGTGTAAGGTGTGTGTGTGGGGGGGGGGGGTGGTGGGGGTTGGGGGGGGGGGTGGTGCATGGGGGTGGGGTGGGGTTGGGGGGATGGTGTAAGGTGTGTGTGTGTGTGGGGGGGGGGGTAGTGGAGGGTGGGGGTGGGGGGGGGGGCTGGTGTGTGTGTGTGTGGTGGGGGGATGGTTTAGGGTTGGGGGGGTGCTGGTGTAGGGGGTGGGGTGTTGGGGGGGGGGGGTTGGGGGCTGGTGCAGGGTGGGGGGTGTTAGTGTAGGGTGGGGGGGGATAGTGTAGGGTGGGGTGGTGCGGGGTGGGGGGAGGGTTGGTGTAGGGTGGGATGGGTGGTGGTGCAGGGGGGGGGGTGGGGGTGGTTCATTGAAGGGGGGGGGGGTGGGGTGGGGGATGGTACATGTCGGGGGGTGGGGGGTGGGGGGGGGGTTGGTGTAGGGGGGTGGGCTGGGGGGTTGGTGCAAGGTGGGGGGGGGGTGGGGTAGGAGATAAAATAGACTTGTACTTGATTTTTTTGATGTGGTTGTTGCATTGAGGGCCAGTTCATAAAATTTATTAAAAATAAAGTTTTACACCCCCTAGAGTGAAACTTGAAAATTTGAATTGAAAATAATTCTAAATTGGGAGATTAAAATGCTTTTGGGTTGAAGTTTTTTTAGTCAATTATATTTTTTTTCAAGGAGATTAATATATGTATGAAAAGGTAAAGTATTTGGTGATGGAATGAGTATCCACCCACTAAATATGAATAATTTTATTTCATGAAGAATATATGGAAAAGTAAACAACACTAGACAATTGTAGAGATAGTCCTCAAGTTTCATGAAAACTATTAAAGTGTGAAAATTATTGTCTATAATAATTTTAATAGAAGAGCCGGTAATGGAAGCTAGCTACTGAATTGTGTACATACTGGATAGCTTTCAAAGTTGTTATTATAAAGGTTTTAATAAGTTCAATGGATAGAGGATTCTATACTAGAGTTAAAGAATCCATCCATAGAGTACTTAGTATATTGGTTACTAAAATAAGTTTTTAATATATCTAAAATGATGTTTTAAATGTATGAAGTGAAAGATGGAAATTTAGGGTTAGTGGAGATCATTGAAATACTCTACTTGAATAGTTACATGCTAATAAGGTCTTTGGAAACTTTTTGAAGGATTTTGGATTTATTTTAATAATTCATATGATTATTTGGAGAAATTATGAGGTGATTTGAAAGCCCTGAGAATGTTTATAGTGGATTTGAAGAAGTTCTAGAGTCATATGAGGAATTATATAATATTAGGAATAAAATCAAAAAAATAAAAAATGCATGAAGACTACATTGAGTGGAACAAATTTATCTTATGAATAACTTTGGAAGTCCCAATGTTTGACTTGGTGTGCCAATACATATGAATTTTCTACTAAGTGTATGACTTTAAAAGTCCCACTATAAGTTGAAAAAATGAATTTTCATTACATTATAAATTAAAGAAGGATTTTTCAACTCAGATGATGGGGGAATTTGAACAAAAAATCCTTTATTAATGATCATGTTATTTAGTATTAGAATGTATATATCAATATGAATATTATTTTTTCATTTTTGGTTAAGGATTCATGTATCATTTATTATGTGCAGTTGACACACTGATCACATATATATAAGAAGCCGTTATATATCATTTCTTTCCCCACTATTTCCTTACAGGTGGTTTCTTATGATGAGGCAGTTCTATCCACCACCATTGAAGAGAGTGAGTTAAATATTGTATTTGGGTAAGGTTTATTCTGTTTTTATTCTTTGGCCCAATTTTAATTAGGGATTTTGTGATTTTTGGGTTCTTTATATTTTTGTAGTGTGTTTTGGATCTTGTTGGGGTGGATTGGAGTCACCGTTGACGAAGGCTTACATGTGTATGCATAGGTAGACATATACATATATAATTTCCCCCTTTATATATATTCACTCATGGTAGTATGAATATATATATTAGGGCAAGGTGTGCTTATATATAGATATGAAAAATTCATACACGTGTAAGTGTAAAGGGGTATATGCGAGTATAAACATTATATAAGGACCCCCTTATGCATATTTAACCATGAAAATATGTACATAGGGGATACATGTCTTTATATATATATGTGTGAATTTGAATATGTGTACAAGCATAAAAAAGGAAGATTTGAGTTGTCATCGTCAAATGCAGTACGCCTTGAGGTTGCGATAGGTTCCCTCTACCTAACCCTTTAATTTGAATTCTATAATTTCTTGATTGTTTTAAAAACCTATTTCCATAATTTCTTGATTGTTTTCAAAATTGGTTTTCTAATAACCATTATCTTTGTTAAGAAAATATCTATGTATGAGTTCCAAGTGTATGGGATTACTAGTTTATGTAATGTCTTCTCCTATAGTCTTAAAATAGGAAAAAACCATTATATTTTCTCATGTGTAGCCTAATTTGTAGAAATGATACTAATCTAAGGAAAAAACATAGCTTGATTCATGTTCTCATAGGATAAATAATTATATCTAGATCCACATTCTCTAATCCTACTGTGAATACAACATTTATTACATTCCCAATACCATTTAAGAATTTAGGCCTAACACTTAAGGATGGGTTCTCCCTTATTTGCTCAGTTATATGATGTCAAAAGACTTCAGTGCAGGGGGTTCATGGGGTGTGATGGGGCCAGGGGGAGGGGGTGTGTTGGGTTTTGTTGCAAGGGACAGCAGGGGGGGGATACAAGGGGGAGGGTATAGGTGGGTGCATGGGGTGTGAAGGGGTAGTAGTGTACAATGGGGTGTGTAGGGGAGGGGGCAGGGTGGTGTGATGGGTTTTGTTACAAGGGGCAGGGGGAGGGTGCAGGCTGGGGGTGTACAGAAGGTGCATGGGGTGCATGAGGGGGGGGGGGGGGGTGCAGGAGGTGCATGGGGTGTGCAGGGGGTGCATGGGGTGGGAAGGGGGTGCATGGGGTGGGAATGGGGGTGTGTAGGGTAGGGGGAAGGGGGTGTGCTGGGGGAAGGGGTAGGGGGATGTGCTGGGTTTTGTTGTAAGGGGAAGGGGAGGGTGCAGGGGGGGGGGTGTTGGGTTCTGTTATAAGGTAGAGGGGTGCATGGGGTGGATATGGGGTGCATAGGGTGGGAAGGGGGGTTTTTTAGGGTGTGGGGGGGGGGGGGCAGGGGCAAGGGTAGGGGGCAGGGGGAGGGGGTGTGATGGGTTTTTTTGCAAGGGGTAGGGGGAGGGTGCAGGGGGTGCATGTGGTGTGCAGGGGTGTGTGGGTGGGGGGTGGGTGGGGGAATAGGGGTGTGCTAGGTTCTATTACAAGGGGAAGGGGAGGGTTATGTATAGATATTAATCATGTATAAAATTAAACAACTTCATCTAGGTGATGGACCTATAAAGGAAAAGTAGGCATGAATGAAGAGGTATGATCCCTGAAACAAAGTGGGGGATTTTGTTTGAATTTATTGTTTGGCCTAAGCTAGGATATCCATGTGTCACTAAGTATCCTATGATAATATGAACCAATACACATATATTTTTTTGATCAAACAAAAAACCATCCCAGAGCAAAGTCTGATCTCAGAAAACCCAACATGAATTGGAAACCTATACACTGGGAAGCAGTTGGATATTGGTAGAATTTGAGGTTGATTATAGGATAGGAGGTCCAGGAATCACTAAATATCCAAATTAATAGGAATCAACCCACATATAGTTCTTAGATACATGGAATCATTTTATCTAGTTCTGGATAGTAAATGGAGGAATGGAACATGCACTAAGAATTCTTACATAGTTCTGAATCTCATGTAAAGAGAGTGGGTCTCACTAATAGAACAACCTAATTAGTTTTATAGTTAAAGTGTGGTGGATAATATATCATAGAGTTTAACATAATGATACAATGACTCATGTGTTGTGAAATTTATATCCATATAGCTAGTACTTTGACAATGTAGTTTAATGTCTTACCGAAAGGATAAATCCCCCCATATAAGGCGTATCGCTTGTGCTAATCAGAATATCCAATCAGAAAATCTAATCTCAGATGAGTAGTTCTTGGTGTGAGTTTTAAGAGACCATTATAATATCACCTATATCACTTGATAGAGCATTGAATTGGTGAGAACAAATCTTGTAGTTTAAAATCTTACAGATAGAGCATATCTTGAAGTTTAAGTTCATGAAATTAGAACTTGCACTGAGTATTTTAATTTCATGCGAAGCAAATGTTATTCCATGTATTTTTATAGGTAATGGTATGTTTCCTCTAGAATTTGTAGATCTTATTATGTTTGAAAATTATTTATAGACCACAACATTCTATTTATACTATACTACCCAAATGAAACATTACATGTTCACTTCTCTCAAATTTATTTACTCATATTTGTTTGTGACTTATTATCCTCCATGTCCCCTCTCATTGATATAAACAACACATGTTCACTTATAATTGGGTCATTACCTCAGTAGGTTAGTAAATTTTTACTTAAAAAATAGTACATGTTCACTTTAGAAATAGTATTATTTAGAAGTGAACATACTGATTATAGAATTAGTATACTAAACTAGAAAATCAGTATAATAAACTACTAAGAGAAGTGATCACGTACTATTTCTATAAAATGAACACTTTAAATTAGATAAGTTAACATGTACATGTTCACTTCAGAAATTTTCCTATTTATAATTGAACATGAACTCATTATAGAATAAGTATACTAAAACAATGTCATCTTCAGAACAAACAGTATGAACTATTTAATTTATTTCCTATTTTAATTTTATATTGGAAATGCATTTTATTTACAGATTGAATGTTTAGGTATACAGTTTTACATATTGAATGTTTATAGGTTTCCATGTTTTCTAGTTTTTAGTTATACAGGTTTCATGTTTTTTGGTTGGAAGATATGGAGATTGATTAGAGGTATGCAGATTTATAGATTGAATTTTTATAGGTTTCCATGTTTTTTGGTATTTAGGTATATAGGTTTTTTGGTTAGAAGGTATGAATATTTTACACGTATGCATGTTTTTTAGGTATGCATTATGCAGGTTTACACTTTTATTGTCAATTTCAACCAGCATCCCTTATTACAGGTCCCTTGTTATAGGTCCATTGTTAAAGGTTTATAGATTCTGGGTATGGTTGTGCATGCCCAAAATTGCTGGGTTTTGTTTTCATGAAACCAAATCCTATAGCCATAGTTCTAAACTGTGGCTATATATCCAGTGCTACGGTTTAAAACTGTGGTTTCATGTCTAGATCCACGGTTTAAAACCATGGCTGTAATTATCAGTCGAAAATATTTATATCCATGGTTTGGAATCATTGATATAGACATGGACCTGTAGCCATTATAATAGGATCCATGACTCCACAAACCATGAATATTACCTATATCCATTCCAATAGGAGCCACTACTCCCCAAACTGTGGCTATTACCTATAGCCACGATTTTAAGGCCTATAGCCATGATTTAGAACTGTGGCTATAGATAGAATTTCTAGTAGTGATGCCATTTCCATATAGAATTACTTTCCTCGTAGGCATCCTATGTATTCTACTCACGTGCCAGTACATGGATCAATCCATGTACTTGGTCCAATCTGTGTCTGTGTGGTAGAGTACATGCCATGTAGGAAACCTGTGTTCTCCACTCCGTTTTTGTGTACTTCCCACGGTACACACCGAGTTACCCAGGAGAGACCACATGACATGTAGAAAGATCCACATTTCATGTGATACTTATCTCAAACCCAAAACCATAGTCTCCACTCATGGGGTCCCACATGGAATGTAGATCCGGTTTACACGTAGTGTTCTGTGGGATTTTCTAGAATCCCATATTCTTCCTTCACACGTTTGGATGGTGCTCCGACCTCCGATCCGTCGACTTCCATTCCATGAAACTCAAGATCCATCATCATCTAGTCATTCCATCACCAAATCATCAAGATTCGTGCCTTTAATCCATTTGGAAAACGAGATCATCACTGTTCTTCATTACGCACTGAATAACATGAAAGAAATCAAGATTAGGTGTCAACCATTATTCGATCTGCTTCTATAACCACCGTATCACCTCCATCGTGTCACATCGATCCCAAATCTATGATATTGGATCTTTGTTCCAAGAATAGGGTGCACAATGATTGATTGTTTGATAAAACGTTGAACCGCATCCAAACAAAGAATTCCACGACAAACAAAGAATTATGGGGAGAAAAGCATATAATCAAATGAGAGGATTAGACCTCAATATAAATTCATGTTGATCTTAGTTCATTGCTGTTATAATGAAAAATTAAAGAAATTATATCAAAATGAATTCTCCTGTTAAAACCCCACATAATAATCCCATCCTTCAAGATGATCAAACTGCGAATCAACCAATTCATTTATTGGTTTACATTCATCATAGAGATAAATAATGGAGACAAAATCCAAATAAAACACACGACCTACCTCCATTCAGTTTAATTAATGATGAAGAATGATGCGATGTCATTTTTATTGGCAAGATATGTCGAGTCTGAGGTGCGTTGATCGTCGATCCATGATCCGTCACTATTTTCCTTTGAGAGAATCCTCGAGCTATCTCTCTCCAAGGATACTCCATAGGTTCCAGGATTATGCTGCTAACCTTAGAACTTTGACATAATAGCCTTATTAAAGGCTAACCAGTCACTATATCAAGAATTTGAAATAAAATAATTTATTTCAATTATTTTAGTCATTTCTGTGCCAATGATGAATTTTCCACAAATGATCCCCACCGACTAATGTTAAGTTGCACCTAGGGTAAACCACATGTTTTGAGTTCAACATTGCCCTCCAATTTCTGATCTGAGCATCTATTTATAATTTATTCCACTTTTTCTAGAAATTTATACACATGTGATATTTAATATATTTCAAACATTTATTCTGGGCACTCTAGGCCTCAAAATTGCATGATGTATTAGTGAATGGTCTCTAAAATAATACATATAATATTTAAAAAAATACATAGAAAATATGATACATTACACTATCTCCAACTTGGAGATTTATTTCCCTAAAAATCCAAAACAAGGTTTACTAAAAAAGATGTGGGTACTAAGCATGAATATGAGCCTCCCACTCCCATTTTCTCTTCTAGAGATTCTCATGCTGCCACCAGATACACACTAAATGAATCGATCTCCCATGAAGGATACTCTCTTATGGATCCTCAATCTCCATTGGGTACTCATCAAAGGTCACTCTATCCTTGATGTTCAGTTAACCCCAGTCGATAACGTGTGATGAGTCATGTATATACCTTCTCAGCTGTGACATGTGGAAGACGTCATGTACCCAGTCTAACTGTATAGGTAAAGCTAATTGGTACAACATCTCTCTAACTCTATGCAATTTTTTAAAGGGCCGATGAACCTTAGAGATAACTTTCCACCTTAGCCAAATCTTCATAATCCACATCAAGGTGAAACTAGTAAGAAAACATGATCTCCTTCCTCAAACTCAAAATTCCTCCATCACATGTCAACATAAGACTTTTTATGGCTCTGTGTAGTCCTCATCCACTCCTAGATGATCCACAACTTCTCTTTTGTAGGTCCCACCAATTTTGAGCCCATGAGTGATGATTCTCCTGGGTCGGTCCAACAAAGTGGTGACCTGCAGGGTCACTCGTACAAAGCCTCAAATAGTGCCATACCGATGGTGGAATGGTATCTATTATTGTATAAAAACTCCAATAGTGGTAGGTGATCCTCCCAACTATGGCCAAAGTCCAACATGCAATCTCACAACATATCCTCCAAAACTTGAATGGTTTTCTTAGTCTAAATGTTAATTTGAGGGTGGAATGTTGTTCTCAAGCATAACTGAGTCCCAAACACCTCCTATAATCCCTTCCAAAACTAGGATGTAAAGTGAGCATCACGAATAAAAACAATATTTGATGGAACTCTATGGAGTCGGACTATCTCTTGAACGTAGATTAGTCCCAAGATCTCTACTAAACTCTACTTTTATATAAAGAGGAAGTGGACCAACTTAGTGATTCAGTCTATGATCACCTAGATGGAATTATGTCTCCTAGATCTAGGTGGTAAACCCATCATGAAGTCCATATATATCCCATACCACTTCCATTTTAGCACCTCAAGCAATTGAGATAAACCCACTGAAACTTAGTCCTCAGTCTTCACTTGCTGAAAAGTGAGTCATCGAGAGACAAACACTGCAACTCCCTTCTTTATCCCTATCCACAAAAACTGACATCAGAGATCCTGATACATATTTTCCACACCTAGATGTACCACTAAAGGAGACTTATGAAACTCTCTTATAACCCCCCCACAACTTAACCAACACCATCACACGTCTTCTAAAAATAATGAAATGCTCCCCACCTTTAGAATATCCATCAAGATAATTCCCTATAGATATCTGAGCACATAGGGTCTCATAGTCAGCATCCCCAAGATGTTCCTACCTAACTCACTGTACGATTGAAGTGGTAATTTCCATCATCTGGAGGTAAGCTACTTCATCACTACTCATAAAGGATAACTACAACATGAAAAACTACTTCAATGCCTCACTCAAAAACTATGAACAATATATCTCGCTGAGATAATATGCTACCACGTTCCCTTACCAAGAGTATAGACAATTTTTAAATCATAATCCTATAGAAACTATAGCCATCACCTTTGTCTCAAGTTAAGATATTTCTATGAGAAGATATACTTGAAACCCTTGTGATTATAATAAAAGATAAACCACTCTCCCATCAAGTAGTGTCACCAAATCTTCAAAGATAAGACTACCACTGCTAACCCAGGATCATAGGTCAAATTGTTCTATTCATGTGGTATCAACTAGTATAAACCATAGGCAATCACAACTTGACTATGAATTAGAGCACAACGAAGCCTAGTCCCTAATGCATTATAAAACAATAAGCACTCGACACCCGCCTTCGACAATCTCAAGATGGGAGTGCTCATAAAACATTTCATCAACTACTAAAAAGTATGCTAGCACCTCTTTTTCTGTATGAAAGGTTTCCCCTTTTGAGTCAAAACCATCATGGGTGATGATACTATGGAGAAATCAGGCATGAATCTCTAGTAATAGTCTTACAACCCAAGGAATCACTGCACTTCCATCACTCTCTTAGGTGGATCCCAAGCTAACACTACCTCAACCTTGGCTGGGTCCACTACTACTTTATACACTAAGATAACATGTCCCAAAAAGTGGACCGCCTGTATATAGAAGTGGAACTTTGAGAGATTTCTATAAATCTAGTGCTCTTGAAGTACATCCAGAACCATCCTTAAGTGTATCATGTGATCCTCCTCAGAAACCGAGTACACAAGGAGATCATTGATGAAGACTACCATGAACTAGTCTAAAAAAGGTTAGAAGATCCAGTTCATGAGTCCCATGAACACTGTTGGGGTGTTTTTCATTCCAAAGGGCATCACCAAGTACTCATAGTGACCATAGAGACATCTAAATGTAATATTCAGTATATCCTTATCCCGTAATCGCAACTGGTGATAGCTTGATCTGAGGTCAACCTTCATGAACCATCATGTCCCTCTCAACTGATCAAAGAGTTCATCAATCCTTTGTAGTGGATAATTGTTCTTCACGATCACTTGATTCAAGTGCTGATAGTCCATACACAAACTCAATCTCCCATATTCCTTCTTGGATAACAAAACTGGGGCTGCCCAAGGTGAAACACTAGGTTAAACAAATCCCTTCCTCTATAACTCCTCCAAATTCACCCTCAACACAAAAAGCTATGTGGGAGCTATATGATATGCTGACATTGATATCTATACCGTCATAGGGTGTAGATCAATGCAAAAGTCTATATCTCAGTGGGGAGGTAAACTTGGAACATCTTCAAGGAAAACATCCTCATACTCTTCCACCATTATAGGAAACTGGAAACTCATAACAACCACTACACCAAGGGTCAGGCTAGAAAAAATATTAGTAATCGGATTCACCCTCATATGAATGAGTCCATCCTGTGTTTCATGGGTTTCCTTTTCACTGAAAAAACGAAAACCGGGTTCTGCCACTATGGACACACCACGCCCTTCACCTAAAACATTCAATCTAGTCATGAACTGTAAATAACCAATCCGAACCAAGAATGATGTCGTAAGGCCTTGATGTTTCTACCAAGAGATTACAATAGAAACTCTTGCCTCTAATAGTTAGGTCACACTGTCAGTACAAGTGCATGATCACTGAGTCTTCTCCAGTAGGAGTCTCCAAGCATAAGGGTCGAGTCAACAGTTCAATAGGAATCTCTAAGTCTTGAACAAGATATGTGGAGAGAAAAGAATTACTAGAACCTATGTCTATCAGTACTACAACTAAAGTAGAAAATACATAGATCATACCTTGAATCATTCTCGAAGATTTCAGGTCAAAAGATTCAACTGCCTATAGATATCCCCTCCCCTGTCCTCCAGCTCTCTGAGCCTCATGTGGACCACCTGGGGTGGCGGTGGTAATAAGTCAAAGTGTAGACCATCTCCTGCTTCTCTCCCAGCTCCTCTTCCATGTCCTCCACCTTGTGAACCTTCTTTATACTTATTCTACCTCTACCTCAGTGGCCCGTCCATGGTTTCTCTATCAACTATATGGAGGGTCGAACAATCTTGGGTGAGATGTCCCCTGCCATCACATGAGTTTCACCACATATCTTTAAGTTGACTAGACCCACCTTGTGAGACCTGAACTGTAGATCCTCTATCCCACGACCTCCTTCTAAAATGTCTCAAACATCTAGGTTCTTGAGACTGACATTGGCTCCCTACTGTCGAGGTCTCTTCTCCTGGTTTCCCACTGCTGAAAACCACCAGCTGTATCTGCTATGCCAGTAAACTCTCAACCACCAAAGATCACTCTAGCACCACAAAATAGGTAGGAATTAATAGAGGGATAAAACTGGATTAGATGTCTCTACACAGACCTCGATTGAAGGTTTGATCCCTGAAGAAATGATATTAAACCATATCCATCGAGTACCTGGATAGGTTGGAAAACCTCGATCAATACTCAAAAAATGTTATGATTCCCTACTGGAGTTGCAGAATCTCTTGGATACATACAACTCTCAACATAGCTGGTGAGAACTCCTCTATGAAAAGGCACTCAAACTGTATCAAAAAAGAGTCTCCTTATCATAATTCTGGGTAACTAAACCCCACCATCACCCTACTGAGCCACGAAGAAGGCTCACTGCTAGGACCACCATCTAAACCGATGGTGTCCTGACTGGAAGGAAAGCTTAGGTCACCACATCAAGCCAGTCTTCAACCACCTATGGGTTGATATTGCCTCCGAACCTTAGTGGTCTATCTCTAAAACTCATTAAGTGCACTCATCCTTCACACCTCATCCGCTGGTATTGTGAGTACCACATGCTTCTCTATAGGTGGGGTGGATGGTGCACTACCTGGAGGTAACATCTCGAGAACTAGTACCTATATTAATGTATCATAATTAAGGGGATCATCCTCATGATCATCATGCTGAATCCTATCTAGTATACATCACAGAGGCATCCTGAAACAAACAATATGTACCATGATTAATGAGTAGATTTTGAGAGATCACTAAACAAGGACATGAAACCACAAACCATTAATATATGATTCACGTACCGTTGTTTTTCCTAAAATAAGTGTTCTAATGTATCGAGTCAAAAATAAGGTTATCAGAGTCCCGGTGTATGGATACATCAGCCACCACACCAACACTGGATTCCCTATCCTATAAAATAAACTCGAAACACTTAACACTATTTCCCTAAACCAATATCACAAAATCTCAGTCCTAAGGTAGAACCAACCTCCTTTGATACCACTCTTTCATGACCCATCCCAGTGGGGCCCCTACCACGACTCCCCAAGCCGACCTCCAATAGGCTAGGGGCTAGTGACTAGCACCGAGTAGGCATATCACTAACATGAGAGGCATTACCTAAGTACCTGTACACACAGACACACACACATATCCAAGATCACTAAATTATGAAATGTAAAAACATCTGAAAAACCAATTCATGAATACATCTATATACCATAACCAAAGTATGACAAGAAGTAAAGAAATTAAACAGTTCCAAATAAACTCCCACCACAAAGAGTCTGTAACACAAGTACAACCTAAAAGCAAAGGTACTGGGACTGCTATCTGAAAGTCATAGAACCAAACCTTAGTATATCCGGTCTCAATAAGAACCGTCTGGTCCTAGTCTGACTAGGACTCTATCAAAAGGTCCATCATCAGCACAAGACATGACATGTGCATGAAAATCCCGTGCAGGGGTGAGTATAACAATACTCAATAGGACACACCAAAACCAAAAATCATACAACATAGGAAAAATGTAATCATATCTATATAGGTATATGTCAACAACACATATAACAAGAATATCTAGATATAATCAACAAAGACAAATAGTTTAGAGGTAATTCAAAACCATAGTATACCAACCCTAAGATTCTAACTCTATGATTCCACAAATCACTCATCTGAGAGAACACACTCCCAAGTCCAATAACACTGATGATGTCTGTCTGAGAAAAACTGTTTATATGGTCTCTTCATGAGAATAATACACTAAAGACCGAAGAGATATGATACATAGATGAGGATCACTACCAAGGACATAGGATGATACCAAAAAAATCAATCTAGATTAACCTTCAAAGTAGAGGATTGGTGCCCACATAGTGTTGGTTATGTAGATACCAAGAACTCCACCAAGGAAACAAAGATGAATAGAGGATATCACTTCGGGCTTCATGGAGGGATTCCAAAATCTCTATCTAGGAATTACTGATGAAGGGACCATAGTTATAAGAGTATTAAATGATTCCATACCAACCTTTAAAAAGGATAAGGGGAACAAAACCTAAATAAAATTGTCCAAGTCACTAAGGAAAAGGGATCAAATCCATGTAGAAAAGAGTACATGGAGTGTAGAAGGGTTATACGCTGTGTCCCTTGACCCCGGGTCCTGCCCGTGTAAATAACCGTGTCATCAAACCGTGTTTGTGAAGAAGTAAATTCCATATAGGAATCTTGTTTATTCTACCCGTGTGCCAGTACATGGCTTAGCCCATGTACTTGGTATAACCTGTGTTAGTGTGGGGGAGTACACACTGTGTAGGAAACCTATATACTCTACCCCGTGTTTGTGTACTTCCAAAGGTACATGCTGAGTTACTTAGGAGAGACCACATGCCGTATAGGCAGATCCACATGCCATGTGATAATTATCTCATACCTAAAAGCCTAACTGCCAGTCAGGGGTCCCCACATGGCATGTAGATCCGGTTTACATGCTGTGTTCTACGGGATATTACAAAATCCTAGATTATTCCTCCATGTATCTGGTTGGTGCTCTGGCCTCTGATCCATCGACCTTGATGCTATAAAAATCAATATCCTTCCTTGTCTAGTCATTCCATCACTAAATCATAAAGATTTAGGCCTTAGATCCTCTTGGAAAATGAGACCGTCTTCGTTATTCGTTACACACTGAAGAACATGAAAGAACATGATATCTGGTGTCAAACATCATCTTATATACTTCTGAAACCACCAGAAAAACTTCATCATGTCACATCGATTTTGAATCTACAATATCAAATCATTGTGCCAAGAATCGTGTGCGTAATGATCGATTGTTTGATAAAACGTCGAACCATGGCCAAACGAAGAATGATGGGACGAACGAAGAATTTAGGGGAGAAAAGAACAAAATAAAATGAGAGGAACATACCTAGATCAATGTTAATGTGATCTCAATTCATTGTTATTATAATGAAAAATATATGAAATTAAATCAAAATGAATTCTTCCATCAAAACCCTACATAATAATCCCATACCATAAGATGATCGAACCGTGAATCAATCAGTTCATTGACTGGTTCACGTTCATCATAAAAATAAATAATAGAGAATAAATTCAAATAAAACACATACCCTACCTTGATTTGGTTCGATCACTGACAAAGAATGATGTAATGCCATTTTTTTGGCATGATCCATCGAATCTGAGGCGCATTGATCGTCGATCCACAATCCATCGCCATTCTCTTAAAATAGAATCCTTGAGCTATCTCTCTCCAATAGTTATCTAGAGGTTACAAGGTTATGAGACTAACCCTAGAAATTTTGAAAAATATTCTTATTAAAATCAAAATAGTTTCTACATCAAGAATTATAAATAAAAGAATTTATTTCAATTATTTTATTCATTTCTGCACGCATGATTATTTTTCCACAAATGTCTCGTTCTGACTAATGTTAAGTTATTCCTAGGGTAAAACTCATGTTGTGAGTTCATAAGTACCCTATTATTTTTAATCTAAGCATCTATTTAGATATTATTTCACTTTTTAGGAAAACTTCTAGTGCACACTATTTAATATATTTCAAACATTTTTTACGGGCACACCAAGCCTCAGAATTGCACACCGTCTCAACGCCTAGTCTCCAAAACAGTCCATATAATATTTAAAAACAATACATGTAAAATTAAATACATTACATATCCTATCATTAATTTTTAATATTTTTCTAAAAAACTAATTTTTAGGTGAATAGTGAAATATACCATTTTTTTCTAATACTGTGACTTTTACGCCATTATTAGTATATATGTATGACATAGAAATTTATGGTAACTTTTTATTGAAAAAATATTTATTTTATAATTTAAATTATACATTTTAAAATATTTATTATAGTTTAAAAACCTATATTTGATATTTTAAAACCAAAGTAATATTTTTCTCAAATTTTTTAATACATTATACATTTATTCTATTAAAATTAATTTTTAAACTTTTTAGAAATTTAATCAAAATAAATTTATTTAAAATTAAAAATAATTGGATCCAAATTATTTAATAAGGACAAATTTATTTTTAGGAATAGAGATTAAGTTACCTTGGGTAAAAACTAGTTACCGCGGTAAAAGATTAAATGAAAAAAGTAATAATTCAAGGGGTAAAGGGATTGAAACATGTTAAAAAAATGTTTATAATTGAGTGTTTGAGAGTTAATCAACATTATCTCACCCTTAGTTCAATTATTTTATATTTTTGGTGTGACTTTACAAGTTTAACATGTACTCTCTTTATATTTAGTTGAAATATTTATAAAAATGCCATTCTCACCAATTATAAAAGGGGCCTCTCACCACCCCTTTAATACCACTATAAAAATTATGTTACCTCATGAAAATATTTTCTATTTACTTTACATATAATACTATTTCACTCTCATAATCTTCTGGTCACAAGGTATTAGACTAAACCCTTCCTTTCCAAGGAATCCTCCAAGTGATACCCAAAGTTCTTAATGTAAGTTCACTGTTTTCACTAACATATTTTACTTTTATCTTTAAATTTTAATTTTTTAAAAATATTATATGAAAAATTAAGTATTTATAAAATAATTAATGTTTTTTATATTTCAGTAATAAAAATTAACCACCTCTCCCATTCCCCTTAAGAAAAATGAAAGCTTCAATCATGCGTATGTGCAAACTACCGCCTCCATGACATAACATGTTTCATTTTCATTCAATTCCTTAAAAGTATGTTCTTAATAATGAATTTAATATATAATTATGAAATTTATAACGTGTTTTAGGTTATAAAAAATAATAAACTATATTACTCCTTTCTCCCATACTATGGAAAACAAAATCATCATCCATACATACTTGTGTACTACCGCCTCCATGGAACAATATATATTTTTTCATCACCACCTTCATGGATGGTTATAAATTATAATTTATGAGTATATATTATATATAGGTTTAATAAATATCATGAATATGGTTTTTTATAGATAAAACAAAAATTAAAAATCATTATCAGGTACTCCATTAATATCGATAAATAATGGGAAACTAATTCATCACTGATTTCATATTCATGAAACATGAAAAAATATAATATAATAGGATTATAACTTTATAGGTAATTATAAAACATAAATTATATTAGATTATATTACCTAGTAATGATAAAATTGGTATCAAATAATGGGTATTGAAATTTACATCATAAAGCATGCACGAAACAATTAAAGTTACTAACACCTAATGCTAAAAATAAGCTATAACTAACTAATATATTTGCAATAAATGAAATTATTTCATGGATTAATATAAAAAAATAATTAATGATATAATACTATATAAATATTTAAATAATTATTTGTTTTTTCTTTAAAGGATACATTAACATTCAATTCAATAATTAAGAAAACACTTTTTGTTGGTTAAGAAAATCATCGAAGTCTGCTTTTTATCGATTTTATCTTCAAGGATAAATAGTGAAATCATCAAGGGAAATTTAAAATTAATAAATAATTATAATTAATCCATTATAGTAACTTTAATGAAATTTTAATGATAAACTTTGTAAGAATAATTCATACTGACATCGCTCCTATGAAACTAGTACAAACGATCAAAACTATAAACACCCGATACAGGAAAATAAGAAAAAACTAACTAATATACATGTAAATAATTAATATGAATGAAAATTATAAATTGTTTTAGGTATGAATATTTTTATTAAATATTATATTTAGATAATTTTTTATGTTTTATAAAAGGTTATAACACTTTCAACTAAGTAGGAATAAAGGTAAGAGGTTTTCTTGACTCAAATATTTTTCTTGAGTCATAATCACTCCACTTCAATTTTGATATTTAAATATTGAATTATTATACCCTATTATGATTTTATGTTTTATTTACATATTATTTTATATGGAAATAATGTTTCAAACCAAAGTATTCTTCCCTGATGAATCTATTATTTCATAAAAAATGTAATTTTGTTAAGAATAATTCCCTTACCTTTTAATGGATTTTTCTTCAATATCCATGTTTTTTTACTTCCCCCTAATATTATGATTTACCTAGTTGAAAATTAAATTATTTTTATCTATAATGATATTTTTATTCCCCTTTATTAATTTTTGAAACAAATGTTTCTTTATCCTTCTAAATATTTGGGTTTTTAATAAATGAATTTTAAAATATTTAAATGGATTTTACTTACCATGATATTATATTATCCCATTCCACTTCAAATTTTGAAAAAAGTTTTATTTATTATCAATTTATATCTATTGTAATTTTTCTTAAAGTAATTTTTTTAATAAGTTTTCTATTCACCTTACAAATTGTTTTTTGGAAAGTGACTTGAAAATCACATCTTTTTATGGTGATATTAAGAAAATATTTTTACGAAAAATATTTTTTTTGTGTTTTTTATTCCATGTTAAAACTATTATTTTATAATTAAGTAATGGTTCATAAATCAACCTATATGTGATATTTTTAAATACTCATTTTGGGTGATAATGTTTTTTTATGTGACACCATTTGGAAAAGTTATGAAACCCATTTTCTTCCCATGGGTTATTTATGATAAGATAAACAATTTTATTTAAAGTGGATCTAATATATATGGATGATGATGGGTGGGGTCCTATATCAACCTCCAATGCATTGGTTAAGGTTTTATAACTCATGAGATAATGATTTTGTGTGTGGGTATAATTATGGTTTATCTATGCTCACAAGGTTGTGCGTGGGTATAGTTATGGTTTAGATATTATCATAGGGCTGGGTATGGGTATAATTATGTTTTATCTATGATCAAAAGGTTATATGTTGGTATAATTTCATTTTATCTATTATAAAAAGGTTTTTTGTGGGTATAATTGCAATTTAGATATGATCCCAAGGTTGTGCGTGGGTATAATTTATCTATTCTCACAAGGTTTTTTCATGAGTATAATTGTGGTTAAGATTTTCTCAAAAGTATTTATGTGTACATATTTATGGTTAAACTATGTTCAAAATTATATATCATCTTATACATATGTTTATTCCACAATCTTATGCATATTCTTATGCCTATGTTATGCTCTCCCGACTCATGTTTATTGACTAATGTTTCCACACTATTTTGATTCATGTCTTATGTTATTACAAACCTTATTACCATGACTCTTTATTTATATTAAATGATTTATTGGATATTATTTTCTTATGAATTTATATTATACCCATATTATCATCTTATTCTCACTTATAATCATTGATTGGTATCACTTATGTTTACCCTTACTGAGTATCCGAGATCACCCATTTCTTATATTTTTATTTCCCAGGTTATGAAGATAAGTATAAATTGTGGAAAGTTTAGAAGGTATTATAGAGGAGTTCAATTATGGATAAATTATTTTAGATTTAGATGGTTGTGTATATAATCTCCATGAAACTAAACCATTCAGTCTTTAGGTTGTGTGACTTTTGTGAGATATTTTAATTAAACCATGGTATCAATGTATTATTTATGTATGTTTATCTTGGGTCTTCATAGTTGGTATCAAATGAGGGTTTAGTTATTTTGGGTATTATTTTATAGAACTTTAGTGAAAAAACTAGGGATAAGTATAAGGGATGATTCTAAGTATAAGATAACACCATGAAGTTTTGGTAAAGTAGATATTGTGTGGTTATCCTAGAAATAACATCCTTGTCTAAATACTACAAGTGGATACTAGATTTAGCATAGATATACCTTGGGGTAATAACCCTAAAAAGGGTGTATTGGGTATTAACTCAATCATCATGTAGTGCATGACAAAGAGACCTAACTTCAAACCTTGTTTGATACTTTTGGGGATATTCTTTGGTAAATTCATATTCTCTTTATGAATAATTATAGGGTATTTGAATAATTTTAGGTTAGTGAACCTAATATAAAATTAACATGAATAACCTAGATTGAATCTTTGAAATTTAAAAGTTAAGGAACATATTTTATTTATGATTCATTCCTTCTATAATAATATTCTTCTTTTCAGATTAAGTATCCTTTTCATTTAATTTTATTTATTAAATAAATAGATGTTTCAAAGAGAAAATAGGTTTACAACGGGTTAGATAAGCAATGCAATGATTTTCCAAATGAGATACCAAATAGGATGGGAGCCAATGTGAAAAAACTCATAGCAGTGATAACCCAACTATCAAAAGTTATGAATAATAACAAAAACCATGTTGATCTTAGGAATGAACCCAAGATGGAGAAACATGCTATCAAGTCTTCCATGAAACAACATCCTCCCTCCTTTAGTGGATATTCTAATACACTTATTCTTGAGTAATGGATAAATATGATGAAAATATATTTTCCATTATCCAATGATCTAAGCATGAAAATACTGTCTTGGATATCTATCATTTGGAATGAGTGGCTGACCAAGGGTGGGCTGTCATTATGAATATGAAAAAATAATGAAGAAGTTGAATCTATGTAATGATAGGAATTAAAAAGGATTTATTCAGTAAATATTTTCCCTGAACTCTTCACATGAAAATGGTTAGAGAATTACTATAGTTGAAATAAAAGTAGGACGAATCAGTAAGTACCTATGAATAAAGATTCACGATACTTACAAGGTACGCCTCTAGTTTTATTTCTGACCTTGATAATAAGATCGAATGTTTTTTTAGTGAAAAAAACCAAGTCCTCAAAAGGAATTATCTATAAGATACATTTATAGCTATGAAGAGGTTTTTCGATGTGAATTTAAGGTCAAAATAGAAGTTGGATACTTTAGAGACAGGAAAATGAAGATGTAGTTTCAAAGAATCTCAGATGAAAATACTCACATATAAATGAAAGTTCAATTACCTACATGTAAAAAATGTGGAAGGAAGAACCTTGAAAACTGTCAAAAAGGAATAAGAGATTTTTTAAGTGTGGAAGGACTGACTATCAATCTTGTAATTATTAAGGATATATAAAAAGTACAACCAATGAAATGGAGGATAAGAATATCCATTACTTCAAATGAAAAGAGTTTGGGCATTATGAAAATTGCTTACCTAACCTAAGGATTAATGAAGATAATGGACATCATTAGCCTTTTAAGCCAAGGGAACAAGGAAAATCCTTTGCAATACTAACTACTGAAGTTGGATATAAAAATGAAGAATTAAGGACACACTCATCACCAACTAAAAATTTTTAGTGTCCTATTTGGTTCAAGCCCTACCTACTTGTAAATATCTATAAAATTTTAATGTTGAGATATCAAGTATAAAAATCATATCCCAAGTATATAATCTTTCTATAGTAGATATTTATTGGAATATGAATCCAATAAATCCTATTATCCTTTATCAAAATTCAATGAGATTTTGGAAATGGATTAACTATCTCCACATATAATCCACAATAACGAAATAAAGAGATCATATTTCATATCCTAAATCAAGATATGATCACTTATCACTGCATGTATGATGATGAAATCTCTAAGAAAATTTATTCCCTTATATAGGCCTTAACCCCCACCATGAGGAGTATTTAGATTGAATTTTTAGTAAGAAACCCCATATCGTGATATGTCTTTTATGAAGGAATAGATGAATTTCTTAGACCTACCTATGTTTCTAAGGTTAATAACACTTTAGATATCAAATCCTAAGTCCTTCATATATTAATTAAATCCTTAAATATTTAATTATTAAGATATAATTAAAATTATTAGGGTGGAATTTATTTAATGGGAGGAGAATGTCACACCCTAAGATTTTGGGATATATTTTCCCTTAAATAAATATTGTGTCGATAGCGTGTTTCACATGCAACACTGAACTAAAATGAGCCAAGAAATATTAGATGAATATTATTAAGAAAAGTATAATAATAATAAAAAATCCTTTTGAATAAAATTATATTAATCAACTAAAAAATATTACTTTTAGTGGATAAAGAATAAATGAGATTTAATATTAAAATGAATTGTCCTTTCTTAGATAACTTTTTATAAAAGTATTGTATATTTTATCCAAATAATTAAATAAAAGAATATTAAATGATAATATATAGTATTTCAGTATATGAAATAATATATTATCATTCTTTAAATTATAAATTGATATGAAATAATATTAAGAACACTTAATGTTTAAAAGCACCATTTTTTCAATAAAAGCAGTTTTTCTTTATATTTTTCATTTTATTTTAAAAAATTAATTTTTTAATTTTATAATATTAATTATATAAGACTAACTTATTTTTTTTATTTTTTATTTAAAAACTATCCTAGCATGAATTTTTGATATTTTTCTAAAAAAAATTGTTTTTATGTGAATAGTGAAATATACCGTTTTTACTAATACTAACAGTTTTATGCACTTATTAGTATATAAGTATGAAATAGAAATTTATGGGACTTTTTTATTGATAAAATATTAATTTTATAATTTACTTTATAAATTTTAAAATATTTATTATTGTTTACAAGCCTATATTCGATATTTTAAAACTCAAGTAATATTTTTCAGAATTTTTTTAATACATTATACATTTATTATATTAAAATTAATTTTTTAAAATTTTAGAAAATGAATCATAAGAAAAATATTTAAAATTTAGAATCATTGAGATTAAATTATCTAATAAAGACCACTTTTTTTAGGTATATAGATTAAGTTACCATTGGTAAAAACTAGTTAGAGTGGTAAAAACTTAAATGGAAAAGGTAATAATTCAAGGGGTAAAGAGATTGAAATATGTGAAAACATGTTTCTAATTGAGTGGATGAGATATTATAGACCTTATCTCACCCTTAACGCAATTAGTTTCTATTTTTTAGATCCACTTGACATGTTTAACTTGTTCCCCCTTTATATTAAGTTAAAAAAAATAAAAAAATGCCATTCTCACTACTTATAAAAGGGGCCTCTATCCACCCCTTCAATGCCACTATAAAAATTATATTTACTCAAAATAATAATATATAATTACTTTCTCTAAAATTCTTTTTCACTCTCATAATATTTTGGTCACAAGGTATTATCTTAAGCCCTTCCTTTCCAAGGAATCCTCTAAGAGAAAGTCAAAGTTCTTAACCCAATTTTAGTATTTTCGCTAAAATGTTTTCCTGTTATATTTACATTTTAAATGTATTTTTACCAATATCATATGATTAATTCATTATTTATAGTATAATTAATGTTTTTTTTATTTTGGGAATAAAAATTAACCACTCAACCCATTCCCCTTAAGAAAAATGAAAAAATTAATCATGTGTACTTGTGGACTACCACCTCCACAAAATAACATGTTTTGTTTTTCTTCACTACCTTAAAAGGCTTATAACATCCCTCAGCCTAAAACTCTCTCTTTTGGCCAAACCAGGTTCATTATGTGACCTCAAGAACTTCTCCCCTTATTTCATAGGTTTCCAACTAGTAGCAGGGGTGTAAAGAACATAGTGGGGTGACTATACACCTTGTCTAGAATTATAATAATAGTGGAATAAAGATCAGATTAAAAAATTTAGTGGAAATAGTAAAAAAATAGTAGATAAATGATGAACCAAAACAACCAAATAATAATGAAACATGTAATTTAATTATGAAATTTAAATAAGTGGAATGCGAGAAAACATACATATAAAAGACCATGATAATTCAAATAAACTTAAAAAACCTTTGTCTTGAATCCCTTGTTGTTCCTGTCTCCAAGATCCAACATATCCAGTAAAAAAAATCAACAACAAGGTCCATTTATCTTGTCCAAAACTACATCTATGAAATATTCTTGGGTACCAAATGGTTTTCTGAATAGGGTGTGAGTATAACTCAGTAGGTCGAAAACACCATGTCTAAACAAAACCTGTCTGATAATAAGTGTATACAATAAAGTGATAAACAAAAGTATTAATAAATTAATTAATATAGTATAACAATCAACCTTATTTGGTACCATGATGGAATATATCTAATCATATAGAATTACCATTCCAACCATAAACCCAATTCCATGGAATAATCACATAACCAGGAAAATCCCTCTGTATAAGAATTTCCATATAACTGGGCTAAGCCCTTTATAAAATAATTTCAGTATAACTGGGCCAAGACCTATAAGTATTACAACATAACCAAGCCAAACCCTATAATAATTAAAGAATAACATAGACAATCCCTATAACATTACATCATAACTGATTCAATCCCTATAATAATTATAATATAACTTGGCCAAGCCCTATAAGTGTTATAGGATAACCAGGCCAAGCCTTGTAATAATTATAGCATAACCAAGCCAAACCTTATAAGCATTACATCATAGCTAGGAAAACCCCTATAATAATTACATAATAAGATAAAACACAATTAATAATGAAAAAAATAATATAACATTACATCATAAACCATAATCAATTCAGGATGGATGGATCCTTTCTAACCTGGTTATCTCTACCAAGTGAGGTTCCTCTCCTTCTAGGGTTTTCTTCCCTTGAAATGTAGTGGCATTTCCTTCTTGCTCCATCTTCCTCCTCACCAACTTCCTTTTCTTCATCTTCATCCCTATTTTATCAATTTATTAGTCACGTGTCTCAAATCCTACACCGTAATATCTTTCCGACGTATCCTCTCTTGGTGTTCCCTCATTGAAGTAGTGTCTTCTTCGCTTCATTGTGTAGTGAAATCAAGGATAGATCTGGTGTGTAGGGATTTTAGATCTAATCGTAGATCTGTCACTGGGTTTCTTCCTCTTTTTAAAAATACCTTCTATATCTAGGGTTCTTTTCACTCTTTCTCAGGTTCTATTTTTTGGTTATCATTTAACCTATTCTAATTCAATGTTCTTTATTTGATGCTAGCACCGATGTTTTTGTTTTTATGGTGAAGGGGTTCTGGTCTGGTGAATGGTTCTTCTTAACAGTGGCGTTGTCTATGATGATGATTCTTTCTTGTTTCTTCCTAGTTTTGGATGGTTCATTTAGTTTTTCATTTGGTTTCTCAAGATCATTTCATTGGTCTCCTGGTGTTCTTTACATGGTGGTAGCCCCTAAGGTAGGGTTCATTTATCATGGAGGTGGTTGCATCTCGCTGTTGAGGCCCTCGTCTTCTCCATATTCTATTATGTATCCTAGTTTCCATTAATATTCTCCTAGTCGGATTTGAATAGTGGCTCCCAAGGAGTTTTGGGATATTAGTTTGAGCAGTCGATGGATTTTCAGGAGGTGCTTCTCTGTGGTGACTTCATATCTGTCCTTAGGATCCTGAAGGGCTTGATCTCCGTCATAGATTGTGGAGCAGCTTCTCTTCATGGTTTTTATGGATGTGGTGATTTTTTTGGTCTTCTACGGCAGTGGTACTAATATCTCTCTTGACGATGTTCATCTATTTTAGAGTTATGATGATCTGTTTTTTTCATATTGTGTATTTTTTTGATGAAAATGATGGTTATTTTATGATGAAGAAGTTGGATTCTGGTAGTCTCTTCGTCAGTGATTTGGTGTGACGACGGGACAAGGACGTTACCCAAGGCGATGACTACCATTTTTAGTTTAAATTTTAAAATGTACAATTTGATTTTTGAATCTGGTTTTTGGGGTTGGATTCATGGAAATGTATGGTTTTGTAGGTTACCACTTTTCCAAAAAGCAGATTAAAAAAAATATTGAGGTGAAAATGATCAATTCATACAATTACCTTTTATCTTTAAATTCCATTTAATTCATCAAGTTATGTCTTAAACCATTAACATGACAATATACACAACCATATCATATCAAATAATCACCATTCATTTCAATAAACAAGTAATCCATTTTTTAAAGTGATAATATCACAATCAATCACCTAAGGTCTCATGTCATGCTAATTCATGTTTCAATCCAATAGCTAATTCATTATAATTCAAGGGTAGGCTCACCCTATGGGTAGCTACAAGCTAGGTCTCAACACTATTATATTCAAAGGGATCTAAGGATTAGTCCAAATTCATGATTATCATCACCCATTATTCCATTAATTAACATGCATGTTGTGTTTTCACAATCACATGGTATTACACACACTTAAACAAATTTAAAAAGACCATAGGGCTTTGTTCTGGACCACCTAACTTTATCCAGAAATCAAATAAACACTCTCAATAGGGAACACCAAATAAGAATTAAAGAAAAGGTGATTACAAGGAAAACCTAGATCACATAAAAATCAAGACAAAAACCCAATTAAATGGTGGTCAGGATATCACACTTCTATAATAAAATATATAAGAAGGAAGAAGAAAAACAAAGTGAATAAAATCACTGGAGATTAAATGCTATACTAGGATGTCCAAGAGGGAAGGAATCACCCAAAAAATAAAATAGAGTCACCCTAGGGTTTGATAGAGGTGGATATACAATGAATGAAAATAAAATCATATGTACCATGTGGTTAAAAAATCTGATCCTGATATATTCATGATGTGAACCCCTTTCACGACATGAATTCTCAATTTATAAGATACACTGAAAAAATATCACCTTAGGTTAAAATAACCCTGATCGACCATTTCATGATGTATACTAGTTTCATGATTTGTAAATCTTTCATTATTTGAACCAATTCATAGAATCTTCTTGGAAACATGCTCATTTCATGTAACCCATTCACGACGTGAAAGTGTCTTGCAGACAGATCACATCCCATATTTTATAGAAAAAAACCAAACCACCTTTGAATCTTTCCAAACCCATAGAGAAACCTCAAATTACTATGAAACATTTATATCTGGACTCCATTAATCCAAAAAAACACACTGTAATGTCTTGTTACTATTTTTGGGCATTCCTAAACCCCTCTTTTTACCAAGATTTGGTTGGGTTTCATTTGGGGTTGTTTCAGGTTGAAATTTTAATAGTTCTAAAATTTTTGTTCTAGTTCATGGTTGGTGCATGATTTTCCAAAACTGTGTGCCCTCTCATAGAAAAACATGCAATCCAAGGAAGTGATATTTTTCATAGTTATCACATGGTTATTCAATCCATACACCCTCTTAGAAGAAACCGTGTGACTCTTCCTTGCTAAACATGCATAGTATTTTGTTAATATGAAAATCTAACTTAAAAATCTAAAAGCCCTCATTTTAGGTCCCAGAAGAACCTAGCATGAACCCATACAAATTATTCTTCCTTAGAAACACCCAATAGTAGATATTTTCCCTTCATAACCTTACCAGAAGTGATTTGAAGCTTTAGAAACACCCTTTAATCTTCTGTTGGTTAGTTTCCTCACCTTGATTTCTATCTCCAATGATCTCACTTATCCTTTCTAAGGTTCCATGAATCCTCATGTTTTTTGTGGATCTAATACCTTTTGTTTTGGGAACTTAAACCTAGGTTTGATCCTAATTTCCCAGATTTTGTGATCTTTGTTTTTCATTGATGAATATTGATTATGTTTTAGAGTTATGAGATCTATTGATTCTAAGGTAGGTGGTTCTGTTATGATGGAAAATTTTTATTAACCCTATATTTCTTTATTTAATTTCAATTATTTTAATTAAATTCTATTTATTGAATTTAAATTTATTTTCTTTCAATTGTTTTATTTTAAAAACCCAATTCCATTGGATTGGGGTTTTAAAAATGGGTTTTGGCATGTTATTGGGAAAACCCCTACTACCATTGAATCGAGGTGTGTTTATGGAAATTGGAAAATTTTAAATTGTTTAATTTAAATTGTGAAATGGGTTTGATGAAAAAATTATGAAAAACCCCAATTACATTTAATTGGGTTTTTGTGTGTGAAATTGATGGATTTTTTTTAAAATTAAATTGTTGAATTTAATTATGAAAGTAGATTTTGAAATTTAATTGTGAATTTATTTCAAATATCTATTTTTGTATATGGATTAAAAATGGTTTGATATAAACCATAGGGTTTTATCTTGGTGAAAAGACATGTTTTTTCATTAAAAAACCCATTTTGGTTTTTAATTAGAAATTAAAATTTTTTAAATGGGGGAATGAGACTTAATTTTATTTTAAAGTTACTTAAAATAAATTTCCCATCATTGAATTGTACTAAAGAACATGCAATTTTAGATAGTTAGTGAGTTATTGGGGCAAACATGCTAGGTTGGAATTTCCCTAGTAATAGACTGACACTTTACAACACTAAAAAAATGTTGGTTAGCACATCTTAATTTCCCATTGGGACATGGATGAGTCCTCTCTTTCCATTATTGAGGGATGTGTGTACACATTGCGGTTTATCACATGGGTGTGTGAGGATAACATAACCTAGAACTATTGTACCTCTTGGAATATGACCATGTTTCTTGCCTGTTTATATATGAGATATAAATGAATACAATTATTGTAAAACTGTTTTATATGACCTATGATTTTTATAAACTATTTTATATAAAAGTGTTTATTTAATACATTTGTATAAACCACCATTTGTGAAATTATTTCCATAATTTTGAAATGTGAAGCATGATTTTCTAGCGTATTTCCGTATTTTGAAATATAAAGCAATATTTGTTGAAATATTCTCTTTAAATTCCAAAACTATTTATTTAAAAAATTGAAATCACTTTATTTGGTTAATTTGATATTGGCATCTTGTTATAGAATCCTTGGTGAGACCTTACTGGGATTTTTAGCTCACACCCTACCTATGCCTTCGGGTGTTTGTAGATTATCTCTTTGTAGGTTCAAGTAGGGGTAAGGAACCACTTAGAGGTGGTTCTAACTATGGATCTGTGAACTTGGAGAGTTACATTTTTTTGGGACTTGGGATGTTATTCTTCCTATTTTTCTGGTACTTTTCAGTAGTAATTTGGGTTTTCTTACCTATTTTACTTATGGTACACATCTCCCAATGGAGTTTCTTTTGTATGCATACAAATTTTTTATCTTTATTATGCATTTTTAGTGAAAAATTCATTCCCACTTTCATTTTTTATGATTCCAGGTGATAGTCACCAATCCATGGGGATCGGGAATGCTCTTTAGGACATGTTAGTACTAGCTTGGTTATCAGGTTATCAGGGTACCTGAGCTGGTCTGTAAAAAAATGGTATCAGAGGGAGGTTGAACTTCTTTTCTTGAAATCAGTATGCAGTTGAGAAATCTTGTCAGGACATAAAAGGTAGCTGAGATTGAGTGCCTATCCAGATCTCACTACAATGAACTTTAAGTCACCAGGGGTGGTTAGGGAAAGATGCATTGAGGATTAGTTATCGTATTTTCTCTACTTTGATTTAGATAAATTGGAATCCAAATCTTGTTTTTCTATCTGTTGGGATTAATTTTTCCTTATTGCTTTGTTTGAGTGTAATATGATGTCGAAAGCTACTGCTAAACCTTAGTGAGTGAATCCTCCTATGGACCTGAATCTGGTTGAGGTGATTGTGCATACTGTCCAATATTTGGGATAGACACCACCACTAGTTACCATTTAAGATCTAGCTATGGAACCTTAGAGGGATATTCTCAAGATTTGTTATCAAGAGTTACTTCTCCATAAACCAACATTGTTCAAAGGTTCAAATGATCCTCAAGAGAATGACAAATGGTTGAGAAGAATGGAGTGCTTGTTTGGGTTCTTGGATACACCTGATGAAATCAAGGTGAAGTGTGCCACCTTCGTTCTAGAGGGACCGATAAGGAGACGGTGGAACACTATGTCGATGATGAAGAAACACAAGGGATTAGAGTGGAAATACTTCAAGATTATTTTCACTGAACAATTCTATCCAAATTTTATGATGTTAGCCAAGGCCATTGAGTTTTTCAAACTCAAACTAGCTGACAAGACTGTGGCAGAGTATACAAACCATTTTAATGAGATCATGCATTTAACACCTGAGATAGTATCTAATGAGAAGGTGAAAGCTCAAAGGTTCAAGTTGGGACTATGATATAATATTCATGCTCATATTTTTTTGCTAAAGATTTATTCTTATGATAATGTGATAGATAGAGTGCTGATGGTTGAAATGGACTTGGCTAGAAATTCAGGGTTATCAGGAGTTTCTTTATCTCCCAGTGGTAGCATGGGATATTTAAAGAAAAGAAAAATCGTGATGATTCTCATGATGGTTCTCGATAGAAAAGTTATTATAGACCTCTTATAGTTCCTAGAAGAGTCCCTTGGATTTGTTACCAGTGTGGAAATATAGAGTATTAAAAGAGGGTCTTCACTGAGTCACCCAAGGTATGTGGTTCTTATGAACGCTCATTCCACTTTCATAAATTATTCCATGTTTATTCCACTCCACATAGTGGCACGAAATCATAAGAACCTTCTAAAACTATGGTGCAATCATATTATTCATTAGTGAAAGGGTTCCAACCATAGGCATCCTAAACAAAGATTCTTCACACAGTGGAAGATTCTCTAAAGGAAGTAGATACAGGTCCAAAAACCATGAGAGGTACCATCACTATAGCTTCATCATTAGTGACTGATTTATTTGATATTTATGCATCTCATTCATTCATTTCAATCCACATTATTAATATTATTAATCTTTCTATGGATATTTTTTCTTATGCTATCGATATTACTACACCACTTGGTATGAAGAGAGAGTAGGGCCTTTATAGCCCCATATGTGTCTTCTCTCTCTCATATGTCTAGCTTTCTTGGAGTTTTCTAGTTATTAACATGAAAAATACTGACATCATATTCGGTATGGATTGGATCATTTCCAATAAAGACCATATTTATTATTATCTTCAATGTGTATCATTTACTAAACCTAGTGGTGTGTGACACATCTTTTACGGAGAATAGGACCCAAGGTTGAGTAGGTTCAGACCTTCTTATCCAAATTTGGGGAAAGTAATATCAGTGTTTTATTTTGATCGAGAGAGGGAATATTTGAGTGGTGATCTCCCTCCATTTTTCATAAATTTATTAACATGTTTCATTTTTTAATTATCTAGTTTTTCGTCAGCAAGGGAGGTGGAGTTTTATATTGACTTAGTTCCTATAACTCATCCTGTTTCTATTCCTTATTACCACATAGAACTAGTTTAAATGAAAGAGTTGAAGACTTAATTGGATGATCTTCTGAAGAAAGGATTCATATGCCTGAGTGTGTCACGTTGGGAAGCACCAGTTCTCTTTGCTATGAAGGCTGATGGTTCACTACGCATATGTATTGATTACTAATAACTCAATCGAGTGAAGATAAATAACAAGTATATGTTTCCACAGATTGATGATACATTTTATTACTTGAAAGGGGTAAAGTAGTTCTCGAAGATAGATATTTGGTATGGTTACCATCAGTTGAGTATAAAATAATCTGACATTTAGAAAACCACCTTTCAGAGCAGGTATGACTATTATGAGTACCTTGTTATGCCTTTGGTCTAACCAATTTATGGATTTAATGAATATGATTTTACATGAGTATCTAGATAAATTTGTGGTAGTATCTGTGGATGATATCCTGGTTCACTCTAAGTTCGAGTAGGATCATTTGCATTATCTTAGAACAGTTAAAAGTCTGCTGAGAAATCACTGTCTTTATTCCAAACTTTCAAAATGTGATTTCTGGATTCAAGAAGTGAAGTTCTTGGGACACGTGGTGTTGAAACATAGTATGTCAGTTGAACCTGAAAAGGTGAAAGCTGTTGTGGAATGAGAACAACCATAATATTTTTTTGAGTTTTGTAGATTCTTGGGTTTAGATGAGTATTATCACCAATTTATTAAGGACTTATCAAAGTTGGCTTCTTCGATGACTGTTTTAACTCAAAAAGGAGAAACTTTTTCTTGGGATGAAAAATGATAGAGTTTTTTAGTTGATATGAAATGTATTTTTACTAATACGCCATTGTTAACACTTCCAGAGGCCGGGAAAGGCTATGTGGTCTTCTGTAATGATTTTGTTTAAGGTTTGGGACACATTTTTATGAAAGGTGATCATGTTGTTGCCTATAGATCTCATCAGTTTAGGACACATGAGAATAATTATCTGACCCATGAACTTGAACTTGCAACTATGATGCACATTATTAAGAGTTGGCATAATTACATTTATAGAGAAAGATTTACTATGATTTTAGACCACAAGATCTTGCATTATATCTTCTATAAAAAAATATTTTAATATCCACCAGAGGCATTGGGTGGAATACCTACAGTCTTTCGATTTTGATATCACCTATACCCCGGGAAAAAGGAATGTCATCGTAGATTCTTTGAGTAAGAAATTTATAACCCAATTAGTGAAAGAATCTTCAGAAGAGTATAAATTGATGGCTCTCTTTTAACAGTTGCATATTGGAGTCTAAGAATCAGGGGTCAAGGTTTCTTTGGACCCTATTCAGTTGATATCCGTTATTATTAAATTGATTCTTCAGGAGTAGTAGCTTAAAGATGAGTTCCATAGAATTAGAGACTCTCTTTATAGTGGAGAGATTGTTTCTGAGTGTTCGTGCTCCAAAGAGGGTATTCTATTATTTTAGAAACGTTTTTTTTCTGATATTAGTAGCAAGGGAAGTTGTGAAGGGAGATTTCTATAACTCCCACTAGGTTGTGCACCTAGGAACCAAAAATATGTTCTATGATATATGACATCGATTATGGTGGCTAGGTATGATATGAAGCATTGTTGATTTTTTCTCTCGTTGTTATACATGCCAATAGGTTAAGGCCGAGCACCAGAAGCCTTAGGGTTTACTTTAGCAACTTCCAATCCCTACTTGGAAGTGGGATGATATTTATATTTACTTTTTGGTTGGGTTTCCATATACCCATATAAATAATAATGTGATATGGGTTGTGATTGATTGGATGGATAGATAAGATCAATTTATACAAATTTTTGATGAAACCAAAGTCAAGGAGTTGAGAAATCTCTATGTGAAAGATATTTTTTGTTTACATGGAGTTACTTATGCTATAGTCTATAATATGGGTCCTCAGTTCACTTCTTATTTTTATAGAGGCCTTTAGGAGGCACTGAGTTCTCATGTTCTTTTTACTACAACATTCCATCCACAATCGTATGGATAGAAAGAAAGAGATATATAGATTCTTTAGGATATGATTCAAACTTGTGTTCTTAATTTTGGTATATATTGGGATGATCATTTGGGGCTATTTGAGTTTTCATATAATAATAGTTACCATTTTTTGATTAGAATGGCTCTTTTCGAGGCCTTTTATGGACGACCTTGTAGATCTCCATTGTGTTGGTCAGAGATTGGTGAAAGTTCCCCAGTTGGACCAAGATTGGTTCAATATATGATAGAAAATATTCATTTGATTCATCAGAGAATGTTGAGGGTAAAAATTTGGTATAAGTTTTATGCTGATATTCATCATAGGTCATTGGAGTTTTCAGTTAGTGACCAGGTGTTCTTGGAAGTTTCACCCTAGTTGGGTCATTGACAACTTGGGAGGCAAGGGAAGCTTGGTCCTCATTTTGTGGGACCTTTTGAGGTTTTTGAGAAGGTGGGAAAATTTTCTTATCATTTATAACTTCTACCACAATTGATGTCGATACATAATGTGTTCCATGTATCTTATCTATGAAAGTATCTATCAGATCTATATCGAGTTTTGAGTTGGAGGGATCTTAAAATTGAACCTAATTAATCCGTGACTGAACAACCAATCAGGATAGTTGATCTTGAAACCAAGGTACTTTATGGGAGGATGATACCTTTGGTTCAAGTACTATGGTATAACATTTATGATAATCATGAGACGTGCAAGAGGTAGGCACTGATGAGAGAGCAGTGACCTCATCTTTTTAGCATAAAAGATTTTGAGTAGGATTTTTGGGGATAAAAATTTCTATAGTGTGGAGGTTGTAACATCCTATTACTATTTTTAGGTTTTTCTAAACCCCTATTTTTACCAATCTTTGGTTGGGTTTCATTTTGGGTTGTTTTAGGTTGAAATTTTATAAGTTTTGAAAATTCTAGGGTCGTGCATGGTTGGCACACAGTTTTCCCAAACCATGCACCCTCTCAGAGAAAACCTTGAAACCCAAGGTAGTGGGATTTTTCACAATTGGTGCATGGTTATTCAAGTCATTATCCCTCTTAAGAGAAACAATGTGTCCCATTTAAAATAAGCACATGGTTAGTTCGCACGGTATGTCAAACCATGTGGATCTACCCAGTTTACCATGCATGGGATTTCTTTAATCCAAAAATCTAACTTAAAAATCCCAAATCCCTAATTTTAGGTGCTATATAGACCTAGAACGAACCCATTCAAGTTCTTCTTACTTAGGATCACCCTAGAGCAGTTCTAGGCCTCTCAGAACCCTCCTGGAAGCGATTCAAAGCTTGAGGAACGCCCTTCGATCTTCTCCTAGTTAGTTTCCTCACCCCAATCTCTATCTCCTGCGATCTATCTTCTCCTCTACAGAGTTTTGTAGATCCCTATGTTTCTTTATGAATCTAATACCCTCTATTTTTGGGATCTTAAACCTAGGTTTGATCCTCATTTCCCAGATTCAATGATCTTTGTTCTTCGTTGATGAATCCCGATTAGGGTTTGGCATTACGAGATTTGTTGATTCCATGGTAGGTGGTTTCGTTATGATGACCAAATTTTATTAACCCTATATTTATTTATTTAATTTTAATTGTTTTAATTAAATACAATTTATTGAATTTAAATTTATTTTCTTTCAATTGGTTTGTTGGAAAAACCAAATTCCATTGGATTGGGGTTTTAAAAATTGGGTTTTGGCATGGTATTGGGAAACCCCCCGATTCTACTAAATTGGGGTGTGTTTATGGAAATTGGTGAAATTTAAATTTTTTAATTTAAATTATCAATTGGGTTTGATGGAAAAATTATAAAAAAACTCCAATTCCATTGAATTTGGGGTTTGTAGTGAAATTGATGGAAATTTTTTGAAATTAAATCATTGAATTTAATTGTGAAAGTAGATTGTGAAATTAAATTGTGAATTGATTTCCAATCTCAATTTGTAAAAATAATTTAAAAATGGTTTGATAGAAACCTCAGGGTTTTATATTGGTGAAAATTAATGTTTTTGATTAAAAAAATGTTTTGGTTTTTAAATAGAAATTAAAATTTTTGAAATGTGGGAATGATATTTAATTGTATTTTAAGGTTTATTAAAATAGATTTTCCATCATTAAATTGTACTATAGAACATGAAATCCTAGGTATTTAGTGAGTTATTTGTAAAAACATGGTAGAATGAAATTTTACTAGCAACAGATTAATGCTTTACAACACTAAAAAAATATCGGTTAACACATCTTACTACCCCATTAGGACATGGATGAGTACTCTCTTTACATTATGGAGGGACCTATGTACACATTATGGTTTATCACATGATTGTGTGAGGATACCATAACCTGAAACTATCGTACCTCTTGGAAGATGACCATATTGCTCGCTTGTTTATATATGAGGTATAAATGAATTCCATTATTGTAAAACTATTTTACATGCCTTCTGATTTATATAAACTATTTTATATAAAAGTGTTTATTTAATCCATTTGTGTAAACCACCATTTTTGAAAATATTTACATCATTTTAAAATATGAAGCATGATTTTCTAGTGTATTTTCATCATTTGAAATCTAAAGCATTACTTTTTTAAATATGATCTATAAATTCCAAAACCTTTTATTTCAAAAATTGAAAGAACTTTATTTGGTTAATTTGATATTGGAATCTTGTTATGGAATCCTTGGTGAGACCCTACTAGTATTTTTAGCTCACACCCTACCTATTCCTTTGGGTGTTTGTAGATTATATCCTTCTAGGTTTGAGAAGGGGTAAGACACCACTTGGAGGTGGTTCTAGATATTGATCCACTAACTTGTATAGTTGTATCCATTGGGACTTGGGATGTTATTATTTCTATTTTTCTAGTACTTTTCTATAATACTTTGTGTTTTCATACCTGTTAGACTTCAAGTACAGATCTCTCAGTGGAGTTTATTTTGTATGCATACTGATTTGTTATCTTGCTTCCGAATTATTAGTTGACAATTCATTCATACTTTTTTTTATGATCCCAGGGGCTAGTCACAAACCTATAGGGATCAAGAAAACCCTTTAATCCATATCAGGACCAGATCGATTATTGGGTTACCAAGGTACCTGGGTTGGTTCATGACATATACATCCCTGAACTTTAGGTTATTCCCCCCAATAATATCTATCTACCCACAAAGAAAAGTTTTAGACACCAAGGTTTTAAAATAAGTGGATCATAACTAAAAGAGGTTCAACAAAACTCAAAGAGGGACATACCTGGAAAATAAGGGATCTTACAACCTCACCACCATATAATAAATCATCCAAGAGATGCTCAAAGCATCACTGTGGGGTCTTGGTGGGAAAGTTTTTACATTGTGCTCGCATATCATATTCCCTATCCTAGGTCTCCTCATGGACACACCCATATTGACATTGAAATCTAAATAGAGGTATAGTCTTTCCTCAAAGATACTTTTCACTATGGTCCATAATACATATCAGATGCTTATCAAAGGATGCATATACACCAATATCAATATCATCAATGTCTATCACATGATAAGGGTCAGGATAATATCTATGAAGTTATGATACATGAAACACACCATTCATGGAACTATAGTGCTATGGAAGGGATAATCGGTATGACATTAGACTAACCCTTTCCACTATCTCAAATGGAATGAAAAACCTAGGTGAGAGATTTCCTTGTTTCCTAATATAAAATTTCCCTAACCTAGGTGACACCTAAAGGAAAACATGATGACCCACCTTATACTCTAGAATTCAAGTCCACTGGTTAACATATTATTTCTTCCTGCTCTACGTGGTCACCAAATGCGTCCTAATCAACTTATCCTAGTCATATGTCTCCTGCATGAGACTAGGTCTAACAAGCACTAACTCACCCACCTATAACTAGAAAAGAGGAAAATAGCATAGCCTACCATATAAATCCTAAAAGGGTGGAATATGGATCAATTCCCAGAGGATATTATTTTACAAAAACTATACAAGTTCCATATAATGCTCCCAAAAAGCACAAAAATCCAGTACACAGGATCATAACATATACTAAAGAATTTGAATCATTTGTTTAGAATTAACCATTAGTTTGAGGATGATAGGTTGTACTCAGAAGAACCTATGATCATAGATCCTTCTAAAGAAACTTCCAGAACTGAGATGTGAAATGAGGATCTCTATCAGAAATGATTCTCCTTAGAACACTGTGCAATCAAAATATCCCCTACATGTAAAGAATATCAAGATCATAAACATTAAAGGTCCCCCTAATGGGAAAAAAGTGGGATACCTTTATCAGTAAATTTATGATCTACCACACTACATCATTTTTATGAGGTGTTTTAGGTAATCCCATTACTAAGTACATAGAGACATCGTACCATTTCCATTCAAGAATGGGTAGAGGCTGTAATATCCCATCATGCCTCTAGTGACTAGACTTCACCTACTAATAGGTGAAGCATCTGAACAGAAATCCCACTATCTCTTTTTTATTTCTAAACCACTAGTACTATCTATGGAGATCATGATACATCTTTGTCAAACCTGGTTGTACCACCCATCTAGAATCATGAAACTCCCTCATCATATCTTTATGAAAGCTAATAGGAACACATCCTCATCCACGATAAAGAAGAGAACTATCACTACCAAGAGACCATCCTAATGGAGGATCCCCACCATATAAGCTATCCCTTAGAGACAATCCCTTCAGATTAGAAATATGCTCGATCTTGATCTGGTCCAAAATCATAGGTATAAATGGTGTTAAAGTCATATCTACTTGTCCTCGAGAATCTAAAATATCTAGATTCATATTTATAAAGAGTTACATCATCTTCCACTTATCATAAGACTCTTGAAGTTCCTACGTATGAATATTCAAGATTAAGGAATCGACAATGACATTTACCTTGACCAGTGTATATGGAATATTGAATTGAAAAGACTATAGATACTTGACCCACCTCCTATTCTAAAGGTTCAGATCCCATTGAGAAAAGATATATTTGAGTCTCTTGTGGTCCATGTATGCCAAAAACCTCTCACCCAAAAGATAGTGTCTCCAAAATATCAAGGCATGTATAACTGATTATAACTCTATATTGTGAGTATGATTATTCCTCTCATGAGGTATCAACTATTTGGAGCCATAAGTAACCACTCAATAATCCTATAATAGAACTGTTCCAAGTCCAAATCTAGATGCATCATAGTACATGGTATATGACTTATCTGATATAGGTAAGTTGATGATAGGTGATGAGGTTAGACTACTCTCCAGGACCTAAAAATATCTCTCGAAAGAATCTAACCAAATAAACTTCACCCCTTTCTTGGTCATCCCAAACATCAGTGATTCCATAAAAGATAAGTCTTGGATGAATTTATGATAATAACTTGATAAACCCAAAAATCTCCAAATATCAAAGAAATTATTTGGTCAATCCCAAGATACCATTGCTATCACATTCTTTGGGTCCACTAACACTCCATCCCCTAAGATGATATGACCTAAGAAGTGAACTTTATAAATTCGTAAACTATATTTGGTTAGCTTGGTATAACAACAATGCTCTCTCAATGTACTCAAGATGATGTCAATATGTTGAGAATGATCGTTTATTGACCAGGATTAAACTAAGATGACATTGATGAAAACTACCAAAAACTGATCTAGAAAATGATGAGATTTATGATTCATCAAGACCATGAATATCGCTGATGCATTCATGGGATCTTCGCGAACGTGCGACTATTGGTTTGCTTGATAAGCGCCACATTATGATCCACTTTTCATCTTAGGAAGATCTGATCTCTTCATGGTCAAGAGCTCCTCGTTCCTGCAACGACCTCCACTTCTACCTAGTTAAATGGTCCTTCAACCTCTATTTGAAGTGGGATTCTCTATCAAATACTTTGTGGGTAAGCTTTCCCGAGATCCCTGTCCCCTTTTAGAACCCCTATATAATCTGAATGCTTGGTAATTTAGTCTGTCAGTATCTTTTCTCGGACTCGAGAACCAGTTCAGTTTGTCACCCAGTCACCCCCCGAATTTGTGTTGAAGTTGACATTTCAAAACCCCCCGTTGAATGGGTCTGGATCTCAGTAGGTGAGGAATTCTGATGGAAACAACTGGTAGTTTTTGAGTCTCGTACGTCTTTCTGCTCAAACTGTTCTCACCCGGGGCATCTGTCTCATTCATACCGGTGGGGTAGTAAAGGACCCAGCGGGTGGATGGCTCTGGGCGATGGTGGCATCCCGCAAGCTGGGGGGTATCCTTTGATTGAGATTTCCCTCTAAATGCAAATAATTCTAGGAAAATTAAAGGGAAAAATTTGACTGTGTCTAAACAAATCTCCTATGATTCAGTGCTTCCATGTGATGGGTCTCAGGCAGTCTAGAAGCCTTCAAAGTCTACACTGTCTAAACCCAAAGTTTCAGACATATTTGAAAGATTGAAACATGACCTGGGTGCTGCTGGCCCTCTTATATCCAAATAATTTGCGGTGATTGGGGAGGTTTGTGATGCTTTGACCATAGGTAAGGATCCACTGGGTCCAGTATTGGAGGATCCAATCTCTCAATTTCAGTATATGGGCCATGGTTTTGAGCAGCCAGGAGGTTCGGAAAAATCAGTGCAGGTCCTGAAGGTCAAACAATCTTATGTTGAGAAGGTGAAGTATGAAGAAATGGATTCTAACCCCCCAAATCGGTTTGCTGTGTTGGGAGAAATAGTGTGCCAAGATTACGGGGATGGCCAAGAAGTGGAGAATTCACAAGAGGATTGGTATTCCTCCTCAGATTCCCCTACCGAGTCCAAGGAAAAGAATATGCTGGAGGAATACCTTAGATCCTCCTCAAGGAAAGGTAAAATATCTATCATTGATCCTGATGGTTCTATTAAGCGCACCCAGAGGCTGCATTGCAGGAAAGACTATTCAAATCTTCCAAACCCTCAGGTTACTAGATCCTCAAGCAAGAGCAAGGCTCTGATGAAGCTGTCCAAAAGCTCTGGAAATATCTCTCTAAGTAAAGAAAAAGATTTTGATAAGAATCTGGTGCCTGAAGAAAATGAATCTGTGGATACTTCTAGCCTCCAGGTTGGAATGGAACTAATGGAATGTGAGGAGTGGGAAAATATTATTAATGGTAATGAATAATTCTTAGATAAGTATATGGAGGTTTATTCTTTGCAAGAGGACTTTGAGAGATTGATTGAAAGGAGCATAAAGTTTACTCTAACCTTTGAGCAGGAATCTTGGATAAAAAAACAACATGGTATCTTGGATCGTGGATTTAATATAAAGAAGATCTCAGTGGAGGAGATCATTAAATCTTGGGACAATATGACAATCTACTTTTAAGACCTCCTCAAAGACAGACCGGATGGGTGGGCCACCGCTCCTCAATGGAGTCTTCTCAGGGGTAAGGGATCTAAAGACTTAAATTTCAATTTGAAGATTCGGCCATTTTTTATGATATTGCTTGATGTTTTGTACTTCATGGTTTCCCACTTTTCCCTCAAAAGTGCTTCTTAATAAAAAAAAATTATATGATGATGAATTCATGGGAGGGGATACCAGTTCTTGACCATCATCTGATTCAATATTCAATATTCCACACATAATCTCAAAGTACCATCATCCTTCTTGGAGAAAATCATAGGAGAACACCAAGGTGAAATATTAGTTCATATGAAATGATTAGCTTCTAGATATTCCAACCAAACATTCAATTCCATAATCTTAGCTGATTACATCCTATAAGGTGGGATAAAAACTTGATTTTATCTTTACATTAACTCGATCATGGACTTGATCTAATGATCAGGTGGAAAGACATAGAACTCATAAAAAATACATACTGAAAATGGTTTACCAATAGAGTAAAAGTATCATGTTTCATTCCACCATCATTTAGAGAAATAATAGATATTTGAGCTATGATACAATCCAATCTGTACTAAATTGGTCTTGTATGACCAACCCGAAGATTCCACTCACCCTGGTGAAAATAGATGCCTCCTTCTGGTGATATAAAGGTAACTAACCTATGATAATAGTTGATGTGATATTTATATAGAACTAACCAATCCCTACCCATAATCAAATTGAAACCTATTATTTATAGCACAAACAGTTCCCAAAATAAATGGTAACCACCATTTTCTAGAGAACATGCCTTGAAACATTTGATATTCTATGAATACACTCCCAATAGTGTATTTATGGACAAAACACCATCCAAGATTTACAAAAAAAAATCCTAAACCATTTTCAAAAAAATAATATATAAAATAATGTGATTATCCTATAAATTTTTTTTATGGGTATATGATATAAGAATCATACCTCTGATGGTAGAAGGTTCTATATCTAAACTAGTTGGAGTAGACTTTATAGTATGTAACTAATATTCCCCTCTTCCCTAGACTTCAGTCCGACTCCCTAGTGATTCTCCCTCTGGATAGTACTTCTGCTCTTTCACTGGGGTACCACATCCCTTGTGTTGACTTAAAATTTTAGTGTAACTCTAGATACCAATTTGTTGAGGGGTAGATGAGTCCTTCCCAAACTATAGTACCTGTCATGTTCTACTTCCATTACTCTTATACTACATTACCTTACAAAACCTCTATAGGTGTCCCAACCTACCAAAATCACGACACTCTAAAGTAGGGTATAGACACTGAGGCCACTTGTGTCCAAATTTTCCACAATGATAGTAATACAATGGAACATGGTCATGATATGGCTGATCACTACCTTAGTTACTCTGAATATTGCTACCTTGGTGACGAATGTCATATCAATGATTCTTTCCACTAGAAGAAGATAACCCAGTTCTCCCTACTAAAACATATTTGACACAACTCGAGGCCCTCTCATATTCCTCTATGTGATTAGATCCAGATTCATCACATCCAAAATGATACTCAAGAGAATAACATTTACTTGTGACCTGATCTTATAATGAATCATGTCCTGGAAATGCCTCACCCTAGAAATTTCATCAGCTACTAAAGATGGCATAAAGCACTAAAAGTTGGTGAAACATCCAAAATATTCCATCATTGACATGCTATCTTGTGTCAGGTGGATGAACTCATGAGCCTTCCCATCCCTCAAAGTCTCTAGATAAAATTGGCTATAACAATTAATCTTAATGTCCTTCCAGGATAATTCCTCTTACTGTCTTCTTTCTCTAAAGTGTCCCACCAATGCTTGGATGGTCTATAAAGAATGTATGCAGTAAGATTAACCCTCATATATGTGGGTGTATTGAGGTTATTGAATATCTTCTCGATTGACTTGATCTAAAATTAAGCTACCTAGGGGCCTCCCTCCCCAGTAAATGTAGGAGGATGATGTAGTTGAAACTCTATCATTATCTTAGACATTAAAAGTAAATTGAAAATAGTATCCCTTTCCATGGATCACATAACCCTCTGGAATATTTTATGGAGATGATTATCCATATGATTATCTGGAGCGATAAGATGCTCTAGTTTAGCTTCATTAGAAGCATCTTAATTTCTTCTCTCCTGATTCTTAATTCGAAGATGATGAGGAGGCATTTTCTCTGCAAGACAAACACACTCCTTATAATGATGGATAAACAACAAGTTCAATCTCAATTGGTGAAAACTACAAAGAACCATTGGATCAGAGTCTCTCTAAACATGGATTAACAAGTGAATTGGCATGAAATTATAGTTCATTCATTCCCTTTTTCATCAAATATAATAGGTATCTCATTTCACAGTTCATACAGGAAAATATATCACATGTAATAAATATTTTCATATCATGAAAAATGCATGTTAATATATATATATATATATATATATATCCATACATTCTTATCATGATTCATGCATACTCATTTCGCACCATACTAATCCAAAAGTATAAATATCAAGAAAAAACAACATCACACAATATGTGAATCATGCAAGGTGAAATAATTTCAACCATAAATAATGAAAAACATGAAAAGAAATCCCATCCCTAGGAACCCATATTTACCCCTATACATGGATTATATAACAACATTACTAATATAATTACCAAGTCCCAAAAAATCCTAGTCTCATTTTTACATTTACCAAATAATAAAAAAATAGAAAATGAAAACTTGATAGTTGTGACAAAAAATTTTAACACCCCCTACCTACACTCTCTCACATGAAAAAATCGGGATGGTTATGTGACCTCAAGTATGAATCCTTGTATGACATAGATTTTTGACTAGCAGCATGGGTGTAAAGAACATAGTGGGGACACTATACCCCTTTTTATAGTATAATATTAACAATAAAATAAATTTCAGAGTAACTGAAATAACAGAAATAATAAAACAACAATAGATAAAAGATGAACCAAAAAAACCAAATAATAATGAACCATGTAATGTTAGGATGAAATGTAACTAAATGTAATCCTGTAATACATATAGATAAAAAACCAAGATGACAAAAATAAACTCAAAATATCCTGGTCCTGAATCCCACATTGGTCCCGTATCCAAGCTCCAACCCATCCAGTAAACAATATCAACAACAAGGTCCTTTTCCCTTATCTAAACCCACATCCATGAAATCTACTTAGGTACCAAAAAGAATCCCAAATAGGGTGTGAGTATAACTCAATAGGTCTAAATCACCACATCTAAACAAAACTAGTTTGATAGTAAGTTCATGCAACAAAGTGATAAATATGAGTATTAATTAATCAATTAATACAACATAACAATCAACCTACTTTGACACTATTCCAGAATATCTCCGAGCATGTAGAATTACCATACCAAACATAACCATAAGTCCAATGAATAACCACATAACCAGGAAAATCCTTATGTATAATCATTTTAGCATAATTGGGACAAGCCCTATATATAATCATTTTAGCATAACTGGGCCAAGATTTATAATCATTAATACATAACTAGGACAAGACCTATAAGAATTACAACATAAACTATCCAAGACCTATAATAATTACAATATAAATGGGCTAATACCTATAGAAATTACATCATAACTAAGCCAAGGCCTATAAAACTTATAACATAATAGGTCTAAGCCCTATAAACATTACAACATAACTGATCCAAGACCTATAAGAATTACAAAATAATCTGGATAATACCTTTAAGAATTATAATATATGATAAAATACAAGTCATAATGGAAAGAAGAAGGAAACATTACATCATAAACCAAGAAGGTTAATTTTGCTAATTACATTTTTTATTTCAATTCCTTTCTATTCATCAAGTTATGTATTAAACTATTAACATGATAGTGTACACAACCATATCATATCAAAGTGTATCCAATCATTTCAATAAACAAGTTATCCATTTTCCAAAGTGATCCTATCATAAGAAATCACTTAAGGTATAATATCATGCTAATTCAGGTTTCAATCCAATAACCAATTCATTGTAATTTAAGAGTAGGCTCACCATATGAGTTGCTGTAAGTGAGGTCTCAATGCTATTAGATCAAAATGGATCTAAGGAGTAGTCCAAATACATGATTATCATCACCCATTATTCTGTTAGTTAACAATCATGTTGTGTCGACATGATCACATAGTATTTTAAACACTTAAACAAATAAAAATATACCATAGGGATTTGTTCTTGACCACCTACCTTTATCTAGTGATCAATGAACCAATCTTAATAAGAAATTACAATAAATAGGAAAGGAGAAGGAGATCATAAGAAAAAACTAGATCATACAAACATCAAGACTAAAATCTGATCCAAGGAAGTTAAGAGATAACACCTCTATAATGTAGGATAGTTTAAGGATGAATAAAACCAAAGTAAAGTAAATCAATTAATATTAAATTCTAGACTGAGATGTATGGGAGGGAAGGAATCACACAAAAATCACCTAAAGTCACCCCATGGTTTGAAAGAGGAGGCTACACAATGAATGAAAATAAAATCATACATGCAATGTGTTTAAAACTTATTATCCTTAAATATTCAAAATGTGAACCCCTTTCATGATGTGAATTTATCCATTTATAAGATATTCAAAAAAATGCATCGCCTTGGTTTAAAATAACCCTGATTGACCATTTCATGACATGAAATTGTTTCACAGGCTATAAAAATTTCAAACTCTGAACCAGTTCATGGAATATACCTAGAAACATTTTCATATCATGTAACCCATTCACAATTTAAAAGTTTCATACAGATAGATCACAGTTCAGATTGTATAGAAAAAACCCGAACCACCTCTGAATCTTTCCAAACTCATGGAGAATCCTTGAAGGAATTTGAAACAATTATACCCAGAATACATTAATTAAAAAAAACATACATCCCCAAACTTTAGGTCATTTTAACAAAAAAATTATCCATCCCCAAAGAAAAGGTTTAGCTACCATGGTTTTAAAATAAGAGGAACCCAATTAGAGGTTTAACCAACACTCAAAGAGGAATGCACCTAGAAAAAATAAGATCTTACAAGGATGGTACTAATAAGGAATTTAATATATGAGTATTATATTTATAACATGTTTTATGCTCTAAAAATAATAAACCATATTACTTATTTCTCCCATAGCATGAGAAATAAAATCAACATCCATGCATACGTGCAGACTATTGCCTCTATGAAATGGTATATTCCATTTTTCACTACCACCTTCATGGATGGTTATAAATTATAATTTATGAGTATATATCATATATAGGAGTAATAAATATCATGAATATGGTTCTTTATGGATAAAACAAAAATTAACCATTCTTATTAGGCAATCAATCAATATCAATAAATAACTCAAAACTAATTCATCATTGATTACATATTCAAAAAATATGACAAAAATATCATATAATGGGATTATAACCTTATAGGTCATTATAAAACATCAATTCTAGTATCATATATGACCTAAGAATGATAATTGTTTATGAAATAATGGGTACCAAAATCGACATCATAAAGTATGAACGAAACAATTAAAGTCACTAACACCCGATAGTAAAAATAAGTGATAAATAAAAAATATATTCATAATAAATGAAATTATAATATAGATGAATATGAAAATATAATCAATGATATAATATGATAAAAATATTTAAATAATTTTTTTTTATTTTTGGAAAGGATACATCTATATTTAACTCAATAATTAAGAAAAAACCTTTTGTTGGTTAAGAAAATCACCAAAGTATATTTTTATCATTTTAATGTTCAAGGATAAAGAGTGAAAAACTCATAAAGGGAAATTAAAAATTCATAAATCATTATAAGTTATCCATTATAGTAACTTTAATGAAATTTTAATGATTAATTTTTTAATAATAATGTATACCAACACCTGTCCCACAAAACTAGTACAAACCGTCAAAACTATAAACACTAGATGTGGGAAAATAGGAAAAACTAAGTAATATACATAAAAATAATGATTATAATGTAAAATTATAAACATTTTTAGGTATTAATATGATTATAAAATATTATATTAATATATTTATGTATATTTTACAAGTTAGATCAATTTTAACTAAACAGGAATAATGGTAAGGGGTTTTCCAGACTCAAATATTTTTCTTGAGTCATAATCACTCCACATAGATTTTTATCTTTAAAGATTGAATTATTCTACCCTATGATGATGTTATTTTTTATATATATCTTATTTTCATGGAAAATCATGTTGCACATTGAATTCTTCTTCCTTGATGAATCTATTGTTTCATAAAAAATGGAATTTCACTAAGAATAATTCCCATCCCTTTTAATGAACTTCTCTTCCATATCTATGTTTTTTACTTCTTGAAAACATTTTCATTTCATTATTGGAATATAAAATTGTTTTTATCTCTAATTATAATTTTATTCCATTTTATTCATTTTTAAAAGAAAGGTTTCATTATTCTTTTAACGATGTGGTTTTCAATAAAGTTATTTTAAAATACTTAAAATAATTTCCCTTACCATGATAATAAATTATTCCATCATAATTAAAATTTTTAAACATGTTTTATTTATTATCATTTTATATTTATTTGATTTTTTGAATGTTTTCTATTTATCATTATTAAAATGGTTTTGAAATGTGACTTGAAAATCACATTTTTTAAGTTGATATTAAGAAATTATTTTTAATAAAAATCTTATTTTTTGTTTTCTTATCCATTTTAAAAAGATTATTCTTAAATGAAGTAATGGTTCATAAATTACCCAATATTTTCTTTTTTCTAAATATCCCTTTTTTGTGATCATGTTTTTGGTATCAAATTATAATGTTTTTTTTGTGATACAATTTGGAAAAATTTTGAAACCCATTTTCATCCCATGTTTTATTTTTAACAAGATGAATGATTTTATTTTAAGTGGCACTCATATGCGTGGATGATGATGGGTGGGGTCCTATATCTCCATAAAATTAATTAGTTAATGTTTTATATCTCATTATATAATTATTTTATTTATGGATATAACTATTGTTTAACTATTCTATTATGGTTGTGTGTGAGTATAATTATAGTTTAGCTATGATCACAAGATTGTGGATGGTTATAATTGTAATTTTTCTATGATAAAAATGTTTTTTTGGGTAAAATTGTGGTTTAGCTATGATCACAAGGGTTTTCATGGGTATAGTTGTGGTTGAGATATGCTCACAAGGTTGTGCATGGGTATAATTGTGGTTTACCTATGATAAAAATGTTATTCATGAGTATAATTATAGTTAAGATATGATAAAAAGTTTGTGCATGGACATAATTGTCGTTAAACTATGTTATAAATGATATATTATCTTATGCTCATGTTTATAACAAAATAGTATGTATATTATTAGACCGATTTTATGATCTACTAAATTATGTTTATTGAATATTGTTTCCAAACTCCTTTTATTCACATATTGTGTTATGCCAGGAATTATGACCATGAGTCTTGATTTATGTTCTATGATTTATTGGGTGTGATTTTCTTATGAATATTGATTATATCCATATTATCATCTTATGATCACTTATGATATTTGATTATAATTTCTTATATTTAACATTACTGAGCATTTGATCTCTCCCGTTCTTATGTTTTCCTTCCCCAGGTTATGAAGATTTGTATAACTTATAGAAATTCTAGAAGGGATACTGGAGGAGTTTGATTATAGAGAAATGATTATAGATTAATAAGTTTATGTATCTAATATCTAAGACAATAAACCTTTTTGTCCTTGGGCTATGTGAATTTTGTGAGATGTATTAATTAAACTATGGTAATAATTTATTATTTTTTTATGTTTAACTTGGGTCTCCATACGAGTCACCATAACCAGTCTGTTACATGGCCCAAAAGGAATTCTTGATCCTCACGAGCCAACAACTAGATCCTGTGAATCTTGGGACCACCTTTGGGAATAATTTCACTCAAAAATAGGAGTAAAATGACAATGGATCATTTACTAAGGCCTGACATGGATCATATTTACATTGCACATCCAAGTAGAATCAATCATATAAGAAAAGAAAAATAAAAAAAATATTATAAATGGGTTATAACCAAAAACAATAGTCCCACACATTTGTATAAATATAAAACATCATATATAATCAAAATTATACACCATGAACTAACAAGATACAACAAATATAACTAAAAAAACTATAAATAATGACCATCTTGGCCAAAAAAACTGTAAAAAAAATAAAATGAACTCAATTAATTTCATAAGGAAATTCATAAATACCATTTTGTAAATAAAATTAGAAAGTATGATTTTTCAAACATAACCTCATGAGAAACCAAATCAATTCCACAATCCTTTCACAAAAATTTTCATTTTGTTTTCTTAAAATAAAAAAACAAAATTTGAAAATACTTCACTAACTTAATCCATTTTAAAGAGAAAAACCCATTGTGATATACATTTTAAAAACCCAATATAAGATCCATTAAACTTAAAGTGGTATTTCCAAAAATCTTTGAAAACCATTTAAAGAGAAAAAAATCCAAACACAACAAGTCGAGCATAAACCAATAGGGAACCATAATTCCAAAGATAAACAATGGGGATATACAAGATAAAAGTTCTACAATAATATAAGTAGGGGAATGATAAAATCAAGAATAATATGGAAATACATTATATAAAACACCAATTTAGAAATGAATGTGTTATGGGATATACCCTATGAATCTAACATGAGACACATATAACTTTATTAATTTCCCACAGACCAACTATCAGGATATATTGAGTCTAAACCACAATACATCCAACTAGCACACACAAGATTCATTGAAATGGTACCCCTCCTAGTTCTAGTTCCTATTTTGACTATAGGGACATTATTATCATGCAAAACAACTAGTACAACATATTATTATACCGTTAACTTAGAACTCAAGTTCTTATGACCAATAAAAAAGTGAGGTGAGTGAACATGCAAGCCAAGATTAACACACAAGGAATAAGCAATAACTCTCACTAACCTTCATTACCCTAATATAGAAAATCCCTATTTTATACATCATACATCTATAGCGTAAGAAAGGAACATTCCATAAAAAGGGAGAAACAAGTATCACATAGTGATAAAAATACACACAATTAGAAACATACACCAAGGTTAAATCAGGAGGTTCTCACAAGCTTTAAAAAATACTCATTATAAAGTTCCAAATAGAAATTTACCTTAAAAAATGGTTCAAAATTCTAAGACATTTCCATTTAATAAATACACTAGTTAAAACATCCTTTAGAACTCCATTAAAACCACACAGACCCTTTTCATTTCAAGGCCACCCTTTAAAATATGGGTCATCCTCTTTGAATTCTAAAACAAGTTCAAAGGCCTTACATTTCCATCAAACACATTTTAAAGATCCATCAAGGAATTTTCACAAGGGTCATAAAAATAAAATACTTCAAATAAAAATTTTAAATTTATTAAATAACCCCTTTTAAAATCATTTTGAGGTCAAAATCTCATTGTAAAATAATTATCCCTTTAAAATTCCATTTTCACTCTTTGAAAACCAAAATTAGATCAAAATAAAACACACACCATTATAACCATTTCAAAATCCTCATGGTCATTTCACGAATTCGTGGAACATTAAAAAATTTCATTTTAAACATAAAAAATTGAATTCAAAAGAAAAACCCATTATGGAAACTCATACTTTATATAAATGATTTAGAAACATAACATGGATATTATATAGATTCATAATTTTAATAAAAAGAGACTTAAATATTTTAAACACACTTTGAATTAAAAAATCAAACAATTAAATCAAAACACCTACTTGAAAGAAGTGGAAACTAATCCAAAGTAATCCAAAATGTGTCACCTTTAATGACAAGAACCTAAAAAAGTATGAAAATAAAGTCTATAAACCCTAGAAACCAAAACCCCCAATATTTGGTCTAATATAAACCCTAAATCATCTATTGTAACCTCCAAGATTTTTGAGTAGAACCCAAACCAATAGAAAATAGGATATAAAGGAACAAATAGGATAAAGAGGAAAGATTTACCTTGTAATCACTTGAAAACCACCAATAATGAGCCAAGAATCGAAGGGGAAGGAGGATGGAAATCACCCTTTGGATCCCAAGGGATAGACAAGTCATATGGGGGAAGGGAGTGTTGAATATCATAGTTGTTTTAATAATGAAATCAATCTAATGTCTTTCTAACTTATTTTATATTGTTTTAAGTGTGTTTTTATTAATGTTTGTTGATCTATAGTGATATGAAGGAAACTTACCTAAATAGGTGTTCAAAGTGGACATGAAAGACCATTTACTAGTCTCACACTATAGTGAATCACCAGATAGTTTCTAAAAGTGCATCATTCAGCTGGTAGAACAAATATAAACTCATGTATCCTAAAACACTCCACTCAATACCAAGTGGAAGTTCACCGAATAGACAATGGAGATTCTAATATTCCTATGCTACTACATTTCACACAAGCTATTCAATGGTATAAGACTATCTAGTCAGTGGTTCCATTATAATTTATTTTTAAGAACACTAATGGTTGGTCAAAAAGAATCTAATAATCTCTTTAATATACTAAAAAAAACTTAGACCCTCTATCACCCTAGAAGGCTATAAATAGAGATCAAGGGAGGCATAGATTTTAAAAAATAATGAATATAAATAAACACTTTCCAATCATTAATGATCAAGGATTCTTCAATGATATTCAAATAGATTCAAATTTCAAATATTTCTCATATATTTTAAAATAATATCAAGTGTACTTCATCAGTTGGAATTGAGAACATCAATTTGAACCATTTAAAGGTGTGAACTTCATCGATTATGATCAAGCACCATAAATATTCTTTGTTCTATATTTCTTTTTTTCCCTCTTTATTATTATTAACTTGAGCCTTTATACCTTCTATTTATAACCCCTTATATCTCTTTATTGCATCTTCTCTCTCTCTATCATTTTATTTTTATTTTATTATATTCTAGTGAGTGTTAAGATAACATTGTAATAGGTTTTTCAAATGTAAAACCATCTCTTTTATTTCTCCTTCTCTTAATTGGTTTCTTGATTTTTCCATTAAAAAAGAAAGGGTTCTTTTGGTTATTGGATTTCCCTTAAAACCAAGGGTTCTTGGTTTATTTATTATTTATTAAAAAGAAATGGATTATTTGGATCTTTTTTTCATTAAAATCAATTGAATATATTTTACTTTTGGTTCTTGGATCTCTGTTAAAACCAAGGGGTTAAATCTACCCCTCCCTAGCCATCTTGAGTGGAGAAGATATAGGGGAACTTTGTGTTCTATTTCTAAAGTTTGTTACCAAAGTGTCCCTTTTACTTTTACTTTTCTACATTTATATTTCCAAATTTACTTTCTTGTTGCGCCTAATCATATTATATTTTACATTTACAATACTATTTAATTTGATTATATTGAATGATTTCATGATATTGACATATCTTTTATAGTATCATTTAAATTTATTATTTTTAAAGAAAATTCACCCTCCTCTTTCCATTATTCTCTAACCAAAAATTGGTATTAGAGGAGATATTTGTTTTTTTCTCAAAAATATTTGTTTTCAAAAATTTATTTTAATTTAAAAACCCTAATTAGTTTCAAAGTTACTTATTTTTATAATGGAATCTTATTCTGATGCTCCTATTTTTCATGGCACAGATTATCCCTATTTGAAAAATCATATGTCAAATTTTCTTTATATAATTATTTATCTTACTTATAAAATGGTTATGTATGAATATATTTCTAATAACAAGACAAAAGATAAATAGACTCATCAAGATATTACTTATTTTAAACTTAATAGAAAATATATGAATTCTCTCCATTGTGGGATTAAAAAAAATGAATTTAATCACATATCTACTTGCAAAACTGGCCATGAAGTATGAAAATTTCTAGAGGCCACCCATGAAGTAACAAAAAAGGTTAAAGAAACTAAACATGAAATGTTTAAGAAATATTTTTAAAGAATTTATATGCATGAAAATGAATCCATTATTAGTATGTTTACTCCCCTTACTGACATTTTCAATGGTCAAAAGTCTATTGGTAATGATTTTTCAACAGAAACAATCCTATAGGTTTTACATAGTCCATGGGATACCAAAGTTGAAAAAACACAAGAATAAAATGACATAAAGAATATTTTAGTTGAAGAGATCATCAGATCGATCCTAACATATATAATCAACATGAAACACCAAGCGGTAAAAAAAGTAGTAGAAGTTAAGAAATTCGAGAAGAACCTATATTTTAAATATATAAAAGATGATGATTATTCTATAAGTGACAACTTTTATGAAGCTTAAATTTATAAACTTTTAAAATAGGTTAAATTTTTTTAAAGAAGAATAAATCATCTTGACATGATAAAAAGAAAGGTCAAATTGATGTACCAGTTGTGACATGTTATAAATGCAAAAAATAAGGGTCATATTAGAACAGAATGCCCAATATATAAAAATAAGTTAAAATAGAAGTATAAAGGTAATAAAGATATAAAATTATTGATTTGGAGTGCTAGTAAAGATTCCATTGACTCAACCTCCTCAAGAAACTAAAGTCCCAAATTCCTCATGGAACATATTGAGGCTAATAATGAGGTTATTTATTATATTTCTCACTTTTTTTCTCATTAATATCCTTACTATTATTCATCCACTTCTTCTTTATCTTCCTATCAATAAGATGAAATTTATAATTTTTATAAATAAATCATTTATAAATATTAATAACTTGAAAATAAATATAAACAAGTTATTAATAAGAAAAATAAACTATCTAATGAAAATGATATTCATTCTAAAGAAATAAATGACTTTGTTTTTTAGTTGAAAGATATTGAAGTTTTCAAATATGAAATCAAGGATATAAAAATATCTCTTTCAAAATTCACCCAAGGTGAACAAAATATTAATATGATCCTTGCTTCCAAATCTATTAAAAGAAATAATCACGGTTTTGGTTTTTCAAATAATGCCAGCTCTTCAAAAAATACTAATTTTTTAAAAAGGGGATTCTCAAAATAAGTTTTCTAATTATTTTAAAAAATATGGGAATCTTATCTATGTGAGTGATTGAAAAAATGAAATATATGTAAGACCTAAATATTTCCATATTTCTTATAATCTTATTTAAAAATCCAAACAAATTTGGGTCCTTAGATATTTACTTTTCAATATTTGTGGACCTAAATTTGTTTCAATACCCAAATGATTTATTGCTAACTCTAGTGGACCCAAAATCTCAGTACCAAAAGGAACTCACACTTGATATATTGTAGGGATTTTCCACCATACATCATTATCATATCACATGGTAGATATAAAATAAAGAAAACAAAATGGATTATCCAATTTTAAAAAATAATTTGTTATCTAAATGGAAATCCATGGAGTTGTAAATGAGAGGAAAAAAACAAGAATAAATAGGTGTTTAAATTATACATGAAGAATTATTTCCTAGTATCAAACTATAGTGAAGTACTATCCAACTAATAAGAGTACATCAGTTATTTGGTATAACAAATATAACCTCATATAGCATATAACACTCCACTGAATACCTGTTTTATGTACACCAACTATATTACACCCTGAGTTTTATGGAACCTTTTTTATAATAAATAAAAATTTACATTTATGTCTTGAAATGCACTAAGTCAAACATTTCGTTCACATTAAACTGACTTGTCATATGTTACACGGAACACCGAGTTGGAGTACGATACACGCAACACTAAGTGTAGATTTTGTTTAATGTATAAAAGAACTATGTTTGTATTATGTTATAAAAAACACAAAAGGAATATTTCACTACATGTAATATTGACTTGGTTTGCGTTACATGCAAGAGCGAACTTACTCGATAGCTTACATTGTACGCAATACGAAGTTTCACTAAACTACAATATATTATTAAAATATTATTATTTAATCGGATATACACTATCTGTTATGAATAGTATTAAACACATTTTGAATTTTATATAACATTAACATTAATATTATTTATTTTCTATAACATGATATAAGAACAAATTCATTTTTTCGGATAAAATATTTTTTTCAAAAAATGCAGTTTTGCCGCCTCTTGATGGTGCACCAATTTTAAATATATTTTTAACAATTTTATATAATCTATTTGAAAAAATAAAATTCTTATTTTAAATCAGGTATCAAAATTTACTTTGGTTGAATTTTTGGTATTTTTCTGATAAAATTCATATTTTAATGAACAATAAAAATAATGTATTTTAATTCGAAACCACCTTTTAATATAATTTATTTATATAGTTAGATTAACTATTAAATTGGTTTTAAATTGTAATTGTATTATTTTTTTATCATTTAATATAATTTTTGTCATTGTAAGTAATTTCATATTTAAATTGGACATAAACACAAGTCAATCTTTTGAAAGTATTTACTTCTTAAAAACCCACTTTCTGGTTTTAAAAACGAGAATTAATTTTAAATTAATTAATGAAAATTATGTGTTTTGATTTTTTAAAAATGGATTCCATATTTGTAATCAGTGGGTCCAAATTATTTTAATAGGTTAATGTTTTTTGGATTTTATGAATAGTAACTATGGTAATTTTTATTTACCACAGTTGAAGGTAAATCAGGTAAATTAGGGTAACAAACAATATGATAAAGATAATAAAAATAACATAAAACCTACCAAATTATATTTGATAAATTAAATTCTACCAATATCACCTAAGGGTTGTAATTGATTTATTTAATGGACATTTGGTCATGAAAGTGATGTAATTATAATTAAAACAAAAAAAGTGACAACATGTCACTCACTTATCTCTTATAAGTATAGTAATTTTAATGTAGTGATAAACTTAATAAAACTTAAAAAATAAATATTCTACATAAATATAATGAAATTATTTACATCATTTAAATTTATTTATAATTTTTAGAGATCAAATAATTACCATTAATGACAACACAATAGTGATATAGAAATTATTTTATTAATAGAAATATCAAATAAATGGTTTTAAAAATATTAAAAGAAATATAATATGAACTAATTAATGTGATCCATGAATTTTATAGTTTACTATAACATGTTAGAATTGTATTAAATATTTTATTTTGAATTTACATTCTGTGTGGATTTTATTTAAAGTCAAATAAATAAATAGTGTCAAAATTGACACTATTGATATTTTATAAAAATAACATATTATTAAATTATTTAAAAATCACAAAAATATTTAAAAATCACAAATTAAAAATTATAAGGTCTAAAATTTCATAAAGTATCTAATTATATAAAATTTACAACACATAAGTAAATATTTATAACCATTTAATATTTAGAATATTATTACCACAATTCAAATTAAATAGATTAAATCAGGATAAATAAAAATGATACGGTTTAAAATAAAATAAAAACATGTTTATATTTTATTTTTTTAGATTATTTCTACCCATACTAAAATCATATTCTAAATAAATGAGTTTGGGACCCTTATAAACTGAAAATAAATTTATAATAAAATAATATTTCAAAACTTTTCTAAAATGCCCCTCCTCCCTCTTATAAAAGGCCCCCACCTCTACCCACTTACTAACACATTTAAAGCCCTTTTAATCATAAAAAATCTACCCAAAAAATCTCCCAACATCACTCCCTTCCTCATATATTCCACACCTTGGGAAGAAATCCATCCTAGGGAGATCTTTTGTGCAAATACAAAGGAGATACTCGAAAAAGAGGTAATTATCACCTCTTTCAAAATTCTTTTCTTCTTATACTTACTCTTATTATATTTTTCTCATACTAAATTAATAACTCCAGTATATTATACATTATGAGATGTTTTTATAATTATGTGACAACCCTATACCTCCTTTTATCCATCCTACTAATAACAATATCACCATGTGTGTATACGTACGACTTACCATCTCCACGCTGTGGTGTAATTTGTTATTCAACAATACTTAAATTGGATGGGTATAATGATGAGTAGAATGGATTTAAATAATTAATACAACATGATAATTATTATTTATAATTAATATACCATACAATTCTATACCATTTAACCATTAAGTGAATGATATTGTTGCGCGTGTGTATGTACGACCTACTATCTCCACGACGCGATGCAATTCATTCTTCACGTTAACCACTCAAGAATGATTATAAAGTATATATAATAAATAAAAATTAAATATATGACATAATAATGCTACTATCTCTCTCTCTGTATATATATATATATATGTGTGTGTGTGTGTTTCATTTACTTACTTCTATTCAATTCAATCAGGAAATAAAAACAACGTTCATTCGTACGTACGACCTACCGTCTCCATGAACGTTGTATTCCATTTCATTTATCTGTCTATTATATATATTTATATACTGAATATTTATGATATATAAACCATGTTTTACATTCTGTAAGTAAGTAAATCATGATCTAATTAATAAGATCAAGAATAAAAAGTCAAAACACGTACAATAAATAAAACTATTATTACCCAAAATGTTGATTTAACATTGAATTGATAAATGAATGGGTAATATAAAGTCATAAGTGAATCATATATGATATAATAAATATAATTATGTTTTTTTACAAGTTAATAATATGTTTAAACCCACTATATAGGAGTTTCAGATACATACGAAGCATATCGGATCTAAGGTAAGAGATAATTTTGCAATCTCATTATTATATGAGATCGTTTATTTGTAAGTATTTACTAGGGTATATTTATCATTCAAATACATGTTTAATAAATATATAATATTATTTCTATTCTTATACTAATTTTTAAAGTGAATTTTATTCATTGGTAAATTTTTATTAAATGGTATGGAATGAATCTTTCTTTCATTTTCTATACAAGGTACTTTTTGACTTTTCCAACAAGAGTACGAGAAGAATATTTTTTAACTTATATGACATGAATGAATTTTTACATATTCAAAATGACTTATTTCCATGAATCTTACTCTACACTATTTAAATTTTATTTTCAACTAAATTCTTTTCTTTTAAAATTACACAACATTTTGAGAAAAGAAAATGTTTTTGAGGAAGAAAGGATATTTTCCTCAAGAATTAAGTTCCAGTGTTTTGTTAAAATTATTTTCTATATAATATGATGATATTTAAATAGGGTTATGTTTATATCTCTGTTATTACTATGATTTTATATTTTTAAAGATGTAATTATATTTTATATGGATTATGTTATGATCGAATGGTGTTTAAGAATCCCATTTTATTTCTTGGGTTATGCTATAATGAATGATTTATGTTTTTGTTAAAAATTTAAGAATAATTTCATTATGAGATGGGTGGAACATATATATCCCTCTAATGAATTGGGTAAATATTTATATCTCATTATATATACATGAATGTAATGGAAATTAAATCTGGTTCAGTAATACAGGGCTAGAACGACAAGTAAATCTGGTTCAATAATACATGGTTGGAACGACAAGTAAACCCAGTTTAGTAATGAACTTTGTCCACTATGATGGTCTTGGAAGAAATTACTTGGCTACTATGGAAATCATATTATGTGATTATTTGTTTTTCACAATTCCATGTTTTATTCCAATGTTATTTTATCATAGTTAATGTTCCTTTATGATCCATGCCTTACATAATACCAAGATTTATTTTACGACTCAATATTTTGATATTTAAACTTTATGTTCATGTTTTTACATTCTTGTGTTTATGGTTTTGTTTTATGTTCTATATGATTACCCTTATTGATCATTTGAGATCACCCTTTTTGTGTTTTCTTTTCCCTAGGATATAAAGAAAGGATTTAGGTAGAAAAAAAGGAAGATTTTTATGGGAGATGTTGAAGATCTTTCACCAAGTTAGAAGATTATGTTCCAAGTTTCCAAAGATACTAAATGAATATGGTATCTGGGAGTATATTTGTGTAATTTATAAAGTATTCCAGAAAATAAATGTAATTTTCATATGCTTTAATCTTGGGTCATTAGAGTTGGTATCAGAATGAAGGTTTAGTTAACCTTTGGAAACTTTAGTGAGATCCACATATATAATTCTAATGTATGTCTAGGGATGTCCCTAAGGGTAAGTCTAAATATAGTTTACAATAATAGAATTATGGTAAAGATCATGAATAAACTAGGATTAAACCTAATATGTTAGAGATTTAAAGTACCTCCCCTTGATTATGTTGTTTTCCTAGTTTGATTTTTTCCTCTCACACTACTATTTTTGGGTTTTAGACAATGGATGGGACCTGAAGGAACTATGTTAATGATAAATGCACTGGGAAATACAATGATTGTCCTCCTAAATAACCAAATGTTATGGGATATGGAATGAAAAATCTTATTTCTATACTTACACAAGCTATGAATCATTCAGGACTTCCAAATGAGCATAGAAGGGAACAATATTCTGTTGAATCCTTTATGAGGAAACATCCACCTTCTTTCAGTGGGACTTCTAATCTACTTGTTGCTGAACAATGGATCAGTACCATTTAAAATATATTTTACATCCTTTAATGTTTGAAACATGAAAAATTCATTTTGGATGTTTATCGTTTAGAAGGTGAAGAAGACCAGTGGCAGACTCTAATCAAGAATACAAGGGAACAAGATGAGACAGAATCCATGGAATGGGATAAGTTCAAGAACTTATTTTTCAATAATTACTTTCCTTGTATTATTTGAAAAAATATGGAAAAGGATTTCCTTGATATTAAGTAAAACTATGATGAATCCGTTGGTACATATGAGGAAAATTTTACAAGACTTACAAGGTATGATTATATCTTTATTATCCAACATGAAAGTAAAGTTGATCGATTATTTAGTGGCTTAAAAATAAGTCTTCAAAGGGAATTATCTATAAGAGACTTTAGTAGTTACAAAGAGATTTTATGTTGTGCTATCAAGGTATAAATGGAAGTTAGTGTTACATATTAATCTCATGGTTTTGAAAAGAAACTAAAGGTGGAGTTCAAGGGAAAATATCAAAGTGATGGTGAAAATAAGATAAATGTTTACTTATTCTCAATGTGTGTAAAGAAGAATGATGGATATTGTCTTAAAGGGAATAGAAAATGTTTTAAGTGTGTAAAATAATGTCATCAAGCATTTTAGTGCTAAAGTAATGAGAAAAAGGTTGCTAATGATGTGAATAGAGAAAAGACTACAGAGAATACACCAGCCACACTTCAATGCTACAAGTGCAAGGAAATGGAGAATTATGCTGACCAATGCCCTAATACAAGGGTTATGGATGATTTATGATGACAAAAACCTATTAAGTCCAAAGAAAAAGGAAAATCACATTCGATCACTATTGGAGATGTTGAGTATGACAACAAAGTGGTGGAACAATTAAGTCTTTATGTAATGAGATTCCACAATAGTGTTGTTGAATATATTTTATCGTATTATGGAATACTGTAATATCTATATATTAGTCCATTGTGGTTTTCCATAAGTATATAGTACCGATAACCATGAAAATTGATTGAAATATTTTTGGAAAGCACATGATATGCTCATACTGAAGAGATAAGGAGATAAAGAGATGTTTTCTATTATTAATGACCTCATGACTAATACAAGGAAAAAGTGATATCATGGTTTGAGTATATAGAATTTTTGGTATTTTTGGTGTGTGGAAAGAGTTAATTTTTATAGAATTCATGTTTTCACTATGGTTATACAAAAATTCATGTTATTATCATGTTTCAAGAGAATACATGATTAAGGTATTCACATGTTTGGAATGCGACAACCAAGAACAACCTTATGAGATATGAGAGATAAATGTTATGTTAATTTTCTTTCTAAAGTTTTATATTTTATGTTTTTGGAAGGATTGTAATGTTATCCATTTATAGATTGTAAAGTTATATTCTAGTTGAAGTTTTTTAGATTAATGTATTATCTCACTATAGGTGGAATTATGCATATTTGATTACCTGTGCTAACATTTTTGTTGAGATAGATGGAATGAACTATCATTCTATTGCATAATTTGTTAACACTTCAAGAATGAAAAATTCAAATTCATTTATTTAAATAAGAGATAAAGTGGAATTTTTTAAAGGCATGACCAATGATGATATTGTACTAAAATCAAGTAAGTATTTCTTATCATGTTCTTAAAATTTAGAAAATTGATCTTGAAAACCAAAAATGTTATCCCAGTACCTTATTATCTGATGAATCATATGTTCCCTTAATTCATCAAAGATTTATGGCTTTCTAGTTGTTAACTTTCTATAAACCTTATTCTCTACCACTATCCATGAGAACTTGATGGTTAGATTTTTCTTCCATACCCATGTTTTTACTTTCCAGCTATGTTCTCCTATGTGGAAACCCAATGATGAGTTACATTGGGTAACCGTTAAGTTTCTAACTATCTTTTTTAAAATGAAGTTTTAGTATTCCTTTTTAAGATGTGGGTTTTCATGAAAGAAACTTTCAAGTAGTAAACCTTTTATAACCCCAATGAATATTGAAGGCAAAATTAATTTTAAGGGGGGTATAATGTAACACCTCAAGTTTTTATGTAATTTTTTTAATAAATTAAAGTTTTCATTTATGTCTTACAATGCACTAAGTCAAACATTACTTTCACACTAAACTGACTTGTCATATGTTACACACAACACAGATTTGGCGTACGATACATGTGACACTGAGTATAGATTTTGTTCAATGTATAAAAGAACTATGTTTGGATTATGTTATATGAAACACCAAAGGAATATTTCACTAAGTGAAACACTAACTTGGCTTGCATTACACACAAGAGGGAACTTCCTTGATAACTTGCGTTGTATGCAATACCAATTTTCACTAAACAATGATATATTATTAAAATATTATTATTTAATGGGATATAAAATAGACTATATGAATATTATTAACCACATTTTGAATTTTATATAGCATTAAAATTCATCTTATGTATTTTTTAGAACATTATATAAGAACAAATTCAATTTTTTGGATAAAAGAAGTATTTTTTTTAAAATGTAGTTTTGTCGCCTCTTAATAAAACACCCATTTTAAATATATTTTTAAAAATTTTATATAATCTGTTTGATAAAATAAACTTCTTTTTTTGAAATCAAGACATCAAAATTTACTTTGGTTAATTTTTTGGTATTTTTCTGATAAAATTCATATTTTAATGAATAGTAAAAATACTGTATTTTAATTCAAAACTACCTTTTAATCTAATTTATTTATATAGTTATATTATATTTTTAATTTGGTTTAAAGTGTAATTGTGTTAAGTTTGTATCACTTAATATAATTTTGGTCATTTTAAGTAATTTCACATTTAAATTGGACATAAACACAAGTCAATCTTTTGATATTTTTACTTATTAAAAACCCGCTTTCTGGTTTTGACAATGGGAATTAATTTTAAATTAACTAATGAAACTTCTGTGTTTTTAATTTTGAAAATTGATTCCATATTTGGAATTAGCAGGTCTAAATTATTTTAATAGTTTAATTTTATTTTTTTGGATTTTATGAATATTAACTACGATAATTGTTATTTATCAGAGTTTAAGGTAAATCAGGTAAATTAGGGCAACAAACAATATGATAAAGATAATAAAATTACCCTAAAACCTACCAAAATTCTATTGGATTAATTAAATTCAACAAATATCACCTAAAGTTTGGAATTTATTCATTTGATGGACTTTTTTTTATGAAAGTGATGTAATTATAATTAAAACAATACAAAGTGACAACATGTCACTATCTTATCTATTATAAGTATAATAATTTTAATGTGGTGATAAACCTGATAAAAATTAAAACATAAATAGTCTCAAGAAAGATAATGAAATTATCTAAATCATATGAATTTATTTATAATTTTTATATATTAAATAAATACCATTAATAATGAAACAATAGTGATGTTGAAATTATTTTATTAATAGAAATATCAAATAAATGGTTTTAAAAATATTAAAATAAATATAATATGAACTAATTAATGTGATCCAAAAATTTTATAGGTGAATATGAAATATTATGAGTATATTAATTTTTTTTGAATTTTTCTTCTATGTGTATTTTATTTAAAGTAAAATAAATGAATAATGTCAAAAATTGACACTTGATATTTTTAAAAAATAACATATTATTAAATTATTTAAAAATCACAAAAATATTTAAAAATTACAAAGTAAAAATTATAAGGTCTAAAATTTCATAAATTATCCAATTATATACAATTTAAAACACATATATAAATATTTATAACCATTTAATATTTAGAATATTATTACCAAAATTCAAATTAAATAGATTAAATCAGGATAAATCAAAATGATAACGTTTAAAATAAAATTAAAACATGTTTAAATTTTATTTTTTTAGATTATTTATACCCATAATCATATTATATTATAAATAAATTATTTTTGGACCATTATAAACTGAAAATAAAATTATAATAAATTAATATTTCAAAACTTTCCTAAAGTGCCTCTCCTCCCTCTTATAAAAGGCCACCACCTCTACCCACTTACCCACACCTTTAAAAAACTTTGGATCATAAAAACTCCACCCAAATAATCTCCCAACATACCTCCCTTCATCCTATAGGCTACACCTTGGACAAAAATCCATCCCAGAGAGACCTTTTGTGCAAATTAAAAGAAGATACTCGAAAAAGAGGTAACTATTTCATCCCCTCTTTCAAAATTCTTTTCTTATTATAATTATTATTCTTATGTTGTTATCATAATAAAGTAATGAATAAATTATCTTATACATTATTATATGTTATTATAATTATGGTACAACCTTATACCTCTTTTTATCCATCCTACAAATAACAATATCACCATGCATGCGTACATACGACTTACCGTGTCCAAGCCATAGTGTAATTTTTTATGCAACAATACCTAAATTAGATGGGTATAATTATTAGTATAATGGATTTAAATAATTAATATAATGTGAAAATTATTCGGTATAATTAATATACCATCTAATTCCATACCATTTAACCATTAAGTGAATGATACCGTCGCCCGTGCGTACGTACGACCTACCATCTCCATAACACGATTAGATTTATTCTTCACGTTAACCATTCAAGAATGATTATAAAGTATATATAATAAATAAGCATGAAATATATTACATAATAATACTACTTTATATATATATATATGTTTTTTTATTTACTTGCTTCCATTCAATTCAATAAGGAAACGGAAACAACGTTCATGCATACGTACAACCTACGTCTCCATAAAGGTGTATTCCATTTAATTTATCTATCAATTATATATATTTATATACTAAATATTTATGATATATAAATCATATTTTACATTCTCTAAGTAATTAAACCATGATCTAAGTAATAATATCAAGAATAACAAGTCAAAACATGTACGATAAATAAAACTATTATTACCCAAAACATTTCTTTAACATGGAATTGATAAATGAATGGGTAATATAAAGTCATAAGTGAATAATATATGATATCATAAATATTATTATGGTTATTTTACAAGTTAATAATATGTTTAAACCCAATATACATGAGTTTCATATACATACAAATCATATTGGACCTAAGGTAAGGGATAATTTTACAATATTATTATTATTTGAGATTGTTTATTTGTAAGTATTTACTGGGGTATATTTATAATTCATGTCAATGTTTACTAAATGTATAATATTATTTATATTATTATAAAAAATTTTAAATTTAATTTTAACCATTGGTAAATTTTTATTAAATGGTATGGAAGGAAACTTTATTTTATTTTTTATACGAGGTACTTTTTGACTTTTCTGACAAGAGTATGAGAAGAATTTTTTTAACTTATACGACATGAACATATTTTTACATATTCATAATGAATTATTTATATGAAGCTTCCTATACATGATTTAATGTTTATTTTCAACTAAATTCTTTTATTTTTAAATTTTGTGACATTTTGAGAAAAGAAAACATTTTTAAAGAAGAAAGGGTATTTTTCTCAAGAATTAAGTTCAATTGTTTTATCAAAATTATTTTCCATATAATATGAAACTCTTTAAATAGGGTTATGTTTATATCATTTTTATTACTATGATTTTATTATTTTAATTATGGAATGATATTTTATATGGATTATGTTATGATGGAATGATGTTTAAGAAGCCCATTTTATTTCTTGGGTTATGCTATGATGAATGATTTATGTTTTATGGCACATTTAAGAATGATTTAATTATGAGATGGATGGAACCTATATCTACCTACAATACATTGGGTAAATATTTATATCTCATGATATAGAAATTAATTTGATGACAAGTAAATTCAGTTAAGTAATACAGGGCTGGAATGACAAGTAAATCCGATTCAATAATTCATGGATGGAATGATAAGTAAACCCAGTTCAGTAATGAACTTTGTCCATTATGATGGTATTGGGAGAAATGCCTTGGATACTATGGAAATAATATTATGTTCTTATTTATTTTCCTTAATTACATGTTCTATGATAATGCTATTTTATCATGGTTGATGTTCCTTTATGATCCATGCCTTACGTACTACCAAGATTTATTTCATGACTCAATATTTTGATATTTAAACTTTATGTACTTTATGTTAATGTTTTTACATTCTTATGTTTATGGTTTTGTTTTATGTTCTCTATGATTACCCTTAATGAGTATTTGAGATCACTCTTTTTATGTTTTCTTTTCCCCAAGATATAAAGAAAGATTTAGGTAGCAAAACAAAAAAAGGCGATCTTTATGGGAGGTGTTGAAAGATCTTTCACCAAGTTAGATGATTATGTTCCAATTTTACAAAGACACTAAACAAATATGGTCTTTGGATGTATATTTGTGTAATGTATAATGTATTTTGTAAAATATATATAATGTCCATGTACTTCAATCTTGGGTCTTTAGAAACTAGTCAGTGGAGATTCCTCCATTCCTGTTCTATTTCATTTCACACTGACTATCTGGTGGCATTAGAGTGACTAGACAGTGGTTCCATTCTAGAATCTTCTAAGGATCATTAATGTTTTGTAAAAAATAATCCTACCGGCTCTTTAACATCACATATCAATCTTATACCTTCACAAAAACCCATAAGGATATACATAGAGATAAAGGGAGGCATGGATCTTTATTTGAACCAATAAAGAATCCAAAAAATGTTTTCCAATCATCAATAATCAAGGAATCCTCACCAATCTTCAAGGAGCTTAAAATTTCAAATATTTCTCATTTATTTCTAGATAATGTCAATTTTACTCCATCAATGGGAGTTGATAACATCAATGGACACCATTCAAATGCATGAACTTCATCGGATATCCTCAAGTGCCATCAATCTTATTTGTTTTATATTTCTTTGTCCCCTCTTTATTCTTCTTCTATTGTGCCTTTATACCTTATCTTTGTAACCCCTTGGATCTCTTTATTGAATAATATCTATCTATTTATATATCACATTCTTTTATTTTATTATCTTTTAGAAAGAGTTGAGATTACATTGTAATGAGTTTTACAAAAGGAAAACCATCAATTTTCATCCTCCTTTAATTAGTTTCTTGATTTTTTCCATTGAAATGAAAAGATTATTTTGGTTCTTAGATTTTCATTAAAAACAAGGGTTCTTGGTTTCTTATTTCTCTATTCAAAATAAAGGGACTATTTGGTTCTTGGTTTTCATTAAAACCAATGGGCGCTCTTTTTCTTTTGGTTCTTGTATCTCTATTAAATATAAGGTGTTTAATCAAACAATCTCAAGCTTCTTGAGGGGATGATACATATGAGAAATTTGTGTGTTATTTTCAAACTCCAATATCAAACAATACATTGTTTTTTTACTTTTCCACACTTACATTTCTATATTTACTTTTCCTCTATACCTAATCATTTCAAATTTTACATTTTTGATATGATTTAATTTGATTATATCGAATTCTTTCATGATATAAATATATCTTTTAGAATATCATTTAAATTAATTGTTTTAAGGGAAATTCCACCCAATTGAAATTATCCTCTAACTAATAGAGAGGGGAACAATCCCTCTTAAAATTGAGAGTATATTTTGGTAAAAATCACACTTTAAGTGATTTAAGGGACTATGTTATAAAGCTAGATGAAATTGAGATGATCCCATAAGGGGATTTGTGAAGATAGGTTTCTCCCACTACCACCTTCTCCTTTGTCATCTCAGTTCGGATGTGGTTCTCCTCTCAGCACTTCAGCTCGATACATTCACGAAGTGTGGTTTCTCCCAGTAGTGGTGATGTGCGAGATCATCCCTCTCGAAAATCCTCACCGTTTTCTGGCCCCTTCAAACCCTAACCTTCAAGATGACTAGGGTTTCCTTAGAGGCACGGTGCTGGTATAGGTTTCGAGTTTCAGATGCTATGATCTAGGGTTCTCAACTTCGATTGGTGTCGGCTAGGGGTGTGTTGGGAAGATCCTGTCTTTGTGTATAACTTTGAAGGCGATGATGGGATCTACGGTTGGATTATAGTGAGTACTTATTCAGGTGTCATTCTAGAGGTTGTCATTTTAACAAATATTTGCTATTTTTTGATATTTTTTGATATTTTTTTAGAGATTATGGATGAAATACTACTCGTGATTCAATTTTTGGGGTTATGAATTTATTGGATTTGTATTTTCTGCTCGTGATTGATTCTGGCATTAGGGTGTGGTTTGATTTTGATTGTTCTTGAAGTCAGTGGTTCTGTGGTGGCTATTTAATTCTCATATTTGAGTTCTTTGCAAGGGCATGTTTGGTTTTCATTGATTTTTGTTGAGATTCTGGTGTTCGGTGAATAGGTGACGGTGGAACAATGAAGAATTTTTTTATTATGGTGGTGTTGTTACCATGTATCTGAAGCATTGGAGTTAATTTAAGAGTGAGGGAAATAATAAATAATTCCACATAATTTCACATTGCTCCTAGTTTTTTGCAGCAGAAGGGTACATGGATTTTATCTTGAATTGGTTTTTGGTTGGATTTTACTAGAAATTATACAATGAAATTCTCTAGATGAGGATTAGAGAAGGTGCTTTCACAATTCATGACTATTCAGATTTGGAAGTTTGAGAGGGTATGGCTCATCCATCGGTATCAGGCCTGTGCATTTCTACACAGGACAACTAGCTAAACAATCATGAATTTGTAGGGGTTTTCTATACCGATGTTGATGTTGGGAAAATGTTTTTCTAAGTAGTATTGTTCTGGGATTTGAACTTCAATTATGTTGATGTTTCTACGTCATCGAAGTCATGTGAGGGTTTCAATTTTTTTCCCTTAAAAGGGGGTTTATCTAAAAATAAATAAAAATTTAGGATTTTGGGCCATTTAGTAAAGTGATTTCGGACAGGCCACATGGTTTGGCTTCATAGTCTTCCAAACCATATGCCAACCATGTGGGAGTAAACCTACACAAAAAACAATTCACATGGTTCTGGGGAAGCTCCATATGGTTTAATAAACTATACAGATACCATAAAACACCTCACTATATCCATTAAAGTACGAATTACATGAGAACCACACGATTACCACTAATAATGTGGGTAAATTGTACAACACCCAGAAAACCCCCAAACTTCAAATTTAAAAACACAAAACTACCAGGACTCAAGGTGACTCAAAATATGATAAAATAATAAAAATTAAAATATATAATGACCTGTGGGAGTTACAATTCTCCCCACTATACACAACATAAAATACATGAAAGAACCTATAATTGATGCATAGGAAATTCTATCTATCCTTTACAACTCTTTATAATGATCTTGAATCTTCCTAACATTCTTGCCATGTAATATTGGTAAAAAATCCTTCTTTGAGTTTTCTATTTTAAATTTATTTATCACTTTACCAATGTATGTGTCTATACTAAGTACATGAAACCAATTATATCTATCTTTATATATCCTCATACCTAGTATATAGGTAAATTCAACTGTATATTTCATTAAGAATCAATTTTATAACCAAATATTCATAGATTAGAGAGTCAGGAGATCATTTCTGATCAGAAATATTTCATATACATAAAATATTATAAAAAATACTATATTACCACTAATATTAGTATATATATAAAAATAATCCTCATTATTGATTAATTGTTTTTTAATTGTATTATTAAACTAGATATTCCAACTCTGACATGCTTAGTTCAGTCCAAAAATGGACAATTTCAATTTTAACACTTTAACAATATCATTTAGAACTTCAAAACCTTTAGACTGTATCATATAGATGTCCTTAAGTAAATTCCCACTAACAAAAGTTGTTTTGGTATCCATTTTATATATCTCATAATCAAAATAAGTTTCCATGGAAAGTAAAATATGAATGGACTTTATCATCACAATGGGTGAAAAGGTTTCTTCATAGTCATTACTATGAATTATCTTGTAACCATTCACCACCAAGCATGCTTTATAGGTAGACACTCTACCATCCATGCCATTTTTTTTGTAGAAAACCCACTTGAACCCTATGGGTCTTACCCCTTTAGGTGCATCCACTAATTTACAAACTTGATTAGTGTATATAATGTCTAATTTAGATTCTATGTCCTTTAACCACTTCTTATAATTAGAACTCTCAATGGACTCATGGTGGTTAGTAGTTTAATCTCCTATGAACATTACTTCATCATCATTATCCATGAGAAATATATATCTCTCAGATTCCTAATAAATCCTACCACTCCTTCAATATTTTTATGTATCATGAGTATGCTATTATTCCACAAATATTTATGGAATTGGATCAACCTCAATCTCAGTAACATTTCTTATTTTTTCTCTTGAACTTTTCTATGTTCAACTTTCTTTCAATTAACTCCTAAAATTATATATTCTTTATCAAGGAATACATTAGTTCAATCCAAAGAAACTTTTTTTTCAATAGATTATAAAAATTATATCACTTAATTTCCTTAGGATAACCAATAAATAATAATTTTTGAGATTTATTGTCAAGATTATCAAAATCCAATCATCATACGAATGAATAACATCCCAAAATATTTATAAAATACATAAAAATATATTTCTTAATCCATATCTGATATTTCATCTTTATGAATACTTTATATGGAACAAAATTTAGTAGAAATCTATCAAATTAAAGATAATAACCCCAAAATGAAATAAGAAGGTCACACTGAATCATCATTAATGAAACCATGTCTAACAAGGTATGATTCCTCCTATCACACACACTATTACATTGTGGTGTTCTATGAGGTTTAATGTTGAAATAATTCAACAATCCCTCAAATTATCAATGAATTCCTCGCTCAATTATTAACTACCAAAATTTGAACAAATAATCTTATGCTCTTACATGGTTTATTCTGTACTTAATTATATTTTTTTAAACTTTTAGAAAGTTTTATACTTGTATTTCATCAGAAACACATAACCATACTAACTAAATCCATCTGCAATGGTAACAAAGTACTTATAACACCACTAGACTATGTACTCATTGGCCCACATACATCACTATGTATGAGATCCAACAATCAAGTCACCCTTTCACCCATTATTCCAAAAGGAATATTTTTCATTTTTCCTAATAAAGAACATTCATAATTCTCAAATGATTTATAATAGAATGAGTCCAAAAATATATCTTTATAGAGTCTTTGAATGTGTTTCTCATTTATATATCTAAGGTGATAATTCCAAAGGTAGGTGAGATTATAATTAACTGTAACCTTCTTACTCTCAATGTTATAACTAGTATTATTCATTTCTAGAATATATAATCCATTTATCATATATCCAATACCATAAAAAATTACATTCTTATATATATAAAAACTCTTTTTCTTAATAGTGAATGAAAATCCCATATTTTCCAAAAAATATACATAAATCAAATTCTATTTATGTTGGGAACATATTAATAGTTTTGAAATTATAGGATTATCCCACTTGGAAAATTCAGATTAAATGTTCCAACCTCTAACAAAAGAAATATTTCTCCATTTTTGAAAGGAATATATACTTCAACCCTTTTCATTTCCTTTATATATCTAAGTCTATTATTTTCAGCACAAATGTGTGACACACACTCGGTATCTAATACCCATGAGTCAAAGTTGGTGAAATTGATCTCTATAACATTCATATTTATATGATTAGAATGATTCTCTTTGATAAATCTTCTAAACCCTAGATTCTAAACTCTAAATATTTCATAGGAAATACCTATAAGTGATATCAATATGATTATCATGAAGTAATAAATAGTCTATAAAAAAGACATATCATTGGGTGAGTATCACATTTTATATCTTTTAATCAAGGTATTTTAATGAAATTACTTTGACTAAAAATTATGACCCCATATATCATATCCATTTAGTGATCCAATATCCATATTTCACTAAGAAATGAGTTCTCTATTTCATTTCTCTAACTACTTAGTTATTTAGGTAGGGTATCATCCCAATCACAATAGTTGTGAATCTTTGATAGTTGAGTATAAAATACTCAATCCATATCCATCAAATGAATAATTCCCAACACTATTCCTTTAGTAACCTAATCCTACTAGGGAATCCTGAAAAATGTAACAAAAAACACCAAGACTAATCTAATAAAATAAAATTGGAAAGATAATATATTTATACATTTTTTTCTTGTGTTTCAATGATTTTTATCCCACTATATTGAGTAATTATTATATAAATTTCCTATTTATCTGTTTTGTGGATAATCTTGAGTTTAACTGATAAAAGGATAAAAAATTTATGTTTAATGCTTTTATAATATTTAGAATTATTATAATAAATCCTATACTTAATTTCTTGTGTTTTGATGTGATTACAAGATATCCAAGGGAGATTTTTGAAATCCTCAAATTGATTTCAAGAGGTTTGGATTTTAATTAGTGAATTTCTAGAAACACTTTCCTGGAAGTTGAGAAATATAGATAAGGAAATAGTCTTATGAATCCCATATATAATAATTCATCAACATGTATATCATTTTTTCAGACATATTATAATTCAATTACACATAATAAATTTGATAATAATATGAGATATTTTTAGCATGCCAAAATTTGGTAAGTGTAAAAGTTGTACATGGAAGATATCTAAATACTTGTATGAAATTTTCAGCAGGCGTGTATGAAATTTCATCTACTTATAGGATAATTATCCTACATGGATGAAATTTTATTAGGAATTGGGATTTATTAAGAAAGGACAGAGGTGATTCTAAGTTAAAATGGCTACCTGTATAAAGTTATATTACAACCTATAGAAAGGTAAGATTAGAATATAATGGGCTATGTAAAAGTAATTAGAGACCTATTTGAATGTAAATCATATATACCTAAGAATTCATAAAGGACATCCTAACTTTCATAAAGTTCATCTTGACTTGTGTGAAGGTAGTCCCCTAGTTTTAATGGTCATGTAATGGTTGTAAGAGTTGGTGTCCTAGAACCAAGTGTTTTTACTTTGATTACATGAATATTTAATATATTTAAATATTAAACATATTATTACATATTTTTCATTATTCTGTATGACTATAGTGTAATATTGTCTTGAAGTATTTGTCACATTGACAAGGTCATAACAATTCTCTGTTATAATGAGAATCTTGAAGTTCAATGACAATATTCTTAAATATAGTTCTATGGTTGGATGACATACTATGATGGGAAACATAGTATACAGACCATTAGGAGTGAGTACTCATAAGAATATGATACTTCTTATCATGAATTTCTCACTTAGTAATCTCCAAGATGGGAGATTATGAGAACAGACCCTATAGTAAGAATTCCGCATGTTTTGGTGTCATAAAATATTCCTATCTGCGAGTGTGTGTAATGGTCCTTATAATTTAAGATTATCATTAATACATTTCATGACTCGTGTACTTTGATTTACTAATGAAAACTATCACAAAGATAGTTGGCGGGAAGTAGGGTACATTAGGTGTGTCATGAATGACATGTTATTAATAGATAAGTTGCGGAAGGATTTTTCCCTTCCATTTATCGATGTTGATATCTCAGCTCTTTGATTGAAATAGAACCGTCACACGAAATTCCATGTCCATGGTGTAACGATGAGTTTATTTTAGGTATTCAAAGAATGACATATCAAGCATAAAGGTTGATGACACTATCATAAAACCATCTTGATGAGATATAGAGATAAAGGGAATATATTACATAGTGAGCGTTCGTATAGGTATGTCATTTTTGAGGCTTCAAGTTCTTTTTATTGGGTGCCTTGAACTATTTCTAGATATTACTCTTGGACTTTAGGCAAGAATGTATAATTCCAATGAGAAATAATCCTAGAGGGTCACACACTAAGTGTTTCTGGTGGCCTCAATTAAATTCTATTTGAATTTAATTAATGGAATAAATATTTTTCTCAGGACCGTGGTATAATTTTATTCAATTTATAATGATATCATAAATTAAATAAATATTTATTCACCAAATTTTGAATAAAAATATATTTATTTATTTTATTGAAAATTTAATAAATATTTATTTACTAGGTTGTAAATAAAATATTTATTTAAGATAATAATTTATTTATTTATTTATTTGGGTGTTCATCAAATGGAAGTGGAGTTCGAGTGGACTAAGGATGATCCAGTAGTAAAATATTTATTTTCAAGATATTAAATAATTATTTAACTAGTTTCCACAAATAATAATAATAATAATGCAGTTATAATTATGCAGCATGATATTTCATTTATGATTCTGTTTTTCAAAAGTTGGAATGCCACAAATAATGATGCGGCTATTGTTATTATGTAGCATGGGTTTTATCTAAGGTTATAAATTTATTTAATTTATGTTATTAAATTAAATATTATAATTGAATCTTCATGTTGATAAATAGACAGGTATGTCTATTGTGCCATGTACAGGAAACTGGTGACACAAGATCAATTCCAATTCAGAAGTTTTTTTCTCAAATCCTCTCCTCCCTCCCTCTCAATAACGATAGATATTCTTCAATATTGAAGAACAGATGATCACGATTGATCTACACTAGACATTCTCTTCACTGCATTAGCACACAAAAGGCGAGTGGCGTCAATCGGAGACCATTGGAGCATGTGTGAATCACCACTAAAGAGATTCTGGTTTGGATCCTCACAAGAGAAACAAGACAATCTGAAAGGGTTATCCTGGATGATCAACGAAGAAAGTATCAAAGAACTAGGTATTTTATTTCTTTATAAATTAAATTTAAATTAATTATAAACATGATGTGCAAGATCATATCTAAAGGTTTCATGCCTCTTCCTTCTTTATCTAAATCTTTTATTCTATTCCATAGAGACTAGAGTTCATCATCGTATTGATCCCAAAATAATAATTGATCATGGTAAAAATTAAAGTTGGGTGGCGACCCAACCCTACTTCCGCTGTGCCTAGGACCTTCAAGTGGTATCAGTGCATGGTCATCAGATTTTATAATTATTTAAATAACTCATTGATGATTTACAATTTAATAATTTAGTTTTTTAATTCAAGGTTAATCATTATTATAATATGGATTTCAAGATCTGTTCTCCCTCTTTTCGTTTCTCACAGATTTCAATAGTTTCAAATGATTTTTCGATAAAAATTAATACAAAAAACTCATTAGGAGGTGCCGACGATTCTAACCAGGTGACACTAAAGTACACACCGTGTGTTCTAACTTACATGTCGTTTTCTCTACCATACACAAAATATAATCTTGACTACATGCTGTGTAGTCATGTTCATCACATCAAGAATAATTCAGAAATTACTCATGCCATGTTAATTTATTGCATGTGGTATAGTTAATTATACATCGCATGTTTAACTATACAGATAGTCACATGCTTATCGGATTACATGCTATGTGGCCCACTACACACGATGTATAGTACCTTCAGATCAGGGGACAAACCCTGTATACCATACACAGCTAAGCCGACCAATAATCATGTAATGCGGAGACAACATGGCATGTATACCACTGAACACGTTGTGTACTCTGAAATTTTCTAAGTACGCTTCAAACACCGAGTCCCTAGCCATGTACTTTGGGACATACGGTGAAGGTAGTGCATTCTGTGTAGTCAGAACTACATACTGTGTACTTTTCCAAATTACACAAAGTTAAAACTTTAATGTTTGTGTAATGTTCAGAACTACATATCATGTATAAATCGTACTATAGGTTGTTACTCTATGAATTGAAACATATTGTATGACATATTTCATAAGAGTAAAATCGTATGTGAATAGAAACATGTTGGTTAGATTTGAACATGTATTCACCATGATACCTCCAGGGTGCATTTATGTACTAGGATAAGAATCTCAATGAAATTCAGAAAAGGAATAAGATAAAATGATTGATTAATTAAAGATAATAATTAATCAATTCGATCAAAATTTATCTTGATAAGAACAATTAAATAATTTAATGATAGTTTTATTAAATGAATAACTCGTTTCATGTATGTGGGTGATCATAAGCTAGACCAAGACCTTTGTATGTGATCGGTTTCCTTTTAATTTATTTATTAAATTAATTTTTGGCCTATGATCCATCTCTCCTCATTAATATATAGGCCATTCATTCCCATGGTTTCTTTTATGTAAACCCCCTTTTACCCCTCACATGTGTGTGATTTTAAAAATCATATGTAATGGATGAAACTACCAAGCTAGTGGAGGCGGTCCAAGTCAGGAGCTGAGGTGAACCAATCCAAGGAGATACAAAAGTGGATAGGTGGAAAACTGTAAATATGAAGGTGTTTCTTCCCTAGTGCATGGTTAGTTTATCAAAAACTATATAAACTGACCATAGAAAAAGATCATGATCATTCCCTTTACTTTATTTTATTTTTGTCAGTTGCATGGTTTTTTATTATGTATGTGTTTTCGTGATCACACAATTAATGAACTAAAAATCATTCAAGATGGAACTAAAATAAACCAAGCTTATTCTTAAATATTATCAAGACATGGTTAATCAATTAAGTAAGTTCCACTTAATATTAACAAGCATGTGATAAAGATAATAAGGAAATTTACGCATAAGAGATAAAAATCCCTCAACAAAATATTAAGTCAGACTAAGCCTTCAGTTACTTAATTAAGGGAAAGACTCAATAAAACTATGTGTTTGAACAACCCTTGTTGAGACACTTACTTTTATACAGGAATCCCTTATGAAAGGTTTGGGTTTACATAACCATATTGCATCCAGAGGAATAGACCTTTATAGACTTGGTGTAATATTAGAGGCAAGTGTTGAGGAAATCCAAGTCATGATTTTAGGATTGGGGAGTCCACTCAACAGATCAAGGAGTAGAAAACTCATAGTTGGAAAAGAACTTCATACCTAAATACCTTCAAATAGCTTAAAAAACCCTTGTTGGGGTTATGTGAAGGGGAATATGGATCCTTTCCACTAAAATTCCATGAAAATTAGACATTCTGAGTTTAATGGTGAGGGAAATTGGGAATTGATAACATAGTAGGAAACATAATAAAATTAATTTATTATTTCTCATAAAATGTAATCAAGAAATTTATAATCATCACCTCTTTTAAGTATAGAATAAAATGACAATCTTTTCAACCACACTATCCTTGTGATAAATTCTGGATAAAGAAAATATCCTCACCGATAGTAACTTCCAGGAATGGTTTAGACACATTCGGGTCATTCTATGCCATGAATGGAAGTCTTATATGTTGAAGTCAGCATTACCTAATTTTCCTGCCTAAGAGGCAAGTGATAAAGAGTTCTTGGTCTATGAGAAACATATGAATGATGCGGTCGACGTTCAATGTTTGATGCTATCATCAATGTCTAGTGAGCTCATGAAGTATCATGAAAACATGGATTCCTATAGAATGATCGAGAACCTCCATGGTCTTTACCAGGAGAGATAAAGACAAGAACGATTTGAGATCTCCAAGTCACTCTTTCAGAGTAATCTTAGAGAGGGTGCCCCAGCTGGGCCTCACGTAGTCATGCTCATTGTCTACATTGAGCTCCTGGAGGTTCTAGGGTTTAAACTAATCAAAGAACTGGGTACCGATCTCATTCTTGCATCACTGCCTTGTAGATTATCTAGCTTTGTTGTTAGTTTCAATATGAACAACATTGAGAAGTCTCTATCCGATCTTATTATCATCATCTTCCAAGTGGAAAATGATATGAAGCATGAAAATCCTTCTATCATTATGGTGAATAAGAGGAAAGGGAAGGTGAAGAGATTTAATACCAAAGATTCTTCAATCCCTTCCAAGAAAAGGAAGATCAAAGGGGAGGCTGGGTAATAGGAAGCTGTTTGTTTCCCATGTGGCAAGAAGGGCCACTAGAAGACGAACTGCAACCAACCAAAGAAGCAAGGTGAAGCTACAGGTGAATTTTTTATCGAATGAAATATATATTTTTGTACAAATTGGGTATTAGATACAAATTTTGGTTCTCATATATGTATAAAAATATATGAACCATGTAGATTTAGGAAGATTGACTGAGAGGAGGTAAATCTACAAGAAGCCAATAGAGCCAGACTTACTGTTGTAGCTATCAGGTAATACCACCTCACGTTGAAAACTGGTATGATATTGGTGTTGAAGGGTTGTTATTATAAGGCCCCAGCCTTAAACCTTACTTGATCTTGAGTTATTACAAGATTACACATTGAGGATCTTTTCAGGTTTAGAGTTTTAGAAAATTAGATCATGAAACTTGCATTACATTCCACATTTAAGCAAAGTGGTTACATAAAAGACAGTATTCATTCTTCCCATCAATGGAAACATATTTAAAATAAAAACATGGATTCTATCTTGACACATCCTTGACACTATCATCCCATCATGTACCTTTCCCTTGACCTGTGAAAAACATTTAAAAACTTGGGATGAGCATAAAAAGCTTAGTAAGGGTTATAAAAATATGGAAAGGAAACATGAGTTCATATATAAATAATAATGAAATCATAATTTACCCATAAAACATAGGCACTTTAACATACCTAATCAAATCATGAATAAATCATAGAAATCATAAGAAATAAAAGGTAACTTGAGGCATTCATAACATTCTTACGTAGGGAGTAACCCTCTTGGTTACGTTTGGAATACCCATCACAGTATATTACCTAAATCTCTTCGGATAAACCTTAACGTTTCACTCCTTCGCATTACCCAATGCATTGGAGAGCTATATCAGGCTCACCCGCCCTTAGTTTATCATGGAACCACCCGTCTTCATAATAATGCCCAAGAACCTCAACATAATCGTATCACATAAAACATGCATAAAGGAAACATAACATTTCCAACTTTCAATCAAAAGATATCAATACAACACATTGATATAAAAACATTATGAAAACCATTTTCAATACCAAAATAAAAGAAAAGTAAAATATGGTATTTATTTTTCTTTTAAAAAGAAGGTATGGCTTGTAGAGGAAGCCGAAACTCAAATAATGGTCATGGCAGCGGAGAAGTCATTGTCGCCGCATACGTACGACAAAAACATTCCCTTTTGTTGTTTAGTAAACGCTTCGTATAAAAAATATTCCTTTTGAATAAACGTAAAAGTCAAAGGGGTTTATACACCGTATAAATAAGGTTGTGTATAAAACAAAATATGCCTCAATGAAAGGAGATTGAGACGAAGTCCCATACAAAGACAATATCCTTGGTTTAAGGATAAATCAATTACATAACTATGTGTGACAAACGAATACACGAAATATAAGTGGGTATTAAGTGTAAAATAGTCATAGGACATTCACACATAATCATAGAATGACATATTCAAGGTTTACAAGTTTATCCAAAAGAATCAAAATTGGGTTAAGAAGTTCTGTTGCAAAAATTCGACAGCCTAACGGCGCCACTTCAAAATTCAGAAAAAGAGTTGATGAGAGATAAAAAGGGTATCTCATCACTTGGACATAAAATTTACATCAATAAGGATATATAAGAACATATCCCAAAATAACATTATGTGAATTAAAAGATATAACAAAATAAGTCTTTTAAAAATAGGAGGGTGAAAGGTTCCCTTATCGACATGGGTATCTTTCGAAACATACGCCCCGTGAAAGAAGGACAATACAACATTGATGTAAATACTCATAAATGAATGAATATTACACAATTAGTAAAATAATGGTCAGTACATACACCACTCAAAGGAAATTGTGGAAAATGTAGCATAAATCTCACGGGAATAAAAGTGAGATGAAAAATCCCTTACGAAAACTCGGCAGCCTAACGACGCCACTTAAAACTTCCAAAAATGGATTGATGAGATCAAATAGGGTATCTCATAACATTACAATTAAATGTACAGAAAGAGGAATATAAAAGAACATCCCCCATCATAAAAAATAGGAGCTTAAAAGAAGTGACATAAAGAAGAGTACTTAAAGAGAAAGAGAGAGGTTAGATCTCTTACGAAAATTCGGCAGCCTAACGGCGCCACTCAAAACTTCTAAAATGGATTGATGAGAGAGAATAGGGTCTCTCATCACATGAAAATAAAAATTACAGTATGATTAATATAAAAGAACATCCCAATAACAAGAAATATGATCTTTAAAAGGAATGACATAAAAGAGTGTACTTAAAAAGAAAGAGTGGAGTAGGATCCCTTACCTCAAGTCCAACTTGTCTTATTCGTTTCTTTATATTCCTAAATAATAAACTTTATTCAATTAATAATTGCCTAAGTAACTCATTTAGATATTATTATTCAGTTAATATCACATATTATAATGTTATAATAATTGTTTAATAATGTTAGTTCATATCAGACGTTTTTGCCGATGTTTGGTACATGAGTCAAAAATGAACTTGTTTGAAAAAATATTTCCCATATAGTTATAAGTAAATAATTTCCAGAATAATATTAATGATTAAAATATCATATATATCCAGTAAATATTCATTATATACTATCCCATATCATTTGTAGATAAAAAATGAAAAGCACCGTTCATGGAGACGGTAGACCATACGTACGCATGAACACTACTTTCATTTTTTGTCATATTAATGGAATTAAAACAAAATGAGAGAGATATATATATGTTATAATTCCAGATTGATATCCATGATTTATATGTAATATATTACATATATATCCATTATATATATGTACTTACAATATTAAATAACATTTTGAGATAAGAAATGAAATGTACCGTTCATGGAGACGGTAAGCCGTACGTACGCATGAATGCTACTTCCATTTCTATTTCATATTAAATGGAATTAAAATATAATGATACATAATAGTATTTTAATTCCAGTATGGTATCATATATAATATCATTAAATATATCCTTTATACGTACCACATATGGTATTAACGAATCAAATCACTTTGAGGGGGTGGTAGTCCGCACTTCCTAAAATGAAGATATCGCGTATACCCATAATGGAAGCCATAAAGGTATGCCATAAATGAAAAATACAGAAGCTTAAGGAAAAAATAAACATATTATATATCATATATAAATATAGTGACATCTTAATGGCCACCTTTGAAGGTGTTAGAAGGATATTGAACAATCATCGTTTCGTGAGGCAGAAATTCGCCATCCACGGAAACAGTATGTTCTTTAACCATTAGATGTAGGTGTGTGAATGTGTATCTCGAATAATTCTTATAAAAAAATCCTAGTATACTGAATATATTGGAGTTTTTACAAAATAAATGAATAAAAATAGTTTAGGGGGTTGGAGAATCAAAATAAAACAAAAGGACTCAAGTGAAAACATTACCTTAAAATCGAGTAACTCCCTTTGGTTTGAGCTCAAAGGCTTCCTTGGGAAGGATTATGCCCAAAGTGAGGCTTCAAGGAGTTATAGAGGGAAGTGGAGAGACAAAATGGTCAGGGTTTGGCCGAGCCAAAGGCTTTGGGAGTGTGGGTAAGGAGGTAGAGGTGGGGGCCTTTTATAAGAGGAGAGGAGGGGCACTCTTGTAAAGTTACAAAATGTTACTTTATTTTCAAAAGAGTTTCAGATTTTAAAGGTCCCACATTAATTTATTTCGAGGATAAGGTGATAAGGGTTAGAAATCCACTCATCCAATAGGTTTTGGACATGTGTAGGTATTATATATTACATTATCTTTCCATTTTATTTAAATCGTTAAATAATGAGGTCATCACTGCATCATCATGATGTCATAAATAATTTAATTTATTTAATGTCTAAAAATTATAAAAAAAATACTATGATGTAGGAAATAGTTTTAGATTTCCAATTACTATTTATAGTCAAACATATGACTTGTATAACCCTATGTAAAAATTGTTTTAGTAAAACATCTTATGTTTGTGTCATTTTTACTTTAACATTAAATAAAAAGATATTTATGTCATTTTCCAACCAAAGTGGCTCCATGGGGTCCCCAAGTTGACCCATGGATTGTCTTGGTCTGCCATGACACATCCAATGAGGGTAGGACATGTGTCGAGGTCATTTCATTTTATTAAAACATCATTCTTACTATAAACTACAATAATTACCTCAAATCGTGATTAAAAACTTAATAAGTTACTATTCACCAAAAAATTATTTTTATCCCATTGAACCACATTTTACTTCTTAATGACAACCATGTATGTCGGATTTTTGAAATTCAAAACACAAAGATGGCAAAATTTCATTTAAACGGAAAAATCAGTTTTTATAAGTACCACTTAGTGGTTTCACTATTCATCAAAAATTGAAGTTTTTCAGAAAAATCCCAAAAATTCACCCTAAGCAATATTTGATATTTCGAATTCAAAAATGAAGTCTATTTTAAAAAATTCAAAACATATAAGTCACATTAATTAATTTAATAATTAATTCCCGCTGTCAGAGCAAATAGCGTGTTTTTATGAAACAATAAGTATCAAAAGATTGACACTAGTTTAAGTCTGATTTCAAAGTGAAATTAATTCCAAAGACCACTATTGGATTTAATGGTAAAAATATATTATAATTTAACTTTAAAACCAATTCAAAAGATAATCTAATCATATAAATAAATTAGATTAAAAAGAGGTTTTGAATTAAAATACAACATTTTACACTATTCATTAAAAAAATGAACTTTATCGGAAAGATACCAAAAATTTACACAATGTAAATTTTGATGTCCCAATTCTTAAGAAGAGTTTTATTTGGTCCAATAGAATGTATAAGAGTGAACAAAACTATATTTAATGACGGTTCACAATCAAAAGACGATAAGTGAACCTTTAGTGAAAACTAGGGAATATACGCCTAAAATTGAATTCTTTCCGTATTTTAAGCCTTTATCTTTTATTGGATAAATGTAAAAACATTTAAAAACATATATAATCATATTTTAGTTATTTCTATCCATTACCTCCAATACAACGTCTACATGTTAACTACCATTTAAAATAATATTATTTTATTATTAGAGTGCAACGTAAGATTCCCAAGAAACTCGTTGTTGCGTGTTGGGTACGCCATCGAGCATAGCATCCCCTTTAAAGTCATATTAATATTTTATTCACAAATATGGATAAATATGAAAATTTCATATTCTTTATTTACCTGTGGTGTTACATCCTTCCCCCCTTTTGGGAATTGCGTCCTCACAATTTTTAAAATTGATCTTGGAAACATCCTTGAAAGTCACACATCGGAAAAAGAGTCGGTAAAACAATCACTTTAAAATAAAGAAAGATAAGTACAGAGGTCACCCGAGTTAACCCATACTAGGACTCCATGTAGGAAAACATGGACATGGAGGAGAAAACATAGGGTCATGTTCTGATGGAGAGTGATAGTAAACATGTCTAGGAGAAAGTTAAAAATAAGAAAATCACAAACTTGTGATGGGTTAAACGGTATTTGATTCCCTTGTAGGAAAAGTTAACAGACAACAATTTTGTTTTAAGTTACTTTTCATTGAAGAATTTATTTTTGAGCTTAACTAAATCATAATGAAACATACTTACTTGTCATGTAGACTTTCAACTTTTACTAGATTCCTTAATCAAACTCGTATTTTCTCCAAAAGACTAGTATTTAGGAAGACTTGTTCGCATTAAGAGTACTATAATCAACTTCTAGAGAATCACCTAATCCAAAAAAGAGAACTATATACTTACCATATCTTTAGACCTTAACCAAAACCAAAACCAAAAAGGTTAGTACAAGATCAGATAATCCAGAAAAGGATAACCCTTTATAAAAAGAAAATCTATTCTTAATCTCCAAAATTTGTCAAACAAAACCCAAAGTTCAACAAGGACCATTCAATAAACAATTTGTCCATAAAATTCTTCAAAATAAACCAATATAAGATTTAAACCCAAATATTTGAAGTATTTAGTCACATAGTCTTTCAAGTTAAATCGTAACATTTATCTCCAAACAACATCAGTTGCTCCTAAAGTCTCGTATTGAAAAGTAATTAACCTAATCACATATCCTCCATGATAGGTTAATCATTTTCATAAATAACCCAAAATCAAATTACTCTTAATTCATAAAATCATATAACTAAAAAGAATTAGTCAAACTAACCAGGGACTTCACGTAGTCCAGTGGTAGGTGATAAATACCAGTCGCACTTTGGTTGTGGGTTTGATTCCCGCAGCTTTGTCCGACGCAAAGGGTAGTCACACGGTCTGCGTGTTGTCCTTTTTAAAAAACTATATAATTCTCAAACCATTCCCCAAAAAGAGATAAAATCATCAAAATAACCATAATATAATTTAACCTCAATTTTATCTCATGCCTTTCACTTCCATCATAACATATAGTAACCCATAATTACCTCAAAAGTAAGGATCATATAAACTCTAATGGTTACCTTTATAATTATTACCTGAACTTCCACATCGATTGGTCATCTCGTACATGATGCATTAAAGATCATAACAAGGTTCAAGTGGTTGATCATGACTCCTTGATAGTTGGTTTAGAACAACCACGAGTTTCCTCATTGAATCCCCATTTTATCTAGTATCTTAATCAGAGAACCACCACAGTTTCCTTCAAACCTATTGTCACTTTGGTGCCTGCTAGATCCATCCATTCACTAAAAACAGAAATGTCAGTGTGAGTATATCAACAAAACCATCATGTACTAATGAGGAAGGTAAACAGTAAGACACACTTACTCATTCACTTTATCTAAAACTAGGACTCTTTCTGAAATCCTAACCATTATGGTAATGCCACTTATGCTTAAAGAATACCCTAACCTCTAAAGTTATCTAAACCGACCTCTGATACCAACTATAAGGCCCTAGCCTTAAACCTTACTTAATCTTGAGTTATTACAAGATTACACATTGAAGATCTTTTCAGGTTTAGAGTTTTAGAGAATTAGATCATGAAACTTGCATTACATTCCACATTTAATCAAAGTGGTTACATAAAAGACAGTATTCATTCTTCCCATCAACGAAAACATATTTAAAATAAAAACATGGATTCTATATTGACACATCCTTGACACTGTCATCCCATCATGTACCTTTCCCTTGACCTGTGAAAAACATTTCAAAAACTTGGGATGAGCATAAAAAGCTCAGTAAGGGTTATAAAAATATGGAAAGGAAACATGAGTTCATATATACATAAGAATGAAATCATAATTTACCCATAAAACATAGGCACTTTAACATACCTAATCAAATCATGAATAAATCATAGAAATCATAAGACATAAAAGGTAACTTGAGGCATTCATAACATTCTTACGTAGGGAGTAACCCTCTTGGTTACGTTTGGAATACCCATCACAGTATATTCACTAAATCTCTTCGGAGAAACCTTAACGTTTCACTCCTTCGCATTACCCAATGCATTAGAGAGCTATATCGGGCTCACCCGCCACTAGTTTATCATGGAACCACCCGTCTTCATAATAATGCCCAAGAACCTCAACATAATCGTATCACATAAAACATACATAAAGGAAACATAACATTTCTACCTTTCAATCACAAGATATCAATACAACACATTGATATAAAAACATTATGAAAACCATTTTCAATACCAAAATAAAAGAAAAGTAAAACATGGTATTTATTTTTCTTTTAAAAAGAAGGTATGGCTTGTAGAGGAAGCCGAAACTCAAATAATGGTCACGGCGGCGGATAAGTCGTTGTCGCCGCATACGTATGAAAAAAACATTCCCTTTTGTCGTTTAGTAAAAGCTTCATATAAAAAATATTCCTTTTGAATAAATGTAAAAGTCAAAGGGGTTTATACACCGTATAAATAAAGTTGTGTATAAAACAAAATATGCCTCAATGAAAGGAGATTGAGACGAAGTCCCATACAAAGACAGTATCCTTGGTTTAAGGATAAATCAATTACATAACTATGTGTGACAAATGAATACATGAAATATAAGTGGGTATTAAGTGTAAAAAAATCAGAGCACATTCACACATAATCATAGAACGACATATTCAAGGTGTACAAGTTTATCCCAAAGAATCCAAATTGGGTTAAGAAGTTCCCTTGCAAAAATTCGACAGCCTAACGACGTCACTTCAAAATTCAGAAAAAGAGTTGATGAGAGATAAAAAGGGTATCTCATCACTTGGACATAAAATTTACATCAATAAGGATATAGAATAACATATCCCAAAATAACATTATGTGAATTAAAAGACATAACAAAATAAGTCTTTTAAAAAGAGGAGGGTGAAAGGTTCCCTTGCCGACATGGGTATCTTTCGAAACATACGCCCCGTGAAAGAAGGACAATACAAAATTGATGTAAATACTCATAAATGAATTAATATTACACAATGAGTAAAATAATGGTCAGTACATACACCACTCAAAGGAAATTGGGGCAAATTTAGCATAAATCTCACGGGAATAAAAGTGAGATGAAAAATCCCTTACGAAAACTCGGCAGCCTAACGGCGCCACTTAAAACTTCCAAAAATGGATTGAAGAGATCAAATAGGGTATCTCATCAAATTACAATAAAATTTACAACAAGATGAATATAAAAGAACATCCCCCATCATAACAAATAGTAGCTTAAAATAAGTGACATAAAGGAGAGTACTTAAAGAGAAAGAGAGAGGTTAGATCTCTTACGAAAATTCGGCAGCCTAACAGCGCCACTCAAAACTTCCAAAATGGATTGATGAGATAGAATAGGGTCTCTCATCACATTAAAATAAAAATTACAGTATGATTAATATAAAATAACATCCCAATAACAAGAAAGATGATCTTTAAAAGGAATGACATAAAAGAGTGTACTTAAAAAGAAAGAGTGGAGTAGGACCCCTTACCTCAAGTCCAACTTGTCTTGTTCGTTTCTTTATATTCCTGAATAATAAAATTTGGTCAATTAATAATTTCCTAAGTACCTAATTTAGAGATTATTATTCAGTTCATATCACATATTATAATGTTATAATAATTGTTTAATAATGTTAGTTCATATCAGACGTTTTTGCCGATGTTTGGTACATGAGTCAAAAATGAACTTGTTTGAAAAAATATTGCCCATGTAGTTATAAGTAAATAATTTCCAGAATAGTATTAATGATTAAAATATCATATATATCCAGTAAATATTCATTATATACTATCCCATATCATTTGGAGATAAAAAATGAAAAGCACCGTTCATGGAGATGGTAGGCCGTACGTACGCATGAACGCTACTTTCATTTTTTGTCATATTAATGGAATTAAAACAAAATGAGAGAGATATATATATTTTATAATTACAGATTGATATCCATAATTTATATGTAATATATTACATATATATCCATTATATATATGTACTTACAATATTACATAACATTTTGAGATAAGAAATGAAATGTACCGTTCATAGAGACGGTAAGCCGTACGTACGCATGAACGCTACTTCCATTTATATTTCATATTAAATGGAATTAAAACATAATGATACATAATAGTATTTTAATTCTAGTGTGGTATCATATATAATATCATTAAATATATCCTTTATACGTACCACATATGGTATTAATGAATCAAATCACTTTGAGGGGGCGGTAGTCCACACTTCCTAAAATGAAGATATCACGTATACCCATAATGGAATCCATAAAGGTATGCCATAAATGAAAAATACAGAAGCTTAAGGAAAACATAAACATATTATATATCATATATAAATATATTTACATCTTAATGGCCACCTTTGAAGGTGTTAGAAGGATATTGAACAATCATCATTTCGTGAGGCAGAAATTCGCCATCCACAGAAACAATATGTTCTTTAACCATTAGATGTAGGTGTGTGAATGTGTAGCTCTAATACTTCTTATAAAAACATCCTAGTATATTTAAGATACTGGAGTTGTTAAAAAAGAAATGAATAAAAATAGTTTAGGGGGTTGGAGAAGCAAAATAAAACAAATGGACTCAAGTAAAAACATTACCTTTAAATCGGGTAACTCTCTTTGGTTTGACCTCAAAGGCTTCCTTGGGAAGGATTCTGCCCAAAGTGAGGCTTCAAGGAGTTATATAGGGAAGTGGAGAGACAAAATGTGCCGGGGTTGGCCGAGCCAAAGGCTTTGGGAGTGTGGGTAAGGAGGTAGAGGTGGGGGCCTTTTATAAGAGGAGAGGAGGGGCACTCTTGTAAAGTTACAAAATGTTACTTTATTTTCAAAAGAGTTTCGGATTTTAAAGGTCACACATTGATTTATTTCGAGGATAAGGTGATAAGGGTTCGAAATCCCCTCATCCAATAGGTTTTGGACATGTGTAGGTCTTAGATATTACATTATCTTTCCATTTTATTTAAATCGTTAAATAATGAGGTCATCACTGCATCATCATGATGTCATAAATAATTTAATTTATTTAATGTCTAAAAATTATAAAAAAATAATATGATGTAGGAAATATTTTTAGATTTCCAATTATTATTTATAGTCAAACATATGACTTGTATAACCCCATGTAAAAATTGTTTTAGTAAAACATCTTATGTTTGTGTCATTTTTACTTTAACATTAAATAAAAAGATATTTATGTCATTTTACAACCAAAGTGGCTCCATGGGGTCCCCAAGTTGACCCATGGATTGTCTTGGTTGGCCATGAAACATCCAATGAGGGTAGGACATGTGTCTAGGTCATTTCATTTTATTAAAACATCATTCTTACCATAAACTACACTAATTACCTCTAATCGCGATTAAAAACTTAGTAAGTTACTATTCACCAAAAAATTATTTTTATCCCATTGAACTACATTTTACTTCTTAATGACAACCATGTATGTCGGATTTTTAAAATTCAGAACACAATGATGGAAAAATTTCATTTAAACGGAAAAATCAGTTTTTATAAGTACCACTTAGTGGTTTCACTATTCATCAAAATTGAAGTTTTTCAGAAAAATCCCAAAAATTCACCCTAAGATATATTTGATATTCCGAATTCAAAAATGAAGTCTATTTTACAAAATTCAAAACATATAAGTCATATTAATTAATTTAATAATTAATTCCCACTGTTAGAGCAAATAGCGTGTTTTTATGAAACAATAAGTATCAAAAGATTGACACTAGTTTAAGTCTGATTTCAAAGTGAAATTAATTCCAACGACCACTATTGGATTTAATGGTAAAAATATATTCTAATTTCACTTTAAAACCAATTCAAAAGATAATCTAATCATATAAATAAATTAGATTAAAAAGTGGTTTTGAATTAAAATACAACATTTTACACTATTCATTAAAAAAATAAACTTTATCGGAAAGATACCAAAAATTTACACAATGTAAATTTTGATGTCCCAATTCTTAAGAAGAGTTTTATTTGGTCCAATAGAATGTATAAGAGTGAAGAAAACTATATTTAATGACGGTTCTCCATCAAAAGGCGATAAGTGAACCTTTAGTGAAAACTAGGGCATATACGCCTAAAATTGAATTCTTTCTGTATTTTAAGCCTTTATCTTTTATTGGATAAATGTAAAAACATTTAAAAACATATATAATAATATTTTAGTTATTTATATCCATTCCCGCCTATACAACGGCTACATGTTAACTACCATTTAAAATAATATTATTTTATTATTAGAGTGCAACGTAAGATTCCCAAGAAACTCGTTGTTGTGTGTTCGGTACGCCATTGAGCATAGCGTCCCCTTTAAAGTCATATTAATATTTTATTCAAAAATATGGATAAATATGAAATTTTCATATTCTTTATTTACCTGGGGTGTTATAGTTATTATGTTCATTATGTTACTAAAAACATTATTTCTATATCCAGATTAGATACATATGTATTTTTTTTCAAATTTGGAAATTAATGTTTCTTCTTTTACAAAGATATCATTTGTTTTGGTAGGGTACATTTATACAACGATCTTTATGTGTTGGATTACACAAAACAAGTAATTCCAATCGATAACAAAGATAATTCACATAAATCATACCACACCCAACTTTAGTATCACTGGCTATGTCATTTAAATGAGAGATACTTGAAAAAGTTACATCAAGATGGATATTTATATTATTTCAAACTAAAACCACTTGGTGTATTTCATGCATGTTTACATGGAAAAATGACCAAAACCATATTTATTGGGAAAGGTGAAAGGGCTAAAGAGCTTCTTGAATTGGTTTATACCGATTTGTGTAGACCATTTCCAGTTGAAGCAAGGGGTGGGTAATCATACTTCATAACTTTAACTAATGATTTTAGTAGATATGGATATATCTACTTAATGAGGTATAAGTCAGATTATTTTGATATGTTCAAAGAATATAAGAATGAAGTTGAGAACCTGCTTGGTTAGAAGATTAATAAACTTCGCTCAGACCGAGGTGGATAATATCTTAATCAAGACTTCATTGATTACTTATGGGAGTTTGAGATCCTATCCCAACTCACTCCTCCTTACACACCCCAGTGGAATGGTGTGAGTTAAAGGAGGAACCACAACTTGTTGGACATGGTGAGATCAAAGATGAGTCATGAAATTATTCTATTATCCTTTTGGGGATATACATTAAAAAAACACCGCACATACTAAACCAAGTACCAAAAAAATTGATAAATGGTATTACATATGAGTTCTGGAGTGTAAAGAAATTCATGTCATCAAATTTACATGTTTGGGTAAGTGAAGCATTTGTTAAGGCCTCTTTAGGTAACAAACTTTCACCTTGAGGCACAAAGTGTACCTTTATAGGATACCCCAAGGAAACAAGGGGGTATTACCTATACAACCCATCAAAAAAGGTTATAGTGAAAAGACACACCATATTCCTTGAGAGGGAGAACATATCCCAAAGATATAGTGGGAGGGAGATAGAATTTGATGAAGTCGAGGCTCATGGTATATAAGACTTGGTACAGGAATAGATTCCACAAAGCCCTGTGGAAGAAAGAACTATTATAGAGACACAAAAACTATGTAGGAGTAAAAGATAGGTTAGAGAACTAGAATGGTACAGTTTTCTAGTTACCAAGGATGGTGACTCATTATTAGTTGATAATAATGATACTCTAACCTAAAAGGAAGAAGTAAGTGGCACAAATATTGCCAAGTGGTAAGAATCTGTGAATTTTGAAATGAATTCCATGTACCAAAACCAAGTCTGGATTTTGGTTGAACCTCTAGTTGATGTAAATACCATTGGTTGAAAATGGGTAATCAATAAGAAACTAGATATGGAAGGATAATTTAGTACCTATAAGGCACGACTCGTTTCAAAAGGGTTCAAGCAGCATCAAGTCATTGACTATGATGAAACCTTTTCACCAGTTGCAATGATGAAATACATCATAATTCTATTGGCCATTGTAGATTACCATGACTATGAGATTTGGAAAATGGATTTCAAAATAGACTTCCTTAAAGGAACCTTCAGGAAGATGTCTACATGATGAAACTTCAAGAGTTTATGACAGAATTTTGTTTTATCAATAAGATTTGAAAATGGATTTCAATAAGGTATGCAAGTTGCTGAAATACATTTATGGATTAAATAAATAATCTAGGTCATGGAACATTCATTTTGATGAAGCCATAACAGAATTTGGTTTTATCAAGAATGAATGTGAGCCTTGTGTCTACAAACGGTTTAGTGGGAGTGTATTCATTTTCCTAATAGTATATATTGATGACATATTACTTATTGGAAATGAGATACCATTCTTACATTTTGTTAAGACAAGGTTTAATCAATGATTCTCTATGAAGGAATTGTAAGAGGCAACATATATTCTTGGGATAAAGATCTATCATGATAGATCCAAGAGATTGCTGGGCCTAAGTCAAAGTATATACATTGACAAGATACTGAAGAGATTTAGTATGGAACAATCCAATAGAGGATTGTTTCCAGTGTCACATGACATTCATATTTCCAAGAAAATGTGTCCTCAAACACATGAGGAAAGAAAGAGAATGTCAAGGATCCATATGAATTAGTGATTGGGTTAGTCATGTATTCTATTCTATATACTAGGCTAGATATCACCTACACATTGAGTGTGGTAGGAAGATATAAAGTTGACCTAGGTGACTGCCATTGGATAACAATCAAGAATATCATAAAGTATCTAAGGCATACTAAGGATATGTTCCTTGTTTATGAGGAGATGAGGAACTAGTCATCAGAGGATATGCAGATGCTAGTTTCCAGACTGATCAAGATGATATGAAGTCACGAACGGGATACATCTTCACTTCGAATAGAGGTATAGTGAGCTGGAAGATCTCAAAGAGGTGTGTGGTCACATATTCTACAACAGATTCTAAGTATATCGTAGCTTTTGAGGCATCTAAAGAAGTATTTTGGATGCAAATATTCATCTAGGAGTTGGATGTGATACCTAGAAGTAAAGATCCCATCACACTGTATTGTTATAATACTACAGTGGTGGCTCTCAAAAAAGAGCCAAGGTCACATTAGTGAGCGAAACACATACTTTAGAATCATCATATCTTGGGAGATTTTTCTCAGAGAGGTGAAGTTTTAGTGAGCAGTATTTCTATGGAAGAAAACATGATAGAACCCTTGACTAAATCCTTGACTTAGCAGAAACATGATCATCATGAGAGGTCTAGATGACTAAAAGTATTAGGCGGTTGGCTCATGTCCAAGTGGAAGTTTGTAAGAGTTGGTGTTTTAGAACCAACTATTTGTACTTTTATTACATTAATATTTAATATATTTAAATATTAAACATCATTTACATATTTTTCATTGTTCTTCATGACTATAGTGTAATAATGTCATAGAGTATTTGTCGCATTAACAAGGTCATAGCAGTTCTCCACTATGATGAGAACCTTGAAGTTCTATGACAATATTCTTAAATATAGTTCTAAGGTTGGATGACATAATATGATGTGACACATAGTATATAGATTGTCAAGTGTTAGTACTCATAAGAAGATGAAACTTCTTCTCGCACTTGGTAATCACCAAGATGGGAGATTATGAGAAAATACCCACCGGTAGGAATTCTGTATGTTTTGGTGTCATCAGATATTACTATCTATGAGACTGTGTAATGGTCCATAGACTTTAATATTATCATTAATACGTGTCATGTCCTTCACAATTTTATTTACTAATGAAAACCTTCATGCAGACAGTTGGCAGGAAGTAGGGTATATTGGGTGAATCATGAATGACATGTTATTAATGGATAAGTTGAGGAAAGATTTGTCCCTTCCATTTATGAAAGTTGATATCTTGACCCTTTGATTGAAATATAACCATTTCATAAAATTTCGTATCCATGGTGTAACGATGATTTTATTTCAGGTAGTTAAAGAACAACATATCAAGCATAAAGTTTGATGACACTATCATGAAACCATATTGAGATAAAGGTACTATATTACATAGTGAGCATTCATATGTGGATGTCATTGTTGAGAATTAAAATTATTTCTCTTGAATGCCTGAACCCATTTCTAGAAAATACTCTCAAACTTTAGGCAAGCCCACTTAATTCTAATGAGAAAGAATCTTAGAGGGTTACACAATAAGTGTTTCTAGTGGTCTCAATTAAATTCTATTTGAATTTAATTAATGTAATAATATTATTCTCAAGACCATGGAATAATTTTATTTAAGTTATAATGATTGCATAAATTAAAAAAATATTTATTCGTCAGATTGTGAATGAAAATATATTTATTTATTTTATTGAACATTTAATAAATATTTATTTACTAGTTTGTAAATAAAATATTTATTTAAGAGAATAAATTATTTATTTATTTATTCAGGTGTTCAACAAATGGAAGTGGAGTTCGAGCGAACCAAGGGTGATCTAATAGTAAAATAATTATTTGCAAGATGATAAATAATTATTTAACAAGTTGGAACAAAAGAAAATAATAACAACGTGGTTATAATTATTCAGCACATGATTTCATTTATAATTCTGTTTTGCACAAGTTGGCGAGCCACAAATAATGGGGCAGTTATTGTTATTATGTAGCATGAGTTTTCTCTAAGGTTATGAATGTATTTAATTGCTGTTACACAGTTAAATATTATAACTAAATCCCCATGTTGATAAATAGATATGTACATCTATTGTTACATGTACAGGAAACTGGTGACAAAAGAGCAATTCCAATTCAGGAGTTTTCTCCCAAATCCTCTCCTCTCTCCCTCTCAACAACTAGAGACATTCTTCAATATTGAAGAACATGTGATCAATATTGATCGACACAGGATATTCTTTTTACCATGCTAGCACCCGAAAAGCGAGTGGCGTTAATCAGAGAGCATTGGAGCATGTGTGGATCACTGCTAGAGGGATTCTAATTTGGATCCTCCCAAGAGAAACAAGATAATTCAAAAGGGTTATCCTGGATGATCAACATCATCAATGAAGAAAGTACTGAAGAACCAGGTATTTTATTTCTTTAGAAATTAAATTTAAATTAATTATAGACATGATGTGAAGGATCCTCTCTAAAGGTTTTGAACCTATTCCTTATTTATTTAAATCTTGGATTATATTCTATGGAGACTGACGCTCATCGTCCTATTGATCCTAGAATAATCATTGATCATGGTAAAAATTAAAGTTGGGTGCCGACCCAACCACACTTTCACTACACCTGAAACCTTCAATGGTCATAACCAAACTACATATAGATAACTTTGAAAAAATAGGAGCTATATATGGGTAACATCCTATTGTGTGAAGGCCATCCCTAAGGAATAAACCTACTTTAGGGTCAAATAGACTCCATGTAAAGGTAAAATAGTACCTATATAAAGGTTATTTGAGAATCCAGTGAGTTGTGTCAAGGTAGTATGGATCTTATGACCTCTATCAATGTATATTTTTAAGGTTCCATTCTTATAATTTGAAAGAAAAATTGATCACATGGCTTTGAATGGGAGCATATTAATTTGAAAGTTTTATATGTCTTTACCATCATCGTATGACTTTGAGGATTTCATATGACTTTGGTCACAATTGTAATACTTTTGCCTTAATAATATTAATTTCTCAAGATGATTGTAACACCTTTTAATGTACTATAATATCATAAAATGATCTGAGAAATTGAAAAATATAGAAGAATTCATGGGACTTTATAATAATTTCTAGGAGGAATTTAGGCTACCACATCAGCATGTATGAACCCATTCACAAGAGGCCATATAGATTATAATATGGAATATATTTTGATCAATAACTACAAAATAAATCTATGTATTTATAAGAATACTAAATCATAGTGGAAATTTTATGACTGCAGGATAAAAGGAAAGATAGATATTTCAAATGTGTGAGGATCATGGGGGTTTGAACATGAATAAAGAAGTTATAAACTGAGGGCCTATAAGAAGAACCAAAGGATAATGTGTTAAAGGAATTAATTTATGTGGTATTATCATCGATAAATTGTTGGGATGTGTATCCTAGTTTTAGAGAAATAAAAGTTCATGCTTTAGAAATAAATTCATCAGAATTTTTCTCAGTGGTAAGTGGTAGGGATTAAGGTACATACATAGACAGTCCCATAAGTAGTAGTTGGTCCATTGTAATTTCAGATATTATAAAATATTATCATAGGTATAGAATGTTGGAAAACTCTCTAGAATTAATTTTCTCTAAGTAATACTCTAGATGTGTTTTCCAATACAAGAAGTCGAGGTCCAAAGTGTTATTGGTAATCAACAGTGACATTATATGTGGATACTCTCTATGAATGTGGGAAGGTAGCATGATTGGTAAAAATAGATGAGTTTCCTATGAAATACAGTTAGGACCAAAATAAAATGTAATATAGAATAATGAATCCAGATCATGTATAGTTCATGATAAAAGCACATGATGAATCAAGAGTTAAATAATGATTAATTATTTGTAACAATATATTAATTGTAGAGTTTTTCAGTTAATTTAATATTTATAATTTCATTAATATATTAGTTTCATGATAGTTCATATCATTCATGTATAACAACTAGCCCAAATAATGTTAATCTCTTGTGTTTTGTTCTTTATTTATGTACTTTTTCTACATGTACTTCTATTGTATGAATTTTCATTATTTTACATGTTTTTAATTTTCATATAAAGAGTATGTAAGGATGAAAGGTGCTGTCATGGGAACCATCAAATGATTAGTGGTTTTTACGTACTTAGGTGCAGCAGAGTGGTTGACCAAGGCCATATCTCAAAGGAGGAAGTAAATTTGACAGATTATTAAAGGTATTTAGAAAATAACATAAAAGTTAAAAAGAACACTACTTGAAAGGATGGGGGGGGGGGTTTCTTACCATTCATAAATCTAGAATAAGTTTTTATGGAAAATATTGTATTTTTTTTTGTTTTTATTTTTTTGAAATTAAGTTTTATTAAAAAGACACAACAAGAAGATGTTTTTTTGGAAAAATTTTTAAAAGGATAAATCAATCTAACTCTACCTATTCACTCAATTATTTATCATCATCATATAAATTAACATCTACTTAATTATGACCCCTAACTTGTTAACCCCCAAACCCTATGAGAATTAACTTTACCACAAAGATGAAGTTAATTAAACCCTAGACTATCTTCGAAACATGCAATCACAACACCTTGATTTGATTGATGTTCTAATGATAGATTATGGTCAGTGGTCACTACTGGAAAAGTAGGATATACCAACGGTTTATAACTATTGGTATAGGCTGAAAAACCGTTGGTATAGGGTATAACAACGGTTTTCCAAACTGTTGTCCAGTTAGCCGTGAGGAAATCCCTATACCAACGGTTTCATTTAAACCGTTGGTATAGGTGTTTGAGAATTCAGGGAAACTCTTTACCAACGGTTCAGAACCGTTGGTATAAGTTTTTCCAGATTTCAGGAAAAGGCTTTACCAACGGTTCAGAACCGTTGGTAAAGCTTTTCCCAGAGCTGCTGCACAGCAGCCCCCAGAAGCCCTCCAGAAGCCCTCCAGAAGCCCTACCATACACTTGCATAAAAAAACAGTGCACAACAGCCCTCCAGTATACCCTCCACTATACACCTGCATAAAAAATATCACAAAAGCCACATACAGACTTCAAACAGTATAAAAAACACCTAAAATAGCCCAAAAAAACACATATGACAACAATCATCCGGTGGTAATTCACCTCACCCATCAAATTCTAATAGGCAGAATAGTTTGATAAATATCTATTAGAGTTGAATAAGACATTAAAATTGACTCAAATCCCATTTTTTTGTGATACTAGGTTTGGGTATGTAATGATTTGTGATGAATTTTGCATTGAACTTGTATTTTTTATAATATATGGTGAAAATATATTTTCTTAGGAGTCTCGTCACTTATGACCCCATGATTGAAACTACCCAACTCATGAAAAAGAGTTTGTGACTATCGTTGATGAGTGTAAATTTCAGTTGTATTCACTTAAAATGATTTCCTTTTGAAATAAAAGAGAGACTTTGAGTGGTGTCGTCCACACCACACCTCGGATTGAGGCGGAGTTGACTCATACAGGTCACAAATGACCCATTGATACATGTCCTAAAGTATCAACAGTATCCGAATGCCTTTGGTCTATTTTCCGTATGTCAGTTGTTGTTTTAACTTAAACTGTTGTCCATTTCAAAGAAAAGTGACACACTTTGAGTGGTGCCGGCCACACCGTGCCTCATATTGAGGCGGGTTTGACTCATACACGTCACAAATGACCCATGGATCATTTTCCTAAAGTTTCAATAGAATCCTAAAGCGTTTGGTCAGTTTTCCGTATGTCGTTTTTTTACTTAAATGCGCATCCATTTTAAACAAAAGAAAGACACTTTGAGTGGTCTCAGCCACACCGGCCCTCATATTGAGGCAAGGTTGACTCGTACACGTCACATATGACCCATGGATCATTTTCCTAAAGTTTCAACAGAATCTGAATGCGTTGGGTCGGTTTTCCATATGCCAGTTGTTGTTTTCACTTAAAATCATGTTCATTTCAAATAAAAGTTAGACACTTTGAGTGGTGTCGACCACACCGCGCATCGGATTGAGGCGGGGTTGACTCTTACACGTCATAAATGACCAATGGATACATGTCCTAAAGTATCAACAGTATCCGACCGCGTTTGGTCAGTTTTCCACATGTGGTTTTTTTACTTAAAAGCGCATCCATCTTAAACAAAAGAAAGAAACTTTGAGTGGTTACGGCCACACCGGCCCTCGGATTGAGGCGGGGTTGACTCGTACACGTCACATATGACCCATGGATACATTTCCTAAAGTATAAATAGTATCCGAATACCTTTGGTCCATTTTCCGTATGTCAGTTGTTTTAACTTAAACCGTTGTCCATTTGAAAGAAAAGTGACAAAATTTGAGTGGTCCCGGCCACACCGGCCCTCGGATTGAGGCGGGGTTGACTCGTACACATCAAATATGACCCATATATCGTTTTCTTAAAGTTTCAATAGAATCTGAATGCGTTTGGTCAGTTTTCTGTATGCCAGTTGTTGTTTTCACTTAAAATCCTGTCCATTTCAAATAAAAGTTATAAAATTTGAGTGGTGTCGGCCACACCGCGCCTCGGATTGAGGTGGGGTTGACTCGTACACGTCACAAATGACCCATAAATAATTTTACTAAAGTTTCAATAGAATTCGAAAGTGTTTGTTCGATTTTCCATACGTCGTTTTTGTACTTAAAGGCGCATCCATTTTAAACAAAAGAAAGACACTTTGAGTGGTACCGGCCACACCGACCCTCAGATTGAGGCGGGGTTGACTCGTACACGTCAAATATGACCCATGGATCGTTTTCCTACAGTTTCAACAGAATCCGAATGCGTTTGGTTGGTTTTACGTATGTCAGTTGTTGTTTTAACTTAAACTGTTGTCCATTTCAAAGAAAAGTTAGACACTTTGAGTGGTACCGGCCACACTGTGCATCGGATTGAGGCAGGGTTGACTCGTACACATCACATATGATGCATGGATAGTTTTCCTATAGTTTCAACAGAATCCGAATGCATTTGGTCAGTTTTCCGTATGTCAGTTGTTATTTTAACTTAAATTGTTGTCCATTTCAAAGAAAAGTTAGACACTTTGAGTGGTGCCGGCCACACCGCACCTCGGATTGAGGCGGGGTTGACTCGTACACGTCAAAAATGACCCATGGATACATTTCCTAAATTATCAACAGTATCCGAGTGCGTTTGGTCAGTTTTCCATATATGGGTTTTTTTACTTAAAAGCGCATCCATTTTAAATAAAAGAAAGACACTTTGAGTGGTACCGGCCACACCGACCCTCTGATTGAGGCGGGGTTGACTCGTATACATCACATATGACCCATGGATCGTTGTCCTATAGTTTCAACAGAATCCGAATGCGTTTGGTCAGTTTTCTGTATGTCAGTTGTTGTTTTAACTTAAACTGTTGTCCATTTCAAAGAAAAGTTAGACACTTTGAGTGGTGCTGGCCACACCGCGCCTCGGATTGCAGCAGGGTTGACTCGTACACGTCACAAATGACCCATGGATTCATGTACTAAAGTATCAAGAGTATCTGAGTGCATTTGGTCAGTTTTCCGTTTGTGGTTTTTTTTACTTAAAAGCGCATCCATTTTAAACAAAAGAAAGACACTTTGAGTGGTCCCAGCCACACCGGCCCTCAGATTGAGGCGGGGTTGACTCATACACGTCACATATGACCCATGGATACATTTCCTAAAGTATAAATAGTATCTTAATGCCTTTGATTGGTTTTCCTTATGCCAGTTGTTGTTTTCACTTAATATCCTGTCCATTTCAAATAAAATTTAGACACTTTGAGTGGTGCCGGCCACACCGCCCCTCGGATTGAGGCGGGGTTGACTCCTACATGCCACAAATGACCCATGGATACATGTACTAATGTATCAATAGTATCTTAATGCATTTGGTCCATTTTCCGTATGTGGTTTTTTACTTAAAAGTGCATCCATTTTAAACAAAATAAAGACACTTTGAGTGGTACCGGCCACACCGGCCCTCGGATTGTGGTGGGGTTGACTCGTACACGTCACATATGACCCATGGATACATTTCGTAATTTATCAACAGAATCTGAATGCCTTATGTCAGTTTTCCGTATGCCAGTTGTTTTTTTCACTTAAAATCCTGTCCATTTCAAATAAAAGTTAGACACTTTGAGTGGTGTCGGCCACACCACCCCTCGGATTGAGGCGGGGTTGACTCCTAGATTCCACAAATGACCCATGGATACATTTCCTAAAGTATCAACAGTATCTGAATGCATTTGGTCCATTTTCCATATGTGGTTTTTTTACTTAAAAGCGCATCCATTTTATACAAAAGAAAGACACTTTGAGTGGTACCAACCACACCGGCCCTCGGATTGAGGCGGGGTTGACTCTTACACGTCACATATGACCCATGGATAGTTATCCTATAGTTTAAATAGAATCCGAATGAGTTTGGTCTGTTTTCCGTATGCCAGTTGTTGTTTTCACTTAAAATCCTGTCCATTTCAAATAAAAGTTAGACACTTTGAGTGGTGCCGGCCACACCGCGCCTTGGATTGAGGCGAGGTTGACTTTTACACGTCACATATGACCCATGGATACATGTACTAAAGTATCAATAGTACCCATTTGCGTTTGGTCCATTTTCTATATGTGGTTTTTTTACTTAAAAGCGCATCCATTTTAAACAAAAGAAAGACACTTTGAGTGGTAACTGCCACACCGGCCCTCGGATTGAGGCGGGGTTGACTCTTACACGTCACATATGACCCATGGATCATTTTACTATAGTTTAAAACGAATCCGAATGCGCTTGGTCTATTTTCCGTATGCCAGTTGTTGTTTTCACTTAAAATCCTGTCCATTTCAAATAAAAGTTAGACACTTTGAGTGGTGCCGGCCACACCGCACCTCGGATTGAGGCGGGTTTGACTCGTAAACATCACATATGACCCATGGATACATGTCCTAAATTATCAACAGTATCCGAATGCGTTTGGTCCATTTTCCGTATGTGGTTTTTTCAACTTAAAAGCACATCCATTTTAAACAAAAGAAAGACACTTTGAGTGGTACCGGCCACACCAGCCATCGGATTGAGGCAGGGTTGACTCGTAAATGTCACATATGACCCATGGATCATTGTCCTATAGTTTAAACAAAATCCGAATGCGTTTGGTCTATTTTCCGTATGCCAGTTATTGTTTTCACTTAAAATCCTATCCATTTCAAATAAAAGTTAGACACTTTGAGTGGTGTCGGCCACACCGCACCTCGGATTGAGGCGGTGTTGACTCGTACACGTCACATATGACCCATGGATACATGTTCTAAAGTATCAACAGTATCCGAATGCATTTGGTTCATTTTCCGTATGTGGTTTTTTTACTTAAAAGCGCATCCATTTTAAACAAAAGAAAGACACTTTGAGTGGTACCGGCCACACCGGCCCTCGGATTGAGGCGGGGTTGACTCGTACACGTCACATATGACCCATGGATCATTGTAATATAGTTTAAACAGAATCCGAATGCGTTTGGTCTGTTATCCGTATGCCAGTTGTTGTTTTCACTTAAAATCCTGTCCATTTCAAATAAAAGTTAGACACTTTGAGTGGTGTCGACCACTACTTCAAAGCACATTTTCCATATCATTTTCCACATGCATAAACATGAAATACATGGCTAACTAAGAAAGATAAGTAAAAAAAATATAAAAATGAGTATCACAGTACCAAGGAATACTAAAGGTCTAGGTAGTAGACTAATCATACAATAAGAATCAAGTGCAAAAAAAAGAATCCGAATGCAACGTCCCTATGAAGCAGAGGAAAAACCCAAAGTGGAAAACCATGTTAAAAAATAAAGAGTTATACAGAATTCAAAAATGTAATGGATCAATCTGCCTCTGATCACCATCACCATCACCACTATCATCATCAGCCTCATCCTCGCCGCCATCTCTGTCCTCGTCGTCGTCCTCATCATCATCCCCAAGTTCATCATCGCCCTCATCATCGTCCTCGGCATCATCCTTGCTATCGGCCCCATCCTCTCCCTCAGCCCCATCCTCGCCCTCTTCCATATCCTCATCCTCTCCCTCTTCCTCTTCAGCATCCTCTTCATCACCAGGAACATCATCATCTCGATCACCAATAGAGATACCGCCTGGTGCATTGTATGATGCACCCATCGACGACATAAATGTCTGACAAGCCGCACTAGCCTCTGGTGGAAGTGATGAAGATAATGCTTTCATCAGTTTCATAAATTCTCTGTCTCTTGTTTGAACTTGTACTTCTAACTCTATGACCCTTTTATCAGACTCTCTTGCATGCTTCTTGACCTGTTCCAACTCGGTGGTACTAGAATGGATACCAAGAGATGACCAATACCTCGTCGGGACTATATTCTTACCAGGTCGGCAGCGTACTCGACCAGAGTGCTCATCTCCCAAAACCTGATATAAATGATCGTGTGGCCCAAAATTGTCAGGATCCTGGGCATCAAGAGCCTCTAAAGCAGCCTGTAAAAAATATTAATAGATTATTAAATTTCAAATTAGATATTAAACTTTGAAATAAACAAATTAAAACTTACAATCTTCTCTTGGGTCGGTTCATTTACCGCAGTTCCATCTTTTTTTCTTCTACTCGAGCAAAACAATTTTGCTCGAGGGATACGTCCTTAAATATTCATTTTGTGATTCTGTAATGACATTGAAACAATATAAAGTGAAAGTATAATCATATATTCATTATTCAATAAATCACATAATTTAAGTAGGATCCACTAAAAAGGGAAAGTCCTAAAGAAAAATTATAAAAAACTATATCGTACCTGCTGCCTTTCATGATCTGCCATAGTTGTGTGCCCCAAAGTGTGGAGGTATTGCTTTGAATCAATGTTTTTTTTCAGAAGATTCCTAAATAATTATTAATAATTAATAATATTATATTAATTCAAAATATGAAAACTCTCATTTAAATAACTCAAATGAGATTAATACCTTAAATTTGGCAATCGCCCAATGGGTAATCATTTGGAGATATTGCTCTATCAGGCAGTCATCCACGATAGGTAATGTCTCTAACTCCTTGCCCACTCTATCACACCAGCCAACATACAACTCATGCTTATAAGATCTCCAAAGCTCTCCTAGCTCTTTTAAACGCGCTGGTCGTGCACCTTCGCCATCAGGGAAGTTAAACCGAAGCTGAAACCAAATTGATTAGTTAATTTAAATACAAAAATATACTACATTAAATCCAATAGAATTTTTACCCATATTTGTGCCCACGCGTTATCCTTGACTTCGGGTGGAAGATGTCTCCAAGAGAGAGGGCTGACTGGAATGATATCGGAGTATTTGGCTAGCGTCGCCAAAAAACCCCGACATTGCTGCCCAGATTTCTCAATCATTTGTCCATCAACATTGTATTCAACCATCAACTATGTCTGGCGGTTCCATACCACACGCAAGCGAGTACACCCCCTCCCTCGCCTCCTATCTGTAGATGAATCTGTTATTAAAGAAAAGTAATATCAATACAAGTTATAATAAAAATAAATTTTGGTATAAAAATTTGATAGAGTTATATAAATATACCTGTGGTAGTTGGATCAATGGGTGCAAAAGCTGAAGGAATATCCTATACAGTTGGAGTATCCCTCAGTGTATGCTCCTCAGCCACATACTGTGTCGCAGCAGGAGTCGAAGAAGGTGGAATATAATAGCCCGGAGATAATGAACCAGAAGCAAAAGATGATGGCATAGACGTCTGGCCAGATGGTAGTGTAAACATCGGAGGTCTAAATATCTCATATGTCCCAGCCTCAGTACCGGGACCACTAGATGATCGTCCATCTCTGACACCACCCCCTCCTACCACCATCCTCTCTACTGGGAGCAATATCAGGCTCCTCATCAGATATCTGTCGTCTAGGGGGTGGATCCTGAAAAAAAGTTTGACAAAAACGTAAACACATGATATTATAAGTTATTGAAATATTTATATTTGAAATAAAATACACACAACAGGGATGAGTGGAGGAACACCCATATGTACCATGCGACGATTATTATCTGTCATCTTTTTCCGCCGCCTCTCTTCAATGGGTGTCATTTCCTGCAATGAAAACAAATATAGAAGTAATTAGAAACAGATAACTAATGTGTAACCCAAAAAACAAAATATAGAAAAACCATTATGATAAAAAGAACATAATGAAACAGAAGATATATGGTGTTATGAAGGTAAGTACTAGGATACACACTCTGAATGATGTAGGTGAAACATGTAGGTGAGAACACGACTGTATGATTCTATATATTTCCCACCACAACTTTGGGTTCACAATCAACTCTGACAATTGAGCTGTTGGGGTCATCATAAGTAATAAACGGATTGCTTCCAATTGTAGTAGGGATAGTGTCAACTTCATCATCACCATCATCAAAAACATGTCTGGGATTTACTTCAATAATTACACCGAATTTAGGATGACGATGATCCTTGACATAAAAAACTTGTTTCACCATTGATGCCAATACAATGGTTCATCGGTGGCAAGAGTGCGAGTAATGTTAATAACTCAAAATCCACAATCATCAATAAAGGTGCCTTGCCTCATCATTGAATCAAACCATTGAAATTTCATCATCGTGACTCGACCATGCGAGTAATAATCCAAAATTATTATTTTCTCCACGACACCATAATAAGCAACATTTTCAGAACGAGGTCTAGTGTCCGATGAACTGGCATAACAGTCTATTGTGGCAGTAAGCATAACACCATTATGCTATGTTATCATGTTTCTTTCTCGTTCAGTGATAATAAATTTGTATCCATTGATCACAAGTGATTTACAAGCACGAACCATGGTATTAGGACCAAAATCCAAAGCTCTTATTTCCTCAGAAACAGAGTCTGTAGGAAAACTCGATACCTGAAATATAAAAAAATAGTAAACTTAATTAAATATTATTTTTATTTAGTTATTACAGAAATATTTTTACCTTCAATTTCAACCAAGAAGAAAACCCTTTGCTATGAAAAGTCTCCTTCTTTCTCAAAGATAAAGAACGATGCTTTCTATATATCAATTCTTTATGTTCCCTGTAGATAAAAATAATAATAGTTTAACAAATATTTAAAATTACAAGAGATAAGATAAGAGATACATGTAAAATTAACTTACTTGATATACTCATCGAACAAATCACAATTGAACAACACTGTGCGATGTTCCATCTCTCGCTCTTTAAGGCTTAATGTTGTCAATGTATATGATCCCAGAATTCCTCCTGTCTGAGGAAGTGATGGAAAATTGGGTTCAATTTGCCCATACTATTCTTCTTCATTTCTCATTGGTCTGTTTATTCTCATAGTATGATCAGAAAAATACATTGAGCAGAAATCCATACATTCTTGAGCCAAGTAACCGTTCACAATAGAACCTTCGGGATAATTCTTGTTCCGAACATATGATTTCAATGTGCACATGTTTCTTTCAGTTGGATACATCCAATGGAAAGCAACAGGTCCTACAAAAAGTATTTTGGTCAGAAGATGGATAGTCAGATGCAACATGCATGTAAAAAATGATGGAGGGAATATTTTCTCTAACTCACACAAAATTAATGGTGTCTCTGCCAACAGTTTTTGCACGAGGGATTTGGACAACCTCTTAGCACAAATATCTCTAAACAAATAGCACAACCGAATAACTGAGACTCTAACATTATTGGACAAGAGATGACAGATTGCTATTGGAATCAACTCATGCAAAAGGACGTGATAATCATGAGTCTTCAAAGATTTAAACTTCAACTCTTTTCTGTTGACCCGTTTTGATATATTTCTTGAATAGCCATCAGGAACTTTAATAGTCTCCAGCACTTCCAAAAATTGATTTTTTCAGCAGGATTCATCACATAAGAAGCACATGGAACTTGCCATTTATTTTCACTGATACAGACAGGATGCAATTCTGGTTTGATCCCCCAATCTACCAAGTCATTTCGAGATCGTAAATCATCTTTTTTCTTCCCCTTGACATTTAGAAGAATCAAAAGCAACATTTCACATATATTCTTTTCAATGTGAATTATGTCTAAGCAATGACGTAACAAGTTGGTTGACCAATATGAAAACTCAAAGAATATACTCTTCTTCATCCAATTGTAACAGGTATCATTGGAAACATTTTTCCTCTTTCTAGATTTCATTACACTCTTCCCAAATGAATAATTGAAATCTTTCAATTCATTAAGCACATCAGTTCCAGACATACGCTGAGGTGGATCGTCATTCTCCATGGTATTGTCAAATCTTCGACGATTGTTTCTATATGGATGGTTCATTGGCAAGAATCGTCGATGTCCCATAAAACTAAAACTACGACGATATTTCAGTCTTCTCAATTGAGTATTCTTCATACAAATAGGACATGAAAATTTTCCTTTTGTGCTCCATCGAGACATCATTGCATAAGCAGAAAAATCATTGATAGTCCACATAAGTGCAGCACGCATCTGAAATATGTCTTTCGAACATGCATCGTATGTGATCACACCCACATCCCAAAGAAGTTTCAACTCTTTTATTAAAGGTTGCATGTATACATCTATATCATTACAGGGATCAGAAGGGCCAGATATCAGTATACTCAAGAAAGTGTAAGGCTTTTTCATACACAACCAAGGGGGAAGGTTATAAATGTGTATGAAAACCGTCCATGTGCTGTGCGAAGTAAGCATATTCCCAAATGGATTAAAACCGTCACATGAAAGACCCAGTCTTACATTACGCACGTCGACTGCAAATTTAGGATATCAAGCATCAAATCTCTACCATGAAAATCCATCTGCAGGGTGAACCAACTCTTCATTATTCTTTTTTCTCTCTGTGTCATGACATCACAATTTTACGGATATTTCATTAGACATGAAAAGGTTCTGTAATCTGGGGATCAATGGAAAGTGCCACATTACTTTTTGTGGCACACGAGATGGTGTTCCATCATCTTTTGGCTTCCATCGGGAGGTTCCACATTTTATACAATCATTTCTTTCAGCAGTTTCCTCCCAAAATAAGCTGCAATCATTCGGGCAAGCATGATTTTTTTTGAGAATCCAAGTTCATCAACCAACTTCCATGCCATATAGTGGTTTGAGGGAATATCTGCATCATCTGGAAGTAAGTCCTTCAAGAAGGTAAGAATGTAATCAATTGCAGTATTTGAAATCCCATACATAGTTTTCCCATGAAACAATCGGATTAAAAATTTCAACTTTTTCATTTTATCACATTGCCGATATACTGAAGTCATCGCAGCATCATTCAATTTTTTCACCCTATCAACATCATCATTTTCATTGGATGCATCATGTGTGCTTGTATCGAAATATTGTTGGATGGACATACTTTCCTTCTCATGATGTCGAATAAATGGAAACCAATCATATATCAAACTCTCCAATTCAGTCCTATCATTTGGATCATTAATATTTTGAGATTCCATTTTCTCTCCATTGTGATACCACACATAATAGTTTGTTTGGAAACCATATTTGGTTACATGATAGCTAACTGCTTCACGGCCCAACCAAGGTCTTCCAACATAATTAAAACATGGGTAGTGTATGAGACCACTATCTGAAGTCTTGTAAAATGAAAAATCTAGAAAGATTTTCAAATTATTTTGAAAATCGGTTGAAATCCGATCAGTTTTGTACATCCAACTTCTATCCATTCTGTAAAAAAATCGCAATAAGTCATTTCAAAGCAATTCAATAATATTAAAGTTTAATCAAAAATATATTTACGTAAATGACAATTGTTTACTCTATATAAAATCATAACTGACACATTACTCTATATGAGAATCATATTAAGAAATAAAACAAAATACAATGTATATAAGAAAATAAGATACAAAATTTCTAATGCCTATATTCAAGGATTGACCAGTAAGATATTGGAAGTGGATCAAGGAATACATAATCCTTAAGGGTCTTGTTGGGATTATATGAGTTTTATACTTTAGATTCTTCAAGTAGATCAGGATGAGGAGTAGGATGAGGATCATGGGAGTGGCGGGACTGTCCAAGGGGGGTGTGGCGTGTCCAGGGGGGTGCGGGGTGTCTAGGGGGTGGTGGGGTTGTCCGGGGGGTCGGAGGTGTCCAGGGGGTGGGGGGCTGTCTAGGGGGGTCAGGGTGTCTAGGTGGGCAGGCTGTCCGTGGGGGTGGTCAGGTTGTCCAAGGGGGTCGGGGTGTATAGGTATATTTATATGAAAAGAATACCCCCACAATAATCATGCAGCCCTGTCATTAGTCTAAACCCCTAGAACACATAAAATAAGCTAGTATGGACATTTACTAAAATATTTAACACCATACGAATGAAAATACACTCTAAATATAGTTTGATAGGATATAATGGTGTGTGTGAAAAATGATATTAAATCAATTTAAATGAATATGGATCAAATGAGGGTTTATAATACACTAAGAGTACCTCAAACAATCCAAAACCACTATAGCACCACATATTCAACTTCATGAAACAGGACTTGGAAATATTACCTACGTCTTTACTGATGACCACCTAATTGGAACACTCTATTTATGGTTCTTGAACACAAGGAACAAACAATGTTTGGTCTCTACCAACTCAATCACCCCCTTGTAGATCATAATCTCGTTTTCCCTTATACTAAAATGGTCTCACTGGAAGATACTATTAATACCGGACCTAAACCATTCATTCTCCATAAAACAATGATCAAAGAACCATCGGAGGTATCTCTCATATAACCACAACCATTTTTATCTATGATGTAACGAAATTCACATGAATAACTTTTATTCAATAACCTTTTGGTATATAATGTGCATCAACAATGGTTCAATTATATATTTCATCACATTCCAATTTATTAATCACCCATACATGATAAAAATTGAACATTGACTTTCCTTTAATTACAACCATCATATTTCATTTAATTCTTAACAAGCATAGAAGCATGGAAATTGGAATCTAATAACTTTAATTAGTACCGAAAACTTTTTAATAAATTTAACATGAAAAATAAAACACTTTGAAATCTAAATAATCACTATGAAGTAAAATGAGCTTGGAATTCTATTGCACAAGTAAAAACACTCAACTATGGAATATATGAAAAGAATATTAATATAAATTATTAAAACAAGATAATAAAGTAACAATAAATGTTAAAACTAAACATGTGATTGAATTTTATAACATATAATAAAAATTTCTTGGTAATGAAACATGAAAGGCACATCAAAAAATTAGACAACTATCTAATGCAATCTATATGGGCTGGAATATGCATGGAATGTAAATAAATAATGGAAACATAAATTGGGCTGGAACAGAAATTCGGCTGGAATATGAGAATAGAAATTGGTCTCATCCCACATCAAAATCAAAACTAAAAACTAAGAAAATACCTCAGACTTGGATGGGATGGAGGAAGAGAACCCAAAACACCTCCAAAATCACCTCCAAAATTGCCCAAGCGCTCCCATTTAGGGCTCTGGATCACGAATGGGGGAGAGGATCGGCTATTGCCAATTTGGGGGAGAGTTTTCCCAACGGTTTTTAAAAACCGTTGGTATATAACTCCATCCCAAACCTATACCAACGGTTCCATTGAAACCATTGGTAAATCTCTACTCCAACGGTTCTAAAACAATTTGAACATACACTTTTAGGGTGTACCAATGGTTTACAACCGTTGGTATAGTGTTTTTTACCAACGTTTCAAGAGAACCGTTGGTATATATTGAAGATGGAATACTATACCAATGGTTTCAAACCGTTGGTATTGTGTATTTCCAGAACCATTGCACAGAACCCCCACCATTGCACCAGCACCCCCACCTGCATAAAAAGAACCAGAACTATTGCACAGTATTAAAACAGCATAAATACACCTGTAATAACACAAAAAAAACACATAAAACCATCAAACTCTTCCAACCATGTGGTGTACTACAATTCCCTATTTCAATATTCATATGAAAAGAATAATCCAGTGGAGTTGAATAACAGTTTCAATAACTCAAAATGGGGTATGGAAACTTACCCATGGTTCCATGGTGGTTATGAAACTAAATTTGAAAATGGGGTTGGGAAACTTACCCATGGTTCCTTGGTGCTTACAAAAGGAGTAAAGTATAGAACTCATTATTTTATTTAAAATTCAAGAAGAACTGAAATGATCACAAGTTCAACTTGTGATGTTCTAGAAGAATGGAATTGTAAGTTTTTTGAACTTAGTTAGAATAATATTAATGTTTTTAAGGCTATGAACACTAAATGGTACAAGTATGGTGCGATCTATTGGTCAAAGTAGGATTCCACCACATCGTACCTCGGATTGAGGTGGGGTTGACTTATACACATAAAAAATGACCAATGTATCATTGTCCTAAAGTATCATAACAATCCAAATACCTTTGATCATTTTTTCATATGTCAGTTGTTGGTTTCACTTAAAATGTTTTTCATTTCAAAAAAAAGTGAGAAACTTAGAGTGATACTGATCACACTGTGCCTCAGATGGAGGCGGGGTTGACTCATACACATCACAACTTACACATGTATCATTTTCCTAAAGTATCAATAAAATATGAAAGAGTTTTGTCAGTTTTCTATATGCAAGTTGTTTTCACTTAAAATCTTGTCCATTTCAAATAAAAGAGAGACACATAGAGTGATATCGGTCACACCTTGCCTCAGATGGAGGTGTGGTTGACTCGTACATGTCAAAAATGACACATATATAATTGTCCTAAAGTATCAATACAATCTGAAAGAGTTTGGTCCATTTTCTGTATGCAAGTTTTTTTTAACTTAAAATTATGTCCTTTTCAAATAAAAGTGAGACACTTTGAGTGGTACCGGCCACACCATGTCTTGGATTAAGACGGAGTTGACTCCTACATGTCACAAATGGTCCATGTATCGTTTTTCTAAAGTATCAACACAATCCGAATGCGTTTGATCGATTTTCCATATGCCAATTGTTGTTTTCACTTTAAATCAAGTCCATTTCAAATAAAAGTGAGACACATTTAGTGTTACCAGCCACACCGTGCCTCATATTGAAGCAGAATTGACTCTTACACATCAAAAATGACCCATGGATCGTTTTTCTAAAGTTTCAACAGATTTCGAATTCGTTTGGTTGGTTTTCCGTATGCCAGTTGTTGTTTTCACTTAAAATTAAGTCCATTTAAAAAAAAGAGAGACACTTTGAGTGGTATCGGCCACAACGCACCTCAGATTGAGGCTACATTGACTCATACACATCACATATGACCCATGTATGCTTTTTCTAAAGTATAAATGCAATCCAAATGCGTTTGATCGGTTTTCCGTATGTCATTTGTTGTTTTCATTTAAAATTAAGTTCATTTTAAACAAAAGAGGGACACTTTGAGTGGTACTGGCCACACCATGCCTCGGATTGAGGCGGGGTCAACTTGTACATGTCACATATGAGACATGGATCATTGTGATAAATTATCAACACAATCAGAATCTGTTTGGTTGGTTTTCCGTATGTACTTAAGATGTTGTCCATTTTAAACATAAGAGAGACACTTTGGGTGGTTCCAGCCACACCGTGACTCGTATTGAGACGTGGTTGAGTTTTACACGTCACATATGACCCATGGATACTTTTCCTAAAGTTTCAACAGAATATGAATGCGTTTGGTCAGTTTTCCGTATGTCAGTTATTTTTTTTACTTAAAAATAAGTCTATTTTAAACAAAAGAGAAACACTTTGAGTGGTGCCGTCCACACCGTGAATCAGATTGAGGTAGGGTTTACTCGTACACATCATATATGACCCATATATCATTGTTCTAAATTTTCAACGGAATCTGAATGCATTTGGTCAGTTTTGTGTATGTCAGTTGTTGTTTTCACTTAAAATTAAGTCCATTTTAAACAAAAGAGAGACACTTTGAGTGGTACCAGCCATACTGCGCCTCGAATTGAGGTGGGGTCAAATCTTACACATCAAATATTATCCATGGATCCTTGTGATAAAGTATCAACACAATAAGAATCTGTTTGGTTGGTTTTCCATATGTACTTAAAATGTTGTTCATTTTAAACAAAAGAGAGACACTTTGGATGGTTCTGGACACACCATGACTCAGATTGAGACGAAGTTGACCTATACACATTACATATGACCCATGTATCCTTTTCCTAAAGTTTCAACAGATTCTGAATTCGTTTGGTAGGTTTTCTGTATGCCAGTTGTTATTTTCACTTAAAATTAAGTCTATTTTAAACAAAAGAGAGACACTTTGAGTTGTTTCGGCCACACCGTGCCTTGGAATGAGAAGGGGTTGACTCTTACACATCATAAATGACCCATGGATTGTTTTCCTAAATTATCAACACAATCCAAATGCGTTTTTTTTATTTTCCGTATGCCAGTAGTTGTTTTCACTTAAAATGTTGAGGCGAGATTAACTCGTACAACCACCAAGACAGTCCCCCCGGATTGTGGTGGGATTGACTCATACACATTACATATTACCCATTTATCCTTTTTCTAAAGTATCAACACAATCTGAATGCGTTTGATTGGTTTTTCATATGTTAGTTGTTGTTTTCACTTAAAATTAAGTCCATTTTAAACAAAAGAGAGACACTTTGAGAGGTATCGGCCACACCACACCTCAGATTGAGTTGGGTTCAACTCGTACACATCAAATATGACCCATGGATCCTTTTCCTAAAGTTTCAACAAATTATGAATGCGTTTGGTCAGTTTTCCGTAAGTCAGTTGTTGTTTTCACTTAAAATTAATTCTATTTTAAACAAAAGAGATACACTTTGAGTGATGAAGGCCACACCGTAACTCAGATTGAGGTGGGGTTGACTCATACACGTTATATATGACCCATGGATCGTTGTGCTAAATTTTCAACAGAATCCGAATGCATTTGGTCAGTTTTCCGTATGTCAGTTGTTGTTTTTACTTAAAATTAAATCCATTTTAAACAAAAGATAGACACCTTGAGTGGTACCAGCCACACTGCGCCTCAGATTGAGGTAGGTTCAACTCGTACACATCAAATATGATCCATGGATCATTGTGATAAAGTATCAACACAATCAGAATCTGTTTGGTTAGTTTTCCATAAGTACTTAAAATGTTGTCCATTTTAAACATGAGAGAGAAACTTTTGGTGGTTTCTTCCACACAGTGACTCAGATTGAGGCACGGTTGAATTTTACACATCACATATGACCCATATATACTTTTACTAAATTTTGAACAAATTATGAATGCGTTTGGTCAGTTTTCCGTATGTCAGTTGTTGTTTTCACTTAAAATTAAATCTATTTTAAACAAAAGAGAGACACTATGAGTGGTGACGGCCACACCGTGACTCATATTGAGGTGGAGTTGAATCATACATGTCATATATGACCCATGGATGGTTGTGATAAATTTTAAACATAATCTGAATGCATTTGGTCAGCTTTCTTTATGTCAGTTGTTGTTTTTACTTAAAATTAATCAATTTTAAACAAAAGAGAGATACTTTGAGTGGTACCAGCCACACCGCGTCTCAGATTCAGGCGGGGTCAAATCGTACATGTCACATATGAGCCATGGATCCTTGTGATAAAGTATCAACACAATAAGAATCTATTTGGTCGGTTTTCCGTATGTACTTAAAATGTTGTCCATTTTAAACATAAGAGAGACACTTTGGGTGGTTCTGGCCACACTGTGACTCGGATTGAGGCACGGTTGAGTTTTACAAGTCACATATGACCCATGGATCATTTTCCTAACGTTTCAACAGATTATGAATGCGTTTGGTCAGTATTCCGTATGTCAGTTATTGTTTTCACTTAAAATTAAGTCAATTTTAAACAAAAGAGAGACACTTTGAGTGGTGCTGGCCACACCGCGACTCAGATTGAGGAAAGGTTGACTTGTAAACATCATATATGACCCATAGATCATTTTTATAATGTTTCAATAGAGTATGAATGCATTTGGTCAGTTTTCCGTATGTTAGTTATTGTTTTCACTTAAAATTTAGTCCATTTTAAACAAAAGAGAGACACTTTGAGTGGTACCAGCCACACCACAACTCGGATTGAGATTGGGTTATCTCATAAATGTCACATATGACCCATGGATCATTGTTCTACAGTTTCAATAGAATACAAATGCATTTGGTCAGTTTTCTGTATGTTAGTTTTTGTTTTCACTTAAAATTAAGTCCATTTTAAACAAAAGTGAGACACTTTGAGTGGTACTAGCCACACTGCGCCTTGGATTGATGTTTTTTTGACTCTTAAACATCAAAAATGACACATTTATCTTTTTCCTAATGTATCAACACAATCCCAATGCGTTTGGTCAGTTTTCTGTATGCCAGTAGTTGCTTTCACTTAAAATGTTGTTCATTTCAAATAAAAATTAGACACTTTGAGTGGTTTCAGCCACACCGCGACTTGAATTGATGTGGGTTTGACTCCTACACGTCACGAATGTCCCATGAATCATTTTTATAAAGTATCAACACAATCCAAATAAGTTTGGTTGGTTTTCCGTATGTCAGTTATTTTTACTTAAAATAGTTTCCATTTTAAACAAAAGAGAGACTCTTTGAGTGATTTAGGCCACACCGTGCCTCGGATTGAGGTGGGGTTGACTCATACAAGTCAGAAATTTCCCATGGATCATTTTCCTAATGTATCAACACAATTATAATGCGTTTGGTCAGTTTTCCATAAGCCAGTAGTTGTTTTCACTTAAATTGTTGTGCATTTCAAATAAAAGTTACACGGTTTGAGTGGTTCCAGCCACACCACAACTCTAATTGATGCGGGGTTGACTCTTACACGTCAAAAATGTCTCATGGATTGTTGTGTTAAAGTATCAACACAATCTGAATATGTTTGGTCGGTTTTCCGTATGTCAGTTATTTTTTCTTAAAACAGTGTTCATTTTAAACAAAAGTGAGACACTTAGAGTGCTATCGGCCACACAGTGCCTCAGAATGAGGCGAGGTTGACTCGTACACATCACAAATGACCCATGGATCATTTTACTAAATTATAAACACAATCCAAATGCGTTTGGTCTATTTTCCATATGCCAGTAGTTGTTTTCACTTAAAATGTTGAGGTGAGATTAACTTGTACAACCACCTGGACAACCCACCACCCCTCGAATAGCTCCCCACTCACCCCGGACAGCCCCCATCCCTTGGACAGCCCCCACTCACCCCGAACAGACCCCACCCCTCAGACAACCACCCGGATAGCCCCCCCCACCTGGACACCCCATCTCCCAACACCTGGACATCCCCATGTAGTCATTATTACAACCATTAATAAATAATTATTAAACTACATCATTTGTCAAAGATAATCATACTAAACATAAATCAATAATATTATTGGATATATCAAGGAAAATGAAGGCATACTATCTTACATCCTAAATTACCACCCACAACCATGATTAATTTCCACAGACCTTTCATTTCTACCAAATCAAAAGAGAAAAACAAAAAACATAGTTTCACATCAATAAAACCAAATCTAAAATTGTTATGGATGACTACACATGCCAGTATGGCTAGTGAAAAGCACCCCACCATCATAAAAGTGAATATTGTCCAATAAAGAGACATAATATACAATGTACATTGAGAACCATATTTAATTGAACCTAAATTATTTATTAGTACAATCATCTTAGGAAGGCAATTATCACTCATGACTAACCATGCCACTATAAACAACCTAGAGTGTATGAGTTTTCTCTCTAATCTCAAAACATCATCACACATTCTTACCATTATGTGAATCATGTGTAATATGAATGATATTAACACAAAATTCCCAGAAATACCAAGCCTTCTAAAAACTGAAAATTTATGGATGATATTAACACACAATTCATTTTGAATCAAATTTGATTCACTTTACTACTTATCCCAATAGACCAAAATCATACTATAATCACTATATGTGTGCCACTATCAAATCTCAACACACGCACCCAAATCAAACAGAAAACAAAATTCATAAACACCCAAATATAAAGAGAAAACCAAAACAGTAGATGTAGATAATTAAAATAAAAGTATGAATTACAGGAAATGTAGAACTAAGAAATTTTGAAGATGGGTCGGAATGAAGGATTTTCGCAGTAGGGTAAACAGAATCCCAATTCACCTCTTCACCCAATTGAAAACATAAAATCAAAATAGAAGATATATAACATTAAAATTAAGGTATAAATTACAGATTACAAATGATAATCTAAGAAATTTTGAAGATGGAATGATTTGGACAGTAGGGTAAAGAGAATCCCACTTATCTACTTCGGATTTCTGGGAAATCTTTCCCAACGGTTTGTAAAAACCGTTGGGAATGAAAAATTTTATCAACGGTTTTAAAAAACCGTTGGTAAAGCCCTTCAAAAACTCACTTTTACCAACGGTTTTACAAAACCGTTGGTATATCTTCATAAAAAAAAAAACTTTTACCAACGGTTTTGCAAAACCGTTGGTATATCTTTCTCACAAACACACTTTTACCAACGGTTTTGCAAAAATCGTTGGTATAACTTCACCTATACATACCTTTACCAATAGTTTTTGAAAAACCATTGGTATATGCTTGGTATACTCATATACACCAACGGTTTAAGCAAACCGTTGGTATATATCCGTTGGGAAAACCTATATTTCCAGTAGTGGGTAAATTAGGTCACATATCCATTTTGGAAAATGAGTATGGATTGTGTTTAGGAATTATATTTTAATTCTAAAAATTTATCCCGAGTGGCCTTGTATTACCGATTAAGACCGCACTCTCACAATTCACACAATACTCGACCTCATGTGTTTTTGTGTTAATTGTTAAATTGATTTATTAGTTTCTTCTAATTTAAAAACTCAATTAACGGATCATATTAAGTGAATTAAAGTAGATCAATGATTCAAAATAATTAAATTAATAGGGTATAATATAGATCAATCACTAAGAAAACTACACTTCCATGGGCGGTGTGGTCATCGTGGAGATGTTTTGCATGAGTAAAGGATTGAAAGGGTATAACTCAATCTCGTCTCCACTCTTGATTCCAACCCAATTAGGAAGATTAAGAGAAGAATAAATTTGAAAAAAACAAAAGAAAATAGAATAAATAAAAGACGAACAAAGAAGTTAATTACACAAACAAAAGTATTACAACACGAAGAAGAAAAAGAAGGATAAGAAGAAGGCTTCGTCGAAGGGATCCTTGCTTCAAGAGATAACCTTATTTAAATGGTTGTATAATTTGAGTTTATCCACTTATACTCTTCAATAAACTTCTAAATGAACGTACCCACCACTCCAAATGAGAAAATAACTAATTTATAGAGTGGAGGGGAGGCTAGGTTTAAAGAGGTTTCAAGTGTGAATGGGGAATCTCGACCAAATATTTTAATCCAACTTTCACCACCAATTTTACCTTCAAAACACTTAAAAAAGATATTATTACAAAATAATGATTTATGAATAATTGGTTTGGAGAGATCCTCTCACAATTTGGTCCCAATCCAAGCTCGTATGAAGAAGTTATGGCCTAAATACAGAACTAATGTCCAATCTGGCAGGCCCAACCCACCTTTGACTTTATTGTCTATTTAGTCCAAAAAAATTCACTATTTAGCTTCAATTTCCTGAACAAAAGTTGTATCCCATTAAGTTAGGAAAACAATTAAAAACTTTCAAGTTCTAATAAAAAATATTAAAATATTTATCTTTGAAATACTATAGTGCACTATAATGGGTAAAACTAGAATTTCCATCAAATTTTCAAATGAATGATTTAATCCAAAATATTTTATAAATAAACATATTAAAAACAATGTGAGGAAATTTTATCATTTATTATCAATGAAATATTCAATAAAAATGTGTTTTACTAACTCCCCCACACTTACCCTTTTGCACTCCTAGGAAAAACCCCATATCATGTATTCGAAAAAATTGTGACAAGATATGAATATTCATATTTCTCAATCCACAGTGAAAATATAGGAAAATTAATAATCCCATAAAGAGTCAATATCAATAAATTTTAAAGTAATTGTCTCATAAATTGTGTCAAAACAAAATCCAGTGAGATTCATAACACTAATCATAGCGAAACAAGTCATGGGTCTACCATGACACTAATTTTCCATGTGTGTGTGTGTGTGCCAAATATTCCAAGCTCATAAATACACCCCTTCTTCAGTATATATAGGTCAAGTAAAAACTTTTCTTCTTACCTGATTCTATTCCACCGAACCTTTTCAACATCCTTTGCGATCAAATTCCAAAACCCACTCTTTTAAGAATTCTTAGAAGTCAAACCATGAGCTCCCAACCTAAATATCCCCACATGTTGTACATTTCTTCACTCCCCTATTTATTGATTTTTTTGGATTTTTTAAATTTTTTTAGAGGGAGTAAAATAGTCATATATTAGGTGCACATGCATAAGTCAATCTGGTATAGTGATAGAAATGAATGGAAGAGAAACGAACATATGGAAAGACCATGTTATAAGCTGAAAATAATTACTTACCCTGAATATACATTCAATTGGGTAAGAGAAACTCACAAGTCATGATTGTGTGAAAAATTGTGTGGAGAAATCAATGACACAATTTACCATGAAAAAAATATCACAAATAATGATGTCAAAATATAAAAGGTTTTATAATGACACAACCATTCATATCATTGATGAATTTAATTTTTATAAAAGTCAACCCTTGATGATGAAATCTTACTCATGATTATATTTATACCAATGAATTTTGAAAACATGAATTTTCTATATGTTCTACATGATAATGTTACATGATATATTTGTGTCTTTTTTATTTATTTGTTTTGTCTTGTTTTTTTTTTGAAAATTTTAACCAAAAACTTAATATAAAATACACATAAAACACACAAATGAATATCCTAAATATCTACCCCAAAATGTTGTCCCCTACCTAACACTTAAAATATTGCATTGTTCTCAATGTGAACATATGAGATGATATATGAACATTAAATGTATAATTTTAATTAGGACAAATAATATAAAAGTGAAAGGGTTAGGAACAACCTGATATGATTAAGTGATGATGGAGTTATGCAGTGTGATGAAATCCACTGCATCAGTAGGAATTCCCTCAATGTATTTCTTCAAACATTTCCTATTGACTGTAAAGCTCCTTCCTATGTCCTATTTTTCTATCTCCACTACACTATAAGGAAAAACATTAGTCACAACATAAGGACCTAACCACATGGAATGCAACTTACTAGGCATCAGCTTCAGTCATGAAATATAGAGAAAGGCTTTCTCTCCAACTTGAAATTCTCTTTTCTGGATCATTTTTTCATGATATGATTTTGATATTTTCTTGTATATACTTGAGTTCTCATATGAATACAATCGAATCTCCTCAAGCTTTGGAATTTTCATCTTCATTTGGATTCCATCTTGGGCTAAATCCATGTTACATTTCTTTATAGCCCAATAATCCCAATAAACAACTTCCACAGGTAGATGACAGGATTTCCCAAAAACAATCCAAAATGGTGACATACTGATAGGGGTCTTGTATGCTGTCCTATAATCCCACAATGCATCATACAAGGGCTTGCTCCAATCCTTCCTATTTGGATGCATGATTTTCTCCAAAATTTATTTCAACTCTCTATTTAAAACCTCATCTTGACCATTTGTTTGGGGGTGGTATGGTGTTGATGTTTTGTGTGTCACCCCATAATTCTGAAGGAGGGAAGAAAAATTACGATTGCAGAAGTGTGTCCCTTGGTCACTGATGATGGCCTTTGGTACTTCAAACCTACAAAAAATCTATGTCTTGAAAAAGTCCACTACAACATGATAATCATCCATCTTGGTGGCCTAAGTCTCCACCCATTTACTCACATAATCATCAATAACCAAAATATACAAAAACCAAATGAACTAGAAAAAGGTCCTAAAAAATCTATTCCCCATACAACATAAATCTCACAGAATAATATGTGTTGTTGGGGAATCTTGTGTCTCCTAGAAATATTACCAGTGTGTTGGAAATGTGAGCACAGCTTACAAAACACATGAGCATCATGGAATAAAATAGGCCGATGCAATACAAAGTCCAAAACTTTCCTAGCTGTGCGTTGGGATCCAAAGTGTCCACCACAAGCAAGTGTATGAAAAAATTATAGAACAGACTCAAACTCATGATCAGGAACACACCTCCTAATAACTTGGTCACTACACATGTTCCATAATTAAGGATCATCCCACACATAAAATCTAGACTCACTATTTAATTTTTGAACTTAATTTTTCTTTAAATTTGTTGGAATTTTAGAGGCCACAAGGTAGTTCACTAAATCATCTTACTAAGGATGCATACATGAGATAGAATAAAGATGCTAATCAGGGAAAGTGTCCTGAAGTGGTACCTAGTCCAAGGTGTCATCCTCTAGCGTGTGAGTGAGCCTAATCATGTGGTCTGCCACTAGGTTTTCCGACCTCTTCTTTTCATTTATCTCAATATCAAATTTCTGAAGAAGGATCATCCATCGGATAAGTCGGGGCTTTGGGTCTGGCTTCTTCAAGAGGTACCTCAGAGCTACATGGTCAGAAAAAACAACTAATTTTGAGCCGAATAAATATGAATGAAATTTATCTAAATAGAATATGACAACAAGAAACTCCTTTTCCATGGTTGTGTAGTTTGATTGGGCTGAATCCGATGTCCTTGATGCATAGGCAATCACATGTGAAAGTCCCTCCACCCTCTGAGATAAGACAGCTCCAACCGCGAAGTTGGAGGTGTCACACATAAGCTCAAAAGGAATCTCACACCATGAGGGATGTATGATTGGTGGATTGGTAAAACATTTCTTTATCTCATCAAAGTAAGTCTTGAAAGAATCATCAAACACAAAATTAGAATCCTTTTGAAGTAATCATGACATAGGAAGAGAAATCTTACTGAAATCCTTGATGAAGTTCCAATAAAATCCTACATACCCTAGGAATGATCCAAAATCACACACACATGAAGGATAGGTTAGGGATGAAATAATATCTACCTTAGACCTATCAACCTCTATCCCATGTTTTGACACTACATGCCCTAAGAAAATTCCATGATCTACCATAAAATAACACTTTTCAAAGTTCAAGACTAGATTCGTCTCAATAAAATGATTCAAAAACTTTCCCAAAATAGATATAAAATCATCAAATGAAGACCCATACACTATAAAATCATCCATAAATAACTCCATGAAGGTCTCAATGAAATTAAAAAAATACTCACTATGCATCTCTAGAAGGCACATGGGGCATTGCAGAGTCCAAATGGAATCCTTCGGTAGGAAAACGCACTGAATAGACAAGTGAATATTATCTTCTCTTGATCCTACAAAGAAATAGAAACCTAAAAATATCCATAAAATCCATCCAAGAAACAATAATGTGTCTTCCCAGCTAGTTTCTCAAGCATTTGATCAATAAATAGGAGGGGGAAATGGTCCTTGCGAGTGGTTTAATTTAGTTTCCTATAATCAATACACACACGCCAACTATTTTTCACCCTCATTGGAAATAACTCATATTTATCATTTTTAACAACTATAACACCACTTTTCTTAGGCACAACCTGAATAGGACTCACCCACTGAGAATCTAAAATGGGATAAATTATACCTACCTCAATAAAATTTTCAACCTCTTTTTTAATAACTTCCAGAAGGGTAGGATTGAGTCTCCTTTGTGGCTACCTAACCTGTTTAGCCTCATCCTAAAAAATAATCCTATGCATGAAAATGGAGGGGATAATACCTGATATGTCAGCCAAGGTCCACCCAACTTCCTTAGTGTTCTCCCTCAAAAGATTCAAAAGTTTTTCTTCATGTTCAAAAGGGATATTGTTAGAAATGATAACAAGTAATTTCTCACCACCTAACAAGTATTATTATTTGAGATTAGGTGGAAATGTCTTGAGTTCCAATATAGGGGTGATGTATGGATGTATAAATTTATGGAACTGAAATATGTGCACAATGAACATTAGCATCATAATATACATCATAAAAATCAGATAATAAAGCATCAAATCCATCATCATACTCAAAACCATGTCATAATCAGAGTTCACATGATCAAAATCAGAATATGAATCCATTTCAAAATCAAATCTAAGAGAGTCTTGTGTATTAGAAATAGGTGTGGAAGTACTCTTAGACATAAAACTATAACCAATACTCATAATCTCCTAAAATATAGGATAATAAAATTCCATGGGGTTTTTATTTTTTGGTTCAAAATGGGAGATAAAAAATGCAGAATGGTCCTCTGAGGGGTACTTCATGGAGTCCATAACATTAAATATCACAAATTCATTCCCAAAATCTTTGGAAAGTGTACCATCAATGACATTTATGATAGTCTTTTCAGTTTTGAGGAAGGTTCTACCTAAGATAATGGGAGCATGAGAACTTAATTGATCATCCTTCATGTTAAGCACATAGAAATCTGCTAGAAAGATCATGTCTCTTACCCAGACAAGTACATCCTCAAGGACTCCTACTGGATATATTATAGCTCTATTTTCCAAATGCACCACTACTCTTGTTGGATTAAACTTACCAACCCGCAAATAAGAGAATACATAGTGAGTCATCACATTTATGGAAGGTCCCAAATCACAAAGTGCAACAGAAAAGGGTAACTACCCTATGGTTCATGGGATGGTGAATGTATCGGGATCCTTTCACTTTGTTTGTATTTATAGAGTTGGTGTAATGATTGTTGACACATTACTTCCAATATTTATCCTCTCATTTCCCTTGATCCCTCTTTTATTGGTACAAAGTTCTTTTAAGAATTTCTCATACCTTGGGATTTGATTGATAGCTTCAAGCAGAGGGATGTTGATCTCCACACTCTTAAATGTGTCCAAAACCTATTTTTTCATTTCCTCATCATCCATATTATTGGTTTGTATAACCCTATTTGGAAATGGAAGGGGTTTAGGAGGAACATCATCAATATTTTTCTTAACTTTATCTTTCTCCTTAGGTTGCTCATCAGTTGGTTTTGAATGGTTCTTCTCTGGAGTTGAGGTGAATCTCGGTAGAACGAAAAGTGAAAATGTATTAGTTGTTTTCTTCCCACTTCTCAATGTGATAAAACTGACATTCCCTTTGATATTTAGAGTAGTATGGGAAGGTATATTTCCATAATTCTTACTTACCAGTTCATGGAGGGTGGTGGCAATCTGGCTCATTTGATTTTTCAACTCCCTCAGCTTTGAACCTTGACTCTTCATCTCATTCTGTTGATTGAGAACAATTTACATCAAAAGTTCATCAGTGTTAGAATATACCTTTGTTTTAGAGTTCCCTTTTTGTTTACTTGTTGATGCTTGAGCTTCAAATCACCATTGGGGTTGTTGAAAACATTGTTGGTAGTGTGGAGGATAGTGGAAATTTTGTTGAAAAGGTTACCTTTATTGTTGTCCAGATACATACCTCATGTATGATTGATCATTATACCCTTAGCTGTATGTTGGAGCAAAGGAATCAAGCTTCTTTTGGGGATATGTTTGTGGCTCCTGCTGATATGGTCTCCTAGGAAACACTAATTCATAGTCTTCTATTTCTTGTAGTTGGGAGAAACAGTCAGTTGGGTGGCTTGTCTCAGTGAAAATGCCACAAGGCCTTGAAGGAGTGGGTTGAGATGTCTTTTGAGCCAAATAAATTTTCTTCACCATTGTAGTCAATTCTTCTAACTTGGTATCAATCAAATGAATCTCAAGAGAAGAATCACTTACCTAATTCACTCCCCTGACATGTGGTGTACATTGATCACCAAATTGTTGGGATTTTTGGGCCATCTTGTCAATAAATTCATGTGTAGATTCTGGTGTTTTGTCCACCAATTCTTCTCTATCCGTGACATCCACCATGCTTTTCTCCATAGGTGTGAGTCCTTCATAGAAGTATTGGAGGAGGAGTTTCTCACTGATTTGGTGATGTGGGTAACTTTCACACAACTTCTTGAATCTCTCCCAATAATCATACATTGATTACCCTTAGGCTTACTTGATACCTTATATCTCTTTTCAAATGGATGTGGTCTTTGAAGCTAGAAAAAATTTCTACAAGAAAATACGTTTCAAATTGTTCCAAAAATTTACATCTTCAGGTTGTAAATAATACATCCAATCTTTTGCAGCTCCATCAAGTGAGAATGGGAATGATCTTAGTTTGATTTGATATTCAGAAAAATTTCTTGGTTTTAAGGTTGAGAAAAACACATTAAATTATTTCAAATTTTTATTTGGATCCTCACCAGATAATCCATGAAACTTTGGAAGAAGATGAATTAACCCATATTTTAGTTCAAAGTCTGATTCAAGATTTGGGTATGTAATGCAATTTGGTTGATAGTTAATATTAGGTGTAGCCAATTCTTGAATGGTTATATTAAGTTTATATAAATTATTTTCAGCCATTGGTTCTTGTTTTATGTTTTAATTTGAATTTATTTCAATTTCAATGTTCTAAGAGTGAAGTAATTCTCTAACTTGTTGAATTTTGAAACTTCCTGTAGACTGAGAATGTCTGATTCGAGCCCGAAGGCTATGTTCAATATTAGGATCAAGATCTAAGAGATATTTGGGATTATTTCATGTCATAAATCATATAAAAATAAAAAAAGGAAATTGAACCATAATAAAAATGAGAAGTTTGAGATGATGGTCAAAAAAGAAGAAGAAGAAAATAATAGAAGAAGAAAAAATTCAGATTGGGTAAAGAAGGAAGAAAGAAGAGAAGAAGAGAATAAAATGTAAAATGAAATAAATACCTATAAATAGTTGAAATAATTACTTACCTCCCCAGAAATGAAGCCAATTTTAAAGGTTCTGTTGTGGGAACCCTCAAATGATTAGTGGTTTTTAGGTACTTAGGTGTAGCAGAGTGGTTTACCAAGGTCATCTCTCAAAGGAGGAAGTAAATTTGACAACTTATTAAAGGTATTTATAAAATAACATAAAAGGTAATAAGAACACTACTTGAAAGGATGGGGGGGGGGGTGGGTGGGGGGGTGTTTACCATTCATAAATCTAGAATAAGTTTTCAGGAAAAAGATTGTTTAATTTTTTTTGTTTTTTATTTTTTTGAAATGAAGTTCGATTAAAAAGACACAACAAGAAGATGTTTTTTTTAGAAAATATTTTTAAAATGTACAGTTGATCTAACTCTACCTCTTAACTCAATTATCTATCATTATAATATAAATTAACATCCACTTAATTATTATCCCCTAACTTATTAACACTCAAACCCTATGATAATTAACTTTACCACAAAGATGAAGTGAATTAAACCCTAGGCAATCTTCGAAACATGTAATCACAACACCCTACTTTGATTGATGTTATAAGGATAGATTATGGTAATTGGTAAATTAGGGCACATTTCCATTATGGAAAATGAGGATGAATTGTGTTTAGGGATTATATTTTAACTCTACAAATTTATCCCATGTGGCCTTGTATTATTGATTAAGACCGCGCTCTCACAATTCACACAATACTCGACCTCACGTGTTTTTGTGTTAATTGTTCAATTTATTTCTTAGTTTATTATAATTTAAAAAATAAACTCATGGATCATATTAAGTGAATTAAATTATATCAATTATTGAAAATAATTAAATTAAGAGGGTATAAGATAGATCGATCACTAAGAAAACTACTCTTCCATGGGCGGTGTGGTCATCGTGGAGACGTTTTGCATGAGCAAATGATTGAAAGGGTAGAACCCAATCTCGTCTCCACTCTTGATTCCAGCCCAATTAAGAAGATTAAGAGAAGAATACATTTGAACAAAATTTAAGAAAATATAATAAATAAAATAAGAACAAAAAAGTTTATTACATAAACAAAAGTATTACAACACGAAGAAGAAGAAGGAGAAGAAGAAGGCTTCGTCGAAGGGATCCTTGATCCAAGCACCACCCTTATTGAAATGGTTGGATAATTGGAGTGGATCCACTTCTCCTATACCTTAAACTTCCCAATTCACGTCCTCAATCCTCTAAATGATAAAAAAACTAATTTATAGAGTGTAGGGGAGGCTAGGTTTAAAGAGGTTTCAAGTGTTAAAGGTGAATCTCAGCCAAATATTTTAATCCAACTTGCACCGCCCATTTGACCTCTAAAACGCATGAACCAACTATTTTTCCAGAAGAATGATTTCTGAATTATTGGGTTGGTGAGATACTCTCAAAATTTTGTCGCAAACAAGATCATATAAAGAATTTATGTCCCAAATATAGAACCAATGTACAATCTGGTGGGCCCAGCCCACCTTTAACTTCATGGTCTATTTAGTCCAAAAAATGCACTATTTAGCTCCAATGTACTAAACGAAATTTTTATCCCATTAAGTCAGAAACACAGTTACAAAATTTCAAGTTAAAATAATAAATATTAAAATATTTATCTTCAAAATACTACTGTGCACTATAAAGGGTAAAACTGGAATTTCCATAAAATGTTCAAACGAATGATCTAATCTAAAATATTTTATAAATAAAAATATTAAACACAATGTGAGGAAGTTTTATCATTTTTTATCAATAAAATATTCAATAATTTTTTTATCAAAGGTCAACTCAGTGTGGTGGTTAGGGTGTAGTGACTTATTACTTTTTATACACTTAGTTGGGGGGATGCGAAGTTTTGAAAGTTAATTTTTTTCTACTAGGATAATCTATAAAGGAACATTTGGTGATTAAAAAAAATTGTACTTTTAAGGGTTTGATTAGAAGTACATGTGATTAGTTATTTTCATCTCCCTTAAAAGAAGTGGTATTAGAGTGTGGTTAAATAAACCAACAATACATTTATGGATTTTGATGAAGGGAAGATCCAAATTAATAAATTTTATGGAATTAATTTTTGATTTTGGTGGATGTATATTGAAGATTATCTCATCCAAAAATATTTGAAAGTACTGTTGAAAGGTGTTAAGCCTGAAACAATAGATAATGGAGAATGGGAAAAGTTGTATTGAAAGGATTTGACTCTGATAATAATATCTTTCAAATGAAATATTGATTTCAATATTTGGGAGATGAAAACTACAACTGATTCAATGAAGGTGTTAATGGATATGTATGATAAACAAATGACACTTAATAAATTTTTCATGTTATGATGATTATTTTATTAAGGTTACCAAAAGTATAACTTCCAATGATTTAGAAGTTTGGAATTATAGGTTTAGTCACCTTAGTGAGAAGAATCTAAAAGTTCTAAAGGCTAAGGGTATACTGAAGCTAGAACACATAGAAAATGGAAAGTGTGAATTTTTTTGCTAGGAAAGTAGAGAAGAGTTTCCTTTAACTTATATGGCCAAAATACTAGGAATCATAAATTAGAGTTTGTACACTCAAATTTTTATGGACCTACCACCATTTAGTCTTACAGTGGTTCCCTCTACTTTCTTACTATCATTGTTTATGATAATAAAAAAGTATGGATTTATTTTTTGAAACATAATTTTGATGTATTTTAGATTTTCACTCATTTTAAAGCTCTATTATAAAGGGAATGTAGTCATAAGTTTATGTACATCTTGAAAAAAAATGATGGTGAGTTCACGAGAAATAAATTTTATAAATTTTTCTAGAAGAAAGGAATAAGTCATGAGAAGATGTTACTCAGAAATCCACATAAAAATGGAGTGTATGAAAGAATGAACAAGACTTTGATAGATAGAGATCAAAATATTAGGTTTCAATAGATAATTCTTAAAGAAATTTTGGAAGAGGCACTAAACATAAAAAAATATCACATCAATATAAGTTTGACATTGATAGTTGGGAAGAAATTTACAGAGGTTTTATGGTTAAGAAAATGAAAATAAGTTTAACAACTTAAAGTATTTCTTAGTTTATCATGTGTACATGTAAATGATAAGGATAGAGATAAACATAAATAAAAATTAAAAATATGTTTTCGTCCTTGGTTATGGAGATGAAAATTTTAGATATAATTTGTGGTATGATGAAATATATCAAATTATCTAGAGTAGAGTTGTTGTATTCAATAAAAAGATTCTATGTAAGGACTGAAACTTGGAAGATAAAGATGATAAAGAAAAATCAACTATTAAAATCTAGGTTTATTAGATTAATAATACTGAAAGTTTGAAACATCAAAATAACTCAAATGTGACTATTGAAAGCACTATAAGTCCATAAGTAAGATCATTATAAGGAATAAAAAGTTTAAGGGTTGTTAAATATTGAGTGGGAGAATAATAATTATAGGATTTAAAAGATAGATTAATGGTATTTCAGGTAGTAGAAGAAAGTGTAGAGCCAAACATAAAAGTGAAACTAACTTAGTTGAGGTGATCAACTAGAGTCAGAAATATATTTTATAGGTTTGGAGTTTATATTAATTTTATAATCCTAATTGATGTAGTAGAACCTGAAAATCTAGTGGAATAAGATTCACTCAGTGACACAAGATAATTAAAGTCATCCATGAATAAGGAGATGATTTTATTGAATTTTAGTATAACTTGAGAGATATATGATCTTTAATATAGGAAAAAATCACTTGAAAATAAATGGGCTTACTAGATTAAATAAGAGGTTAATGGTAAGAATATATACAAAGAATGATTGGTAGTGAAGGGGTTTCAATAAAAGTAAGGAGTTAGTTTCTTATAAATATTCTCACTAGTAGTTAAAAATTCTACCATATGAATAATAATAAGTATAATGGAATTGGAATATCTATTTTTGGAGTATATGGATGTTAAGATATATTTCAATCATGGTGACTTAAGGGAATAAATTTATATAGAATATCCAATAGGTGTACCAGAAGTTGGGAACTATAACATGCTATATAAATAGAAAAAATCAAGTGTGGATTGAAGAAGGAACCATGAATATAGGATCAGAAATTAGAATCATTTATGTTGGAAGAAGGATTCAATAGATGTAATGTTGATCACTATTATTATAGGAAGAAATGGGATGATGGTAATTTAATCATTTTTCTATTATATATTAATGAAATGTTTCTAGTTGGTCCAAATGAAATAAAGATTTTGAATTTGAAGTATAAGTTTTACAGAAGTTTCGAGATGAAATATTTCAGGTAATCTAAGAATATATGAGGAAGAGGATTGAGAGAGATATGAAAGCTGAAACCTTGGTACTATTTAATAAAGAGTATATCCAAAAGATAATCAAAAGTTTTGGAATGATTGGATATAAACAAGTCTCAAACCCTCTTTACAAATAATTTTTACTATAAAAATGATAAGAACCTAAAATAGAATGGGAACATAAGTACATATAGAAGGTGATTTATTCTTCATTCGTTGGAAGTTTAATGTACACTATGATTTATACTCAACTAGATATAGCATATTAAATGGGATTTGTGAGAAGGTTTACATCCAACCATGGGATTTAACATTGGTAATCTATAAAGTAGATTATTTGATATTTTAAAGGATCGTAAGATGTGAATCTATTCTTTGGGGAGGAAGATCCATTACAAGGTTTTATTGACTTAGAATTCATTGAATTTAATGACACTCTAAAAAGAATAACCTGATTCATATTTATATACAGAGGAAAAAAATTAGTTGGATGAAATGAATATAAAATATCAATACTTTAATTATAATATAAGTAGAGTATGTAGCTACAATAGAAGTAGGGAAGGGGATGGTTTATTTTAAACAATTAGTAGGAGTTAAGAAGGAGGGATTATTTTCCATTATAGACAATGTGTGATTAAATTGGATCAAAATTTGGTTTTCTATGTAAGGACAAAAAATATTGACCTAAAATACTAGTTCATTAGAAACACACTATAGGAGAAGGAGTAAGATCTCTAAAAGATTGCTGATAGCCAAAATTCGATGGATATGTTTACTAAAACTTTAGTTTAAGAAAATTTGAGGTTTTATCATGCCTCAAGGGTGAATGGAAAAATCTAGAGGAACACTATATACTATGGAATAATGGAAGGAAGGAAGTTTAATGGATGAAGTTTCATAAATTTTTTCCCTGAAACTAGTCTTTAAGTAGGAGATTATTGGGATGTGTAGACTTGTTTCATATCATCCGAAGTTCATACACCAAAAATACATTCATGGAAATTTCAATCAGTGGTAGGTGGTATGGCTTGGTGTTTAGATAATAACTATTACACTAATATTAGTAGGACCATTGAAAGTAAAAATCTTCCAATGGAGTCTCATAGGTCTATAATATTTGTGAAATCTATAGAAGAAATTCTCTTGAAGGAAAAATATTGAAATTTTTATTGATGTGAGCAGTCGAGGTCAATAGTGAAAATAAATAATGATATTATATATGGAGGATATCCATGAATGTGGGAAGGTGATGTGACCAGTACAACTAGAAGAGTTTACTATAAAAGGAAGTGGGGACTGATGGAAAATATAGTATGGTATAGTAAATCCTAATCATGAATAGTGAACATTAAAAATACATGGTGAATTGGAGAATTAAAAAGTGATTAATTATTTGTATTTACATATTACTAATGGAGTTTTTTTAGTCTATGTAATATTTGTACTTCCGTTAATACAAGAGTGGCGCATTGGATCCTCTTATAAACATAATAAAACCAGTCTGAAGCACATTAATCTCTTATGTTATTTTGTTTCTTTATGTACTAATACATGTACTTTCATTGTATTAATTTTTGTTATTATACATATTTGTGATTTTATGCAAAGGTTTGTGCAAGGTTAACTCAGAGGAGTGGGTAGGGTGTAATGAATTACTACTTTTGATATACATAGTCACGAGGAGGTGAATCTTTATAGGTTTTGTTTTTTAACATTCTAGACTGAATAGAAACATCCAGTGATTCAATGATCATAATATGGCAGTTTGATCAAAATTAAATGAGATAAATTCTCTTTCATTACCCCTACAACAAAACCTTGGTTGTTTCTTTCATTTTACTATTTTCATAGCTTCAAAATATCTTATTCTTTACCTTTCATCTCAGTCGAATTTCTAATGGAGGGTTAAAATTGGAGTGATCGGGGAAGAAAAGGTTTTGATTTTTTAATTATCATGTTCCCACACTTCATTAAATAAAATTATATCACTTTTCTTCAACTGGTTTAACTATTTAGTAGTGTTTATTTCTTTTAGATGAATCTGTATTTGGTTTTAATTATTTAATTTTTTATTACCTTGGTTAATGATCCACAATTTCCCTCCACTTAGTTATGGTCTATATACAATGTAATGGTCTAGAGATGAGTGGTTATTTGATCGATAATTATTAGAATGTGTAGAAGGGGTAATGAAAATTTTGATTATTTATAGAGAACAAAACCCAATTGGGTATTGCCTAAGATAGTTATGGGTGATTCACTACAACTATTACACACATAAAAAGTAGGGTAGACCAAGATGAGATCTCATTTAGGAACAAACTCACCAATAATATTCCAATAAGTTTGAAAAGGGAAGTGATTATGGATAATATCACTTATAAATTATTTATAAGAATAGGTGAATAATTTAAAGGACTAAAATATCATTGAAATTAGAAAACTAGATCTGACCTGATCACCGCTTTCATCTTATTGTTTTCAAACCATTTTGTTTCCTTGATTTCTTTTGTTTAAGAAAATCCAATACACCCCTTCCTCTAACCTGAATAAATAGTGATAATAGATTTCGAGCACTCCTATCTTGAAGAAATCCTTAATTTACCCATAATACTATATTTTAACCTAGGAAATAATTTCTTTTTAACACTCAATGACATGTAATGTCAAAAACCTAGTACCATTGATGGAGAGTTAGTTTCAAAATAGAATTTTATTATTTTGTAATAGGACCTCTAACCATCAACTTTATCCACACGATCTAGAAATATAAAGAACCTTTCAAACCAAACATAGTAATTTAAACTTAAAAATTGATTTTAAAGAATTTTATTTAATAGGTTCCAATGGAACTATTGGTAAAAAATCTATCCTATCATCATGGATGGAAATCCCAACCAAAAATTGTGATATCTGTGTACCCCACAATTTTTAAACTAAAAAAATAAAAATTTTAATCAGTTTATTCAAAATTATTTTGAACTTTAAACCTGTCTAATTTAATTTCTACCAAATTTTCATTGATTAGAAGATAAAGATTCAAACATACGTATCCTTAAATTCATATTGATTTTCTCAATATCGAAGCCAATAGGAGTGGATAAAGAATAATTGAAGTGGAGGTCATTCTATTTTTCACTTTAAGGATTAGTTAAGGAGTGGATATGCATTTTACAACCATGATGGTTCCATAAACAGGAGGACCTGATGGTGTGTCCAATATGTGCATAATATTTCATATATTTTATTGAGTATAAAACCCATTTTTATTGGATATTTTTTTATGGATCAAATGATTTATTTAAGTGTTTATGGATGATTTTAAGGAGTTTTGAATGAATTCAAACATCTAGGATAAATTAGAGAAAAAACTAAATATATAAGGTGTGTAATTTATAAACACCCATCAAGTAATTTTGCATGAGATACGACTTTTCCATCCCGAGTACATGCCCAAGTTGTGGACCAAGACACACACACCATATACTTAATGACACATGTTGTGTACCCCATTCCAGATTTGGATAGTGTCTGAAAGCTATGATACACGCTATGTATTTCATCACCACATGTAGTGTACTTCCACCAACTGACTGTTGATGCACATAATTCAATGGGCGACACGGTTGGCCATCTAATAGTGGATAAAATTGAGAATTGGATCGTTGAATAGAGTACATTCTATGTACTTTACATTACATTCCATGTAGTTAAAGTTTCTGTAAATATTGAGACAGACCTCTAAATTAACTGTGAGATATTCAAGGGGGAGGTGCTACTGCTCTAATGACTTGATCATTCCCTAAATATAATAAGAATTTATATTCATTTTATTACTATTTTAGTGTAATTATTATCTTCTCCCATATTCCACTCATATCCAAGGTAGGGGTTGATTTTATACTCAACCCTCATATTGTAATCATGGCCATAAGTGGTTAATTTATACATGTTGGGATTTTAATAAGACTGGGTGTGTTATAATTGATTTTTTGGTGCATTATCTCTTATTACTATCCTTATTTTATAATTTATTTAATTATTTTATTTCCAAATGCACTAGTTGTGAAATATTAGAATAATAATTGAACAAATGATAAAAAGTAGTTAAAAAAAAGAAAGCTCATGACCATTGGTTAAGTCTACTACCACATTTTATAGGGGTATTGTTTCAACCATGTTTTTAAGTAATTAACTAACAAACCATGGAATTTATTTCTAAAAGGCATAGTTATTTGTTATCAATCCAAGAAATAGTAACACAATTTAATCCCTATGGTAAACTATTTCATAATAATTTTAATAATGAGGAATTAATTTTATGATTAACCCTTATCCCATTGAAACCCCGACACACTTCTTTTCTAGATTTTATTCTTCCTTTTATGATTCCAATTATTTTTATAAATCAATTTAATTATTTCATCCCTTTACCTCTATTTGGATGGATAATCGACTGACTCTCACCGAATCGTTTCTACAATTACTTCTCTTATGTTCCATATGGGATCAAACCTAAATTCTACTAGCTACCCCTAAGTTAAGGTTCATTACTTCATATTTTTATGTCTAATTTCTTCATTATTTTCATGGGGACCTCAATCTTACATCTAAATGGATATTTATTAAACTGGAGGTTTGTATGCTTCTCTTGTAGAGGATTTATATCCATATAATCTAGCGATGTTATACTCTAATCCAATAGAATATCATCTATACATGGATGATGGGTTCCAATACGAGGAATACCCATGTACATACTTCACCCCCATTTCTTATTTTATGGAACCATTATTGAGTGACATCAAAAATTTATTATCTATGATATAAACCTTTACCACACACTAGTTGAAGAAAAAAAAGGTTGGGAAGACCTAAAAATTTGGTAGAGAAACTTTTCAAGATATTTATTAATATGTGTAATTTGATTAAGTGTAAATATGAGTGTTCTTATTATGTTTCAATTGAGGAAGCATGAAATGATGTGGAACCTACATGTTTTGAATTAAAAATTTCAAAAAAATGATATTCAAAACAAAAAAATTTGAATATGGGAACACATCATGTCATTCCAGTACTAAATTCGATCAATTATTCATTTCTAAACCCGCATTTGATTTGTCACATGTTCTGGAGGGATCTTATGATTATTTTTAGGTTTTTATAATTTCAGAGTTAGGATCCAAGGTGGTGGAGAACATAAAATATCTAACCAAGGAAAAAGTCCACCTTCGACATCTGATAGACACTAAGCAAGATTACTGAAAGATTCCACCTAGACTACATGAAGGTCATCATAGTTTTTTGCAAGATGATGGAACTAGACACATGTGGTGGTTCATAAAGTGGAATCTACATCCTTTATTAGACTATAGGTAGGTACCCTAATCTAGGTCAATCCAAATACCTAAAATAAATTTTCTTTCTAGGAGGCAGCCCAAACACTATCTTTTTCTTTCTCTATCATATCTTCAATAAATACATGGTCTTTACTTATCCTTTACACTATGATTACAATAATTTTTTTCTTTTCTTAAAACTAATGTTGAAACATGAATAAAATGAGACTACATGACACGTGTATCCATAAAAATGGTATTCACTTTTATGTTTAGTGTATATTATTATAGTACTTTTAGAATAAATATACATTGATTTGTTAAATAAATATGAATGAAACCTATGCTGATGGAATGATCACTGAAGTGTATCCAATCCATCATCAGTTTGAATCCATACATGCCCTACTTTTATACATGATTCATTATTTTTAACTTGTGTTTTAATTAATTGATTGTGATGTTTTCATAAACAATAAAATCAATGGAAAACCTGCTTTGATACCAATTGTTGGATCGAATATATAGATATGTATGTCTATTAGATGGAACAATACAAGAGGGGGGTGAATTGTAGGTTTAAAAACCTTTAAGTTTTAACACTTAAGAGATTACTTTAAATGATCTTAAACTAATACAAATACAAACACCCACATTTGTATTGAATATATAAAGGTATGATGTAATGTAATACTAATGAAATGTAAAACAATTGTATTCAAGATGAACAAAATAATAAGAGTAATATAAAGATGAAAAAAATTCTACCTTAAAGCGTATAGAATCAATCAATACAATATGTAATAGAATGGATGTAATTGAAACAATTACAAATGTATAAGAGATAAAAAAGGAAACAAAAACAATTTCCTTTTTAATACAATTAGCATCGGAAATGTAAAAGAATTACAATTCTTTTAACCCAAAGAGAAGGGTTATCCTTTCACCTAGGATAAAAGGTCTGTATCACCAACACCTTGGTGAGCCCTCGATACGATGATCGGACTGTCTGTCTGCCTATCCCCAGCAGCCCTCGATACGATGATCGGAACGTCCGTCTGCCTATCCCCGACAGCCCTCGATATGATGATCGGTCCGTCCGTCTGCCTATCCCTGACAACCCTAGATTTTTTAGGTAATCGACACCTCTGTCTTTCAATTACTTGAAATCCCTCGATAAGATGATCAGATGCAAAAAGCAGAAGAGAGAAGTCACAACATCTCTCTCTAGAATCTTGATTGAATCAGAGTATCACAGTTGTTTCACAAAGTCTCATTTGTTCGTTGTACTCTCAGCTTCAAATGACCTCTTATTTATAGGCCTCGGGTTCCAGTGGTCATGTTGCCTCCAACGGTCATATTTCTCCGAAAAACTCGGAGGGACTTGGACACCTGGCATCATAACGGTCATATTGAAACAGAAAGAACGACATCGTTTTTATTAGTTTGTAACTAACTCAACGACATCGTATTGGTTAAAACAGGATATATATCGATGATAAGAAATGGTACGATTCATATGAAACAAGTGTTTTTGAATAAGTACCAAAACAAGTAATGAAAGTATGAATATTAGAGTCAGTACAATACGATTGACAGAGTCAGTATGGTACGATTGACAGAGTCAGGATGATACGATTGACAGAGTCAGTACAATACGAGTGACAGAGTCAGTACGGTACGATTGACAGAGTCAGTATGATATGATTGACAGAGTCAGTATGATATGATTAAATATACATTTGTGATTTCCAAAACAAAATATAGAAGTCAAAAGATAACATTTGACTCAACAATTTCAAAATAAAAGAAAACCTATTGTGGGTCTGAATCGCGTGGTAGTGTCGTAACATAAGGTCCAATAAACCCATGTTTGATTCCTTCTAGTCAACTCAATTCCATACTTTTCCCTAAAATAAAACAACATGAGGTGTATTTCTATATATGTTGAGTGTTATATATATATAGTATTTTCATAAATATAAAAAAAATCAATCTTCATGAATATGGTGTGTGTTGATTGCCAGATTCGTAACCCTAGGTCTAAAAGACCTAGGTTCGAATTCAAATAGTCTCCACACAACATTCCATTTTCAAAAATAAAACCACATACAATGTGTTATTTATTTCACCATTCTAGTGTTTAAACTATTAATAAAATTTCAAAAAGAAAATAAAACTGTTGGTACTAGAAACTTTGTTATAATAGTTGAGGGAGCCCACTTGGATTGAACTAGTCACTGATTTGAATCTCACCCCGGGCGATGGAAAGAAGTTTTTAATTATCCTTTTAAGATTTTAGAACACATGATGTGTATTTTTCATATACAATACATGTATAGGTTTATTTTTGTATATATTTTATATATTTATAATTATAAATAATAATAAATAAATAGTTTATAATAATAAACACAAATTGAAATAATATTAATAATAATATAAAAAAATTAAACTAAATACATACATGGTATGTGGAAAAAAGAACATTCCATGTAACTCATATTTATATGTTAGTAGCCCTAACTTGAGCAGTACCCATACCGAGCCCCCCTTCTTCTCGTGTCATCTCATGTAAGATTTGGTCATCCAATTTACAATATATCAATTTAGGGAGTTTTAGCTTCATATTTCTCATCAATTTCACACCCAGATCTAGGTATATACTCCATCCACCATAATTTCAATGTTTTTTATGCTTTGTAGGCAATTTAGGGTTCTAGGTATCATCATCTGAAACCCCACAGATACACGATCATGCATGAAGAACACATTCCATGTTAATATAGTACATGACCACACATATTTATTACATAAAATTTGAAAAAACATGGCATGTGAGTTTATAACCCCCATGTACCTATGCCTATACTCCAATTAGGAAGAGGATGTGTCACAACTCCCACATGGACATGCTAACCATGTTTAAACACGTGGTGTGTGAGTTCAGTACATGTCATGTACTTCATCTACTTTGAAGCATCCATGTCATGGGAAACACATGGACTGGATTCCAATGTTAACAGACATGGCATGTTCATTTTTTACACATAGTGTACATTTCTATGGCAAAAAATGGGGAACTTGGGTGTCTTTGCAAGGAACATAGGTAGTATCCCGAGCACACTTCCCATCGTGTACCCTATAAATACATGTGTATATTTCTAAAACTATTTTTATTTCATTTTCATTATCTTTTTATTTTTCTTCTTATTTTTAGATCATGGAAGATGGAGATAGACCATGGGAGAAGAGACCTATGATATCTTTTGATGAGGAGTAGTCCACTGCACACTGTGTATGTGTGGAGACATTAGGAGTTCCTTATATGATGGATTTTCCACAGTCATAGTGGCTGGTCATAGAAATTATAACACCATTGGTACTACATTCACCCTCATTTATAGTATATCCCAATCCTACAACCACAAAGGCACCACCAACACTAACTTCTATGACACTGAGTACTTCCACATTAGTGGGCGCCACGACACCACCACCCTCTACTACATCATTGAAGCCTTATCCTTCAGTAGATGTATAGTGAGCATAGCTAGTGCCCATGGGAGACTAACCCTAGAAAAAAACTTATCTCATTTTTTATGAACAATATCCATCCAGTGATTGACTGTGATGTATTTCCTACCATATGATTTATCTAAGCATCTGGTTCCTCTACATGAGTATCCCAAAGAGGGTAGGACTCTTGGAGGAGATCAAGGAGCTTCTAGGGCACACTCATGTGATCTCAATTTTCCATATTATAACTCCTACATTTAGATATTTATTTTTAGAGTTTACTTTGACTTTTGAGTTCGATGGAGTAACCACCAAGAGACTCCAAGCAATACAATGGTCCTAGTTTGATTCTGATTAGGTGGTCAATTCTTCTCACTAACAATTGAAGAGTTTGTGTAAGGGTGAGACTTTTACCCACATCTATCCAACCCACACCCTATTGTTGGACTTACCCAACCCAATAGATCTAACTTAATCATAGTGTGGAGGGTGGTTGCTGGACCCTATTTTCGGTATGCTCCTACCTTATAGAAGAACACACTGATAATCTCTCCACCACTTTTTTCATCAACTACTATTTTAGTTCCATAATTTCCACATTCTATGAAGATGGGGGAATTATGTCTAGATAATACATAGATATAATTACCTGTATTTTCTTACATGGCTACCCAGACCTCCCATACTTTTCCACCTTCTACATCTACACAATGTTTACTAGCTTCCCAGACAACCTAAATAGCAGTTTCTATACCACTTGGTTGACACATTGTTTGGGGGATTTTGATCCCTATATACCTCAAGATTGTGTAGGTTATCCTTAGTATATGAAATATATATGTCTTATTAATATGGTAATAGTCTAGAAGTATATGGTAACCTATGTGATCATGCATGATCTCCCAACACCCATTATGGTGGGAGATAACCCACCCACCCCTTAGGGAATTTCTACTATGATACCACCACCATCACCTCCACTGGACAAACCTTACTATTCATATATTCCCACTTCTTCTACTAATCCATCACCTTAAACCATTCCCCCACCTGACCCGTACATAGCCCCACCTCCACCCGCATCCTCGACCGATACCCTAGTGTCTTCCTACCTTAACACCATAGACTGTATACTTACCACCATGAATCACCTGTTTGATAAGATAGAGGGAATTTTGGGAGTTATTTTATAGAACCTTGGCCTTTAATTTACACCAAAACATTAAATTTATCCCAAACCTCATCTATCATCCCTAATTGCTGAATATTTGGTTCTTTCCTTTGATAGCACAGACACCACTTCCACTGTTGGGGACTAAGATTTTTCTACCTATCCCACCCCATAGGTCACAAGACACATATCATCCACATCTTCTCTAGTTTCACTCTACCTACAAGATCTCCCATTCATAAACATTTCTTCTTCTGAGTCCACTCTATGAGTAATTCTTCCACACAATTTTTCATTTATATATATCTTTATTAGTTTTTTGATGTGATAATTTCATGATGTAGAATACTTTTTCTATTGCATCGACAGTCACATGTACTCTGGAGCATTACATGCATATACCTTGGAATTATTTATACTTTTCAAGATCACTACCATGGGAGTATTATTTTTTAATTTATTTTAATTCTCTTTCATTGGATTAATTCTTACACTACTCCCTTAGTCTAGTCAGTTTCTATTGTTTCACATCCTCTAATACTGCCTGGTGTTACACTTGGAGGACCCAGTGTGATATCAAGTGTGGGTAGAGTCTCTCAGGTACACTAGTATTTTTTCTTTATAACTAACCTAGAACACATCATTAATTATATTATATATTTTAAATATAGAAATTTTTGATTAATTATAATTATAAATAGTAAATACATAGGGGGAATTTTTAAAGTTAAATACTTATTTTAATTTTTTAAAGTATTTCAAAATGATTGCTGATATAGTTTTGATATTTGATATTAATTATTATAAATTTTAATTTATTAGACTGATTATATATATTCATGTCATTACCTAATTGAAATAATTTTTATTCTCATTCCTGAGAGGTATTCTAAACCCATTTTTACATTATTTCTTATACACACTTTATAGAGATATTTTTGGGATATACTTAACTACTATAATTTTCATGTTTTTCTTATCAAAACATGAATATTTTAAATAAAATTAAAATGACTAGGTAATTAAATTGATATATTCAAACCCCTTTTGACTTTGAGACCCACCCTACATTCTATCTTTTAAAACCCATAAAAACCATGAATTTCCTTGATAGAAAGCCACATTACAAGCATAATTATCCTTTCTAACCTAATTATTTGATTATATTTAATGATTATTCATTTGATATTTAAAGAGTGAGTTTAGTGATTCATGGTATATTTTGGTGATCCACTATGAAATCATGTATGGGGGAGAGTCTCTCTTTTTTATCTGGGAAAAAGGGTTCAAAAACCACTATTTCTTTTGTTTCTAAGTGGTCTTCAAAAAATACTATTGTTGATAAATAGAAAAATTGAAAATAGGGATAAATTAATTTATCACACTCACATATGGTTTATGAACCCATGTTAAAAAGGATAGAAAATGGCTGTGTTGACCTTTGTGAGATTTTAAATGGGATTCATTTTCATTAAGCTTTTTCATTGAATATCATGCTTTATTCTTAAAGAATTAAACCTCCTTTTTAATCCTTTGAGCTTATTTTCACATCATTACCTACATACTCTTACCCTAAGAATCATAATAACCTTAATAAAAGACCTCCTGATTTTTTCTGATTTAATTTATAATTAATGATTTAGATTATTTGAAAGCTTACCGATGGAGTGTATATACTTGATATTGATCATAACTATGATGATATTGAGTGATGAGTGAATCATTTTCTTGGTAAGGTAAATCATCAAGTGGAAATAGAATTTATGAAATGTTGAAAAATTTTAATAAAAGAGGATAAAATTATTTAATTTAATTGTATACTAATCATGATTATAATAACTTGAGAATTAGATAAGTTTTGGACTTTTTGAAATTCTCTACTATGATTATTATATTTATAAGTGTAATTAATTGAATTATTACCTTTTAGATTATGGATTATTTTAATTCAATGTTGAGAGTTTTCTTGAGGAAAAACAAATAACAAAGTATGAGGGAGTTTTATGTGAATGATATATGCATAATCTTTCTTACATTTTTTTGAGTATAAAACCCATTTTCACTAGATTTTTTTATGAATCAATTACTTTTTTTCGGTGTTTATGGATGATTTTTCAGGTGTTTCCAGTGAATAAACATATATGAGATGAATAAAATAAATAAATAAATATAAATGAATTGTTATTTATAAACACACATCAAGTACTTTTACATGAGACACAAATCGACTAGCTTGAGTACACACCCAAGCTATAGACCATGCCACACACGCCATGTACTTAATGAAACACGCCATGTACCCTATTTTAGAAGAAATTGGTGGATGAAAGCACTGATACATTCGATGTATTTATGAAACATATGATGTTTACTTATACTAACCGACCACCAATGCACATAATTCAATGGGTGGCATGGTTGGCCACCTATCAATGGTGAAAACCGAGAATTGACCGATTGACCAGAGTAAAAACTTTTTACTTTAAAGTAAAATTCATGTAGATAAATTTTATAAAAATAGAGGAAACCATACATATTAAGTGTATTATATTAAAAGGGGAGGTTCCACCACTCTTCCGACTTGATCTTTCTTTGAAGCCAATAGGAATTTCTCTTTATTTTCTTCCTTATTTAGTGTAATTCCTCTCTTCTCCCTTATTCCTCTCAAATCCATAGTAGGGGTTGATTTTATACTCAAACCTAACACCATGAACATGGTTATAAGATGGAAATTTCTATGTTTTGGGGTTTTAATAAGACTATGGGTGTGTTATAATTGAATTTCTGGTATGTTATCTTTTATTGTGATACTTGTTTTATAATTAATTTAATAATTTGATTTAGAAATGCACTACTTGTGTCATATCAGACCAAGAATGACACAACTGGTGATAAATAAAGGATTTAAATTGTGAAAGCTCATGACGATTGAGAAAGTCTGCTACCATATTCCTTTTAGGGGTATTGTTTTGACCATGTTTTTAATTGATTAATTACCCGACCAAGGAATTTATTTCTATAAGGAATAATTATATTTTATCAGACCAAGAAAAAGTAACATGATTGAATTCCCATGGTAAAATATTTGATAAATAATTTTAATACTGAGGAATGAATTTTTTTATTATCCCTAATTGAATTGAAACCACATCATGCTTGTTTTTAGATTTTCTTCTCCCTTTTATACTTACAACTTTTTTCACAAATAAATTAAATTATTATATATCATTACCTATATTTGAATGTATAATCAACAAAAAATTAATGAATTGAATCTAAAATTTATTCTCCCTTGTTCTATGTGGTATTGAACCTGACTTCCAATAATTACCCAATTAGTTGGTTTAGAGACAAACAATTTGTCACATCTCATGACGGGTGTTTCACCTGAAAAGATATTTATTATAGAATTTTTACCTAACTATAAAAGGAAAAAATAAGGAAATATATACATTCAATTATGTAATAATCTATATAATCTCCTTTTGAGTACTAGGATACGTTTAAGAAGTAGTGTACCAGTTTTACGCATTAAGCCACCAAGAAGCATCACCTGTGTTCTTTTAACAAGGACCATATGATAATGATATAAACTCATTAAATGAATCATATAGAATATAATTAAAAGAAAATTCACCACTATAATCCAAGGGGATAATAGATAATATTTATTAAAACTTTCAGCAATTCTGTATGAGAGGTACATGAACAAAAGGAATCCCTAAGGTAATAACTTTATATTCATCACCTTTGCTAGACTCTAGACTTGAATATCTAGTGAAACCTGTGATACATATGACCTTGTGTTGGGAATAAGTTGGATTATGATATTTTTTAATGAACTAAGTATCATCTTTTGTTATCAAGTATGTTTGAGAAGAAAGGAAGTCACTTCACTTTGTATAAGTGGGTGAAGAAAGACAGGAAAGTTACAATACTTTCCATGGTAAATATGATGATGATTTGCTGATATGTATTTTACAAAGATCATAAGTTGTTTGTAGAACTTGCGATGAAATCTTTATGAAGTAAAGTGGGAGAAAATATGTGGTTAATCCGTATGGTTGGTCTTGTAGAAGTAGGTGTATAAGGTGGCATAGTTTTCCAAATTTGCCAAATTTTTGGGGTCCAAAATTTAGAGTTGGGATATCATTGTGAAAAGTGTATTTTCTTGAATATATTATAAAAACATGGAAAAGGCATGAATTTAATAAATATAGTATTCATGAAGTAGATTTCACAAAGACATGAAGAATGTTGACGGTGTGGTTCGTGATTACCACGAGTTTTGCGAATGGTAGAGGTGAAGAGATTTGCAAGAAAGCATTGTAGTGATGAATAGAATTGTGAGGGGAGTATAGATGTGGTGCAAAGGAATAAGGATAATTATGGTGACACAAATTATTTTAAGGAATGCTTCATGATTACTATGAGATTTTCAAATCTAGAAAATAGTCATGGTGCTTCATGAAACAGAGTGAATTTTAGTAGAAATTTTAGAGCTTTGCAATTTGGTGCTGACATGGTGCTGAGGTGGATAGAAGGTTTTGAAGTCAGTGGAAAAAACCTATAAATATTCCCCTACCCCCTTGAAAAAGGAGAGAGATTGAACGATAATTTTAGAGCTCTCAAATTGCGAAGAAGGTTCATGGAGAAAGTGATATCTGCAAAGGTAGTGAGATCTACGAAGGAAAGTAGCTTCGCGGTGAGCCGTTGAGATTTGTGAAAGAAGTGAAATTCACAAATAAAAATATATGCTCCAAGAAATAGTGATCTCTACAATCTAGTGAGCTCTGTGAAGTAGAGTGCTTTGCGAACTAGAGTGCTTTGCGAAGCTGGGAGCTTCACAAAGGATATTTGTGAAGGAGATCTATGAGTTGAATATTTGAATACCCAAATTAAGTGAGAATTAATTTCAAGTGGATCAGGATATGACTGAGGTATATGACTAAGTATTATTACAAAGTTTAGGTTGTTTCTATCAGCTTCTGCATTGGAAAGATAAGAGTTGTTTTCAAAGATCAGATTTAAGAAAGTTTGTCAAGAAGCACAAAGATATTGCTTTACCCAATTTGTGCTAAGAGGGTGCACACATACTTGAGGATTATCTCCTAAGTACTAAATTAGTGAAAGTTAATATCCTACTCATTTTATTCCACAAAAAAGGATTGTTTTCTAGTGGATTTTGTGGTACTAGATTATTTCTGTACTATACCAAGGATGTATCTACTCTTGTTGAGTAGTGAACCTTTTAAATATTGTGTTCTTGTGGTTGTGTGCATTAAGTAGGGAAATAAATCTTTAACAGGAGTTGAAGGTTGTTTCAAAAAGAAAGGAAACATAAAAATAAAAGATATCATTGATTCACCCCCTCCCCCTCTTAGTGATACTTAGATCTGACTGGGAACTTCAATTGGCATCTGAGGAAGGTTCCCTTTGTTTGTTCTTTACTGAAGTTTTGAAGATAATTTTTGATGGAGAATCTAAATTGCGTGAATAGTAAGGGATTTTTGATATTTTATGGTAAAAATTATCATATCTATAATGATAGAATGATTCCTTATCTTATGTATCTTGGATATGAAGTTCTTGAAACTACAAGAGATATATTTCCTTATATTGATGAAAAGGTTCCTCTTACTCCTGCAAATAAGAAGAATCTTGAGAATGATGGAAGAGTTGAAAATGAATTACTCTCATCTCTTTCTCAGAGTGTATTTTTAAGAGTGAAAGGTGTCGCTACACCCAAAGGAATATGAAAAAATGGAAAAATATCTATGAAGGAAATACAAAAGTGAATAAGGAAACACATAAAATCTGGAGGCTTAAGTATCAAGACTTAAAGATGGGTGGGCATGAATCAGTTAAGGAATTATTTTCTAGGGTAAATGAAATTTTTAGTATAATCATATGTTTTGGTGAAAAGTTAGAGGATTATATAGTTGTTGAAAAGATCTTGAGAATTATTCCTAACAAATTTGAGGCTAAATTTTCATTACTGGAAGATAGATACCCTGAAACATTATCTCTGGATGATTTTCATAGCACTCTCATCACTTATGAAATGAGAAAGAAGAAGAATATGAAGATCAAAGTAAAATCTGATAGAGAAGTGTCTTTCAAGGCTTTAAATAAAGATAATCCAAAGAAAATTATTATTTAAGATGAACCTGGTGAATCTGACTATGAAAAGAAGGTATGTCAAAATTTTGATGAAATTTTATCCTTGTTTTCTAAAAATGTGAAAAGAGGCACATGGAAATACAAAGGGAAACTCCCATTAAAATGTTTTGAATGTGGAGTTGTTGGCCACTTTGGTTCCAATTACCCTAAAATATGGAAAGATGAATACAGTGATGAAGAATAAAGAAGACCAAGAAGGTCATAGAAGAAACAATGTGACAAAGATAAATATTCTGAGAGAGGTAAGGATAAAAGGTTCTTTAAATAAAAAATAAGAAGATTTTTGTCAAAAAATGAGGTAGATGATGATAGTGAGACTGAATCTAAAAAATCTATTACTGAAAAAGATAAAGAGAGTTACTTTTTTCAATAGTGAATAATGAAGATTATGAGAGAAATAGTACAGAATAAGATGAAACTTAACTCGAACAGTATCTAAAAGAAGAGATGAATGAATTTTTGAGAAAGATCATAAGGCTTTAGAATTAAAAAAGTAAATCGAAAAATGAAAAATCTTTATCAAATAACCAATAATGTTTTCCTAATAAGAAATAAAAAATTTAAAAGGATATTGATGATATAAAAAATTCTATCGAGATTGAAAAGAATTGAAATGATCACTTAGAAGTAAAGTTGAATGAAAAAGAAGATGATTTGTAAATTTTTCAACATAAACTTTCTAAATATGAGGAAAGGAACACATGGTTAAAAAACTCTGTTACAGAAGTTGGTGAAAGTTATACCGATAATGAATCTAAGAAGTATCAAAAAAAGTTACCTTCAAAGGTTGAGAAGAAATATGGAACTGGTTATGATAAGAACAATTTTAGAAAGTCTACATATGTGGTTAAAGTTAGAAATACTGAAAAATCAGAAGCATCTAAAAATCTCGAGTCCAGAAATATTTCTACTACTTCTGGTTCTAGTAAGACAGAACAAAAATCTAAGATGAATAAGAAAGTTACAATTGAAAATATAAAGGTCTATGGTCAGAAAAGTTATGGTAAGACTATTGTTGAGAAGTATGTTCACAACTCCAGTCAGTATGGAAGTTTCAGAGGGAAATATTCATTCTATGTCTACTGTTGGTATTGTGGTGGATTCAGACACATGGAAAATATGTTTTGGTTCAACCAACAACATTACTACTATTCCACAAGCTTTAAAAGACAAGGATTGTGGGGGATTCAATATTTTCAAAAGAAAACCCCCAAAATAAATTCCAAAAGACATTTTAGAAGGTTGGTGTGAAAGTTAAGAAAAGCTTCCAAACATTGAAAACTATCTGTGAAAGATGTGATAGACCTGGACATCTTGATAGGGGTTTCCTGATTGTGTTATCAAAACAAGAAAAGTTTTTTAAAAATTCTTAGAAGCTATAGATTTTAAAGTCTAAGAAAGATAGATCTGCTGGGTCTAAAAATAAAGAGTTCTTGGCTGTCTGGCTAGAACACATGGACTTGGCTAGGAGATTGGAGGAAGCACAACCAAAAGTAGAAGAAAAGGATGAACATAAAGCTCTTGTTGTTAAAACTAATTTGAAAGCTATGAAAGGATAATGAATATATATCCTTGATAGTTTTTTTCATCTCATATGAAATGAGACTTAATGCTGTTAAAGAATGTGGAAGATTTAAAATAAGGAACAACAACATTTGGAAATGATGAATCTCTAAGGATCAAAGGTGTTGGATAAGCCATCATTGGAAAAGAAAAGATGAAATTAAAAAAACACTATATGTTGATGGGATGAAACACAACCTTCTAAGTGTGTCATAACTCTATGATAAAGGAAACAAAGTTATCTTAAAAAAATATGGGTTTGTTGTGAAAAGTGAAAAGGATGGAAATCTATTTACAAGAGGTCAACATACAAAAGAGAATTTGTTCCAAGTTGGTGAAGTATAGAACTCTTTTTACATGGGTGTGGTGGATGAAAATCAGTTATAAAATAAAAGACTGGGACATATGTGTCAAAGAAATATGTACAAGTTATCAAAGATAGACAATGTCTGAGATATGCCTAATTTATAAAGAAGAAGAGATTAGTGTTTCAATATTTGTGAGAAAGGGAAGATTAAAAACTCTACGCATAAGAGAGTTGAAATTATCTCAAAACAACCCTTTGAACTCATACATTATGATATCTATGGACTAATGATCAAGAAATATATAAATAAAGATAAGTACTTTATTACCTTCATTGATGAATTTACATGCATTACTTGTGTTATGTACACGAGACATAAGTCAGATGATCTAAAAATGTTTAAGATTTTTAAAAGGAAATTAGATAAGGAATGTGATTATTCTATGAAGAATTTGAGAACTAATAATGGTGGTGAGTATAAGAATGAAGAGTTTGAAAGTTATCTTGAGAAGCATGGAATTCAGTTTGAGTTTAGTTCACCATAAACACCTCAACAAAATAGGGTTTCTGAAAGAAAGAATAGAAGTTTGGTGGAAATGGGGAGAACTATATTACTTGAACATAGTCTTTCTCATTATTATTGGAGGAAATCCATTAGCACTAATGTGTATATTTAGAACCAATGTTTCTATAGGAGAAACTCAGATATGACTCCATAGGTAATGTTCTATGAAAAAAATCCAAGTCTGAAACACTTAAGAGTTTTTGGGAGTCCATGCATTATTAAGAAGAAAGGTGGAAACCTTGGAAAGTTTGAGCAAAGAGGAGGTTATGGAATTTTTATTGGATATCCCCATAAGGAAGAGGATATAAATGTCTCAACAAAAAAACATGAAGAATTATTGATTCTATAGATGTGTTTTTTTGAAAATGTTGAGAAAGAAAAGAAGTAAAATGCTGATGTGGAAGTTGAGCAGGATATAGAATATTTTTTCAACAATTATGATAATGATATAGATTATGTTAATCCTACTCAAGAAGAAGAATCCGACTCAACAATCTCAAGTGACTAGGATGAAATTTGACCAACTCATCCTAGGCTGAGGAAACTTGTGGAGGCCCAGAACATTATAGGAGATTAACATCATAGGGTTCAAAAATTGAAGATATTTATTTTGATGAAACCTTTTCTTCAGTGTCAAGGTTAGAAACAATCAGAATTATTCTTTCCATTACTACACAATGAGGTTACAAAATCTTTCAAATAGATGTAAAATCGGCATTCTGGAATGGTGATCTTGATGTGGAAGTTTACATTAATCAACATTGTGGATTTGTTATTGGGAATGATGAATGTTTTGTATGCTGGTTGAATAAGGCTTTGTATGGGCTGAAACAATCTCCAAGGGAATGGTATTTTAAATTGGATACTTTGTTGAGGAAGATGAATTTATGAAAGGTAGATTTGACAACAATAATTATATCAAGGAGTGTCAGGAGTTTTCTCTAATCATAATTGTTTATGTCGATGACTTTATCTTTGCTGGGAATGATGAATGATCTTGTGAAATATTTGATAAGGAGATGAAAAATTTATTTGAGATGTCCATTATAGGAGAAATAAAATACTTTCTTGGGATACAAATTTAACAGAAGAAGAATCATATTTTTCTATCTCAAGAAAAGTATGCTAAGGAACTTCTGAATAAGTTTGGAATAGAAAATTTAAAACTAGTGTCCACACTGATTTTAGTGGGAACCAAGTTGTCTAATGATGGATAAGGTAAGAAAGTTGACCAGAAAGAGTTTCGAAATATGATTGTAAGTTTATTACATTTGATTACCTCAAGACTAGACATCGTCTATGTTGTTACCTTATGTGCAAGATTTCAGAGTGCTCCTAAAGAATCACATTTGATTGCTGGAAAAATAATTCTTAGATATATCAAAGGAACAAAAAATTTTGGAATCAGTTATGATGGATCAAAAAATATTAATATATTTGGGTATTCAGATGTTTATTGGACAGGAAACATTGATGATAGAAGATCTACATTTGGTGGAGTTTTCTTTCTGGGTAAAAGTTGTGTTAGTTGGTATACAAATAAATAAAATTTAGTAACTCTTAGAATAAATGAAGCTAAGTATGTTTCTACTACTCAAGCTTCTACCCAACTTATGTGGATGCAGACTCAATTGTAATATATCCTTGTTGAAGTAAATCTAACCTTGCTATTGGTATGTGATAATCAGAGTGAAATCAATCTTACAAGGAATTTAGTAAAACATTCTTGTTCAAAACACATTGACATAAATTACCAATCCATAAAAGAACAAGTGGAAAAGAATGAATTGAGGTTGGAGTATGTTCCTACATCGGAACAAGTTGCTGACATATTCACAAAACCTTTACCAAAAGAACCATTTGCTAAATTTTGGTTGAATATGGGTGTCCAACCTCCTTATCATAAAGGTTGAGGTACGTGTATCTGTCCCATCTCTCATCTCACCTTTGTATAGTGTTTTCAAGGGGGATAATTTTCATAACAATCTATCCTTATGGTTTCATGTATAAAGTGGGAGCTATGGGTAAGCTATTAATTCATCATGTAAATGTGTGAACTATTCTAATTGTTTGTTGGAATGGTTGCAGAATGGTTATAGAATGGTTGTTGGAAACAAATTTTCTATTGTAGGGATGTTGAAAAAGTAAAGAAGGACAAGGAGGAAAGATGATGCGATGTGGTTTCATAGTCACTACTTTTGGACAACATGGTCTTGTGTTCAATAATTCTTATTTCCTACAATGATTTGGATCACGTAGTCTTAGAATTGTTGATAAGTGACCCATTTCTCGAGGTTTCAAAGTTTAGTGATTTATAAACCTTGGTTGACAACAAAATCCAAAGGGGGAGATTCTTGGGACCATGTTGGATGATGAAGTCTTTGGATGAACTAAGTATCTTCTCTTGTTGTCAAGGAAGTTTTAGAAGAAATGAAATCACATCACATTGTATAAATGGGTGAGGAAAGATAGAAAAGTTTCAATACTTTTCATGGAAAATCCAATGATGCTTTGATAATTCATATTTTAAAAAGATCATAAGTTGGTTGGAGGACTTCTGTTGTAATATTTATTAAGGAAACTGGGAGAAAATATGCGATCAATGAGTATGGTTAGTCTTTCATAAGCAGGTTTCTAAGGTGTCTCAGTTTTCCAGCGTTTTCCAAATTTTTGGGGTCCAAAATTTGGAGTTGGGATAGAATTGCGAAAAGTGGATTTATTTTAATATCTCATAAAAACATGGAAAATGCATTAATTTCACAAATATGAGATTCATGATGTATATTTCAGGAAGACATGAATAATGTTAAGGGTGTGCTTCACAATTACAATGAGCTTCGTGAATGGTAAAGGTGAAGAGATTTGTAAGCAATAATTATGGTGGAGAATAGAATTGCAAGTGGAGCATGGAGGTAATGAAAAGTAAGAAGAAGAATTGGGGTGGAACTAAGAATTTAATGGAACGCTTCGTAATTACGACGAGCATTGTGAATCTAGAAAATAGTCATGGTGCTTCTCGAAACAGAGTAAATTTCAGTGAAAATTTTGGAGCTCTGTGATTTGGTGCCAACATGCCGCATAGGTGGATGGAAGGTTCTGGAGTTGGTGGGAAATACCTCTAAATATACCCCTACCCCATCAACAAAAAGAGAGAGACTTAACTAGAATTTTAGAGCTCTTAAATTGTAAAGAAGTTTCACAGAGAAAGTGAGTTATGTGAAGTTAGTGAGCTCCGTAAAGGAAATGAGCTTCACGGGGAGCCTTTGAGCTTTGTAAAAGAATGAAATTCGTAAATACCAATCTATGCTCCATGAAATAGTGATATCTATGAACTAGAGTGCTTTGTAAACTATAGTTCTCTACAAATCTAAGAGCTTCGTGAAAGAGATCTACGAAGGAGCTCTGCAAGCTGAATATTTGAATACCCAAATTAAGTGAGAAGTACTTTAAAGTGGATCAAGATATGACTGAGGTATATGAATAAGTATCATTATAATGTCTAGGTTGTTTATATCAGCTTCTAGATATGAAAGAGAAGAGTTTTTTTCAAATATCATATTCGATAAAGTTTATCAAAAAGCATAAAGATATTGCTTTACCCTATTTGTGATAAGAGGGTGCACACATACTTGAGAATTATCAACCAAGTACTAAACTAGAGAGAGGGAATATCCTACTCATTGTATTCCACATCATAGGATTTTTTTCTAGTGGATTGTGTTGTACTGTATTATTTTCTTACCATACTAAGGACATACCTACTCTTGTTGAGTAGTGAACTTTGTAAATCTTATGTTCCTGTGGTTGTGTGTGTTCAGTAGGTAAAGAACTCTTTAACAGGAGGCAAATGTTGTTTCAAAAAGAAATGAAACATAAAAATAAAATATATCACTAATTCTCCCCCTCCCCCTCTTAGTGATACTTAGATCCTGACTAAGAACATCACCTTGAAGCAAACTAATGAACAATAACCACCAACCAAGTTGTGTGATTTTTGTTCATCCCATAATTATTTTGCCAACCAGTGTTCTAAAGTATATAGAATAATTATTTTTTAAACAACATTATATCCAATAAAATATTCACAAAAAAACTTAGGACATAGAGAACCTTTCCACATCAGATTTTTATTTAAGAAACCAAAAAATCAATCAATACCTCCCTTCCAAAACTAGTGCAAAAAACCCCATTCCTGTAAAAAAACCAATTACAACACACACCACCCTTCCTACAGCCTTACAATAAGTCTTACAACCAAATTTCATACTAATGACCCCTCCTTTACAATAAAATAAATCATATAATCAACCTTAAACTAGTGCACCAACACTTGTAAAACAACTAGATCCTCAAGTTGACAATATTAAGAGTGAAGTGGGAGATATTAGAAACCATATCAATATTTTGGTGGAGATTTTATCTAAAAACTAAGAAAATGGAAAACCCATTCAGTTCCCAATTTTATGGGGAATGCGATAATGATAACCATTAGAAATGATAATAATATTAACTACATGACCACATTTGATCTTGAAAAAAATCAATTTAATGGTGAGGAAGGATATGTTGAAGAACCTGAATAGGCACAACCTAACATTGAAAAGAATACTATAGAGGACGCAGAACAAAACCACGTAAAACTAGTACCTGAAAATTTTTAGGTATATTCCTAAAAAATACCCCTATGAATAACTAAAGAAAGATGAGGAAGGAAAATCTGATAAAATAATAAATAAACAAGAACCACCCCTATAAATTTAGAAATGGGAGAATAAATACATACAACTATCTTTTCCATCAAGAATTATTCATTCTAAGAATATCTAAAAAGAATAAATTCAAATATAACTTTTGGAAATCTTACAGAAAGTTGAGATTGACATCCCCATTTTGGAAGCTCTAAAAAATCCCTAAGTGTAACAAGTTACTTAAATAATTTTTTAAAAATAAGAGGAGGATTTAATGAAATTAAATATTTAATTTTGGAATAAGTGCCTCAGATTTAATCACACCACAACCTCTAAAAAATTTCAAGATATAAAGATATTTTCTATCCCTTTCACCATTGGTTCCATAACATTTTATGATGGTGTATATGACTTAATAGATTCTATAATTTTCATGGATAACTTTATGTTTACATATTTATAGATTTTGGAATTAAATCTAACAAAATTGGTGGTGAAACTTGCAAATTGATCTTCTACTTTTTCAGCAGCAGTCTTGGAGGATGTGTTAGTTAGAGTACAATACCATATTTTCCTAACATAAATCTATATAATAAACATGGATAAAAAAACATCACCATGAAAATCACTAATCATTTTGGGGGAACCATTCCTAAATAAAACCTAGACAATCATCAATTTATATAAAGGAAACCTCACAATGGATAATAGAAAAAACATTATCAAAATCAATAACTTTAACTCTTTGAGGAACCCTTTATATAACAACTCACTTCTTACACTTTTAAGCATTAAATATAATGAACTTGGAGGATATCAGGGTATGTTACAAGAATTTTTAGCTATATGGAAACGTTTCATTCCTGAAAATACCATGGATAATGTATATATCTATAATTTTAGAGAATCTATTTTATATTTGAGGAAGAGTAAATTCATGATTTAGGGGTGAGGAACCCAAATTTAATTTCAACATTAGAATAACCCCCAATTTTGGAACTTAAAACTTTACCCACTAATTTGAAGTATGTACACCTCATTGAAAGAGAGAAACTATATGTGACCATTTTTTATAATTTATCCATGAATCAAGAACATAAATTTATTGAGATTTTGAGAAAGAATGTGCAGGAAATAGGTTGGAGTTTAGGTGATATTTTAAGAATTAATCTAAAAATATACATGAAAATAATTTTACTTGAGGAAAATTCTATATTTGTTTTGAAGACCCATAGTATCCTAAATTCACCATGATGGATACTACTAATAAGGATATTGATAAGCTATCAGAAGTAGGGATTATTTTTACAATTTTGGGCAGAAAATGGATGACCCTTATTCATGTAGTTCTTAAGAAAACAAGACCGACTATTGTAAGGAATGAAAAATGTAGCGACCCTGACCCCAGTAACTGGGATATGATGTTTACATTATTATATTGGTATAAGATATTAGGAATAACATCCCTAAGGACCAAATAGCTTAGTAGTCTTGTAAATTAGATACATAATTGAAATTTTCATTACAATTGAAAACATAAAATACACAATGTGTTTTATTTGATAACACCATTATTATTCATAGAATATACCTTCATATCAATCAAAACATTCTTCTGGGTATCTTGGGGAAAATAAAATATAAAAAAGGGGTGAGGTAATATGTTCAGTAAAGGTAAGTATACAACGAAAGCTACGAATAAATAAGTCATAATCAACATGGAAAGGTAAATAACTAAAACACATTCCATTTAATCATCAATAACTTGATCATAATATTGGATAAATAAATTATGATCAAATAAGTAAATATAAATAATCACATGAGCTTAAAACTTTTCCATGGATATTATAACTAATAAAATAATAACATGGAATATCAATAACTAAATTCATAATGATGGAATGAATAATTGAAAAAATATTAAAAATATCATCATGTACTCATTCCATGACTTCTTACCATCTAGAACTCACTCCAAGACATCTTACATAAATGGGTAAGGCCTTAGCCAAATACACAATCTAATTTGTCTCATGAGACCTACCGATGCATCGAGGGGCTATGTAATTCTAGAACCCACCCATCAATTAATAAGTATAATTCATTCCTCATATAAAATTGGTGAAACATAATCAACATAATCATTCATATTGAAAAACTAACAAATTAAATGTTAATACTTACCCTAATAAATAAACATAATCATAAACTATGCAGAGTAATATGATGAATGGTAATAAAATTATACATCCCTAGTAAAAATTATCATAAAATATATAGGTAAATAATAAGGATGGTATCAATACAATATATACCTAGTGTATCATAATTAAAATAAAAGTTTGGTGTCATTTATAAATAGAAATATCATAAAAATGTCATTAAAAACATTTTTGAGGAAAATAACCTTTTATCTTTGAAAAATTTTTAAAACAAAAAGTTAAAAAAATATTTTGAAAACACTTTTTTGAAAAAAACCCTTTAAATATTGTAAAAAATTCTTCAAAATATCTATTGTTTATGATGGAGGAAAATTCCATTCATGCCATGCACATTAAAATAAATATTCCTTTTACATTTTTGGTAAAATATAAATAAGACATGTTTAGAAAACAACATGAAGATTACTTTAAAAAAATATTTTTAAAAAATTTAAAAAGGGTAAACATTTCTTAGTAAATCATTTTTATAAGTCTAATAACACTTTTGAAAACATTTTTATAATACATGTATTTTTATGAAAAAAGATTTTTGACTGAAGAGATAAATAAAGTTGGATTTGCTTTAAAAAAAAATTTCCAATCATTTTAAGAACCAAAGAGTTGAAAAATTGTTCTATTACTTAAAAAATCTAATTAATAACTATATTAGAATAAAATATATTGATTTTATTATATAAATATTAAATAATACCCCCAAGAAAGACTTAAACAAAAACAATCCTGAATAATGGTGAGATTGTGTAATAAATCCTTACCACTTCGGTAAATTTTGAATAATAATCCCCATGAAAGAAATAACTTAAAATGAAAATTTAAATACCATTAAAATAAATAGATTCATGATATAACATATCTAAATGTACAGTATATATGCCACACAAATGAATAAGTGGTTATTATGGCGTATGTCTCACGGAAGTAAAAGTGAGATAAGAAACTCTTACCACTTGTTTGAATTCCTTTGTATGGTGATAGTATTTAATTTTATTACCTATTAATTAAATAACCATACTAATATTTATCATACCATATATTATTTACAGATATACTTTTATCACTTTTAGCAATTATTTGTTAAAATCACTGTTTTGAGTGATGATTACTTCATTTTCATGTATATTTTGGTTTCGTAATTTTGGTCCTTTTAATTTGGTCGTGGTTACTTTATATACAAAATTTTAAAAATTAAATAAATATCATATATATTCACTATATATTTATTTATAGTAATCTATAAAATTTAGAGACAAAAAATGGATTACATTGTTCTTGGAGACGGTAGACCGTATGTACGCATAAACAATGTTTCTATTTTTATCAATGGATGGAATAAAAAGAAAATAAATATTAAATAAACTTTAAAGAATAATTATTATATTATATATATCATTTATATTAATAAAATCCATCCTTATTATCATCCATGTGAAAATAAAATAAAAAACATTTCACATCACTATGTAGAAGCGGTAGTCCCCACATTCGTACGAGCAACATTATTATTTTCCAATGGATTAGAATATAAGAATTTATATGTGATATTATATTTCTATAATTATTTTTATATCATAAATATCAAATATATCCATTAAAATTTATCTTTAATACCTTTCATGAAAAAAATAATCTAAAAACAAATCACATCGCTTTGCGAGGAAGTAGTCCACTGTACACACAAGTGACATTATCATATCCATCATGGGATGAAGAGTAAGAAGGTATATGTGATATAATACACCCATAATAATAATAACATAATAAATATCATACATAAACATTAAATCCATCATTATATCTATCCATGATAGGTGGTGATGGAAAACGAATAACATTGGTTCGCAAGGTAGTAGTCTGCCAAACACACGAATAATGATTTAATAACCCATTTGAAAAAAGAAGAGATGGATATAAGTAATGAAATTAACATAAAAACATATAAGTATAGTTAATACACTAATTTTATTATATAATAATGTTTTAATAATAATTTTAGGATGTGGAGGAATACATAAAATAAAACACTCGGTTAGGGATGTTACCTCTTCTTCAGACAACATTTTTTGTTTTGCACCAAAATCATTCCTAGGTTGGATTTCTGACCAAAATAAGGCTTATAGTATGAGATTAGGGAATTAATGAAGTGATTTTGGTAGGTATTGGATAAACCAATTTGTTTTTATGTGTGAAGAGGATAGGAGAGGGGGTGACCTTTATAAGTGAGGTTAGTGGCACACTTGTAATTTTTGAAAAGAAAAAGGTTTCCCCATGTTTTCCACATGAAAAAGGATTAAAAATGGTAAATTACAGAAAATATAAGATATAAGGTCTAAATATTACCAAAAATGGGTGTTTTACATGTTTTAGGTCCTTTTTAACCCTTATATTTTTACTTTAACCTCAGCAAACCCATTTTTACCTTAACCGCGGTAAATAAGTTTTACTATTTTTACAATTAATTATGGTAAGAAATTAAGTTGAACTTATTAAATAATATAAATTATTCTGATTAAAAATATTTAATACATTTTTTCAAATTCCATTCACATAAGTAGAAAATTTCAATTTAAAATTAATCCCACATATGCAATGAGAAAGTAAATTTTCAAAGAGAAAATGTTAAAAATTTTACAATGTTTTTATATGAAATTTCAAAATTAAATTAATTAAAATGACCTAAATTTGATTAATAGATATATATTTGAAATAATTTTACTTTAAATACTATATTAAAACAATTTTTAAGTTTTTAAAGTCCTCAAAAGAAATGAAATTTCTTAACAAAAACTAGTATTTTCACTATTCACTTAAAAATTTAACTTTTTAGAAAATTCTATAAAATTGACACAAAGAAAATTTTAAAATTTTGATTTAAAAAATGAATTTTATTTTTTAAAATAATTTTTTGTTTAAAATTGGTAAAAATTAATTTTAAATTATGTGATAAAAGCACGACTAGACACCCTTTTTGAACAAATACAATTTTTTAGAAAACATTTTATTTCAAATAGTTATTATTTTATTTATAATCAATAGATAACCAGTTAATTTATTTTATTTATTTATAAACAATATAATGTTCATAATTTAGTTAGTATTATTCATACCCATTATCTTAACAGCTAGTTTACAATGGTCATGTTTAAATAATAACATTTTAATAGAGTATCATGTTTCATTAAAACTTGATGTTGCGTACATTTAAAGATACCAAAGAGACTGAATTTATTTAGAAAAAAATATATCATAATGTGTTAGGGTGTTAAATTATACCCTATTAAATAAATTACTTCTTCGTAATTTAATCTTGATTTGGGTAATCATGTTTTTGACATTTGAAAATGTCTTTGTTAGAAACCCATATCATAAAAAGGCTAAATAAAACATCCTATTAATAATAGAGAAAATTAAAAGGTCATACATAATAACACATTACTATGTTTCCATGTAGTAGAAAATAGGTGAGAAGTGAAAATATGGACATGGAATAAAAGTATAAATAATTATAGTGATTTTTTGAGATCATTGATCACAGAAAATTGGGTGATCCAGAGAAGGTAAACAACCACGAAATCATAAATCTATGATGAGTTAAGTGAACATTTGATTCATAGGATATATAGGTAATACGATAATATTTTTGTTTTAATAACTTTTTACTAGAGTTGAGTAATTCCTTTACCATTATGATAGATAAGACCAGAAAATATAATTGTAATTTCATCTGTTGGTTGTGCTTTAATCAATTTTTATTTCATTTCTTACTCTAAGAAATGAATATCCAAGATGAAATTTTTTATGCTTGTATTACTATAATTATCTCTTAATGGATCATAATATCCATAAAATAGTGTCCAACTATTCCTTATACATTTAATAAAACCAAAATTATTTTCACAATTTATCCGATATAATATATTAATCTCTAATACCTCAATAGTAGCTCCAAAAAATCAACTTAATCCATTTAAAAAATGGTTAACCTTAAGACTTATCCAAAATATTTTTGACCAAATTCAAAGTCAAAACATTTTGATAGAATGTTATTAAATCAACATTATATTCCCCAGAAAAAACAAAGTGGATCTTAATTCCACATTTCAAATATGTGGAAACCTTGGTCATCATAAATCCTTAATAAAAAAAATCATGCTTTGAAAAATAAAAACTCAAGTTATTGAATATATTCTATAGATCCAAACATATAGTAAACTCCATCAAATATAACATAAAATATAAAACCAGTAACCAATTTCATGATCAAAAATATTATCCCTTACACATATCATTTTCATTATTATCTCAAAATAAAGAATATATTAATGGTTATCTTACCTTAATCATGTGTTTTCAAAAAAGAAAAACATTCCAGAGAATCACTTTTTTTTGTACCATTCAACACATGATTTCAAATACTTAAAGAAAAAATTCTGAATAAAATCCTTAAATGTTTAATGATTCTTATAATGAGAATATCATCAATAAAATACTTTTAAAATATATTTATTTGATCAAAATACACAAGAACAATAATCATTCTTCTTTAGTTGTATCAATAGTATAAGACTGACCTTGATCACTTATCTTCTTCTGAGGTACATTCCCTTAATAATTAGGGAATTGGTTGTAATAGTTCCCCATATTATTAAAATTAAAGCATTATACTTTGAGGGATTCTACCTTAAACTTGAACTCATGCGCATGATAGAATTTTACTCCACACATGAATAAAAATCATTTTATTTTTAGGCATGTACCAAGGTGCTTCTTTAAACAAGTATCACTTGTTGTAAAATTCTTCTTTCCCTTCTTCCCTTTATCTATTTTTTCTATACCATCCTATTATTCTCTTATTTTCCTTTAAAGCCATAAAAATTTTAGAATTCATTATTTTTCTTGATAACACATGATACTATGTCCTTGTATGATGAGAAAGTTTGAGAGATTAGTACCCTTTGAAGGATCATATTAATCCTATCAATGAAACAATCAATACTTTTCTCTGGATTGCATACATATTATATAGCTTGACATTATAACCTTGTAATGTTTGATTCAAACTTAGCAACATTTTCCTCTTATTTTTTTCTTATACTTAAGAAATGCCATTCCATATCCACTCATTGGTCACGAGGAAAATATTTTTCTATGTAGTATTCCTTGAAATACTTATATTCTAGGATTTCTATTTATTCTTCATCCTAAGTGTTTTGAATCAATGACCACCATTGATATTAATCTCTTGAGAGATGATAAAATTCCACAACAACTTTATGATTTTCACTACTTCTGAGAGTGAGAAATATCTTCTCTAAGGAAGTTATCCATTACTCAACTAAACATGGATTTGTAGTCCCATTTAATGATAGAGGTTACTAATGCATGATGTGGTATAACATTTTTACACCATGTGGTTTATTATAAGGATACTTTGTATGTGAAGGTTTATTACTTATAACCTGAGTTAACTGCCCTAATATGGTTATAATTTGATTAGTTACAGCTACAACTTCAGCTCCATCTTCATTATCTTTACCTATAGGGAAATCCCTATATGGAGAACATGAATTAATATAGTTCCCATTTATTTTGTTAGGTGACATTTTTAAATAATGTTATATACTATATTAGATCATAACATTATAAAACATAATGTATAATCCCAAAACTAGAGAAACACTAAACATAAATTGAATTTTTTTTTGCATAACCAATCACATAATTATAAATATGGTTTCTTTGGGGATATCTTTATTTTCAAATACTTTATAATGGTTTGTAAATAAAATGTGAATTATCCTAAGCATATACTTTAGGAGTGTCAAACTAGGTGCACAATAAAGCCAATTTTGATGCACTAGATGATGATCAAGTGAATCCCAATGCACTCTTTTCAGAGTTATTACACCTAGGTATATCTTTTCTAGGACCATATAAACTTGTAGCATCTAGAAATATATTTATTTCTATAAAAAACCCCATAATATTTTCCTTACCAAAAATTTGGGATGTTCTTTTATACTTATCCTCAAAGTCTATTATAGGGTTATGTTTCCTAATATATGTTTTCCTATATCTGGTTACCAAGGATTATTCTAAACTTCCTCTGATACCAACTGTAGAAACCCCAATCACAGTAACCCAAAGCCAATGTATAATTTATTAAATTCGAATAAGACACAAGGAATCATATCCCAAAGGACCAAATAGTATATTAGTCTTGGTAAACTAGATACATAATTGAAATATTCATTACAATTAAAAATATAAAATACATAAAGTTGTTTCTTTGAGAATTCCATTATTCCTCATAGCATATCCCTATATATCAATCAAAAAACACTTCCTAGTATCCTATGAAAAATAAAACATAATAAAGGGGTGAGATTAGTTTCTCAGTAAGAATAAGTGTATAATGAAAGCTATGGTGTTTGGTTTCTTTTTCTCAAAACATATTAAGGTTAGTCAAGTTTGGGAGATACCACTTCCCAAAGAGAAAATGGGATAGTAATGTTGTTGGGATTAAACTACATGGAGGCTTCCAATGTATCCTATTTGAAATTAAATAAAAACCTATTTAGTTTAAATTTTTAAGGTCACTTGACATGATCGATCCATGCAATTTAACATCATTCAATAATAACTACGTGAAATGCAGTTCAAATTTATACAATAAGGACTAACAATGGTGAAATGTAACTAGAAATAGGTTTGTGTTCGATTCATTCATTATTATAAATTTTTTGGCTTACTATGGTTTTTGATCTCAGTGAAGTTATTTTTTTGAAACCTTTAGGAGGATTTCTACAAAATGGATTTAATGAAACCGAGAGGATAACATTACCAAACACCACATGAGAAACCTGAGAGGAGTATATTTAATTAAGGTATAGGATGAAACCCAATGGAGCATCTCCACTCAAGGAATGTGAGGAAACAAATAATAGTATACAGACTCATGGAATATAAGAAAAAAAAGAGGAGTATCTCAACTCAAGGCATTTTAGGAAACTAATACATGTATCACCACTCAAGCCATTTTAGGAAACCAAGAGGAGTGTCATAAGTTAAGGAATTTTAGGAAACCAAGATGTGTATCTCATCTCAAGGAATTTATTGAATATAAGTGAATTATCTCAACAAAAGAAATTTATGTAGGCCTTAAACATGATCTTCATAGATGACAAATATTTCATGGATGGGGTTACCCTATACCTAGTCTTATGTGGTGGAGGAATTTTGAAAAGGGGGAAACAAGTCATATATGATGGTTGAGTTTCATAAAATATTTGGTTTGTTTAAAAGATCATTTTCCATATAATTATTCTTATACATATATAAATGTAATCTTTTATGAAGTGGGAAATCATTGATCAACTCTTATGTGGATGTTTACCATTGGAAAGAGCATAAAATGTAATTTAAGAAACCCTAATTTCATATATGATTTCATTTTTTTATTACGTAAAGTTCATTAAATACATGGGTATTAATTTTTATTGTTCATGATGTAGTATTACTTGAATGTACCTCTATAAAATACTTACAAAATATTCCTTCACAATATAATTTCATGAGATTACTTCACAAAGGACCTTCATGGGAGTCCTTTACAATAGAATTTATATGGGAGGATATGTGAGGTTTTTATATGTGGAGGGAATTTATATGAATGCATTTTTCATTTCCCTATTACTATCTCTATCTTAAACTTATTAGTTAACTATGATGTATATTTAAAATTTCATGCAAAAGAAACACTTCACAAATGAAGTGATTTCACCCTTTAATTGAATTCCATAAAAGAATAAATTATCTTGAAGTTTATACTTCCTATTCTCTCTAATGTTTTTATTATCAATATTCATACCGGGTATTTATATTTAGGGCCTCATAACCATATTTCTAAAATATGTGGAAACATATAATTACCATGTTCACCATGAATTATTTTACTATTAAAAACCAATGCATCATCTATAAAAAATAATTCCCAATCGCACATATGATCTACAACCATGAAGGATCATCATCACACAAACATAAAGGTATGATTATACATGAAAATTGAATGAAATAAATAAAGGATTCTATTCACCATGTTGTAAATAGACACTAGGAAGTGAATATATATCTCATTCATGAAGGATTAACACCTCACTATTTCAAAGTGGCTCCACAATGTGAAGAGGTTCCTCGCTAAAAAATATATTCAACAATGAAGAATTTATATATCTATATTGAATCCCCATGTCATAACTAAAAAAAGGAATCCTTCATGAATGATATGATTTTATTTATAAAAAATTTACCTTTTTAATTCTTACTTCATGCTAAAATTAATTGAAACTTAAAATGACTATAAATTTTAATTAGTAAGTAAATTTTTTCTCCAAAAGTAGTAAAATTAAATATTGTTAAATAAAATACACCATAGGATATTAGGTTCCCTCATATAAGGTGTTCTTCAGGGCTAAAAAGTTTCCATAAAATCCTTAAAAATGGGTTTATGTTTTTGACCATGATTTTATTAGAAATAGATGACATACATGGAATACTCCCAATGGGAGTTTCTAACAACACATCACTAGACTAGGTCATATTTTTTAAGTATCAGTATCCATAATTTGGTGGGAAATGATGCAGTGTATGGAGATCTCATGTGAATTTTAATTAAGAATAGAGATACTTTTCTTCCTCTACTTTACTTGTGTCATCTAAATGATGAATGTATTATAGATTGAAATAAAATTTTGTGAAACAAATATTTCATTTGGAAAAATTCCATACAACTATGAGTAAAAATTATGCATTTTTAAGTCATGTAATCAAGACCATTGTATCATGTAGTTTAAATTCACACACTAAGAAAAATTACAAGTACTTTAAATTCATGTAGATTATAGTACTAGGTGAAAGGTACCTAGAAATTTTTTTTATAAAAATTATACATGAGTGGCCCTTTCTGGTTTAACTTGAAACATGAGACAAGTGAAGTCATAGAGGGGATTACACTACAAGTAGAACTATTTCTAACTAAATAAAATCATTATAGATATTCTGAACATTTTTTCATATATTTATAGTATTTTTATCCTCCATGTGTTCAATTAATGATTTATAGATACACATGGTTAATTACTTGTAGTGTAAGTCCCTCCATCCCTTAACCTGAATCATATTTTAGGTTATACTAGAAAGTTAAAATCATGTATATATCCCATGATAACCATTTATAAGTATATTTTACTTATTAGTACATTCAATATTTGTCTAAAATACTTGGAATAGGTCTTAGTAATATGATTGTAAAATAAATGACATAATAGTCTTTGTTTCATGACCTTAAAATGGAAAATTTTGTCATGGTTTCATAACCATAAAAGGAACCTATATTTTCCTAGTCACAAAACCTTAAATAGTATGACATGTTGTATTATATAGCCGCAAACTATATAGATTTTTATTTTATTCATAGGTATATGTAAGAATCCCATCTGTTAGGTCAAATAAAAAATCCACAACACCCATTGTCTCATTGGATTTTGATAAATTCTAGATTTCCCAGCTATACATCTTTAAACTATAATATAATTAATCAATGAGGTGTAATGGAGTGACTCTTATATAGAGTTATCTCAGATGTGTAGTTTCAATCAATCAATTTTAGAGAATGGGTAACTATTATTTTTATTAGGAATTATTTAACAAACATGACTTAAATCTCTAATAAAAGAAAAAAAATATGAAAATAATCTATTGAGTGTGATGATTCAACCTCTCATCCACTTTATTTTGGAACATAAGCCCCAAAATAACCAAAATTATAATATAAAATGAATCAATTGGAAATAAATCTACATAGGGAAGTAAGTTAACAGACTGGAGGAAGCACCAATTATTTTAAAGGGTATTGGTTGGACACCCTTTTGTTGATGGAGTCATAATAGTGGATGGTTTGATGAGAATAACAGGTGAAATTTTCTTAAAGGTGAACATAGTTTTGGTGAGGGTGGTGTTTATTTGTTTTATAAAATATAGTGGTGTAAAAGAGAATCATGGATGCTAGGCAGATAGGAGGACGTCAAAGTAGGTAGGATATAGGTAGGGAAGTAAGGTGTTGTATAGGAAAGAGTAAAAGATGATAACGATGATAGATGGAGAAGGATGATGTGATAGGAGGCTATTTTTTTGGATGTTTTTTATAGAAAGGTAGTAGGTGTGTGTTATATAGATCCCTAGAGGATGGTGATATGATAGTATATTATATTGGAATGTGTGACGATGATTTAAAGGAAGTGTGTGGAGGTGAAAAATTGGTATCTAGGGGTTGAAATATGTTTTAATGGGTTACTCAAGTTTAGCATCCATGAATGAATAAGAATGGTAACAATGTCATGTAGGGTGACACAAATTTATAATAGATCATAATGATAACATTTAAGTTGTTACAAAAAATCAAAAAATCAAAATTTCTGTTAAATATAATAAAAAATAAGTATTATGTTATGGAAAATGATAATGATGATGATGATGCTAAAAAATTTCAATAGTATTGGATGAGAGGTAAATGGTACACACAAAATTTATCATCATATACAAATAAATCAGGGTGACTCAAACTCAAGACCTCCTTGAGATTCTTTAATATTGTAACCACTTATCTAGACCCCTTTGAAAATAATACTAATGATACTACTGATAATTATAATAATAATCATCACCATCATAATAAATGATATCTTGGGTATGGATTCAATGATCTAAACCATATAAATTTATTTAAAATAAAAAAATTGGGTTATAATGGAGAGATATAGATATGGGTATAGACATCCCCTCTAATGTTTTATGATTGAATATGAATAAAGTTATCAAGAAAGTTTAAATAATAGAAAGATATTTTTTCTATAAATAAAACATTTTAGAGAGAATAATATTTTTATTTAACCTCATGATAATTATGAATCACAAATAGATGAAAATCAAACAAACATTTGAGATAGTCAGACCATTCAGAGTAAATTTACCATGGGATAGTCCAAAGTCACTTATTAAGAATATTGACTGTATTTTTTGACTCACTATCAATCCAAAGTGTGGTCCAACCATGATTTTTTTCTTACTTGACCACATGAATAACATCCCAAATCCCCACTTCATGAGTAACGAGGTTCCCCAAATATTGGGATTTAGAGACTTTCACAAACCCAAAATATGTTCTGAAGATACCAAGAACACTAGAATTTACAATAACACAAATATTCAAACCATAAACATTAACCTTGATCTATTTTGGTAAGGGGTTATCTATATTATTAATTCCAACCTCCAGGGACTTATAGGGATTAGTGACACAATATGTAGCTGTGTGATAATGAGGTCATCCTAGGTGTTACTCATAATCCATTTTTAAAGATAAGAATGATGTTGAATGTCTTTTGAAATACATATGGGAATAGATTTTTAATCAAGACATGGACCATCCTATGTAATGTAATTAATGTGACTCTAGATGATGTAGAATGATGAGGCAATAGTATAAACCAACTGGTTAAAAAGAATTAGACTGAGTAAATTTTTTTATGGTAGATCATGGAGGAAATATGTTCATCAACAGTCAATGAATCAATCAAGAAAAGATTGAAGATATATTTACAGACAATTTTGAATAAAATTCATTCAAATAAATGATACTTAAAGGATTCTGAGACCTCATAGAAAAGAACGCAGATGAAAGTAGAGTGCAACCCAATTATAATAAAGATATTTTATATTAGAATTCTATTATACCAAAATTTTTAAATAACAAGTGATTTAAAAGATTTATTGAATTTATTCTCGAAGAGATTAATCTATCCTAGGGGTATATCACCAATCTCATATGGGTAGATGTAGAAGAGCCTGGTGGAGAGAGTAACCATACAGACTTGACATAAGAGGGAAACATATGAGTCAGCAAAACTAAAGTCTTGTATCTACTCAGTGATAGGACCGGGAATCAGGCCAATAATCTACTCAAACTAGCTATGTTCTTAGGAAATAGAAATTTTAGTAGTGTGAGCATGGGTTAAATAATAATAATAATGAAAAAAATTATAAATGACATGATCCATGAGTTTGTAAATACAATCCCATGATCCAAAGAAAATTTATTAAAAAAACATGCACGAAACACAATTTTGAGGATTATAAGGAATAAAAATCCCAAAAAATAATTACATGTAGATAAAATCGATATAACTAGGTCTAACATAGCCTAACTTCAAACATTAATAGGTCAATAATCCATTTATCCCCAATTCTACATCAGCCTTTAGTAAAGTGCACTAGAAATACTTACTGTAGATATCAACATACCAACTAAACATTATAAACTACCACTACACATAAAATCATCAATATGTTGTAAATAAATTTTTATCACAGAATTTAAATTAAAAGAGTATTTGAACATCACAAATTAAAATTGAAAATAACCTTGAATTCATAATAAGATCTTCCCTATAATTTCATGCATCTAAACTATCTTTGGAATGTAGAACTACCTTAGTATCCACCATCATCAAGTTACCAGATAAATATTTCAAGAATGTTTCATTATAAAAAACCAATAAATAAATACAATTACATAAATTTTTAAGGAGAGTTTATATAGAGATTATCATTGATCGTAAAATCCAGTATATACAATAATAGATCTGGCCAGGGGATATTTGAACATCCCTATAGTAAACTCAAAACAACCAAACAACAATTATCATATTCAATGAATAATGATAATTATTATATCACTACTAGAATCCCCTACTAAGATAAAATCAACCAAATAGAAACAAGAACCCTCGTCTTCCATCATTATATTTTCAAATAAAATTAATAGAACAAAAATGAATTAAATTACATTGAAGGTTCAGTAAAATCAAACCAACATTCATCCTTCATTATAAATATATACATCAATCAATAAAAAATTAGAAACCAAAAAATATTATACTAGAATAAAACTTTAATACTTCAAGATATCACTTAAATATTTAATTTTTTAGCCTGAAAATATCTTCAAAAAACCTCATATGCTACCAATATATTATTCTCAAGTTAGATTCTTGTAATCCAAATTAGGACTACTATTGGAGCCATCATTGATTTTTCAAATCATTTTATTTCTAATAATATGATATTTTTCAATCATAATCAATATATCGTCATACTTCTTGAAAATAGTTTTGTCTAGCTCCTCAATCCACTCAGAGAATCCATCACTAAGCTCAACATAAACTTGAAAATATCCTTTCAACTATTAATCTTGTTATTTATCAAAAACCTTTAGAAATAATCTAGATCTTACAGTATAGGATCATGTGAATATTTTTTTTCTATAAATGTGAATAACCCCTAAAGATTTATGATTTCGTTGGTTGCAAAGAGTAAGATTCACTTACATTTGAAAATTTATTTTTCACCTTTCATAAATAATTAAAATTATCAATAATAATAATACTAATTATTATTATTATTATTTTTGTTGTTTTTGTTGTTATTTTTGTTGTTATTATATACAAATATTAATATAAATAATAAAAAATAATTTTAAATGAAAAATATTCTAATAACTTGATAAAAAAATAAAATTATAAATGAAATATTATTTATATATTAAATAATTTAAACATTATAATAATAATAATATAATAATAATATTAATAACTATTATTAATCTATGACTAATATAAAATTATCTTATAATTATTAAAAATAAAAAAAACTAATAAAAAATAAAATAAAATAATAAAAAAACAAAAAAATAGTTGAACTACATTATTTAAAACTATAATTATAATTTACAAAAAAATTAAAAAATACATGTGTATAAAAATATTTCATTGATAAAATGATTGGATTCTCTCATCATAAAAATAATCTTCAACCTTTTTTATTCATTTGGGGATCTTTAAGATAAAACAATTCTTTAGAAAAGTGGATGAGAAAATATTTTTAATGATACTACTACTAGTATTTGGTAAAGGATTCATTAAACTCCTTTATCACTTATACATGTGTAGTCTTTTATTCTTTATCTTCTTATGGACTTGAATAAGTGTTTAGCTAAATATAATTTTCATATTTCTTATGTGTTTGAATATATATTTTTTAAAAATAGAATGATCAATTTATGAATCATTAATGGTTCTTGATTCTTTATGGATTCAATATTTGATGAATTTATAGGAATATAAAAAATAAATAAGTGTATTGGAGGGAGGAACTTTGTGGAACATCTTTTTTAATTTTAAAAACTAGTGGCTTGTAGCTTAATATTAATGCTGATGTAATGATCTTGTCTGAATCTTGTAATATAAATGGTTTAGTTTATAAGGACTTAAATGGTTCAGTTATTTTTACTGTTGTTAGGGTTTTACAATATATTTATATTTTTCCACCTAGAAAGTATAAGGCTATTATTTACAGTATTTTAATAATAATTGATCTTTATTGGAATCATTTTATTTTTTTAATATTATAATCTCAAATTGATTTTGATGAAATCAAATAACTATATTTTTTAGTAATATTTAGGGATCATGATTGCATATATTCATCTTAAGTGTTGGAGTGTTACATTTAATAATTTTTTATTTTTTAAAATATATGGTAATAGTTTGACATAAACACTTTAACATTCCTTCTGTTGTTTGGGTGTTTTTTTGGAGTGGTGTTGTTTCCTCTTCAGCAACTCGATCAATGTTTTTTAGTTTAATATAACCATCGCTTTGTTTTCTTGAAAACACTTTCCAAATTTTATAGAGGATCATAAGGAATATATTTACCTTTATAATTATTATGGTATGAAAATCCCCATGACCCTCCCTTTATAGGTTCCTCATGCCAAGGATTTTGTCCTTACTAATTATTACATTAAAATTTAATGGTCAAGATTATTAAAATAGTCTATTAAGATTATTGAAACTCATCCATCCATTTTCAATTCACTTGGTTGAATAAATATCATAAAGGTAAAAAAATACTTTATAAATATTATATATACCATATATATAAATTAATGTAAAATGGTATTTATGACATTCTTTTACACAAACACAAACACATAAAACACTAACAACAATTTAAAATTATAATATACTTAATAAATGTTTCGGTGTGATATCATCACCCATGTGTAGGTTATGTAAAGTTCTTATTATCCATAGAATCTATTATGAGCATAAAACAAAAATTATGTCAACACATGTATTAGTCAACTTTAATATATCAATTTTCCTAATGAGTAAACTAAACATATTAATATATTCAATTTATTAGGAGAAACTTTGAAATTTCTTAGTAAAAATAAAACATGGATTATGATTTCAAACATTTCCCATGGGTATGAAATTACCAATAACATATCAAGAAATGTCTTCCCATGATCTGTAACATACAAAAAAACCATATTTTTAATTTAAATTCTAAAATGGAGTAGGACAGAATTCTAAGAATGAAAGATCTCATGGGGATCATACCTTACACCCATCGATCAAAGGAGACATGAATAATATCCCACTAGAGATACATTAGTGATAGATGTGGAATAATCCATGATGTTTTTCTCAAGACAAGTCACATCTAATTAAATATGTATCTCCTATAATAAATGTGATATCTTTGTATATTTAAACATATTCAATAACTATTCATGCTAACCCCACATCATAATCATGACATCCAAGATAGTTCTAAGGTAAGGATTAAACCTAGACCTAATGCACTAAATCGATTAAGATCTCTATTAGTAGGTTAATTAAATAGAACATTATGTAATGATAATGGAAGAATGAATTTATTTATTAATAAAGTATTACATAATATAGAAATTACACAAAACTATCATCCCATGATTAGAAATTAAGTACAAATTCAAAATGCTAGATGTAAAAGGTTTTTATTTCATTATGGGAATGACATCATGATGATTTTGGTAATTAATGTTTCTCATGTAAAACCCATGGTTGTGAATTTATAAAGTTTATCACATTTTTCAAGATCAAGGAATGAGGTTATTGATCAAGATACTTATTTTTTTTACAAAATATAAAATGTTATAGTATTGAAAATGATTTAAAAATAATGTGAGTTTATGAAAGTTGTTATTCTAGTAATATGGATGAATATATTGAATACCATGAATTAATAAATCATGTTTTAGTGAGGGGGGGGGGGTTAATACCATTAACTATAAATTATATATATAAAAATTTGGCTATGATTTTTGGGAATGCATGGATTAAAACTATTATTTTTGGAGGTATAGTTTGACCAAAAATGTAAAGACCATAGTTTTTCTTCAAGCATGAGTGGGTATGGAAATTTACATCGGGACCAGTTTGGGATTTTAGGCCACTGGTTTGGGCCCTCAGGTTTTTCAAGTCCTTCATTCCACCCAAGGCCTTTGGGAAAATAAGACATTTGGGGGGGACCTCAAGCCCATCAGGACCCCTCAAGGATTTCAGGACACCTCAAGGCCTTCGGGCCACCTCAAGACCTTCGGGCCACAAGAAATTATGATTAAATAGACTAGAAAGACTCTATAAGCATCAGGCTCCGGATGAAGATTAATAGAAAGGCACATTCACCAAAGAAGAGCTGAAGGATTTGAAGATTGAGAGGGTATGAAAATTTCCATTAAAACCAGCTTATGCACACACAAGAAGGCTAACCAAACAACCATGTGAAGGTGGATAAATGAAAATGATGTATCTTCTAGGGATAATCAGTTCTAAGTAGTTATAGTATGGATGATTTCCTCTAAGATCTTAGAGTCATGTAATGTTATAAATCCTACAATCCATGTAAAGGTTCTCCTTTAACCCTTAAAAGGGTGATCCTCTAAGAAATTAGGGTTATGCAATGTCGCAAAATCCTACTATCCATGTAAGGGTTCCCCTTAAACCCTTAAAAGGTGGATTATCAAAAATGAATAAAAAAGATGGCCTTTAGGCCATTAAAAGGAAGTATTGAACCCATTAAAAGGGGAAAATTATAAATTTTACCTAGAAAATGACCCTAAAAAAATTTATGATTGATCTGTTGACCTCATGACATGGTGTTTACCCTAAAGATTTATTTTTTTGAGATTCCAAGATTTCCATGTTTTAGGGGATATTTAATATTTATTTATTAAATAATATTTATCCCATGCATATGAAAATTTATATCTCTTAAAAGAGGAATCATATAGAGATCTTGACACTATATTTATGCTCAGTGAGTTGATTTTTATCTGGTAAAGTTTTCAATTATATGTTCAACTCCCAAGCCTCACACTAATCCATTTTGGGTATTCCAAATTTTAACCAATTTATCTATACGAAATTATATAAATTTATTTTTTCATCTCTCCTATATGGTTATTCATTTAGAATTAAAATAAACCCTAGAGGACATAGGGGATATATGAGCTCATAATCTAAAGAGATAATAATAGATCATAAATTAAGGCTAGGTTGGAATCTTTAGTGTAATCACAATGATTTGGAGAATAATTAATTAATTCCATGCCTCATTCTTCATGCCATATTAAATTTAAATTATGTTTTTATAAGAGTATTATTATTTAATTATGTTAATTTCTCACATATTTATAATATATTTTATTCAATTATTTCATACTTCTCATTGGGAAAATGATTGATATTATTAATGGATTTATCTTACCGTGTCAAAATTTGAGAACCTTATTATCATCTTCGTGGATTTATTCATGAATCCTTGAGATTATGTGTTTGTTGATGAGTGTGTTATGAGAATTTATTCCAGTGGTCATAATTAAAATATCCATTAAATCCATTCATCTCCCTATTTCCCCTATCTCTTATGTGATATATGTTCATCTCCAACCTTTGCAATGGTCATTTGTTCAATAATCAGAGTCTGGGATGGTGAGACATCTGACAATGGGTGAGAGTAGTGCTAGGTAAAGCATGGAATAAATGATGGGATCCACCATAGTGTTTTTTTGTAGATAATATATGATAAAGTATTTTTGTGATAGTTTAAACATGGGAATAAAATACATGCATGATGTCTTAGATGAAGGAGATAATCACAACAAGGGGACATGGATGACCACCAAAAGTGAGGTGGCAATGGTAGGAGGTATAAAGAGAAGCATTGGATATAGACAATGGTTACATTGATATTGGAAATGAATTTTTTAGATAGGGTTTCTACACTTGGATTTTGTGATCTCAAAGTGTGTTATTGTGAAACACATGTCATGGTTCTCATTGAGTAGTGTATAAGGTTTCTAAAACCACATTAAATATAACATAATGTACTTATTCTTGGAACATTACATGTCCTATTTTTAGTTATAAAATAGGGTTTCAATTGACTGATAAATATCACATAGTGCGCATTTGAAGATACCACATTGAGTATGTCTAGTGACATGACTTGAGTTGTTGCAGCGTACTCACCCAACCACCACATCTAGAACATATGTAATTTAGCTAGAATCACACTCCATATATGATATAATATATGATGTGATACTTGAGTACCCACCTAGATATATGTTGAGACCAACACAATATGTTAATAAACTGACACATAATGTATTATAGACAACACAACTCAAGATACTGGGTACATGCATGGTTAAACTTTTAAGTCTCACATTTCATTTTTGTATCAAAGTTACACTGTGTAATTATACACCACATGATAGATAAATGGAATCACATGATCAGAGACTTCTCAAGGATCACAAATTGTATATAGTATATTATATTTCATGTGTTATGTTTCCATTAGTATTCTTCTAATCTTCCTTCCTTGGTGTCAAAAATGAAAAAATAAATAGTATAATCTGGGCATTTTTCTATACAGGGTGTGAAGGTATGATCCTAGTAGACTGAGTTTCATGAATTTTTAGAAATTATTAGGGGTTAAATAAAGGAATTATTAGAATACATCGAGTTTTTATACCCCCATGTGTTGGGGAATGATCCTCCATATATGGGGTCCAGATACTCCCATAGCAGTATATTCATTAAAGGCAATGCTCCTTAATATAAAAAATAAATCCAGTCCTCACTCATGTGTCAAAACATGATCCTATATCTATTGAGTTGGTTACTACCTTAATCAACAAAGCATTTACCCTATAAGTCACAGAACCAACAAAAACTAAGGTGAGATTCTTAGGAAATTATGGAGTCTAAGTACATGTACTTCAGATACTAATATATTTATCAATGTGTAATCCTCTATCTGTATATTTATTACTCCCATGTGTGTTAGTGTATGGTCTTAATAGGGATTAATATTCACTTGATAAAAGAATTTTCATTATTAGTATTGATCCCATGGTATGATATCAAGAAAGTAACCTAGAAGTTTTAATAACTAGGTAATTTGAGTGTTTTGAGTTCTACATCATATCAGGAAAAAAGGTTTCCCTTGAGACATAACTTGTAGTTCGTATATCGATTTTGAACATTAAAGGTCTTAAAATATTATAAATGTAACTTTTTCATATGGGAAATAATCTTTATGAAAAAATAAGATTTTATAATTGAGAATTCACAATGTCATTATGTTTTCATCTATAAATCATATCTATGTTTTTTATATCCATTTTAGTCTCTACCAACTTCTTTTACACATGTGTTTCCTCTCTACAACTGATGAAAAATTTCGAGATGAACTTGGTGGAGTGGGATATGGTAGTAATATTAGACCATGCTACAATGGTTCTTAAGAGACACTATTATTATCAGTTATTAGTTTTGGAGATGTAATAGTGAGTAGTTATCTTCTATTATCATATGTCTATTGTTTTTTGTGAATTTATCTTTTATATTGATTTTCTTTATTGGTTTTATTTTATATAATTATATTGGATGATAGTTATATCACATATTTTTTTTATTATTTAGTTATTTATTAATCTTATGTATTTTTTGGTTATCATGTATGCTAGAGATGATTTTTTTAGGATTTTTATAGGTTATTCCCCCCCATTTTTAATATTCCATCTTAGTATTATTCACCAACCCGTAGCCTATTGGAGATAGGCTTGGGGTGACATACATATATTAATCATTAACTTGGGTAAAATATTAGTTTGTCATCTCTTGTAAGAGTTATAATATCTTGAGATTTTTAAATAACACTATGTTTGATAGTGGATACAAATTATAACACCAAGATTAAATGAACCATGAAATATTAATATATAAATGTTATAGTTATAACCTATCCATTAAATTGTTGGATATGAATAAGATTAACCATATTATGATATATATATATATATATATATATATATATAAAGGTCCTATTAAATATAAATTTACTTATTTATTCTTTGGAAATAAAGACTCATTTTTTTAGTAAAGTCATTTTATGCTTCAAAAATATATTTTCATCAAAAATGATTTTTATTCCTTTATGTGAGAAAATATTATAATTAATTTTTGGAAATTTTATAAATTTTATTTGATACAAAAATATCTTTTTTGAATTCATCATGTCAGAATTAAATTTGGTTGAATTTCTAAGAATATTATGAAAAGATTGATTTTTCAATGAATAGAGAATATTACTGATTTTTATTGAAAACTATCATTTCATTTCTAGAACTTATGAAGTCATGATATATTTTGGACAAGTTTTAAAATTTAATTAGTTAATTTTTCTTAAACATAATCCAATTAATATTATTGGAATCAATATTATAATTTAATTTGGTATAAAAATGTTTTTATACTTAAAAAGGGTTTTTATGGAAAATCAATTTTCTCCACATTTTGCGGGTTTAATTTTAAATTAAATTCTAACAATTATATGAATTGAAATTTATAAAATGTATTCCAAAATTTTAATCATTATAATTAATATTAGGTAATATTTCTGACTTAATTTTTGGTCAATTGGAATAGTAACCATAGAAAATTTTGTTACTATGGTAAAGGTAAAATTGGTTAATTAGGGTTAAAACTAAAGTGATAAGGCTTAAAATTCATTCAAACACTTGACTTAATTTCATTTGATGAGTTAAAGTTTTCCAAAATCATCCAAACAACGAAAATATAACATTTTTTCCATTTATCTTGGATCTTGACCTTTCTAATATTTTCAGTAAAGGATAAAGTAAAAAATGTCACTCTCTTCTACTTATATTTTTTATATTTTGTAAAATGGATAAGAAAATATTATGTTCAGTTATAAATAGTTATTTTAATGATAAAAAATATTTTGTATCATGATATTTTTTTTTTAATTTTTAGTAATGAGATAATTACCTTAAATTCTTACACAATGCTAATATAGTGCTTATAGAAGTAGTTGAAAAATCAAAGTCAATGATTTTAAAAACATCAAAACAAATAATTTTTGGATTAATTATGGTCACATAAAAGTTTCATGGTTAATAATAATGAATTATTTAATATTAAATGGATTGTATTATAATAAATTTCCTTTGATGTTTTTTACAAAGTCAAATTATGTGAGTAGTTCTCAAAATTATATTAATGATATTTTATGTTAAATACAATTTATTAAATTATTTAAAAATAAAAAACTTATTAAAATTATAAAATTGAAATGAAAAACGGTTATAAATGTATTTAATTTTCTATTTATGAGCTAATTGTTACCTTAAAAGTAAAATTATAACCCTTTAATATTGAAAAAGTCATTATCGTAGGTAAGGTTATAATTGGTTAACGAAGGGCTGAAACCAAAAGACAAGATTTAAAATGATATATAAACCTATATAAATTTTATTTAATGATTATATTAAGACCATATAGTAGTTATCTTCGAATCCATGTTAATTTATAACCACTTTACATGAGTTAGACACATATTATATTTTAATATTCCTTGTATTTTTTAAAATGTCACAAATCATATATTATAATAAAAAATATTTTAATAAATTATTTAAAATTAATAAAAAAATGAATACAATTTAAAGAGATATGGTTGTAAATTTAAAACATGGTCCATTTATATGTCAATTTTCCTGTTATGGTAACTTTCTTAACCCCTAAAGAATAAACAACATTGATATCATAGTAATTATCAAAAGGGTTAACGAGGGATAAAACAAAGAGATAAGGGTGAAAGAACAAGATAAACAATTAAAAATTTTATTGTATGAGAATATATTAACCCATAATCATCCTATTTTTAATTATATAAATTTTGGGAAACACGAGCATGAAAATTAATTTATATGAATTTAATACTTTATGAAATTCCAAGAATGCCCCACCCATCACTTATAAAAATATTACTCTTATCCTCTTTTCCTCACATCATTTGAGAACTCTATATCAACCAATATATACTAAAATACCTTAATAACATCCCTCCACAATTTTTATAGGTATTATTTTGAATAGAATACCAACCTTAGAGTGCTTAAGTTGCAAAGCAAAAGAGGACATCTAAAGAAGAGGTATAACTTTTAACCGAATATTTTAGTTTTACTTCTTCGTCTACCTCCTTCAAATATTTTTAAAATTTAATGAAAAAAACCAGTATATTTCATATATTTAAATTTTCTATATAAATTAAAAAACCTATATTCATATAATCTTATATCAAATATGAAACTAAGCTGTCATTCTTGTGTATGACAGACTACCACCTTGCGAATTGATGTAATTCATTTTCCTTCACTACCTCCCACAGATGGTTATAATGATGGATTTAATGTATATATATGACATTAATGTGATAATTATTATAATTAAAAAATAAAAAATAATCTATTTTCTTACTATTTCATCATTTTAATAATGATAACTTCTTTCATGCGTACATGTGGATTACCACCTCCTTGAAGCAATGTGATTAATTTTTTATAATCAAAGCACATAACTTATATATATAATTATATTAAAAGAAATGATATTATATTTCTGATATTATCATCACTCCATAAAGTAAAAAAATACTAACCTTCTTTCCACAATTTATATTGAAAAATGGAAGTGTTTCTCATGCATACGTATGACTTGCCCTCTCCACGATTGTAATGTAATTCATTTTTTATAACTATCTTTATTGGTTGGTTTAAAAAGTATAATTTATGCATAAAAATTATTATTAAATCATTATTTTTTTAAGATGATGGACTAGTGATTACTTTGAACATATCCAACTTAAAAATGTTATTTTGGATACATGAGATGAATATCACCAAAAAATATGATGTGAACTTAATTGATTACGTAATTAAATATAACCTATAAGTAAATAAAAAAAGAATTATAAAATTGAAAAATGTTTTTAATAAAGAAAATAAGTAACATAATTTAATTATTTAGGAAGATCAAGAATGCATGTGATGATTCATACTCAAGGTATGAGGCACTTTACTTTAACAACCACATTTTCAATATTTTTAAGATTTGTTTTCTTTATAATTTTCTTTCATGTCTGTATTATTAATATTATTTCATGCATGTACTTATATTGACCTAAATGAAATATAATGATTTTTTTTTCACTTTTCTACTTTATTTAAAAGGTTTTCAAATGGAATATTTTTATATATTTTATACATAATCTTTTTTAATTTCTTACAAAAGGTAAAATAAATTATTGATTTTAACATATATCGCATCAAAACCTTTTCCCACAGCCACAAACATTATTTTATATTTTTATTACTTTATAATATTCCATATTTTCATAAAATAAAAACAATCCTTCCCTTTATTCAGGGTATTTTAGTTTTGAAAATTGGGTTTTAATGGAAAGGGGTATATCAATATCCAGAAATGTTTTACTTATGGGTTTAAAAGGATATTTTTATGAGTTTGATTATATAAATGTAAGATTATTAGTGTTTTATGAAATTTATGGTCTTTGGAAATTTTCTATAATTACGGGTGAGACGAAAATATTTCATGATGATGGGTGAGTCAGATATAGCTCAGGATTATGGGTGAGACCAATATAGCTCTCCAATATATTAGGTGATGATTATGTTCTCCAAATAATTATTTTGGAAGTTGATAATATTGGTAATTACACTTTTATGGGTTATTGTAAGGGTTCTATGAATATGACATCTCAAATAACCTATATGATTTTTTAGTCATGCTAAGGAGTTTTCATGGAAATCATTTGATTATAGAGGGTAAGATAATTATAATTTTTTTAAGGGAAATATTATTCTATTTGCTGGAAAAAAGATACGACTTTAAGAAAACATTATTAATGGTTTATCACGTTTTATAGGAAACCATCATTATAAAACCCCATGATTCTAGAATACATTTATCTTTAAATAAATTTGACTTCTTAGATAGATTGTGTTACACACAACACCAAGTTTAAAGGAACAATAATACACTATTAAAATATTTAAACATGACCATTATAACATAACCATTAAAATTGGAGATATAAATAAGAATAACCAAATTTTGTAAATTATGTATAAATATTTTTGATATTGACAATAAATTAGAAAATAAGTACCCAATTTTTACTAAAGTCTTTATATGCCTCAAAAATGATATTATTTCTTCTTGTGAGAAAATAATATAATTAATTTATTCCAAGTTTGGAAATTGTATTAAAAAAAATGAACTTAATTTTCTAAATAATAATTTCTATATTAACTTATGGTGAATTTTTTGGATTTTTTTGGAAAATTTTGATTTTTCAATGAATAATGAAAATATCAATTTTTATAAAAATGTCATTTATTTTCAATGAAAAATCCCCATAGTATTTTTAATTTGATCATAAATTAATATAAGAATCTTTCAGTTATAAAAATACAATTAAATAGATATTAATTAGTATTATATGTGATCTTGGTATAAAAATACTTTTAGACTCAAAAAAGCATTTTTTGAAAAACCAGTTTTCATCACGCTTTACGGGATAATTAAAAAATGAATTTTTGTCACTTATATAGATTTATTATGGTAAAATTGATTAAATAGTTATAATAATAAAATTAATTTTATTTAATATGGTCACATTAATTTTTTCTTAATGAATAATAAAAATATTAAAAATTTATTTCGACGGTAAAAGGTTAAATCGGGTTAACCTAGGTTAAAAATAATTGATAAGGACACCATTTTTCATCTTCAATCTTATTTAATGAAGGAATATAAAACCTCATAACCTCAGGCTCTATATTTATATGTTTATAGGCCACTTTTCCATTAAATTGACCTATATAAAAATTTAATCAAATAAAATATAAAATGTCACTCTATTACTTTTAAAAATATATTATGCATTAGCAAATGGATAAAATAAAGTTGGGAATAAATTTTAAGGGATATTTTTAGAATAATGACATTATTTTCATGATGGTAATTTATTTCTAATTTTTAGTGATTATATAATTACTTTAAATTCTTACGCAATGCTAACGAAGCATTTATTTTATAAAAAGAAAAATTAAATTAATGTTTTTTAAAATATTAATAATAATATAATTTGATTGGATACTTGTATTCTAAAAAAATTAGATAATTATAACATATTGGGGTGTTTTTTGAATAGTATATTCCAGTTCCATCATTATCTTAGGGTCTTTGAATTCAAATTAAATGAATAGTTCCAAAATTGACATTAATGATCTTTTTAATAAATAATATTTTATTAAATGATTTAAAATTCATAAAAATATTATATTTGGAAAATTAAATGTAATATGGTTGAAAATATCAACCATTTTCCATTTATGAGTAATTTTTCCATTTATGATAACATTATTAACCCTTTAAGAATGAAATAGTTGTTACTATAGTTAATATTGAAATGGGAATTTGTGAGTTACCTATGCTTTATGAAAAAAATTAAATTTACACACATATAATAAATTAATTTGATAAATTTAATTTCATATTTAGAATCATTTTACCCAAATAATAAAACAATAATTTTTTTTATTATTAAATAATAAATTACCTAGGTAAAAAACTAGTTACCTTGGTGAAAACTAAAATGGTAAAAGTAAGTAACCTTAGATGTAATGAGAATAACATGTTTAAAAAATATTTATTTTTAATGGTAGATGATTTTATTATCCTTAAATTCCATCCACTCTATTATTTATAAATTTTTAAGAACTTTTTTTGAGAGTGACTTCCCATTATTTAATAGTTTTGAGTATTTAAAAAAAATGTCACACATTCTCACTTATAGAAGGGAACCTCCTATACACTTTTCATCACACTTCAAGATCCCTTTGGTTCATAAAATATCTACCCAAATCACTTCATTACATCCATTTTTATTTAAGGGAGTCCTTTTTAATTATAAAACTCTCCTAGGAATACTTTTGGTGTAAATCTAAAGAGGTTATTCGAAGAAGAGGTATTGTTATTAATTGAGTGTTTTTATTTTATTTTTTTCTTCTATATCCTTACAATATTATTAAAATAACATTAAAAAATAAAAAATGTATCTTCAATATACTGATATGTTATTATTTTAATTTAATAACCTATATATAACTCCTCTTCCATCAAATGGGAAATGAACTAGTCTTTCATGTGTATGACGGACTACCTCCTCACAAACTGATGTAATTCATTTTCCATCACCACCACTCATGGATGATTTTAATGATATATTCACAATATATATATATATATATATATATATGATATTCATGGAATACTTTTTATTCTTCAAATATAATATATAATTTATTTTATTACATTTCTATTCACTGAAAAATGATAATGTCGTTCGTGCGTACATGTGGACTACCACCTCCCTAAAGAGATATGATTTTGTTTCATCACCAAATCACATGGATGATATATTAAAGTATATTTAAATAAATAATATTTTATTTATGATATTATAATAATTAAATAATTTTAAAATAATATTTATTTTCTTTTCATCATGATCATTGAGAAAACCGAAACGTTACACATTCGTATGTACGATTTCCCCTCTCCTTGATTGTAATTTAGTTCATTTTATAACAAAATTTGATGGATTATTTAAAAATTATAATTAATTTTTAAAAATTATTTTTTTTCTTGATTATTAGTTTTTAGATGATGAAACAATGACCTCTTTTATCATAGTCAACCCACTAAAGTCATTTTGAACATATTGGATATCATCAGAACGTCCGATGTAAAATTAATTAATTAAGTAATCAAATATAAAATGTTAATTAATAAAATAAAATAAAAAGAATAATAAGCTCAAAATATTTTATTAATAAAGAAAGTAATTAAAATAAGTTAATTATTTAGGATTATTAATATCATACATGTTGAGTCATACTTAAGGTAAGGGATTTCATCTCAATTTTTGTTCATTAGGACATATTTTAATGTCATAAACCCAATTTATTTTATATGTTATTTTTCTTTCCACTTTTAAATTTTATATCATGAATCCTTCATAATTAATGGTATTTTACGTTTTAATTAAAATTATTTCATCCAAGGGGTTTTGACATGAAATTTACCAAGTGGTAAGTGTTTTATAACTCAATTTTCTTTTATTGGGTTATATCACTTCTTCAGTGATTACATTATTTCCATGTTTTGTGTGAAATATATATATATTCTTTATTTCCACTTATTTTCAATGGATTTACATTTTTATACAAAATAACTTCATTGACTAATTCTCACTTCGACTTTATGATCATTTTAAGGGTTCTTTGTCTCAAATTGTCTTCTTTAGGACATCTACTGTGTTATACACCTATCTTCCTTTGTGAGTTGTATCTAATTAACCTTTTATACAATATATAATGATTCTATTTATATTCACTATATTTAAAACTTAGTTTTTAATTTATTTCTTTCATGGGTATTGTGATTCAAAAGTTACCAAAGCAGTAAGGGTTTAGTCAAGATTATTTATGTTTAAGTATCTCTTTAGTGTATTATATGATATTTATATCTTAAACCCAATATATTTCATTATCCATTAGTTATTTTTAAAAATTATTCATCTTCCCTAAAGTTTACTATTTTAATTAATCAAAAAATAATTTTTTTAATAAAAAGAAACATTATTTCCTCTTTAGTTAGAAATAATTTTCTTCCATGTATATTTTTAAAAATGTTTTTAATATTACTATATGATTTTTAAAGTAATTTTTACCCATGATTAACTTCTTAAAAAATGATTTAAATGGAATTTTTTTTCATTTTCCAAAAAAGGTACTTATTGAATTTTTACGAAAAATGTAAAAGTAATATTTATTTTAATGACTCAACGTGGAAAAAATTTCCTACCATTACGACCGCTCAAATATTATAAGCTTCCTTTATAAGTTTAAATGGTTATTTAAAAAAATATGTTTTTTGAAAATATTCTAGAATTTTTTAGTTTTTAAATTTTATTTTCAAAAGTGAAGAATTTATTTCCCTCAAGAATTATTTTAATGATCTTTTCATGTTTTTCTTATTCATTAGTGATAATAAACCTTTATTTTACTTATGATTAAATGGTGATATATTCTAATCCTTATTATTTCTTGGTTTTTTATGATCATTTTGACAGGGGAAAGTATTGAAATTCTGTTTTCCAGTTATTCTAATATGGAAATTTATTGATTTTTAAGGAATATTGATTAATTTATATTATTTATTAATATAATGAATGAATTTTAATTATTAAGATATGGTTGGGGCCCAAAATTACATATCATCTTGATGTATCGATAGGTCTCATGAGATAAACTAGTTTGGGTATTTGGACGAGGCCTTACCCATGTATATATGATTTATTTGAATGAGGCCTTGAAAATAAGTTTATGATGTTTGGTATTATGAATTCCATTTTTATGAGATTAGTTATCCATTTCCATGTGATTATTTGAATAGTTATGGTATACATGGTTAAGTGTCTAACTTATGTGATTGGTTATATGAAATTATTTGATCATCATTTATTCCTATCATATTATTCCTCATGATCAATTTATTCTTCATTAATCTTTTTGGAAAACATAGATTTGGGAATATTACCATGTTATTGATTTTGAGGATAATTTTAATTATATAATAACATCCAAAAAAATTGGTAAGGTAGTGTTTTTTTTTGTTTTCCAAACAATGCATCCCTTTCGGGATAATATAAGTGGATGTGGTTTTGGAACAGATGCATCTTGAGATAATAACCTCTAAAAGAGATGGTAAAGTATATCTTAGCTATAATTATAGTACATGGTGAGTGTGAACTTACTATACACCAGATTCGACACTATTAGAGGATATTATTGGGTTAATTCACATTTTCTCTATGAAATGTTATGATGAATAAGATAATAGAACCTACAAAAATCTTTTATATGTTATAGTGAAATTGGATAAACCTAAAGTGTCTTGGAATGATACGTATAATTTTGAACATGTGTTTAAAGGCATAAATACCCCTTTTGAGATTTTTCATGATGGTAATTTAACATCATTATGTATATTTCAAGAGATATTAATTGTAAAAAATCACTTGGATTTAGTATGTGTTTTAGTGAAAAGTTTATTTGTGGAATGATGCTTTAATATTTTTTAGAAATAAGTTTAAAGTCATTGATAATATCTAAGGTTAATAAGATTATTGATGTTAAGGTAATAATATTCAATTAAGATTATTTTATTTTGTAGAAGAAATAAGTTTCATAGAAAACCTTAGTGGTCACAAAGTGATTTGATGATTAATGTAAAGACCTAGAAATCCCGTGGAATTTTTTTTAAATACATGGGAATTTTGCAAGTCTTCGAAATCTGACGACGCATGATTCTAAGGTCTGGTGTGCCTAGAATCAATTTTTGAAGTTTTTTTGGGTATGTTTAGTAAAAGTACGAGCGAGATTTTAAAACATTTGAACCGGTGCTTGGAATTGAAATCCCAGGGCACCGTTGAACTCGCAGCGCTGGTATTTTCTTAAGAAGACTTTCACCTCAATGGTAGTTGGTCGAGAATACAAGTTAGATTTTGGGTTTTCATGGAAAATAATAAAATAATGTGTGCATCACTTTATTTTATTTAATCTTCCATGTGGGTGACTGGTAGTTAAAACCTCCTCATGGGAGTTGGAGGTGGGACCAACACACCTTAACCTCCCATTAGAGGTCATGGTGGTGGGGCCCACTCGAACATAACCTCCTGCGAGAGGTTACCACGTGGGGACCACACGGGGGGCTTATCTCCCTATTGATGTAAGGGAGTAAAACCTCTCAACTCTCCTTTATTAATGAGGGAGATCCTCTTGAACTTTCTTTAATTAAATTGTGCCAATCTTCCCTAATTAATTCTTTCCAACACACGTGAATTAATGAGGTGGAGCCTTTTAATTTAATTCACCCTTTTGAATTTGTGCCAATGAAATAATAGATAAACTAACCTATTATTTGGCACAATGATTTCACTTGGGTGATTGAAGAGAAATCTCTCAACGAGGAGCCTCACCTTCTAACAAAAAATGCGTTCTTCTTCCAATGAAGAACACTGGTGATGGTCCCCTTAAATCTTCTTCCCTGGACACCTACCGACATGGAACCACTTCCAAAACCGTCATGTGAATTCGGGAGTGGAAGAGTGTGGCAGACGCGACGAGCGACAACTCCGTATTCTTCCGCGACTCTATCAATGAACGACGAATGACGAATCAAAGGTAGGGGGTTTACTTTGAGTGCCTTGTTCTTCCCTCTTTTCTGGATAATGAAGGTTGTTGAGCTTCGTTCTTATGAACTGTTGCTATCACCATAAACGTGGAGGATACGAGCCAAACTAACATGGCCTGGCACCCACCACTGATCACTTTGTGATGTTTCTTAGGCATGGAGACGTAACTACGATGAGGCGACGAAGGCGGCGACGACAAAGGCCATGCTACCCGCAGCCTCTATGAAACGCGCTGCCCCTGCGGTGCTCTGGTGATCTCGGACAAATACCGCCAGTCAACACCGGCCTGACCTTCTCGCCCTCCGGCCTCCTCCACACACGCCTCGCTAGCCACCCCGAACCGGCCGACTGACTTCATGCCACATAACCGCCGGTTCTCCTGGCCGCCCGCCTGGCCATACCCCACTTGGCCGTGCCCCGCCTGGCCACGCCCCGCCTGGCCACGCCCCGCCTGGTCGACCCGATCCCCGGCCGCCCTGCTGGCCTCCGCGCGTGCCACCCTGAACCGGCTGATTTCTGGCCACCGTATCCCTTGCGGCTTCCCTGCTGAGCCTATGTCACAGCCCCCTCACAGCGCCCCAGCCGAACCAGCCAGACCGCACCCTCGCGACGCTCTGGGCCAAATCGGCCTCGAGCCCGGGCCGAACCAGCCCTGAGCCTAGGCCGAACCTCCCTCACAGCTAGTTGGGCTAGGACCAGCGGGCCGGGCCGAACCTAACATGTTGGCCCGACCAATGGGCTGGGCCAGACTCAATAGGTCTGACTGGGTTGACCCTGACTAGGTCGGACCAGAGTAAGACGGGCTGAGTCGGTCTGACCGGGTCGGACCGGACCGAGGCCCAATACCGACCTTTACTTCATTTGGCTATATATTTGGCACCAGACGACTATTTGAAGAACCGTTAGCGGCACTAGTTTTCTAGGAGCATGCCGGTTCCTTTGAGTATACCCCACTGGAGTTCGGGGTAATGTTGAGATATGGTCAGGTTGGATCGTACACGAATCTAACCTGGCCCCTAGGAATAAAAAGCTTATAACTCACAGACCGAGCGTCCAATTGGTGTGCTGTCTATTGCATTGAGACCCCTATGACGAGGTGGAACTTTAAGATACTTCTATGTGGGACTTCATGACAGTTGGAGTATTGAACAATAGCTTATGGAGAAGATCTTCCATAGACGATCATGCATATGTGCGGGAACCTAGTATCTGGATGGGACTTGACGACTGCTGATCGAGCGACTTGGAGTGACTCGTATATCCCAGTGGAGGTGAGCCTGGTTGTGGTGGCAGACCCATGGCGGAGGAGCGCCTGGTTGTGGCGGCAGACTCGCGGTACTCAACAAGAGGATTACCTCTGCAGGATTTGACGGGGAGCACCTGGTTGTGGCGGAAGACCCGAGGGGGATAACCTCTGTGTGAGCGCGGTAGACCCAAGGTGGGGAGAACCTCTGTTTGATCATGACAGACCCATGATACTCGACAGGAGGAGTACCCCAGTAGTCCAAGTTAGTGGGAAGCGCCTCTGTGTGACCCGGAATGCCCACTGTACTCGATATAGGAGGAGTTATCCAGCAGCTGAGGGTTCATATTGATACTATCCTTAGAATAAAATCCTGGTTGATCTGAGTTAGTAACTTTTGTGTTTACCTCATGACTGATATAGATTACTTGATAACTTAGGTATATGTATGGGTATATACCTTAGTATGGTTATCTATTGAATTCATAATTTGTGACTTATCATTGTTGGATTTTGTGAGACCTTGAGGGTCTCGGGGTCCCTACCGAGTATCGTTATACTCACCCCTACATAGGCTATGCCCGAACCTCATTGTGTTGGTTTTAGATGACGGACAACGCTGATTGAGGATCAGAGTAGCAGGACTGGATGGTACCCGGAGGTGGACCTTAGGATGAGTCGGTACACAGAGGATACTGATAAATGTTGAGTACTGAGGAGGTGATCAATACCTACCCTTCAGGTAGGAATCCCCAGAGGATGACCCAGCAACTTCTTTACCTTTTCTTCAATTGTACTTGTTTTCAGTTGTATTAGTACTTTACAGTTGGGCTTGTATTTTTGGCCCCTTTATCTTTCAGCACTCATTTTGTATACAATTTTACTTAGTGTTTTACTTCCATCTTATACTCTGTTGTGTGGATTAAAATTTTTAAAGGCAATGCCTTCCCAGTTTTAGGGATTTACGCCTTTAGTGCTAGTCGCCAGCCCCTGGACTATGGAAGGCGGTCTTGGGGTAGACACTGCATGGGCCCCGGGGGATGGGTCATGACAATTAATGTTGTTTTTGAGGTTGTTAACCATATTTTTTGTAATTTCATAGGAATTATATTAATATATTTTTAGAAAAAGGAAAACCTACAGGCTGGGTGACAACTCATTGCATCTGTCATGGTAATGAAGCTTAAACCCAAAACCTAAGGGTGATAAGGGTACAATAACTACCACTGGACTATGTGATAGCATGGTCAGTATGATAACATTTTTACTTAAATAGTTTGAAAAATAAATATTAATTTGATTTTGAGAAACATATTTTTTTTATTTCCCATGATTTTTATTTGATTGATAATATTTTGGGATATGTTTTATTGGGTTGGGGTATATATAACCATTTGTTATGAAAAAATGGATTATTTGGGAAAAATGATATTACTTCTAAGATTAAGGGTTTGAGATAAACTTTGAGGTTAAAATTTATTTAATTTTGGGGTTATTTGGGTTTTTTGGGATATAGGGTAGTTTATTTAAGTAATGATCAATGTTAAAACTTTGGTTTTATTATTGAAATTTGGATATTAATGTATTATTTCTTCATATGAAGATTTATTAATATTGGGTATTATTTTAAATTTTGGTAAGTATTTTGGTTTTATTAAAGACATGAGGAATATATTGTTATTATTTTTTGGATAATGTGATATTTTAAAAGTTTATTTTAGTACTCCACATATAAAAAATTCATCTTTAATACTCATGTTTTAGAGAAAATGACGAGATTATAGAGAAAAATGATTAAATGATGGAATTATACTTGTATAGTAAGTATAATTCCTTATGTAATTAGTCTATATGATAAATTAATTCTTCAAACATGAGAAAAATGTTATTTAAACAAAAATGTTATCTTATTATCTTTATTTCCAATGAATCAATGATCTTTTCACCTACATATATTTATAGACTTTAGTTTATAACTATATCATGAACATGTTCTTTATCACCATATATTAGTTCTTTTACATTATTATTATCTTCTATGACTATATTTTAACTTCCAATAACTTTTTTACTTATGATGGAACCCAAATACATGATATTTTTTGTAACCTTTAGGATTTCCACTTTCTTTTTTAAAAGATGTTTTAGTATCCCTATGTATGATGTGGGTTTTAAAAAATGTTATACCTTTAATGATAAAAATATAATTTCAGTGATTCAATATATTTAGGGGGATAGAATATAACACCTTGATATTTTATAAAATATTTATATTTAAATAAATTTAATTTCATAGATAGCTTGTGTTACATGAAACACCAATTTTAAATGAACCACAATATACTATTAAAATATTTAAATATAGGTGTTATAACAGAGCTGTTAAAATTGTATGTTTGGATATGAATAACCACTTTTTTAAAATTATGTATAAATATTTTAGATAGAGTAAATCTGTTTGTAAATAAGTACTCAATTTTTATAAAATTCTTTATATGCTTCACAAGTTTATTTTTCTGGAAAAATGTTTTTATTTATCTTTGTGAGTAAATAATACAATTCATTACTAAAATTTATAGAAATCTTAATTATAAAAATTAACTACCATTTCTAAAACATTATGTCAAAATTAACTTAGCGTGAAATTTGGATATTTTTTTTGGAAAATATTGATTTTTCAGTGAGTTGTGAAAAATAATGATTTTTGTAAAAATTTCATTTATTTTTTTTCAAAAGGCCCCATAATATTTCTAATTTTATCCTAAGTTAATATAATTATACTTTATTTAGAAATAATATAACTAATTATATATGAATCAACATTAAATTTTATCTTGGTATAAAACTACTTTTAGACTTGAAAAGACATTTTTTTTGAAAAACCATTTTTCATCATGCATTGCAGGAAACTTATAAATTTAATTTCTTCCACTTATAGAGATTTAATATCATAAACAAGATTAAATAATTTTAATCATAAAAATTAATATTATTTAATGAATTTAACTTAATTTTTGGTCATAATGAATATTAAAAACTATTATAATTTATCACTATGGTAAATGGGTAAATTGGGTTTAACTAGGTTAAAAATAATTGATAAGACCATAATTTTTCATCTTAAATATTACTGGACGAATTTATTTATACCCATATCACCATAGGCTCTATATTTATTTTTTATGGGCCATTTTCTATAATGGTGACCTATATAAAAATTTAAAAATAGAAAAAGATAAAATGTCACTCTATTTTAAAAATATCTTATGTGTTCACACAAAGGTTAAAAAGAACTTTTTGAATGAATATTAGTATTTATTTTGATCATAATGAAATTATTTTCATTATGGTAATTTATTTATAATTTTAAATAATTATATAATTACCTTAGATGCTTAGGAAAGGTCGATGCAATATTTATTTAGATAAAAGAAAAATAAAATAAATGATTTTAAAAATATTAAAAGTAATATAATTTGAATGAATTATTCTGTTACAATTTTTTAAATAATTATAACATATCTTGGGTGTGTTGAAAGAATATATTACAATTCCATCTTTTTCATAGTATCTTTAAAGTCAAATTAAATGAATAGTTCCAAAATTGATATTAATGATACTTTTTAATAAGTAATATTTTATTAAATGATTTAAAATTCAAAAAAATATCTTCAACCAAGTGAATTTAATATGGTTTAAAATATTAACCATTTTTCATTTATGAATATTTTTTATTTATGATTACATTCTTAACCCATTAATATTGAAATAGTTGTTACTGTGGTTAAGGTTAAAACAAAGTTTTGTACATTACATGTGCTTCTATAAAAATTAATTTTCCACACACAAAATATTTTTATTTGATAAATTTTATTTAATATTTAGAATTATTTTTTAAAAATTATCTAATATGTAACATTTTGTTCATTGTATTAAAGGATAAATTACCTAGTTAAAAAAACAAGTTACCGTGGTAAAAACTCAAACGGTAAAAGTGTGTAACCTTAGTGGTAAAGGGAATAAACTATTTAAAAAATGATTAATTTTAATTTTTGAGGTTTTATGTGACCGTATAATCCCTCTTATCCATTACATATCAATTTTGAGTCACTTTTTTTTGTGAGTGACATACCATTATTTAATAGTTTTGGGTATTTACAAAACATTTCTGTTCTTCTCACATATAACAGAGAACCTCCTATCCGTATTTATTCACACTTAAATAATCATTTTTATCATCCATAACATTCCCAAATACTTTATTCAAATACCTTACCATTTCCTATAGGCCTTGGTTTTATTATAAAACCCTCCTTAGATGGATTTTAGTGTAAACCTAAAGAGGTTGTCTGAAGAAGTTGTATCGTTCTTAACAGAGTGTTTTTGTTTTTTTTTATTTTTCCACATCCTTCAAATATTCTTTAAATATGATTAAATAATTACATTATTATCTTATATATACTGATATTTTATTATGTTATTTTCATAACCTATATCATTTTCCTCTTCCATAAAATGGGAAATGAAACCTTCGTTTGTGTGTATGGTGGACTACCACCTTGCAAAATGTAATTTATTTTCCATCACCACCAATAAGGGGTGATTTTAATGATGGATTTAGTATATATATATATATATAATCATGACATATATATCATTATGAAAAGATAATATATCATTTAATTTCATACTATTACATTCACTAAATATTATAACGTTGTTCGTGCATACGTGTGGGCTACCACCTACACTAAGAGATGTGATTTTTTTTTCATCACCACATCACATGGATGATAAATATAGTATATTTAAAGAAATAATATGTTATTTATTATATTATGATCATTATTTAAATATAAACTAATACTTATGTTCTTTTCATCATGATCATTGAAAAATGGAGAGGTTAATCATGCATACATATGGAATAACGTCTCAATGATTGTAACATAGTTCATTTTTAATGACCATATTTAATGGTTAGATTAAAAGGTATAATTGGTGTATAAAAATTATAATTATGTTATTTTTATTATTGCGTAGATGATGGAACAATTAAATATTTTACTATAGTCAACCTACCGAAGTCATTTTGGACATATGAATTGAATATCTCCAAAACATCCAAAATGAACTTTATTTACTAAGTAATTAAATATAACATGGTAATAAATAAAATAAAAGTAAAAATAAAATTTAAAAATGATTTTAATTATGTAAATAATTAACATAAGTTTATTTTCATTGGGATAAATAACGTATGTGACGGTTTAGACCTGAGCTAAGGGATTTCAACTCAATTTCCCTTTATTAAGTCATATTCTAATGTTATAGACCTAATTTATTTTATATAATGTATATATTTTCCAATTTACATGTTATACCATGAATCCTTCGTACTTAATTGTATTTTTAGTTTCAATTAAAATTATTTCACCCCAAGGGGATTTACATGAATGTTACCTAGTGGTAAGTGTATCATAACTAAATTTTATTTCATTAGGTCATATGTTAGGTCCTCAAGGCTGAATACCCTGAGAGGGGGGGTGAATCAGGGTATGACTAATTTAAAATTAAATCACGTTCTGATCTTGTTTCGCTGTTAAGAAAACCAATATTCTCTCCCTTTACTATTTCACAATATAAACAGAAAGTAAAGCAAGCACAAGACAAATCAATTTTTACTTGGTTCACCACTAAGGGCTACGTCTAAGGAGCATACGACGGCTAGTTGTCTATCGTACCAAATTCTACTAAACTTTACTAGTTGTGGATTAAAAGGTTCGGGCGCAATCACTCTGTATTAGGCTCACTGCCTTTACAAGGTTTAGGGTCAGCTCACTGCTTTCCCAAGGGTCACTCCCTCTTTCTCTCTCTCTGGCTCACTGCCGGTAGATATGATCACCTTCTTCCTCTTCCTTCGCTCACTACTCTGGAAAGGATCCACTCATAGTTTATATACCTGTAGGTCTCTTCATTTGCATGAAGGAATGCATATTACTATATATGTAGATGCTCTGTTGAAGTCCATCTTTCACCCGTAGATGAATCTCACTTTTCACTGAAGGTATCAGACAATCATCCAGATTTCTCGTAGCCCGGAATAACCGCCGTGAATCAACCCTTACTTGGAACACAGGTCTAACCCAATGCGCAAGTCTCAACGTGAAAGCCACAATTGTCACACAAGTCCACCTCAGACACTTGCGCGACACAAGCTTCTTCAACTCCAAACTTGCGCGACACACTTCCCTTTACGCCCAAACCAATATTGGCACACAACAAACAACAATCACCCTTCTTCAAATCTGGCACGCAGGTCCCACTTGCGCGACACACCACCACTTGCGCGACCACCACACCTGCGCGATGGGAGCTCTGATTCTTCAAAGTGTTGACCTCTGTTTAGAAATGAAGAGGTGTGGTCCAGTATTTATAGGCAATTTGACCACCCTGCACGACGGCGCGCAAGTCAACCCTCGGTGCACAAGTCTCGGCGCGCATGTCTCTTCCCCTATAAGTCACTTGCATGACCCACTTACAAACTTGCGCGAACCTCTTTCCTTTGAAATATTTTGATGTTCTGATATTGAAAATCAACCGGCGCACAAGTTTCCAATCCTCATAGGCACCAGTGCGCAAGTCCTTTCTCTTGGCGTGCAAGTCACCTGTGCGGCCAACTCAATACTTGCGTGATCCTTATATATTTTCCATATTTTGATGATATGATCTTAAAAAACATATGGTGTGAAAGTTTTCAATCTATAAAGTACATGGCGCGCAATTCCCTTTCCCAAAAACCATTTCTCTTCATTTGTCGATTTTCAGGCCCAAAAATTTGGCAAACACTGGAAAACGACGCCACCTTGTATCTGTTCTTTTTGTACTGCCTCCAGATCATCCATTCCTTTGTCGAAGTTCTTGAAATAAAAATTGATCATTTAACATAGCTCTTGAACTCAGCATGCCACAATGAAATCCCCTTTTTCAACAAAATTTGTATGTCATGGTTTGCTTTGTCAACAATCACAGCATAATTGTCCAATTTGTTAACAAACACAATCACCTCAAAAATGCTTCAAAGAATACCTTGAGGGATTTCTTCCCAACATTATATCACTTATTTATTGATTACATTATGAAAATAGTATGTGTGAAATGTACTTTTTAGTTAATTTGTATTTCATTTTTGTGTATTTATATTTTTTTGACATAATCACTTCACTGATTAATTCTCACTTCAACATTATGTTCATTGTAAGGGTTCTTCCTCTCAAACATTATTCTCTATAACATATGATATATTGTATAACTAAAATAATTTATATGGTGTATATAATGAACCTTAAATATTATATATCATGATTCAATTTATATTTATGTGTTTTGAAAATTATTCTGAATTTATTTATTTTATGGGGATTATGATTCAAAAGTTACCAAAGTAATAAGGGTTTCAATCACAAACCCATATTTATTCAAGATTATTTATGTTTAAGTCTCATTTGGGAGAATTATGTGATATTTCTATCTTAGAAAAAAAATATTTTCTTCTCATCAAGTTATTTTTGAAAATTATATGTTTTCCATTCATTTTCCTCTTTTAAGTACTCAAAATATAATTTTTTTAATAAAAACGAACATTATTTACTATTTAGTCTAAAATATTTTTCATCTATGTCTATGTTTTCTAAAAAAGTATTCAATAATGTTTTTAATATTCTTATATAATTTTAATGTGATTTTTACCCATGATTTAATTTTGACAATATGTTTTAAAAGGAATATTTTTTTTGTTTTCCAAATTAAGTACTTATTGACCTTTTACCAAAAAAGTGAAAGAATCTTTGTTTTTCCATAAATTACATGAATTTAATTTCCTAATATTATGAAAACTAAAATATTTCAATCTTAATTTTCAATTTTACACGGTTATTTATAAATAAAATATTTTTTCCTAATATTATAGAAATTTATAGTTTTTGAAACTGATTTTCAAAAGTGAAAAGGGTATTTTCCTCAAGAATGTTTTAAATTATATTTTCTTGGTATTGATATTCATAAATAACAACAACCATTGATTTTACTTTTTATTTACTAGGTACAAGTTTTATTGATATCAACCTTATTCCTTATTTGTATTGTATATTATTAGTTTGAAAATGGAAAGTATTGACATTTCATATTCTAGATCTTCTAATATAGAGAGATATTATTTTTAAGGAATATTTAATAATTTTTATTGTTTATCCATATGATGAATTCATTGGAATTATTATGTGATGGGTGGGTCCTAGAATTTCATATCCTCCTGATGCATTCGTAGGTATCATGAGATTAAGTAGTTTGGGTATTTTTCCAAGGCATTACCCATTTATGTATGATTTCTTGGCATGATTCATTGAAGGTATGTTTATAATGTCTGGAATTATTCATTACATCATTATAGAATTTATTATTGATGTACATGCACTTATATGAATTGTTATGATCACCATGGATACATTTCAAGATTAAGTGATTCGTTATATGAAATTATTTTCTCACTATTTATTCTTTCTATATTATTATTTATGCTCATGTTATTGATTAAATGTCACGTGTTTTTAGTTATCTACCTTGACATATTGATTATGTATTATTTACTCATGATAGATTCCACTTTACATAACCCAGACTGATTATTTTATCTCACCCTTTCTTTTGTTTCCTTTTCATAGGATACGAAGAAGGAATCTTTGAATGAGTTCAAGGATGAAAAATATTTACTTTCACTATGTTGTATTTTTATATATTCCAATGTAATGTGATACAAAAGTATGTATCTAGTTTACCAAGATTGATAAACTATTCTATATTTTATGATGTGTTCTCTTATATCCTATTCCAATTTAAAAAATCATCCACTAGCCCCGGGATACTAGTAATGGGGTATTTAAATTCATGATTATACTTTTTCTTGTATGTTTTCTTATATTTTTTTATGAAAAACTAAGATGATTTAATGGTTAAGTAAATTATTATTTGAAAAAAGTTTACTATGCTAAAGGGAAAATCTATTTTATGATCTCATGGTTTTAGAAATAACAAATAGGTTTATTTCATCTTTTTTGGTACCTTAATGATATTTTTTTACTTGCCTCATGTTTTGAAATTTTGTTCATAGGGTTTAAGTATGAGTATGAACAAAGAAGAAGACAAGTATAAAATTTTAATGATTTAAAATGAATTCTATTCTAAAATTTTTTGTATCGAGGGAAAAATGGATACTAAGATCAAGTTTTCAACTTGTTATGTAGGGGTTTATTATGTAAGATTTATAGTCTAATTCTAAAAAACTCTAAACCTGAAAATATTTTCAAAATTAAAGAGTGTGAATTATTTTATAAAGATTCAATTTGTGGATTATATAAGGTCATTTATGTACAATTGGTATCATAGGTCATTAGATAACTTTAGAGGTTAGGATGATTCAGATGTGGATATTTTAAGATTTTTAGATACCGTTATGGATTAATAAGTCAATATATTGGATAATATCCTAATGTGTGGTAAATAAAATATTGTGTGGTTTTCCTTGAAATTAAATCCCTATATGGATTCTATCAAGTTGATGTAGTTGTGGCACAAATTCACCTAGGGGTACTAACTCTAAAAGGAGAATATTGGATAATAACTCGACTGTCATATGATGCACAATGATTGGACCTAAGACTACACACCCGACTAGATAATCCTAAGAAATATTTTTGGGATAATTTACATTTATTATATGAAACATTATGAATGATTTGAAAATAAAGTTATAGAATTGGATGATTACCGTGGATAACCTATGTTAAATCTAAGGTGTTATAGAATGAAAGGGAGGTTGTTACAAAGTAATACATTTGAAATTTATTTAAATGTTCACTCTGATTCCTTTTATGAAATTATTGGTTATTAACTCACAAATTTATTTTATCAGGGTAAAAAATATTCTATAATATGGAAGGAAAGAAATCCAAAACAAACTACCTTAATCTACAAGAGTATTCAATTGCATTGATAATTAAAAAAAATTTCAAGTGGCCAATAAACATTTCCTAACATTAAAATTATAAAAAAACACTTTATAATATATCTCAATATTTTTTTATTCTTTGATATCATGATGGAATGTTGGATAAATTTGAATATGTTATGAAAAATCAATATCCCCATCTTACTTATTTGGGTAAATATCATATTTCACTTTATCGAGTATTTATAATAGATGATCTTGAAAAAGTCACATCAGTCCTCTATTCAGATACAAAATAGAGAGGTATTTAAATACTATATATATTTATTTTATTATATAATTTTTTTTATTATCACAGGTGCCATACCTTATTCAGAAAACACAAGTCAGACCATATCCTAAGGTATTATGGAAAACTAGTTATGGAGGATGTTTCAAAACATTATATTCAAAACCCAATATTGATTATAAATTTTGATCCATGTCAACATCAATTTTCACCAAGATAAAACAACTATGCATGGATAAAAGAAGCATAGGAACTTGGAAATGTTTTTAGGCATTATAATAATATAGGGAATTCAATTAGAGTTTCATGGAACCTTAGTCTTTGAAATTGGTATATGAATGAATGTTGATCAATATTTCAAAGTTATGAATTATTTTAATAGTTTTTTCATAAATTTTAATTTTGAATCATGATTTAATATATATTGTTTAATATTTAGGAATGATTAATTTATCATATTTTAGAGGGGAAGTATTAAGGAATAAGATGTTAAATCATGGTTACAACTTTAATAATAAAGTTAAATAAATTATGTGTTCATGTAACGAGTTTTCAGAATTATGATGTAGTGGTATTTAGTTAATTTTATTATGATATATTCTGAAATTTATGAGGATAATGAAACATCTAAGCTGTAATGTCCCAACCTAGATGCCACTAAACCATTTATTAGAGATGGTTAATTACGAGGCCTCAAATGTGCCTCTCCATACTCTAGAGATTCCAACTAGAAGTGAGGGCCATGGAGTTTCTGTGTAGAAAATATGCCATCATATCAAAGTAAAAACAATGGAAATAACTATATAACAAACACATCAGTAAATAAATTGAGTTTGGAAGATATAAATAACTAAAATATAACATGTTATAATAATAAATGAAATTCTATAAAATCCTAAACTACCATGTGATACATACAAAACTAGTCACCCATTGGGCCGACAATACAAGTAGGAGTACAAAAAAGAAACTAAAATTAAAGTGCAAGGATCTAATACTAACTATGAGCTAGACTACATACCCTATCTTCATGACACTATTGAGTTACTCTAGTCTAATCATATGAATCCACAAGAGATTCTCTGGTCTACCACACAACCCTGGGCCTCAATCCTATCTATCATGTATCAATGCTCATCTTCAAAAGTAGATATAAGGTCCACATTCACACCAAGGTGCATTTAATGTGGTGATAAATAATCTTAGTAGGCCACCCCAATGATGAAACTATAATATGTTTCGATAATGTGATGCTTATACAATATGCTCAGCCTAGCCAAAAAATAATTGTAAAGACAAATAAATCAAATAATGTGAAACCACATTCGATCCTTGTGTCTATAATCCTGGTCAACTAGGAAAGTTTCATCATTTATATCCACATTTATGTGAGTATATATATATAATCCCACAAATATATATACATAAATATGTATATACATGATTTAAGTGGAATAAAATAGCATAAAACCATAATCAGTCAATCCTTAGGTCCATAATCCTAATCACCTAGACACCCTGTGAAAAGAGAATAAGTTGGATGTCATAATACTCAGTCCATGTATCATTAAGTCAATATATGAGTCTGTAATCCCAATCTACAATTCCTTCTTAGGCCATCACAAAAAATATATTTGAACAAGCTACATCACCATAGGGGGATATAGATCCTATCCCTAGGTTCACCCGTACTCCCATCCAATCACCATAATAAAGGATTCTAGGTAGTATCCAGACATTCTATAAATGGTAAGTGAGATAGAATCCATACCACTTGAGTAATGTAAATATAGTATGATGTCTAGGACCTAGGTCCCAGTCTATAGGCAGTCACAACATTGTGATTTAGATAAGACCTAAGGGTCTAAACCTTAGGTAAACATTAAGGAGAGATCATCGATGAGATGTCATGTGCACCCCTTGAGGTATCAAATCAGGGAGATCATAATCATCTCCATTACTCAGGAGAGTGTAATCATCCATGAGTATTCAACAATGTAAAATTCCATGTCCAACACTAAGGTCAAATAATCAATCAGGGAGAGCGTAATCATCCCTATCGCTTAAGAGAGCATAATCCTCCATGAGTATAATCATCAGGGACACCATTCCCAAATTAATGGGATCATAATAATCCTCCTTAAATATAAATTTTAGGAGAGAGAAATCATCCTCATCACTCAAGAGAGAATAATCACCCACAAGTACCTTTATTAGGGATGACATGCTCATATATCAGAATCAACATAGTCTAAGAAGCCAAATCCTAGGGTTAACCTCAAGAGACTAAAATAATATAATAATTATATATAAATTCTAAATAAGAATATCCCAAGTAGTACTTCTAGGAATCCCAATAATATAATAATCTAACATATAGAATCAATATCCATATCCCAGGTAGTACCTCTAGGAATCCTCATAATATAAATATACACATAGATCAGAAGACAGATCCTAAAAAACATGTCTAGGAATCCTAATAAATGAGTAAGACGAATCCTAGGAAATACACCCAGGAATCCCAAAGATAGATGTCGCATCATATTAGGATCATCAGCTTCTAACTAGAAAGATCCTCCAGTAATCATCGCTGCATCATCAGTAAACAAGTGAATGTATAAACAAAAGAGTGATGATGTCCGAACACCAAAACTCACCACTACTATCATAGCCTCTTAGGCTTACAAGTTTGGCACAAGTTCTAAGGTGACACCCACTTCCATCACTACCCACACCCAATGTACTCGATCAGGGCTGGTCAAACATCGGGGAACCCATAGGCTCCCTCATGATAAAACACTGGAAAGGCATCCTACATGGGATACTCATGGTCTACACATATTCAAAGGCATCCTACTTAGGATCCTCAACTAATAAGGTAAAAAAAGAAATCATACATTAGAACCTTGATCATATAAAAATAGAGACATCCTATATGGGATCCTCAGAATGATACAAAAAGAAAATTAATCCTACATGGTACCCTCAGTAATGGTGTAAGTAGGTAGAGGCATCATATAAAATATCCCCTAGATCAAAATATAAGAAGAGGCATCCTATAGAGGATCCTAAAAAATAACTAACTTCATAACCTCCTGAACTAGAAGGGAACATATCACAAGGGATATGTCCTTAAGGAAAAAAAATATATAAGGAATTGGTCAAGAGATATAGCTCATCACCCATCTCATATCAAAGTCACACTCTTAGAAGAAAACTAGATTTTATTACCAGAGGAAGAACCTCTCCATTTAGGAAAGAATGAAACACCTCCTAGGATTTTTTAAAACATGAAAAGGATTTCACCATCATGATCTACATGTAAAGATAATCAAAATGGACAAGTAACATGTCCGATTATTACTCTAGGTATATAGATATGAAAAACAGGTAAACCCCAAAAAAGGCTATCAAAGGAGTACATAGAATGTCATACGTTGCACATAGCATGTACCCTCATAGCCCCTCCTAGGAATGTACTCCTGTTGTACATGGAATTTAAAAGCCTAAGCACACTATGTGTTGATCATGTAAACGACATGTACCCTACATGGGTACCTTCTTATCAAGCTCAAATTTATTTTCCATGCACTTTTTCTAGTCATATACCTTTACACGGCATGAAACCCATGTGAGGTCTAGCTGTATACACTTCACAACCATGTTCCCCTACATGGGTTGCCTGACTAACTACTTGGCTAAACGGTTGAGTACCAGTATAAGGAAGGTATTCCCCATACATGGAATGTACTTTGAAAATGATCATCTTCCCAAAAAAGGTAAAACACGTGATGTGTGTTCTTAAATATACACGCCGAGTGATTGGGATTTTCCAATAAGAAACCCCTCAAATCGCCCGAAACCCGAGTTTTCCTGCAAAAGAAAAATATCAACCCTTAAGGGGTCTTAATCAATAATAATAGGGGTATAAAACTTAAAAACGTTAAATCTACTAGGATTTTTATAAAAACATAAAAATTCCCTACCTTTGGGTAGAATATGCCGAAGCTTTTCTTGTTTTTATGATCTATGGATACCGCATGATGATCTGGTGTTTCCTAATATTTGTGGCCTTAACTCTCTTCCCAAACCTCTATTTATATTTATCCCTCTCCTTATCCTCTCTTTATTGTAGTGAAGGAGGATCCGCAGGTGAATTAATGATAGGATAGGGAAGAAAGAAAATAAAAGATAAAAAAGAAAAATAAAAGAACAAGAAAATGGGGATTGGGTTAAAACTAGTTCCTGAACTAAGTTTAGGCCCTTACTAGAAAAAACTCCCCATTATAGAACTAAATAAAAAGAAGGAATCTCAATATGATGATAAATTCAAAAGATATAGACAAATGAACTAGTTTGAATAAATAAATATTTAATTAATTATATATTAAATATTAATTATTCTGCTAAAATTTGAAGTCTTATTAATTATACCAAACTACTATCCTAGGTTAACAACTTATTATAGTTATTACATAGAGGTAAGAAAAATTATTCAATATAATATTCTGGGGTAAAATGGCCATTTCACCTCTTATAAGAATATGTAGAAAAAAATCAAATTTCTTATCTTAATTCCATTTTGAAAAAACACAGGTTTATACAATCTCCCCACCATAAACCTTCTCATCCCCGAGAAAACTTGCTGGTAAAACATATCCATGTTACCAACATGAGAATCTACACAAACATGCTATATTGAATATCCAATGACCAGTCTCATGGCATCAATATATATCTCCTACATAAGAGAAATTTAACTGCAATTGCATGGGACTTCCCACCATAGAAATACCCTTATCGTTGTCCAAAAATAAAATTCTAAGATCAAAGGCCAAAATAAAAACTTAATTTCAACTTAAAACAAGGGTAAACACCCTCAAATGGACAATGGAACACTCTTTAACATAAGTCTTACCATATACATCTCCTTGATTGAAACCTCACCAAGTTCCCTTATCAACCAGGAATGATGTTTGAAAAGAAAAAAATACCATCATAGAGAGAACGCTCTCTCAGAATACTCATGAAGATGTCAAGATAGAGCATGGTGGTATCTAACTTGGTGAATACTATGATTTTATCAAAAAGGTATGTACAGATATCCCAAGCCATGCTCACTTTAAGAAAATGCATACATTATTTTAACCAACTCATGACACCACATCTCCTAAAAATGAGTGTACAGGTCCAACCATAGGTCAATCATCTCATGGTACCCAATTCATTCTCGATTTATCCTCTACCATGGATACACATTCACTATTTACCATATATCATGGGAAACAATACACATGAACATTATTTGAAACCATCAATCCTCATATCACACCCTTCCACTCACCAAAATGGTACCATGCACAACCAGTGTGTACTCTTATCACCTGAATCACACTCCCACAATTCATCCATCACAAGGATAAGATGATAGTGAAACACATAAATATTTAAATATTGGGTTCCCTAGTCCCAAATAAATAGTTTTTATATTACCATTTCACGTATATAGTGAGATATGCATGATGTACACTTACCATTAAAATGTATAAATTTTTATGTCTGCTATTTAAATGGTAAGGCCCATAGATTTATTTTCATATCAAAAGTTTATAGCAGATCCAAGGCTATATTGAGATCCTTGATATACTATGAAATTAAACTTAAATATATTTCCTATGGTCTAGATACATCACACTAACTAGACATAGTTTATGTCTGACTATCAAGTTTTGGGGGCTCATAAGCATTGAGGCTTTTTATCATGAAGTTTACACTTTGTGATCTCAGGTAGGTGAGGTCATGAGGACACAACCACCAATAAAAACCTCACTTGTTTTATGTGTCATTGTTTGTTCTTATCTATGAAAATTTGTATTAGTCTCATGACTTTATATAATTATCAATATGTTCCATTTGATTGTATATTTTGATGCAAGGAAAAAACCATGATAATTCATGGAAAGGTATCTTGTGTTGGGTGTGTCATTAGTGATATGACATTGGTTAAATGGGAAAGATATAATTCGTTGTTTTTGAGTTGAGGAAGTAATATATCTTAGGACTAGTTGATCTAGATGGTAATACCTTCAAAAATACTTGGCCAAGGTAGTCAAAGGTAAGTCCTTACAATTAGATCAAAAAATAATAAATCAAGAAAGGATGAAGAAACAAGTGTGCATCCTGCTTTATGAGATATTGGAAGACAAAGAGATAATATTACACAATGTGTGTTTGTAGGTTGGTTTTCATTGTTATGACCATTCCTTGTCTCTTTAGGGGACTTGATGGGTAGCTAGAATCTTCTCCCAGTTTTTGGATATTATTCACTACTATCTATATAAGGTCTTAGAGTGTCACACACAATAGTGTATTAAAGAATATTCCATATTTAGGTTAATAGGTATATTGGACATGGTGGGACCCACCACATGGTCTAAGAGTTGTGAAAGTTTTATCAATCATTGATAAATAAATAAATTCATTATTATTCAGGTATAAAATAATTGAGTTTATTTATTTATTAAATGTATTTACAAGTTTTTAAGTAAAAACAAGGAATAATATTATACGAACGAATATTATTCTACTATTCTTGGATCTTCTAATATTTGTGGAAATTATGAGTCAATTTAATGTCTTAGTTTTATCGTGTAACATTTTTAATATATATTAAAAGTATTTGATAAAATATAAATAATATTTATGATGTATTTTAGTTCATCATAATAATTTATTTATTGCTTACTTAGTGGGTGTTGATTTTTTGGTGGTTGAGGAACCCTATATAGGTATTTTCTACACATACTATATAAGGATGGAGAGTGGCTCACTCCAATAAATATTAATTTACTAGGAATGAGATATTCTCTATACTATCACTTTATATATAGAGAGTGAGTCACTCTCTGAGTGACTGATCCAAGGTGCCTTTGACAGATTGAAGGTATGAGATCCTGGTGATCTTAAAGACATCAAAGAGATCATCGTATCTCTGCACTAGCACTCAAAATTCAAAAAACGATGTTGATTCTCGCTCAAATTTACCCAAAAGAAGAAGGTAGGATGATCCTTGTAGTCTAGCTTGGGTTATCGAATCCCCAGAGACCTAAGAATAAACCTATAGACACATACATTCTATGGACTGTTTTTGGCTATGAAGTGGCCAACATGGGTTGATTTTATATGTGTTTAAAGGATAACTAACAGATTTAAGTGAATTCAATTTAAAATAATGAGTTGATCCTAGGTTATCGCTCGGGGTGGATTGGACGGATTTCCTTTTCAATGATTTCAATTTCTTATATTTGAGATGGGTTCATTTAAGAAGATAAAACAACATCATCACTTACTGGTTTAATGCCTACACCCTATAATACTAATCACCTATACACTTGAAGGATCAAAGTTTTGAGAACTTCAAGGTAAAGGTTTATATTAGAACATGAAGTGTGTGGCCTTAAATTCAACAAGGACGACAGAGTTTAAAAATCGTCAAATAAAAATCTCAATTAAAGAAGTGATTATACATTAATGGGGTGATAAATAACATCCAATCCAGCCCCTTGATACTCCCTTGGATCAACCCATAAGTCGGTTAGCCCTCCATTGATTCTATGGTTTCAATGGAAGTAGAAAGTAGACTCACGAGGGAGGAAATGGAGAAGTAAAGAAAACAATAAAAATAAAATTATCACCCACCATTGTGTGAATAATTTCACAAGATTTGGTGTTAATAAATTTATACCTTGAGGCAACGGTATCAAGGTGAGATGGATAAAAACAGAATAAGTGGAGAATAAGAACTTTTATTAAGAAACTAAAGTGAATTGATCAACTTACATGTGAAAGACAAACTTGAGACAACAAAATCGCAGCATAACATTACAATTGAACAAAGTGCCAAATATTATAAAAATACTCCACCAAAACTGACTTAAATAAGCATTTTGGAAGCCTTGGGTCAAGAATACAACAGTAAAAAGCATCCCACTTGATTATGGTAGGCCTAGGGTGGTGGAAAGTTTGTGGAACTTGGACTTTTTCACATTTGACCCAAGGTGGCATCCAGCTTTCATACACCGAACAGATGTGCTTGGAAGACTTTCTAGATGGCCAAATAAGAGTAGGTAATAGAATAAGAAAATGTATCCCTAGATGTCTCCTTACCGTCTGTAAAATTTGGACCCATTTGGAGTTGTAGATTCGGAGATATGATCAGATTAGTGGGATGTTTGTCTGGGCCACAGAATATGGACCAGAATTTTATCTATAACGTGGTCCACCTAAATGACCACAATGGAGGCTGAATTAGCACTAGATCATGAAGAATGATTTGTTTATATATATGACTTCTATCCTCCCACAAAATTTGGGATTCATTGGGTTCGTAATGTGGGTCACATAGTCTCATCAGTGGGATGGTTTCCAATCTGACTTCTCCAGAATTGTTTCCATTCATCACAAAATATCCCCATCTTCTTCGATGAATTCTCCATTGATCCATGAATCAAACATGTTCATATTTAAGTTTAGATAAATTTCCCAAAATATCAAATTAAAATATTTATAATTAGATTACTTAAAATCATATCAATCATTGGGTACTTTAAATGATGTTAAAAAATGTACCACATAATAGTGCATTTTAAGTAAGAATTACAATCATAATGTGAAATGATGTTCAAAGTGTAAAATGCACTAAAATGGTGATTATGAATAATAAATCACATTAATATTATATATATTAACAATGAATATTATCCTCATTTAGTGGATAATCACACCCCCTAACTTGAGTTTTGCTAGTCCCGAGTAAAATACATCTCATCAAAATGAAATTCGAATTCCCTTTTCAAAAAATATTGTAATACATAATGATCACCAAAAAACCTTATACCAAACAATCATGAAACCCATCAAAATAATTTAATACAATATAGTTTCATAAGCAGATCCCAATCCCAAGCTCATTCCTTTGTTCAAATTCATTTCCATATTTCATCCAATATCAATTAAGTATGAGGATGTGTTGTGCATCACAATAGACATGGGGGTTCATCTTTATTCAAGGGGGAAATGATGGAAGAAGTAGGTGGAATCGCATTTCAATATTTAGATGAGTATTCAATTTTTTTGTTGTATTATTTTTTTGTTTTTTTTTATTTTTGTTTTTTTTGCAATTTTTCCATGGTAATTGAAATTGCACTCAAAAGAGTCAACCCCTATAGCGAGACTTTGCCGATGACTCCTAGGCTTAAAGACCTTAGGGAACCAAGTGAATCCCACATACTCGGGAATCATCCCGAGTTAACTCAGTCAAAAAAAAAATCAAATTACAAAAAATAGAGATAAAATTACTAACTCTGGGCCATAAAACTATGGAGTCACGATCCCCAAGTTCCGAAAGCCATGCATTCGGTCATTTCATTTCTCTACGCGCAAATTTATTATTATGATTTTTTTATTTTTTTATTGAATACTCATATTAAAACTAAAATGATCACCAAACCTATGCTATTTATTTGGGGGACCCCATAAACTCAAACTAATACCCCACTATCCAAAGGACGTGCATTGTGATATTTTTTTTATTTGGATGAAAATATAAATGATGAAATATCACATTTGACAGCCACACTTTCAAAAATCTATGCTCATGAAATTATAAAAGTATTAAAATCAGAATCAAGACATGATAAATTATTTGATATTCAGTTTCAAAGTGTGCAATGTGTATTACCATGTTCAAAGTTAAAGGAATTTTTTCTTCTATTTACACATTTTTTCTTCTTCAAATCATTCATTTTTTTGACACAAAAGCATTTTTTACTTTATCTTCCCCCCCAAATTAAAATAACACTGTCCCTAGTGTTTGAAGAACTGAAAATTTAGGAGTATAGGAAGATAAGGGAAGTTAAAAAAGGAAGTTGAAATATGAGGATCATGGAATGAAGTCACCTGGTGGTTGAAGTTGAAGTTCTTGCTGCTCTAATTTAGTCCCTTGATCTTGATGTCACTCTGAGAATTCCCTAGTAGAAAAAGGAAAAAAGAAAGAAAAAAAACAATATATATATATATATATATTTATATAATAAATAAAGTAAAATATAAGTATATATATAAAAATTATTGAATAAGGAAGCACAAATAGCCGTAGGTCTGTGGTAAGTGCGTGCCCTTGTCTCCCTTCAGTCCCGGGTTTGAATCCCCGCGGCTTCACCGGTTGTGACAGGGTTTTCCCCATGACCTATGATGTGGACTTTTATTATTATTATATTATTATTTATTTTTTTTTGTATTTTTATTTTAACCTACAAACTCATAAAAATAAAATAAATCAAACTGATGGTACATTGTCTTCTTTTTAAATTTCTGGGTAAGGTATTACTCAAGGATCACACCACGTGACACAGATGAATATGGTGCTCCCCTTTCATACCCATACATACTCATAATAAAGAATAGATCAACCATCTATTTTTTTAAATATCAATATGATTAATAAAAAAAATGATTCCAAAAAGATTTAAAACATGAAAACCATGGGTTTCCTCCCACGCAATGCTTTTTTTAACGTCATTAGCTTGACTTGAACCCCAAAACTTACCAATACTAATTTTAAACATTTTAAAGACCCCATATTTTTCCATATCCACTAGATTGAGATTTATTCTTTGTTTATAATTTATTTCATGTGAAAACCAATGTTCTAAAATGAGCGGGTAAATCCAAGGAATATCAGAAATGGTGGATTCAATTTCTTTTTTAGTCTTTACAAAGACATTAAGAATCATTACCTCTTTATTGGTTTCAAGATACGAAATTGTGAAAATTGGAAGTTTTTGGATATCCTTAATGAATGGAAACTTGTGGGTGGATGTAAAGTCCTTTCGTTCAAGTTCAGGTAGGCTAACACTTTCAGACATAGGTTGGGACTTTGAATCAAACTCAATTTCATTTTCAAAATTTCTCAACAGAATTGGTTCCTTTTGAATATAAGATTAAACCAAAAAATTGTAAAGATCAATTTTATGAATGATTATAGACTCAATGTTTGTGATTTCTCTCAATGGTTCAATGGTTGGTGTTTTTGAAAATTTATCAATGGAGTTATACTTAGGAGACTCAATCCATGATGTCAAATTATCCTCTTTTGAATCCAAAAAGTAAATTTATTCTTGATTTAAATACCATTCAACAATTCTTTGATCCTCTTCATTTATCCCAAATCCAAAGGTCGGTTCTTCAATAAATTTATGAGAGGTTTGTGGGTGAAAAGAGTCTTCTATCAATGATGAGGAAGGGAAACATGAGTGGGAATGGGTTCCATAACCGTCTCAAAGTATTGTAATTCTAACCTCAAAGATGAAACCTCAAAATTCATTTTCTCCATTTATTGAAACAATTTCTCAAGTAATGGTTGTGGATCATGATGGGCAAGGGGTTGAGAAAGATGGTCTATTCCAGGTGGATAATTAAGTTGTTGGAATTGCACAAGAGTGTGTTCAGATTGGCTTTGTGGGTATTTAAAATCATTATATGTTGGAATGTTTTGTGGATCATAGGAGTAATTTTTTTTTGGTTCATAAGGTTGTTTATGATCCCACATGTATAAATTAGGATGGTCATTATACATCACACATGGGGTTGGGTGATCAAAGTAGGGATAGGTTTCTCATGTTTATAATTATTCAAAATTGAATTCCATAGGAGTGTGAGGGTGAGAAAAGAGAATAGGGATGAAAAGAAATGATTAAAATGTCTAAGATAACTTACTTAGGTACCCGTCAATGGCGCCAAAATTTGATTCTCTCTCAAATTTACCCAAAAGAAGAAGGTAGGATGGTTCTTTGTAGTCTAGCTTGGGTTATCGAATCCTCAGAGACCTAAGAAGAAACCTATAGACACGTACATTCTATGGACTGTTTTTGGCTATGAAGTGTCCAAATTGGGTTGATTTTATATGGGTTTAAAGGATAAATAACAGATTTAAGTTAATTCAATTTAAAATAATGAGTTGATCCTGGGTTATTGCTCAGGGTGGATTGGATGTATTTCCTTTTTAATGATTTCAATTTCTTATTTTTGAGATGGGTTCATTTAAGAAGATAAAACAACATCATCAATTACTGGTTTAATGCCTACACCCATTAATACTAATCACCAATACACTTGAAGGATCAAAGTTTTGAGAACTTCAAGGTAAAGGTTCGTATTATCACATGAAGTGTGTGGGCTTAAATTCAACAAGGATGATGGAGTTTAAAAATCATCAAATAAAAATCTCAATTAAAGAAGTGATTATACATTAATGGGGTGATAAATAGCATCCAATATATCCCCTTTCTACTCCCTTGTATCAACCCATAAGTGGGTTATCCCTCCATTGATTCTATGGTATCAATGGAAGTGGAAAGTAGACTCACGAGGGAGGAAATTGAGAAGTAAAGAAAACAATAAAAATAAAATGATCACTCCACCGTTGTGTGAATAATTTCACAAGATTGGGTGTGAATAAATTCACACCGTGAGGAAACAGTATCAAGGTGAGATGGAGAACAATAGAATAATAGGATAAAAAGAACTTCTATTAAGAAACTAAAGTGAATTGAACAACTTACATGTGAAAGACAAACATGAGACAACAAAATCGCAGCATAACATTACAATTGAACAAAGAACCAATGATTATAAAACTACTCCACAAAAAATGCCTTAAATAGTAATTTTTGAAGCCTTGGGTCGAGCCTAAAACAGTAAAAAGCATCCCACTTGATTATGGTAGGCCTAGGGTGGTGGAAAGTTTGTAGAACTTGGACTTTTTCACATTTGACCCGAGGTGGCAGCTAGCTTTCATCCACCGAACAGACATAGTTGGAAGACATTCTAGATGGCCGAATCAGAGTATGTCATAGAATAATAAAATGTATCCCCGGATGTCTCCTAACCGTATGTATAATTTGGACCCATTTGGAGTTGTAGATTCGGAGATATGATTAGATTAGTGGGATGTTGTTCTGGGCCACAAAATATGGACCAGAATTTTATCTCTAACTTGGTATGCCTAAATTAACACAATGGAGGCCGAATTAGCACTGGATCCTAAATAATTATTTGTTAATATATATGTATTCTATACTCTCACAAAATTTGGGATTCATTGGGTTAGAAATGTGGGTCACACAGTCTCATCAGTGGGATGGTGTCCAATCTGACTTCTCCAGAATTATTTCCTTTCATCACAAAATATCCCCATCTTCTTCCATGAATTCTCCATTGATCCCCGAATCAAACATGTTAATATTTAAGTGTAGATAAATTTACAAAATGTAAAATTAAAATATGTATAATTATATTCCTTAAAATCAGATGAATCATTGGGTACTTTAAATGATGTTAAAAAATGTACCACATAATAGTGCATTTTAAGTAAGAATTACAATCATAATGTGAAATGATGTTCAAAGTGTAAAATAAACTAAAATAGTGATTAATAATAATAAATAAAATGAATATTATATATATTAAAAATGAATATTAGCCTCATTTAGTGGCTAATCAGACCCCCCAACTTGAGTTTTTCTAGTCCCGAGCAAAATACATCTCATCAAAATGAAATTCGAATTCCCTTTTCCAAAAACATTTTAATACATAATGATCACCAAAAAACCTTATACCAAACAATCTTGAAACCCATAAAAATAATTTAATACAAGATATTATCATAATAAGATCCCAATCCAAAGCTCATTCCTTTATTCAAATTCATTTCCATATTTTATCCAATATCAATTAAGTATGAGGATGTGTTGTGCATCACAATAGACATGAGGGTTCATCTTTATTCAAGGGGGAAATGATGGAAGCGCTAGATGGAATCACATTTCAATATTAAGATGAGTATTCAATTGTTTTATTGTATTATTATTATATTTTGTTTTTTGTTTTTTTTTGCAATTTGTCCATGGTAATTTAAATTGCACTCAAAAGAGTCAACCCCTGTAGCGAGACTTTGCCGATGACTCCCAGGCTCAATAACCTTAGGGCACCAAGTGAATCCCACATACTCGGGCATTATCTCGAGTTAACTCAGTCAAAAACAAATTCAAATTACAAAAAAATAGAGACAAAATTACTAACTCTGGGCCATAAAACTATGGAGTCACGATCCCCAAGTGCCGAAAGCCACACATTAGTTCATTTCATTGCTCTATGCACAAATTTATTATTATGATTTTTTTTATTGAATACTCATATTAAAACTAAAATTATCACCAAACCTATGCTATTTATTTGGGGTACCCCATGAACTCAAACTAATACCCCACTATCCAAAGGACGTGCATTGTGATTTTTTTTATTTGGATGAAAATATAAATGGTGGAATATCACATTGGACAACAAAATTTTCCAAAATCTATGCTCATGAAATTATACAAGGATTAAAATCAGAATTAGGACATGCTAAATTATTTGATATTCAGTTTAAAAGTGTGCAATGTGTATTACCCTGATTAAAGTTAAAGGAATTTTTCCTTCCATTTACACATTTCTTCTTCTTCAAATCATTCATTTTTTTGACACAAAATCATTTTTCATTTTATCTCCCCCCCCACAAATTAAAATAACACTGTCCCCAGTGTTTGAAGAAATGAAAATTTAGAAGGAGTAGAGGAAGATAAGGGAAGTTCAAAAAGTAAATTGATATATGAGGATCATGGAATGAAGTCACCTGGTGGTTGAAGTTGAAGTTCTTGCTGCTCCAATTTAGTCCCTTGATCTTGATGTCACTCTGAGAATTCCCTAGTAGAAAAAGGAAAAAAGAAAGACAAAAACAATATATATATATATATATATTTATATAATAAATAAAGTAAAATATAAGTATATATATAAAAATTATAGAATAAGGAAGCACAAAAAGCCGTAGGTCAGTGGTAAGTGCGTGCCCCTGTCTCCCTTAAGTCCTGGGTTTGAATCCCCGTGGCTTCGCCGGTTGTGACGAGGTTTTCCCCATGACCTTATATGTGTCATTTTCTTATTATTATATTTTTATTTATTTATTTTTTGTATTTTAATTTTAACCTATAAATTCATAAAAATAAAATAAATCAAACTGATGATACATTGTCTTCTTTTTAAATTTATGGGTAAGGTATTACTCAAGGATCACACCACGTGACACAGATGAATATGGTGATCCCCTTTCATACCCATCTATACTCATAATAAAGAACAGATCAATAGTCTATTTTTTTAAATATCAAAATGATTAATAAAAAAATTATTCCAAAAAATTGAAAACATGAAAACCATGGGTTGCCTCCCATGCAACGCTTTGTTTAACGCCATTAGCTTGACTTGAACCCCAAAACTTACCCAATACCAATTTTCAACATTTTAAGGACCTCATATTTTTCCATATACACTAGATTGATATTTATTCTTTGTTTATAATTTCTTTCATGTGAAAACCAATGTTCTAAAATGAGAGGGTAAATCCAAGGAATATCAAAAATGGTGGATTCAATTTATTTTTTTAGTCTTTACAAAGACAATAAGAATCATTACCTCTTTATTGGGTTCAAGATAAGAAATTGTGAAAATTGGAAGTTTTTGGATATCCTTAATGAATGGAAACTTGAGGGTGGATGGAAAGTCCTTTCATTCAAGTTCAGGTAGGATAACACTTTTAGACATAGGTTGGGACTTTGAATCAAACTCAATTTCATTTTCAAAATTTCTCAACAGAATTGATTCCTTTTTAATATAATATTCAACCACAAAATTGGATTGATCAATTTTAGGAATGATTATAGACTCAATGTTTTTGATTTCTCTCAATGGTTCAATGGTTGGTGTTTTTGAAAATTTATCAATGGAGTTATATTTGGGAGACTCAATCCATGATGTCAAATTAGCCTCTTTTGAATCCAAAAAGTAAATTTCTTCTTGATTTGAAGACCCTTCAACAATTCCTTGATCCTCTTCATCTATCCCAAATCCAAAGGTCGGTTCTTCAATAAATTTATGAGAGGTTTGTGGGAGAAAAGAGTCTTCTATCAATGATGAGGAAGGGATAACATGAGTGGGAATGGGTTCCATAACCGTCTCAACGTTTTGTAATTATAATCTCAAAGATGTAACCTCAAAATTAATTTTCTCCATTTGTTGACACAATTTATCAAGTAATGGTTGTAGATCATGATGGGCAAGGGTTTGAGAAAGATGGTCTATTCCAGGTGGATAATTAAGTTGTTGGAATTGCACAGGAGGGTGTTCAGATTGGATTTGTGGGGATTGAAACCCATTATATGTTGGGATGTTTTGTGGATCATAGGAGTAAAAACATTGTGGTTAATTAGGTTGTTTATGATCCCACATGTAAAAATTAGGATGGTAATTGTACATCACACATGGGGTTGGGTGATCAAATTAGGGATAGGTTTCCCATGTTTGGACTTGTTCAAAATTGAATTCCATAGGAGTGTGGGGGTGAGAACAGAGAATAGGGATGAAAATAAATGATTAAAATGTCTAACATAACTTACTTAGGTCCCTAGAAATGGCGCCAAAATTTGATTCTTGCTCAAATTTACCCAAAAGAAGAAGGTAGGACGGTCCTTATAGTCTAGCTTGGGTTATCGAGTCCTCAGAGACCTAAGAAGAAACCTATAGACATGTACATTATATGGACCATTTTTGGATATGAAGTGGCCAAATTGGGTTTATTTTATATGGGTTTAAAGGATAACTAACAGATTTTAGTGAATTCAATTTAAAATAATGAGTTGATCCTAGGTTATCGCTCGGGGTGGATTGGACGCATTTCATTTTCAATGATTTCAATTTCTTATATTTGAGATGGGTTCATTTAAGAAGATAAAACAAAATCATCACTTACTGGTTTAATTCCTACACCATTTAATACTAATCACATATACACTTGAAGGATCAAAGTTTTTACCACTTCAAGGTAAAGGTTCGTATTAGCACATGAAGTGTGTGGCATTAAATTCAACAAGGACGATGGAGTTTAAAAACCATCAAATAAAAATATCAATTAAAGAAGTGATTATAAATTAATGGGGTGATAAATAACATCCAATCCAACCCATTTCTAATCCCTTGGATCAACCCATAAGTGGGTTATCCCTCCATTGATTCTATGGTTTCAATGGAAGCGGAAAGTAGACTCAAGAGGGAGGAAATAGAGAAGTAAAGAAAACAATAAAAATAAAATGATCACTCCACCATTGTGTGAATAATTTCACAAGATTTGGTGTGAATAAATTCACACCATGAGGCAATGGTATAAAGGTGAGATGGAGAAAAATAGAATAAGAGGAGAAGAAGAACTTTTATTAAGAAACTAAAGTGAATTGAACAACTTACATGTGAAAGACAAACTTGAGACAACAAAATCGCAAGATAACATTACAATTTAACAAAGCACCAAAGATTATAAAACTAATCCACCACCACTGCCTTAAATAGGAATTTTGGAAGCTTTGGGTCGAACCTCCAACATTACAAAGTATCCCACTTGATTATGGTAGGCCTAGGGTGGTGGAAAGTTTGTGGAACTTGGACTTTTTCACATTTGACCCGAGGTGGCAGCCAACTTTCATTCACCGAACAGACATTCTTGGAAGACTTTCTAGATGGCCGAATAAGAGTAGAGAATAGTATAATAAAATGTATCCTTGGATGTCTCCTAAACACCTGTAAAATTTGGACCCATTTGGAGTTGTATATTCAGAGATATGATTAGATTAGTGGGATGTTTTTCTGGGCCACAGAATCTGGACTAGAATTTTATCTATAACTTGGTCCACTCGAATGAGCACAATGGAGGCTAAATTAGCACTGGTACTGATGAATTATTTGTTCATATATATGTCTTCTATCCTTCCACCAAATTTGGGATTCATTGGGTTCGTAATGTGGGTCACACAGTCTCATCAGTGGGCTGGTGTCCAATCTGACTTCTCCGGAATTGTTTCCTTTCATCACAAAATATCCCAATCTTCTTCCATGAATTCTCCATTCATCCCTGAATCAAACATGTTCATATTTAAGTGTAGATAAATTTTCCAAAATATAAAATTAAAATATGTATAATTATATTCCTTAAAATCAGATGAATCATTGGGTACTTTAAATGATGTTCAAAAATGTACCACATAATAGTGAATTTTATGTAAGAATTACAATCATAATGTGAAATAATGTTCAAAGTGTAAAATTAACTAAAATGGTGATTATGAATAATAAATAACATGAATATTATATATATTAACAATGAATATTAGCCTCATTTTTTGGCTAATCAGATGTGAATGTATAATATTGGAGCCCATGTGGATGATATGGAGGAGTTCATATCTATATCCTTTATAAAATAGTAATAGGAAATGAGTTTTAGTTGAGCATTCTCTAATTCAGAATGAGGCACATGTGCTAATTTAATTTATATTCTTATTAAATTCCTGCAATATCCTCAGACTATATAGGGGATCAGTCACAAGAGATGATAGGTTTTGTTGATTTAGTGATAGTTTTTTTTAAATACCTGGCCCACTAGCTTCTAATTCATGCTCTGGTACCAAAAATTGATACAAGAGAGAACATATTAATTTTTTGAGCTAAGAAAAAATTAATTTGATTTAAATTAAGTATAGAGAATTAATTTAGTTCCAACATCGTACAAGGTGAGTCAATCCAATATCATATGACCAAGTTACAACCATCTAATGTTTTTAATACGGATTGAATTCATATATGTGGGTATTAATTTAAACAACATATAAATATTGTTTTTACCATAAACCATATGTGGACATAATCATCGATGAACTATAACACTGACTGATCTACCCATTATCAGAATATGAATTTCTATCCACCAAAATAGTGTTTTCCAATGGTGGAATTGATTTCAATGATGAGGGAAATTATTAAAATATAAATATATATTTTATACAACCAAATATATATCCTTTTAATTAGTTTGACCTAGAATATTACAAAACATAAGAGGTATGCTGTGAAAATTGTTATAATAATAATAATAACATACATTTGTTTTTAAATTAAAAATACGAGGGACACATTATCAAAGGATTTTAAAATGAAACAAAAAAATAGAAGATGGTGTGGGGGTGGCATATTCCTCTCTCTCATCTAGTAGCACAACATGGACTTCCATACACCGCCCATCGGCACAACCACAACGTCGTCCCAGTGCCCTACTTCACTCCTCCCTCTCCTAAGTAACACCCCATGATCATCGGTCTTCTCTAACCCCTCTATTAAGATCTAATTACCCCATGTGGCTATTCCCTAACTCGCCCAAGCCACATAGGAGCCTCAGTATCCCTTCACCACTATCCACCCATGCATATGGTCATTTTACCTCCCTTGGCAAAGCCTCATGCTACAACTCCTACATCTAGGGTGACCCTCTCCCTTCCTAGTCACCACCATCCAAGTTCTGGTCCTACCAAGAACACCCACTCATTGTCCTTTTCTAACAACCCACACTGAGTATTTGGCTAACCACCGCACCCTAGTCAGCCGAAAGCTACTCACGACTGATCTTAACTACTTCCAATGTGTACCCCGAAGTCAGTAGTCCACTACCGGATCTGACTTGTGTCTACTGGTTCCCCACCTTGGTTAAGGCCCTAATTGCCTCCCTATCACCCATCAGACATATCTCTGTCATTAGTTCCTCCTCCCACTATCATGACACACAAGATACCACAACCAGCCACTTGGAATAGCCCTGTGTTGGTGGTCCTGACCACGATCAACCCTCTTGGAAACCCTTGTTGGTTCTTCCTTCTTGGTATGGGATTTCACATCCATTTTGTAAATTTTATTGACATAGAACAAGTTAGGGTGGGTGTTATTGGCCCATAACACACCTCACAAGTGGTTTTCCCAGCCCAAAATGGGTATGTATGAGGTTGGACCGACCCGTATTGACCCTATATTGGGGTTTGTGGCCCGAAAGATTTAATTTCATAAAAAATATTTTGTTAATTAATTTAATTTCAGTATGAAATTAAATTAATTAAAATTAATTTTGGTTTAAGAATATAGTATTTCAATATTCTGAAAATTTAATTTAATTTTGATATTATATATAATTATTTATTTATTTAATTTTTTGGAATTAAAATTAAATTAATATCTAACCTAATATAATAAAATTATTTTCATTTAAATAATTCATATAATTTAACTAATGATATCATACTTAATTTACTGCAATTTAGTTTTTATTGTGCCTTATTTTTACCCACTGACTGATCATGAGCAATTGACCAGCATATGTATGATTTATTTATTTAATTTAATTATTTGATAAATGTGTGTGATGATTATAATAAGTAGGTAATTAAATGATGGCTGGTGCATCCTATTTTTCATTTAATATGTTTAAGGGTCTGCACGCTGAATTTATCTATTGTAAATTTCACCCCTAGACCCCCTAACCTGTGTGTGAGTATATTTGTACATTATACGACGATGTTTTAATATGGTAACCCCTCAATTATGAGGTAGTACTCAAGATGATAAGTGGGTACATTGTATCGAGGGTGAGCTGTAATATGGGTCAAGACTCGACTCAGGTATGTTACCCCTAAGTTAGGATATATCCAAAATGAATCAAACAATTATAAATGCTCAATACTAGTCAGGTAGAATTGTTTTCTTTATGAATTGTTTGTCATTTTATGGAAGTTTATGTTTTCTAAAAAAATAAAATAAAATAATAAATAGTAAAATGCATAAAGATGTGATGTATGGTTTTCTATTACTGTTCAGTTGTGAGTGTGATAACATAGTACAAACAAATTAAAATAAATGTATAACATTCATTGATAAATATATTTTAAAACCCCTAAAAAATATTAAGCTCCAAAATTCCTTCCATCCTTTGAATTTAAACAAAACGAAGTGTTTGGAGTGTGCATCAACCAAACATGAGGACACCTCTTACTATCAGAATGTTCTTATGAGAGCGTTGGGTTGAATTAGCTAAAGTTGGAAGCAAAGAAGTATCCAAATCTAGTTTTCTATATCTTTAGAGGCATGAATCGATTAAATAATATTTATGATATTAGAATTTGAGACTTCACTCAATAGATCAAGGATCCTCGAGTTAATATGGTTGGTTAGTGAAAAACCTACCTTGAACTCTCCAAGTAGTGGCATATATAAAGCTTGTAGACTATAAGGGGAGATTCAAGGATCCTTGACACTTGAATACTCAAGCTATAGAGTATTATGATTCTAATATAGAGGGTTTCTAGAGTTTGATAAAATAATGGGAGACATTTAATGATTTATTTAATTAATCAATAATGTCTAAATCGATAATCATGATAAAAGTACTAATGTACTAGATTTATTTTTGTATAAAAATAGAAAGTAATACCATAAGAAAAACTATGATATCTTATGGGAAAATTCAATATTCTCACTGGTATGAGTTTCCTATAGTAGTACAAGTGCTTTTTTAAAATACTATGATATTGTAAATTCAAGTTGTTGGAGTCCCCAATACCTGTTAAGACACCTCAATAAGCGTGGGTATAAAAATGATTATAGCAGAGTCATGTATAACACATATAAAGGTTATATCATAATGATATAATCAAAGTTTGATGTGAGTTTTGGATACTACATTAGGTCATGGATAATATCAGATATAGTCTCATCTCTAATAATTTTTTGAGGATAAAGTGAAGCAATATATGAATTGGTGATAATTATACTAGTTACTTGTAAATATAAATGGTGTATCATGATCTTTCAATACATCCCATTATAATATCATTTTCACCCATTTACTCCATTTTCATTTAAGATTAAAAAATGTAATGAATTAATAAAAAAGCTTCATTACATTTTTGGGTATGGTTTACCCATAAATAAAATCATTAAAGGAAGATTAATCTTTAGATCTTATGGTGAACAAGTTGAATGACATAGTGAAAAGGGAAATGATAAGCATGGATTCAAAAGAACCTTTTCAACTTAATTCAAAGAAAATAGGTATTAAATATGTGGTTGATTTCTTCACATATCTTCAAATTAATCTAAAGAAGATAAAAGTAATGAACTAAATTAAAGAAGCGAGAAATTGCTTCTTCTTTAGGTATATTCATCAATTGTGTGTGATGTTTCCTATTTTACTGCTTGGATATTGAATTCAATATGACTATAACATATGTTTATTTTAATATAATAACCAAGTAAGTATATAAATGTCACAAGAAGTATGGTATATTCTCCAAGAAGCTGATAAAGGGTAATTCCCAATTCAGTGGTGAGAAGTACACAACATATATATTTCCAAGTGAAAGATTCATGTAGAAAATTCATTGATTATAACTAAAAATTATATCTCATGTGTTTAATGGACATTATAATACATTATTATAGTTTAGAAATGAATGTTTGTGGTGTTTCACACTCAAACAGTAGTTCCGTGATACTTGAATCATAGGAAATACATGATGAATATAAAATGTAAGACTTATATACCCAGTTATGGAAAGATAATTATTTGTCAAGTAAAAAAAATTGGATGTTAATGATATAACCAGTATAGTATTTAGACTAAGTATAGATGACCAAGTTAGGTATTATTAATGTATATACTTACATAGTTTGGATAAAGAAACCATTGTAAATAAAGGTACACCACAAATAATTTTTAATTTGTTCAACTAGAGAGCGTGAACTATTCCAAGGGTAAGATAGTGGTAAGTATTCTTCATTAGATTCCTTTAAATTTTTATAAGGAATTTGAATGTGAAGTATGATATATGTATGGTTAGAAGATATGAGTTTCTTTAGGCTAGTGTGCCAAAGAATATATTCACCAATCATTCATCGATCATTATAATGTAGTGTAGAGTAATTACTAATATCACATTACCTTATATACATCAATTCTATGATTTTAGTAATGATGATTGTTGATGAGTCATACATGTTAATATTTATAAAAAAATGTTGCATGGCCTAATTTCTAAATGAAAATTTCTTTATACACATAAGAGTCATGATATAAGTAATAGGGGTATAAATTTTTCAACTTATATCCATTATAAAAAATTCCATTATTTTCAATATGTTCTTCACAAATAACGGAAATATACCATAAACATATTCAAACTATCATGAAAATTGGATATATTTTGAGTTATTATATGTTATAAATCCATTATGTCATAAAAAATGTGTTTACATGAAAAGTGTTTATTGAGGATATAAGAAAACTTTCATCGATTAAAACACAAGGTGAATCTAATTTAATTATCCTAAATGTTTCTTATTATATTACATAAATCACTATGATAGAAGAAAAACAATCAATTGATAGAATAAATTTATATATAAGGGTAAACATATCTACTTGAGATAGTGTGAGAAATTTTGACTTGGTTTTAGTAAATGATAGAGATGTACAAAGAGTTGGCATTGGAACAAGTTCCACTATAGGCATGGAAGAAGAATGTTCTAGAGACACAGAATGCATAGGAAGGATAAAATCATGGTAATGGTTTTATAATCACTATGTTCGGTGATACATTATTCATTGAGAATATTGAATATAACACGTAATAAGTGTGTTGAAATAATATAAGCTTGAAAGATCAATTAAAATTAAATAATGTATTCTATGTATCAAAGTAGAGGGGTTAATTATTTTGAATACTTCAGTGGGTATTAAAGTGAGACGATACATAGATGGTACAAGTGTGGTACCAATAAGGCATAATTGCTAATACCAAGTCATTATTCCTAAATCAATTTTAATTTTACATGTCATAATAAGTTTTTATTATAATATTATTGAGCATTGAATGTTAAGACCACTAATTATGGAAGGTGTATATATGGAGAAACCAGAAAGGGATGGTGACACCATGGAATGCTAATAATGGGAGAAACTAAATCAAATATAGTTTAGGATTAAAGTAAGAAAAAATATCATAGAATATTAATTTGGAATGATTATTTTACATGTGTATACCAAAGGTTAGTGGGAGCACCAATTTTTACCAAGTATAAAATGTTTCGTAACATATGGAGAACACCTATTGGTATTTTAGTTAGTTAAGACCATAATGAAAAAATCACTCTGGATATTGAATTAAAGTAGAAACCTAAGTTCTAGTGAACATGATCTACTGAGGTAGATCTAATAGTTTCTTATACCTAGTCAATCATACATATACATAAATGGTATTGAAAAATACAATATATAACAATTTGAGAGATAATTGTTTCCAGAGCCACATGGAATAAATCTCTCCAAGAAGACATATTTGTGCGTAAAATGAGATTAAAGTGATGAGTTGAATTCCATGTTCATTAGAAATAGATCAATCATATATTCCATGATATGTAAAAGATAATATATTTCCACCATATATATCAGAGGGGTAAAATATCAGTTATATATAGGATACTTATCAGTTAAGTAGTCAGAACTATTTGATTATACGCGGGAAAGTACAAGATACATGTACCAAGGATGTGGAGAGTAAAGGATATTAGTTTTATAAATACATAAACTAGTCTCACTTTAGATCAATATAAGTTTTATCATAGTTAGGATAAGGTAATGAGTAAGACAATCTCATACAAGATAGTGATAGCCATATCTATAAATACTAAGTTCCTTGTATCTTCTGTGGCAACTAAACACGTATTGTAAAATATACAACATTTTTGTTCTAGTTTTTGGAATCAAACATAGTATGTAAATAATTATAATTATGATAATTCTATTTATGGTTCTAGATAAGATGTCAAGTTTGGATAGAGAACAAAGGGATATAATTTAGGTTTTCATCTCTTGAGGAGTTTTACTCATGGATATGAGGTCACACATAGAAGATTACCCATGTAGTGGAGATGTGGCGGACTCAGCAACTAAATCTATGGCTTAGTAGAAACATTATCTTAATCATGTGAGATCTAACAAGGATAGTTAGAAAGTTGGATCTTGTGTAAGTGGGAGTGTTGTAATAGTGGGTTCCCCAGACCTAACTAAATATTAATTTTCGATTACCATTTCATGTATACGGTGAGATATCCATGATGTAGACTTACCATCATAGTGAATAAATTTCTATGTATACTATTTAAAAAGGTAATTTCAATAGATTAATTTTCATATCAAAAGGTTATAGCAGATCCCATGTTATAATGATAACTTCTAGATACCATGACATTAATGTTAAATATATGTATTATGGTCTAGATATATTATACTAACTAGACCTAGTTGATTTATGTATATCATGTACTATGGGAAAATAAGAATTGCGACTTATTCTCATAAAGTTCATACTTGGTGATATTTTATAGGTGAGATAATGAGGAAAAACCCACTAATAGGAACAACACATGTTTTTTGGTGTCATGGATTATTCCTATATATGGACATGTGTATTGGTATCATGATTTGATATCATTTTCAATGTGTTCTATTTGATTGATTACTTTCATGAAATTAAAAAACTAAGATAAAGAAATCATGGAGAGGTATTTGGTATTGGGTGTGTCATTGGTGGTATCACATTGGTTGAACGGTAAATATAGATTTTTTCACTTCCAAGTTGAGGAAGTAATATATCCTAGGCATGGTTGATCAGGATGGTAGTTCCTTTATAAATCCTTATCCAAGGTAGAAGAAGGTATGTATATCCAGTTAGATCAATAAAAAAATCAAGAAATAATGATGACACAATTCTGTGTCCTAATTTATGAGATATCATAAGACAATGAGTTTATATTACACAACGTGTGCTCAAAGATTGGTTTCCATTGTTATGACCATTATTCGTCTCCTTGGGGTCCTTGATTGGTTTCTAGACATAGAACCTATTTTGTGAATATTATTCACTACTATAGAGATAAGGGCCTAGAGGGTCACACATAATAGTGTATTCAAGAATCTTCCCTATTTAGGTGAATTGGTATGTAAGATGTAGTGGGCCCCTCCACAGGGTCCAAGAGTTGTACAAGTTTTATTGATCATCAACAAATAAATAAATTCATTATTATTTTAGTATAGAATAATTGTGTTGAATTTATTTGTTAAAAGTTTTTACAAGTGTTTAAGTAAATACAAGTAATAATATTATATGAATGAATATTATTTTAATATTATAGGTTTTATTAATATTAAAAGGAATTATGAGTCGAGTTAATGACTCAGTTTTATATTGTAATATATTTAATATACATTATAGGTATGTGATAAAATATAAATAATATTTATGAAACATTTCAATTCATCCTAATTATTTAGTTATATCTTATTTAGTGGGTGTGGATTTTCTGGGGGCCGAGGAATCCTATTCGGGTATTTTCTACAACCACTATATAATTCTAGAGAGAGGATCACTCTAATGACTATTTATTCATAAATAATGATAGATTATATATCATACTACTTTCTAGAGATATATTATTTCTCTGAGTTACTGATTCAAGGCACATTTAATAGATCAAAGGAATGATATCGTGGTGATCATCACGACTTTAAAGATATCGTTTGAGCTCCACATTAGCACCAATCATTTGATGAATGACATGCATGTAGATTCTTAAAGAAAGTATGAATGATCTAGAGGGTTTGGATTTATATCGTTCATGCAATAGTCTCCAAAATCAAGATGTAGTCGAGCACATTCTAATTCAGAATGAGGTATATATTATAATTTAATTTATGTGATTATTAAATTCACATGAGATCCTTGGACTGTACTGATGCTCGAATCACTAGAGATGACAAGTTCCATTACACCAATCATACAAAATTTTAAAATCCTTGGCCCACTGGCTTCCACTACATGCCACAATTCTAATAGGCACATCAGTATCATTATTCTAGAAGCTCTTATGGGAATCTACTTCAAAATTTAGAACCTCATCTATGCCATGATTTATTCCATGAAAACCCATCACATGACACCATTTTATTCATTATTTTCTACCCTTGAATTGACTAAATTAACAATAATGGAAACACTAGTCGAATAAGATAGGAACCCGAACAATCCTACCCATCGAAGCCTATCTAGATACAAAATCATTGTAGGTTCTCATAAAAATCCAAAGGAATCAACATACCTATATTGAGAAACCTGAAAAATAACCTTTTATTGGCCTGAAAAAAGAATATAACCTAGATCACTACCTAAAAATGCATCTATATACACAGGACAACCTATATTATGTTGGTTTCCATCAGTCAAGATTAACATCAACCTAAAAGGGTTTTTAGTCAAAACTAAGGGCCTCTAGGTCTCCCACTTAGCCCTATAGATCAATTCTCACAACTGGGTACCAAAGTCTAACTAATTTGCCTAAAGGATTAAACCTCTGCAAGGGAGGTTAATATAACACAGACTTGTGAGGTTCAAAACTTTCAACATGGGTCTACAAGGGGTTGATCTTATCTGATAATCCTTATAAAGAACTTATACATGGAGGTTAGGATACCAAATTGAAAGAGATACTGAATTGAAACTCACTAAGAATCCATATATGGTAATACCCGCTCAAGGTCTAGTTCATGAGAAATATCCAAGTACCTATCAACATCGTACTCAGTGATCCGATGAGATAAACATAATATTTTTTTGTTAAGTAGATCTTAATTCCAATATATGTAATAAGACATTTTATAAATTGTTACAGACACTTCAAATAATCTAACCCTAGAAAAAACACCCTTCAAGGTGTTCAAAACATGGGAATCATATTCTATATCACCCTACAAGGGTAACTGAACATCTCGTACACAACGAATGAGTCATTATCCTCACCACAAAACCTCTCAATAGATTTCCACGTTGCCTACCATCAGAATGAAATATATATACAGAGGTTGGTCTAATTGAGTATAATTACACCAAAAACCTATATGGGAAAAACCCATTTAGGTTTTTGTTAATAGTTTAAACAATTTTCCTCTATTATTAGTAAAATCACAAACTATAAATTCTATAACATGTGAACCCTACTTTCCAAATATGATTCATGAGATGCCTCTTGGCTTTACTGACAAAGAGTCAAAATTAATCACTAGAATCTTTCCAATGGACCAAGAGATAGAAATCCATCAATGAACACCCTTTAATGGGTTGATAGCTATAGGTACATAATAAATAATAACATACACACAACATTGTTGACGCTCCTTTCGTCACAGAATCTAAAGATTGGAAAAGGGGAATATCTCAGCTCAAAGTGATTCAACCTTTGGAAAAATATCAAAAATTGACAAAGGAAGGAATAAGAAGAACATTCTACAAGGATCGTGAAAGTTTTACAATGGTCACGCAAGGACACTTGCACACCGCAATGGTCACGCAAGTACACTTGCGCGCCGCCATGGTCGCGCAAGTACACTTGCGTGCCCTAAGTAATAACCACCCGGGGTCTTCTCCAGCCTATAAATACCCCTGGTGGGCCCCCCATTTGTAAAGTAATTTTTCCAGAATCTAGATTTGAGATCCCGGTGCCCTAGTCTCTTCTCAAAGCTTCAGAAACACTTCTAAGGTAATTTATTACCTAGAACGGAAGATCTAAAGAGGGGTAGGAAGGCCTAAGTATTGAAACTCATCAACACTTGCGCGCCTAAGTGGCCAGACCTTAAGGGAAATGGCCACACTTGCATGCCTCCTAACTCCTTCAATAGAACTTGCGCGCCACTCTTCTGGAAGAACCTCAAGATGATTTTAAAGGATTTAACCAAGTGTCACTCAAGTATTACCCTGCTGGTTAACCATCGTGAAAGTACCCATGTATCGTACAGGTATACCTGCACGACCAGGACTTGCGCGCCTACGCAGTACCTACACGCCTTCCAGGACTTGCGCGCCCCTACCTTTTTGGGTGCCCTTCTTGCCCATTTCACCCCTCTTAAGCCATTCCACCTCTACTATTCAAGATTCAATCTTCAAGACACACTTTAAATCCATTTATGGCATGATTTCTTGATTTGACTTCCTTATCTGAAAGGAACTCTATGGAATATCTCTCAAAACCTAGTGATTTTCACATATTTATGTCACTAAAGATTGAGATTTCATTCATTCAACCTCATCCTTTAAGATGAGAGAACCCCTTAACCTGGGCCTCCTTTTCAGGAATAATCCCTAGTCATAATTCTCAAATCTGGGCATCCTCCTTAGGAGTAAGCCCCAAGTCCTCATTAACCTGGGCCTCCTTTTCAGGAATAAGCCCCAGTCATAATTCTCAAATTTGGGCATCCTTCTTAGGAGTAATCCCCAAGCCCTCATTAACCTGGGCCTCCTTTTCAAGAATAAGCCCCAGTCATAATTCTCAAATTTGGGCATCCTCCTTAGGAGTAAGCCCCAAGTCCTCATTAACCTGGGCCTCTTTTTCAGGAATAATTCCTAGTCATAATTCTCAAGTTTAGGCATCCTCTTTAGGAGTAAGCCCCAAGTCCTCATTAACCTGGGCCTCCTTTTCAGGAATAAGCCCAAGTCATAATTATCAAATTTGGGCATCCTCCTTAGGACTAAGCCCCAAGTCCTCATTATCCTGGGCCTCCTTTTCAGGAATAAGCCCCAGTCATAATTCTCAAATCTGGGCATCCTCCTTAGGAGTAATCCCCAAGACCCTTAATTTTTCAAGTCTCTTAACCTGGGCCTCCTTTTCAGGAGTAATCCCCAGTCTTAATTTCTCTTAACCAGTCCTAATTTACCTTTGATCTAGGATTCCTTCTCAGGAGTAAAACCAAATCATAAGTCCTCTCCCAATTTGGACCTCCTTTTCAGGAGTAATCCCCAAGTTAGAGTATTCAAATATCCATGAAGTACATATAACTTTATCGACCCTGTTCCTGGATTTCTTCCCTAAAGTAAATCCTAATCTTCATTTATCTGGATAGTCATACATACATAAGTCCCACATTATTTCTTATGATTTCATCTTTTATGGCACAATTGTCTGATTTTTACCAATACCTATTGTTTCTCACACCGATCATGACTCACGTGAGCTTAGAGTGTAAAAGTAATTATGAAATCCTTCTTTGCGCCATCACTCATAAACATCATACTCCCTTACTCGAACTACGTGGGTTCTGATTCCTTTTCCAAACAAAGGATATGTAGGTAGCCCATCTGCGGGTTCAATCCCAACTTTGAAATAATACATGTCCTTCTGAATGACAATAAAACTTCAAGTGCCCCACTGAGTGGATTTAAAACCAGCATGGTCATCATAATGACCAAGAAGATTCTATATAAATGTGTTGAAGGATACCATTGATTAAGAATCTCTAACAGATACAGATGATTCTATATCAATTAAGAACCTCGAATACATATAAAAGATTCTTTAAATTTCCTACATATCAATCATTGATTGTAAGATCTAAAGAAAACCTCATTTTATACTTGGTAATGTAATAAGGATTCACGAACATAACTTAAATCTATAAAGAGAGTCTCGGAGTAGACAATAATTCCCCTCACAAAGGTCTGATGAGTCCGACCTCCCATCCTCTAGACCAATGAAAATTACTAAGCCTCATCAGTCCACAAACTAATGAGTGCCTACCTTTGGAAAGTAGGTCCAAATAGATGTGGAATCATTGGATGTTTCTGGTTCTACCAACAAACCCATTAGAAACCGATTGGAATGTTTTAACCTTCAATCAAGGAGGTCATCCCCAAATTCCGAGAAAAAAATCGTGAACCTGCCGTGAATATTTAACCAAGTTAAAATGATGTTTTACCTATTTGTTAGGCCCCTATTTAAAACTGAATGAGAGAGCCAACAAAAACTATCATTGACATACGTGCTCATCCAAAAGATGTAGTGGCTTAATTTATCTTGATTACGTCTGTTATATCAAACATGCACTCTTTTCCAAGATCCTCTGCATTTCCAAAATGGCTGCTCTCAAGTTCACACCTGTGAATACCGCCGCTGCAAATGCCACTGCTTCTACTCCTGCTGGATCGTCGTCCACTCTGAGGATGACATCACCTACTCAGCGTCTTCAACGCTGGTTATCAAACGCACTGGTTAAGGAGTACCGTCAACACAGTACCATCCCAACACTGGAGGCTGCCTGAAAATCCCTCCAAGTGAACAACTCACACCGGTCTTCCAGACAATGAGGACCAGTGATCAAAAAGTAGGTGGTGCTAACTACCATCTCCAACTGTTTTGGGTCATTATCCCCGGAATGCAATCACCATTCGCTCCCTTATTCTGGGGAGGTGAATCAGAAGGTCCCTCAGGGCCTTAATTCGAGCAGACATGAGTCCTTCCCGAGGGCTCCCACCAACAATGGCCGCTAGACTCGTGCGGTAGTGCTCCCTTAACATGATGAGGGTGTCAACTCCTGGTGTTCGACTCATGTTCTTCAAACCCGAGAAGGAAAGACGAATATCCGGAGGTGAAATCTGGTTAATAGTGAGCATGTTCTCATCTCTTCCATCTCCAGAAAAATCCACCAACCTAACTTGGTGTCAAGCAACAAGCAGACACACACACCTGCCCGTTTTAATTATGTGCAGACTCATATGGTAGCCTCACGCCAATACCGCCAGGAAATCCCAGTGGAGTACTATAGGCAGGAACATACACCTATTTATACATCATCAGCTAGTTAGTAAGATCGTCTGACTATATATGATGGATCCCATCAACCACGTTCGGTGAAGTGCAATCAGCAGGCACGTACACCTACTAGTATTGATCAAGCCTACCAATAGTCTCGCTTGGTAGCATTCAGAGAAGTCAGTCGGAAAGCTCCGACGACAAACAAGAGGCAGACTCAACTCTCTGCCCCCACACTTGAGTACTGTCAGGATTCACTGATAGGAAAAGGAGGACATGAGAAGGCACATACACCTACTCCAATCACGGAATGGATGTATATCCCCGTTCCGGCAGCTGAAGTCACCAAGAATATTTTATAAATGGTAAAAGAGCAGAAGCAAATCCCTGCTCATATCATGGATGCCTGTCAGGATATTATAACAGCTTCAGCGGCATCTCAGGGAAAGACACATAAATCTATCCCTACCAGTGGAGGGACACATCAACAGTTCACTCCAAAACAGACACACACATCTGTTCCAGTCCAAGAGGGTTGTGGGGAATACTCCCCCATATCATACGGACAACCAAGTCAGGCACATACACCTGATTTTAGTAGAGATCGTCAGCCTAACCTAACCATCTCTCCTGACCAGACACATACATCTGCTCAGAGAAGCCACTTTCATCAACAAGTGGTTTCCAAAGCGAGTAAGAAGGTGTCTAAGAAGAAGACCCGCCCAGAACAGTCAAGAGATCAAGAGCCAATCTATAACAAGGCCTTTCTCGATGCTGGAGTTCTTGAATCCCTCAGACAGTTATCTGTTGGAATTCAAGATTCTACTCCCTCATTTCCCAATAGTGGGAACATTAATTCTGAAGGTCTTTAATAAACACTTCCTCATTAAGGCTTGCTTCATGACAGTTCAGTCGATCTTGATGTTTCATCTTCATATGAGAGCCACAGGAACCCTCTGTGTGGTCAGAAGACCAAGGAGCAAGAGATCTCATCTTTTGCTATAACCCACCATGGTGGTCCTCCCCATGATGATTAATTTCGCTGTGAAATTCCTCTCCACAGTAGTGATGCACATTTCCTGGAAAATGCTTCAGTGGACAATGTACTGCCGAGAAATCCCTCTTACCTTGAGGCACTTTCAAATGTGAAACCAGTCATGTCTGATGTTTCATCACTGGTAGGTGAAATACTTTCTCAATCAGAAGATATCCCAAGGTGTAGGTCATTCTCCGAACCACCCCTAAGACATGCATCTTCTAGTTTGATCAATGATTTCTATACTAATCTTTTTGAACCCAATGAAGAAATAAGGAAACACCAACTTTGGTCAAATCAGTTAGAAGAATCTTCTTTGAATGATAAAGAGGAAATGCTGAACATGAGAAAAAAACTGGCAAAAGGTGAAGTGCCAATCATGTTTTGGCCTCTGGCTGATTATCAGTATGACATTCCAGAAATTTTGACGGAAGATAGAATTCATGATATTCATCTCAACATATGGAAAAATCTTTGTCAGTTGAAAAAGAAAGTATTATCTTATGATGAATATGAAAATCATCTTAAGATAATAGAAGGGTTACAATGTCAGATTGATTTGGCATCTCTATCAGTCTCTCGATATCCGAAGGCTAAAAAGAAGCAGAGAGCCCTTCAACGTTCATGCCTTGGTGCACTAAGAAAGTTTCTCCAATTAATTGCCAATGCCCCATATGGTATTCATGTCATAGGATGGGGTATTCATGGAGCACTACATTTCACAGTGCTCTCCAGTCAACAAAGCCCGCCGAAAATGGTCTCATGCAATGTTATTGCCCATGGTCGGCCACAGTCAATGGACTTTGTTTGTAATCAAAAGCTTTCCCAAGAACAGGCCTCAACTAGTTCCTCTCAAAATCAAGAATACAGAGAACAAGTTGTTGAATTACTCCTGCATCAAGAAAACAAGAATATTGAACAGGACTCTCGTATGGAGAAAGCACATCATCAAGTGACAGAATTGTCGGAAATCATCCAATGGCCTTTTGAATCAGGTGATAAAAGTGGATAAAGTTTAATGAATCCAGCTAATTTCTGGACTAAGGTTCGCAAGATTAGGAGAGCTTTTAAGAAAGTCTCAGACATAGCATGTCAAGAGCCACCCCAGCTTGCCCAACTAGGGACTATTTTAAACCAACCCTCGGAATCAACAAATAGGATTTGAGGAGTTGAGCGAGAACAGCAGGAACACCCCAGTCCACGAGACTGGGGACTTTTTCAAATCATCAATCCCCTCCTCAGAGAAAGTTGGTCTTTTATCGATTGGGGAAGAAGCCTCAAGAGGAATGAAAAGCCAAATTATTAGGGGATTCCCCCCAAATTACGGTTCGTCAAGAAGTTCCTGAGGGATTTAATAAACAAAAGGAAATGTCTCATCAAAGACATGGAAGAAGAAAATATCACAGAAATGCTGATAGAAGGGATGTGATGCTTTATGCATCAATCAATGTCATCAATGCCGTTGTTGCTGATCCACCAGATGAGGCTCACTCAGGGGACTCAGATAAAGAGGTTCCTGCTCAAGAAGATGTATGCACCGATACAAATGAAGAAGGTGTGCATACAAGAAATCAAAGGGTTACTCAGAACTTAGGTAATTTTTCAAGTAACCCACTTCCCCCTATCTGAAAAGGATCCAAAAAAGGGAGGGGAAAGAATCAGATTACATATCCTTCCTCTAGAGAAGGCCAATCGCTCTCACTAGAGAAAAGGTTTGCACAATAGGAGGAAGAAATGAAGGAATTAAGGAGGTTGAATGCAGAACTACTTCAGGGTAGTCTTTTTCTTAATCATGCTAGAGTCAGTCAGCCAATGGAATTTGTTGCAGCTTTTGAGATAGGTCAAGAATATCCTCTTCTATCAGTACACCCTCACAGGTCTAATCCTACGGGTCATGTGGAAAAACAGTTGGCAGTGCTACCATCAGTTGCAGCACCAACCACCACATCTGTCCAAGATCCAGTCATTGCACCTACCCAAGTCCAAGTTCAACCGGATGTTTCTCAAAAGTTAATAACTACCATTGAGTCATTAACAGATTAGTTAGATACTATGGAAGGGAAATGTGCATAGGTTCAACCAGAAAAGAAAGTTTACCCTGAATGGGTAGATTCAATCTCTCCTCCATCCAGTTTTGGAAACCCTGTATTCCCTATTTTCAATGGATTAGGTGACCTTGAACAACATTTAATGAATTACGTATCTTGTTGTGATCCTATGATGGGAACTCTGGAGCAGCAGGAAGTAGTGAAACTTAGATTCTTCATGCGAACCTTTCAAGGACCATCTTTTGTCTGGTATACAAGCTTGAAATCCCGGTCAATTACTGGATGGGAAGATATCCGTCAATGATTTCTTCTTCAATTCAGCTCAACTTTTCCAAAGACAACAGTTTTTTATCTTACAAACTGTAAGAAAAGGGATAATGAAAGAGTCTCTAATTTCATTGCTCACTGGAAGGGGCTAACATATTCCCTGAGCCTAGCACTCCCTCAAGAGGAACTGTTGCCAATCTGTGTGGAAAATCTGCATGACGAATTACGCACGCCGTTGATCCATGTGAAATACACAGGAGGGTTTCAAGACCTTACTTCAATCGCTCAGCAGATTGAAGATTCCCTTATACAAGCTAAGGCTAAATCTCATGTAATTCCATCAGCTCCAGGAAGGAGAATGGGTAAAGCAAAAACTACTACAGTTATTCTTAAACAAGCACCTATACCTGTTTCTACTTCAAAACCTTCATCTTCTCGAAGGGCTCCACCTCCTAAGCGCCAACAAAAAAGGCAGTTTCATCCATATGATCAAAGTGATCAAAGAAGAAAACAATTTGAGGATCTAAAGAGTAAAACATACTCTTTCCGAAATGAACAAGTTACTGGTTACTTCATTTCGGATTTGGAAAATAATCTAGTTCAATTGCCAAGGCCTAAGATGCAAAATAAAAAAGGAGATGAAGACCGTCCCAATTATTTCCCTTTTCAACAAATGTTGGGGCATCCCATCCAGAAGTGTTTTGTCTTCATAGACCTCCTGCAAAAGATGGTCGACTCGGGACAAGTCAAACTGAAAGGTTCTTCAGCTCAGGTAGCATGTGTTAATGCTACAGTTCTAGAGGAAAAAGGCGAATGACAAGAAGTCAAAAGAAAAAATGCACAGAAGTATGATGATTGGATGTTTAGAAAGACAATCAACCAAACTCATGCTATTTTTCAAACACAATTAAAGAAACCAATTGTGTCTTCTACCATGAATGTTGCAGCAAAACCCTCTTCGTCAGAGGGAAATTCCTCAAAGAAATGGCTTGATTCAAAGAAAGGAAAAAAATCAGAAGAAGATGAGTATGTGTCAAAGACTACATTGTCTTTGACTCTGGCGGAATTCATGTCATCTACTTCAAAGCCACATGCACCGCCCCACCAAACGGAACAACCAAAATAGACTAATCAGGTAGAGTCTTCATCAGACGAAGAGTTAATATTCGGTTCTGTTAATATGATTCAATTAATAGATCCATATGCTAGTCACAGTTTTGATTTCGATGAGCCTGAATTCCCTATATCAAACAGGGGAATCAGAGGAAGTTCCAGAGGCTCAGGATACAGGGGAAAACATGGATCTTTCAGAAGCCACTATTACAATTCTACCCCTACTAGAACTGTGTACATAGAAAAAACTCGTGGTAGAGCCCTTCAACGAGCTCAGCAAGAACAAACTAGTTCTTCTACCAATATCAAATTCAGTTCTAGAACAGTTATTTTGGAAGACCGGTTGAAGGTTCCATCTTTTTCCTCTCAGCAAGTAAATGGATCTAATCGGTCTAATCTTCCAAAACCAGGAATATTGCCAACTCCTATCCCAATACTAGATGCATCAACTTCCAAAGCATTTTCTTCCAAGGTAATTGCTAAACCACATATTCCTGTTGGGAAACGCATGCCTCTAGATCAAAATTATGATATATTGAAACACTTGTCCCAATTACCAGCCAATTTATCAATTCTAGATGCTCTGAATCTATCAAAAGATCTTTGGGAAGCACTCATCGAGGCTTTGTCAAGTCCTCAGGAGTTTTAAACTGAAATTATTGCAGCTAAAGTCTATCACATAGAGAATAATCCTGCAGAATTCCATGCAATAATATCTTTTATTGATGAATATGAAGATGATGTTGTCCATGGACATATTAGACCTTTGTATTTATCTGTCAAGGTTAATGGAGTAGACATCCGAAGATCTTTCATTGACAATGGTTCAAGAGTCAACCTCATGCCCATTCGTACACTTCATTGATTGGGCCTCACAGAATCAGATTTATCTCCTTCTACCATGATGTTACAAGGATATGATAAAAATGAACAAGAACCACTGGGCGAAGTTACACTAAGAACTCAGTTTGGAGATCTTGTATCCAATTCAGATTTCATGGTTGTTGATCAAGACTCAGCTTTCAACATCTTTCTTGGAAGACCCTGGTTACATCAACATGAAACTATCCCTTCATCATACCATCAATGTCTCAAATATTGTTTCGATGGTCAAGTTGGGACATTGTATGGTGATAAGGCCCCGTTCAAGACATGTTAGTCTCATTAAATTAAGGCGGAATTCTATCACATGAAGGGAAGGGAGAAATCCAAAACAAAGGATATTACCAAAGTTAATGCTCCATATGGTTTGGAGAAGATTCCAGTAAATCCATTTACACATGTGAGTACATATTATGTGTTTCCTATCAGTCAAATTGACAAGATAGACCCAAATCAAAATACTCTTATGGAAAGATCCCTAATTTCAATTATGGCAATCGAGCCAGACAACATGGGAGGAATTGGTAACCCACCAAGCAATGATGAAAGCACAAATGGTGACGTCTTCATTTCATCTGTTGAAATCCAACAAGTCTATAATTCACCAACCAGGACAGAAGAAGTTATAGAAACATCGGAGTTGAACAATGATGTCGATTCTCAATCCATTATCTCATCTTTATTACCCAAAGAAGACCCTTCATCATCAATCAGGTCGGAAATGGAAGCTTCTTCTTCAAGATATGAAAACATTTATATCTCTTCTCATCATGAAAATTATTCTTTATCATCTAATATGCAAGTAGAAACGGAAGAAATAACACATGATGAAGAAGAAGAGGAAGATCTCAGAGATGATCCTCCAGCATTTGAAGAGGGTATCTCTACCACTGTGGATGAACTCAGAGAAATAAATCTGGTTACAAAAGAAGATCCACGCCCCACTTTAATCAGTGCGGCCATGACTCTTGAAGAGCAAGATATGTATATTTATTTTCTAAAGAAAAATAGAGATATATTTGCTTGGAACTATACAGAAATTCCTGGGCTTGATCCTGATGTTTCTACTCATCATTTGGGTTTATCAGAAGAACATCGAGGATTTAAGCAAGCCGCGAGAAGAACACACCCAACTTATGCTTCCAAAATTTAAGCTGAAGTGGATAAGATTATCAAAGATAACTTCATCAGAGAAGTTCAGTATCCCAAGTGGTTGGCTAATATTGTCCCTGTAAAGAAGAATAATGGACAAATTAGAGTTTGCATCGATTTCAGAGATCTTAATCGGCATTGTACTAAGGATGATTTCCCAGTTCCGATTACAGAACTTTTAATTGATACAACAGCCGGCTATAAAGAACTTTCCTTCATGGATGGATATTCCAGATATAATAAGATCTGAATGGCCTCAGAATATGAGGAATCCACAGCCTTCAGAGCCCCTCAGGGTGTGTTTTGCTACCGGGTAATGCCCTTTGGCTTAAAGAATGCAGGTGAAACATATCAGCGTGCCATGCATCATATCTTAAAACCCTTATTAGGGAAGTTTGTTGAATTATATATAGATGATTTGGTGGTTAAATCCAAACAACATTCTAATCACATGGCTGAATTGAAAGTCATATTCCGAAAGCTTCGACAACATAATTTGAAGATGAACCCCTTAAAATGTGCTTTTGGGGTAAACTCAGGAAAATTTATTGGCTTTGTTGTATGCCATCATGGTATTGAAGTCAATCCTGAGAAGACCAAGTCAATCCTTGGTATGTCACCTCCTCAAAATTTGAAAAAATTAAGAGGAATTCAAGGACACTTAGCCTATATTCGACGTTTCATCGCCAATTTGGCAGGCAAAAGTTTACCCTTCACCAAATTGATGAATAAGGGAATCACTTACCTTGGACTGAAGAATGTCAAGAAGCATTTGATATTATCAATAAATACCTCTTGAGTCCACCGGTACTCATGCCACCTGTTCAAGGAAGACCACTTATCCTCTACATGATAGCTCTAGAGCGATCATTGAGTGCCTTTCTTGCTCAAAAGAATGATGCTGGGAATGAAAACAACGTCTACTATCTCAGTCCAACTATGATTGAAGCAGAAACCTAGTATTCAATTATTGAGAAGTGTTTCCTGGCATTAATCTTTGCAGTTCAGAAGTTGATACACTACCTGAAACATCACGAGGTCCAATTGGTATCTCTCAATAACCCATTCAAATTCATCCTTAGTCGTCCAATGCTTACAGGACGTCTGGAAAGGTGGGCAGTTATTTTGCAGCAATTCGACATTCAGTATATGTCTCAAAAGGCGATAAAGGGCCAAGCTCTGGCTGATTTCCTAGCTGAAACCCCTTCAGTGGAAGTCACATCTTCAGATATTGAACTCCCTGATAAGTAAGTCTTCTCTATTCAAGAAAGTCCTCAGGCATGGGAAATGTATTTTGATGGTGCTTCTAGAAGTCGAACAGGGAGGAAAATGGAAAATCCTAGATTCAACAAAGTTGGCTAAGGAATTGTGCTCATTTCTCCAAAAAAGGCAGTGTTACCTTATTCCTTCTTATTGTGGGAAGGTGGTACCAATAATGAAGTAGAATACCAAGCTCTCATCGCAGACTTGGAATTAGCGCTTCAAGAATAGTGAATCACTTAAAGGTGAAAGGTGATTCAGACCTAGTAATCAAACAAGTCAATGAGGATTATGCCATCGGAAAATAAGAACTAATGCCTTTGTATGATTACGTTAGAGATTTAATTGCAGAATTCCCTTCGGAACTGACATTTTCTTATGTCCCAAGATCACAAAATGCTCAAGCTGATGCACTGGCTAGTATAGCCACAGCTCTGGCAGATCCAAATCGGGATGAGAAAACCATCAGTATTGCCTACCGTCATTCAATTTCACCTTATGTTCAAATCAGAACAGAGGAAATTAATGAAACTAGTCCCATTCCTGAACCATATGGTCATACTACAGGATGTATGTCACCTATCAGGGAATACCTTCAAAATGGAACACTTCCACCTGATAGAGCCGAGAAAGAACAAATCCGGCAACGCGTCATCAATTTTACTCCTTATGATAGCCCAGATCACCTAGAGAAAATTCTCTATAAACGTGGTTTTGATGGAGTTCTCTTAAGATGCATTTATGGTGAAGAGACAATGGATGTCATGAAAGAAGTGCATGCAGGATTCTGTGGTGCCCACCAGTCTGGACATAGAATGTCTTATCAGATTCGAAGGCTTGGATACTTTTGGCCTTTAATGATAGAAGATTGTGTTGATTTCACAAAGAAGTTTCATTCATGCCAAGTACATGCTAGATTCATTCATCAACCTCCATAGTTTCTTCATACAGCTAAATACTCATGGCCATTTGCCACATGGGGGATGGATGTGGTGGGACCTTACCCTTCGGCTACGACCAAACAGTTTAAGTACATTCTTACTACTACTGAATTTTTTTTCCAAATGGGCAGAGGAAATACCTCTCAAGGAAGTAAGTTATAAATGCGTTGTTAGCTTCATCAAGTCTAACATCATTACCAGATTTGGTGTCCCTCAAACCATATTGACGGACAATGGCACCAACTCATGTTCATCCGAGGTGAAGAATTGTATCAAGAATACAACATCAAATCCAACCATTCATCTTAGTATCATGCAGCAGCCAATGGCCAGATAGAATCCTTCAATAAGACTCTTTCAAATATACATCAAAAGATGGTGGATAAATATAAGAAGTCATGTCCTGATAAAATCTTTCATGCTTTATGGGCTTATCGTACTACCACCTGCACTACAACGCGGTCAAATCCATATTCATTGGTATATGGAATGGAAGTAGTATTTCCAATTTAAGTTCAACTACCCTCACTCAGAGTTTCAATTTTTGATCAATCATCTATAGATGAACAATCTCAAAAGTGATTGAATGAATTTGAACGGTTAGATGCGAAAAGATTGTGCACTTTGCACCACTTGGAAGTCTATCAGAATCGAATAGCATGAGATTTTAACAAAAAAGTTCATCTTCATTCATTCACTCAGGGAGAATTGGTATTAGTTCTCATAACTCCAATGATACTAGGAAAGAAACCTCCCAATCTTGAGCCAAAATGGTAAGGAACTTACTCAATACATAGGGTATACTCCAATGGAGCTTATTCATTAATATCGATGGATGGAGAACTCATCACTACTCCAACCAATTCCATATTTTTGAATAATTATTTTGTATAAACACAAAATGCATCATCAAAGGTCCTATATGACCTTAAACTACACCACCGTCCAGCAAGACGTTAAACTGCATCGTCAACAGTCCATGCATATGACCTTAAACTATTTGCACTTTCGTCCAACATGACGCTAAACTGTATCGTCCCTTTTTCGCCGAACATGACATTAAACTGTGAAAAAGTCCCTAATATGTCCATCATGACGTTAAATGGTGTACTCTTTTGTCCTCCCTGCATGAAATTAAACGGTGCAGTCCCCCTTTTGTCCAACATGACGTTAAACTATATTGTCCCCATCTTCCTAACTACCTGATGCTAAAATGTACAGAAAGTCCTTGATACGTCCTACATGACATTAAACTGTACTTTGTCCCTGCTACATGACACTAAACTATGCAACACCAATAGTCCTAGCTACAAGACTTTAAACTGCATAGTACCTTTATATGTCCTACATGACATTAAACTATTCATCGTTAAGGTTGTTGTTACCTCTTGTTTCTCACACCGAGTATGACTCACGTGAGCTTAGAGAAAAACATAACCATAACACTCTCTCTGGGCTAATAACCATGTGTAAGTCCCAACAACATCATTTTTAGGTCATTGTCCCCAAGAACAACTTGATCATTAATTCATTCTTTAATTGAAATACACGGACTTTGATCCTTGCCTTCTAGGCTGGGTACGTAGGCAACCTCCCAAGGTTTAAGCCCAAAAACAATCTCTTCACATCAGTTCACCTCCATATCATACGATGTTGATTCGTGAGACCGCCCCTAGAATCAATATCTTTACATTGGTTCACTTTCGTCTTTGTTATACGATGATAAACTATACAAAACTTTTGTCCAGTATAAAAATAAACTAAAATATTCTTTGATACCCTCACCTGAGAGGGAACCATTATTTACATTGATTTTTCAATCATGTTTCATTTCAAAGACTACGTGCATACATGGTAATGCCCAAACCTTTTATCTTGGGTTAAACCATCATTGTACTAAAGTCCCCTTTCACCCTTCACATGTACGAACCAAATTTGTACAAAGGGTATTTCTAGAACTACATGGGCTTGATTCCCATCCTTATGGGATACGTAGGAATGTTTGAGTGTCCCTAAAATCTAGCCCCAAGTCTTTGGGACTAACCCCAAATTCCACTTTCAGTCCCCTGGCTGAAATGTCCCCATGAAAACAGAAACTGTTTATTTCTTATAATGGTCCAAGCTCTATTAACCTAAACTAAGATCTCTAATCCTTTTGTCCCACACTATGTTAAACTGTAGTTTAAGAACTACGTATGGCTTGATTCCCATCCTTATGGGATACGTAGTGAAGTCCAACATTTCCATTCAAGACCCAGCCACAACGTGATTATGGTTAGCATTGATCTATGTGTCTTTGTATACATTGGACAATACCCATATTTATGTGTCATAATCCTAACCTTAAATACTTTCAGATCTTCATATCCCTTTTCTTGACTTTTAGTCACAAAAATGTCAAATTTCTGAGAGTTATTTTACCTTCCTATGTAGCACTTGCCCTTAGGCGGCCTTGCATAAACAGTCTACATAACAGACTTGTCAGCCAAAAGATATTATTATTTTACTATGCAGCCAATGCCCTTAGGTGGCCGTGCAGAATTCAACCCCCTAATGGGTCTTTTAAATAATGGAAACTTCATTCTTGGGAAGAAAGCCTCTTTTGTCCTTATTGTTCTTAAATGAAAGTATGTAGGGATCTGCAAAAATAGCCATCCTTAACATATTTTTCCCACATCCTTTTTCATGATCTGAAAGTATTCAAGTCTATGGTTTATATTCTCCTTCCCTACATTTGGGTCAGAACATCGTAGGAGTAATATCCATCCAGTTCTTCGATAATTCTGTTTGGAAATATCTTCTCCATATTCAAGTAACTCTTTCCATACAAAAAACTCTATACTTTGGAAAATTTGAATCTCCATAAACTTTCACTGGCTTTTAGCAGTAGAAAGGTAAATTTCTGAGAGTTCTTTTTCCTGACTATGCAACACGTGCCCTTAGGCGGCCTTTCATAAACAGTCTACATAACAGACTTGTTAGCCAAAAGATACTATTTATTTGACTATGCAGCCAATGCCCTTAGGTGGACCTGCATAATTTAACCCCCTAACGGGTTTGTTAAATAATGGTAACTTCATTCTTGGGAACTACTTCTTCTAATGCCTTTTAGATCGTTTTTATATCATTCCTCAGATCCAATATTCTTAAGTCATAGTTTACATGTTTTTCCTCATACTTGAGTATGGTACCAGGTTTTCAGATGAATTGTCAAGGAATTAAGTCAATTCTAATTCATTCGGTCAAAGCTATTTGGACCTTAAACATTATCCATTTTATGTCTGACATGCATGACTTTAAATTGCCAGATTTCTTGTTTTTCTTTTCACCTCAGAGTCAAATCCTCTGTTCTCTCCGGATCCAACTCTGAGGGGGGACTTTTGTTGAAGCTCCTTTCATCACAGAATCTAAATATTGGAAAATGGAAATATCTGAGCTCAAAGTGATTCAACCTTTGGACAAATATCAAAAATTGGAAAAGGAAGGAATAAGAACATTCTACAAGGATCATGCAAGTTTTACAATGGTTGTGCAAGGACACTTGCGCGCCGCAATGGTCACGCAAGGACACTTGCGCGCTGCCATGGTCATGCAATTAAACTTGTGTGCCCTAATTAATAACCGCCCAGGGTCTTCTCCATCCTATAACTACCCCCGGTGGGCCCCCTATTTGGAGATGAATTTTTCCAGAATCCAGATTTGAGTTCCCGGTGCCCTAGTCTCTTCTCAAAGCTTCTGAAACACTTCTAAGGTAATTTCTTACCTAGAACGGAAGATCTAAAGAGGGGGAGGAAGTCCTAAGTGTTGAAACTCATCAACACTTGCACACCTGAGTGGCCAGACCTTAAGGGAAATGGACACACTTGCACGCTGCCTAACTCCTTCAATAGAACTTGCGTGCCACTCTTCTGGAAGAACCTCAAGATGATTATAAAGGCTTTAACCAAGAGTCTCTCAAGTATTACCCGGCTGGTTAACCATAGCACAAGTACCCATGTGTCGCACAGGTATACCTGCACGACCAGGACTTGTGTGCCTACGCAGTACCTGCGCGCCTGCCAGGACTTGTGCGCCCCTACCTTTTTGGGTGCCCTTCTTGCCCATTTCACCCCTCTTAAGCCATTCCACCTCTCCAATTCAAGATTCAGTCTTCAAGACACTCTTCAAAGCCATTTATGGCATGATTTCTTGATTTTACTTCCTTATCTGAAAGTAACTCTGTGGAATATCTCTCAAAACCTAGTGATTTACAGATCTTTATGTCACTAAAGATTGAGATTTCATTCATTCAACCTCATCCTTTAAGATGAGAGAACCCCTTAACCTAGGCCTCCTTTTTAGGAATAAGCCCTAGTCATAATTCTCAAATCTGGGCATCCTCCTTAGGAGTAAGCCTTAAGTCCTCATTAACCTGGGCCTCGTTTTCAAGAATAAGCCCCAGTCATAATTCTCAAATTTGGGCATCCTCCTTAGGAGTAATCCCCAAGTCCTCATTAACCTGGGCCTCCTTTTTAGGAATAATCCCCACTCATAATTCTCAAATTTGGGCATCCTACTTAGGAGTAAGCCCCAAATCCTCATTAACCTGGGCCTCCTTTTCAAGAATAAGCCCTAGTCATAATTCTCAAATTTGGGCATCCTTTTTAGGAGTAAGCCCCAAGTCCTCATTAACCTGGGCCTCCTTTTCAGGAATAATCCCAAGTCATAATTCTCAAATTTGGGCATCCTCCTTAGGAGTAAGCCCCAATTCCTCATTAACCTGGGCCTCTTTTTCATGAATAAGCCCCAGTCATAATTTTCAAATCTAGGCATCCTCCTTAAGAGTAATCCTCAAGTCCCTTAATTTTTCAAGTCTCTTAACCTGGGCCTCCTTTTCAGGAGTAATCCCCAGTCTTAATTTCTCTTAACCAGTCCTAATTTACCTTTGATTTTGGATTCCTTCTCAGGAGTAAAACCCAATCATAAGTCCTCTCCTAATTTGGGCCTCCTTTTCAGGAGTAAACCCTCAAGTTAGAGTATTCAAATTTTCATGAAGTACGTATACCTTTATGGACCCTATTCCTTGATTTATTCCCTAAAGTAAATCTTAATCTTCATTTATCTGGTCATTCATACATACATAAGTCCCACATTATTTCTTATGATTGAATCTTTCATGGCACAATTGTCTGATTTTTACCAATACCTCTTGTTTCTCACACCGAGCATGACTCACGTGAGCTTAGAGTGTAAAAGTAATTATGACATCCTTCTTTGAGCCATCAATCATAAACATCATACTCCCTTACTCAAACTACGTGGGTTCTGATTCCTTTTCTAAACAAATGATACGTAGGTAGCCCATCTGCGGGTTTGATCCCAACTCTGAAATAATTCATGTCCTTCTGAATGACAATAAAACTTCAAGTGCCCTACTGAGTGGCTTTAAAACCAGCATGGTCATCATAATGACCAAGAGACTTCTATATAAATGTGTTGAAGGATAACATTGATTAAGAATCTCTAACAAATACAGATGATTCTCTATCAATGAAGAACCTTGAATACATATAAAAGATTCTCTAAATTTCCTACATATCAATCATTGATTGTCAGATCTAAAGGAAAACTCAATTTATACTTGGTAATGTAATAAGGATTCACGAACATAACTTAAATCTATAAAGAGAGTCCTAGAGTAGACAATAATTCCCCTAAAAAAGGTGTGATGAGTCCGACCTCCCATCCTCTCAACCAATGAAAATTCCTAATCCTCATCAGTCCACAAACTAATGAGAGCCTACCTTTGGAAAGTAGGTCCAAATAGACGTGGAATCATTGGATGTTTCCGGTTCTATGAACAAAACCATTATAAACTGATTGGAATGTTTGAACCTTCAATCAAAGAGGTCATACCCAAATTCCGAGGGAAACAAACATGTGTATCAATCAAAGAGAAAAACATATACAACTATAACATCATAGATTAGAACATCAATCCCATATACCTGAAACTAGGACTTATCACCAAAATAGGTGTTCTCAATGCACTAGTATGATGTCCATCACGATATCCAACACATTCTTAATAATATTTTCAACCATATCCCAAATATTAAATCAACAAGAGAAGAATACCTCAAATACCACTTTGTAACATACCGATCCAGATTACACTAAATCAGTGCTCTGAGTCGGTTCGTAATGAGGCCTCAAGTGCACCTATCCATTTTCCAGAGGCTACTGACTAGACATGATGGACTAGGGTGTGTCTTTGGAGAGACCATGACCTCAAATCAGAGTAAAAATAGAATAAATAGAAAGATAACATCCATAAAATTAAATAAACAGAGTACAAAAGTAGTAAATAACTAAAATAGAACATTGTATAATAATAAATGAAATGATATAGAAGCCCAAATATCTATGTCATACATACATCACTAGTCACCCACTGGGCCAACCATACATGCAAGAGTACATAAAAGAAACTAAAATAAAAGTACATGGCTATAATACTAACTTTGATATAAACCACATACTCAGTCTCCATGAAATTTTTGAGATTCTCCATCATAATCATAACAATACACACGAGTGGATTCACTCGATCATGAAACCCTAGGACTCATCCCTATCCATAATGCATTTTTTCTCAACCTAAATAGTAGACATAAAGTATTCACATACACTAAGGTGCGCCTATAGGGGTGAAAAATGTTCTCAATAGGACACCTGAGTGATGAACTTATAATATGATTCAATAAGTGTAGGATCATGAAATATGTTCATCCTAGGAGATACACAACTATAAAGATAAATAAATCAAATAATGTAAAACCACAGTCAATCCATGGGTCCATAATCCCGATCAATTGGGAATGAACTATCTTTTATAACCATATTTATATCTATGTATTTATATTTCAATATATATATATATATATATATTATACATAAATATGTATATACATGAGTGGAGTGGAAGAAAATAACATAAAACCATCAGAAGTTGACCCTTGGGTCCGTAATCCCAATATCCTGGACATACTATGAAAAGATAATTAAGTTTTATTTCATATCACTCAATCTGGGTATCATTAAGTCGATCTATGGGTCCCTAATCTTAATCTATAATACCTTCTTTGTCCAGTATTGAAAATATCTTTGAGCAAGATATGTCACCATAGAGGAATAGATGTCATAGCCTTGGGTTCACCCATACTCACCTCTAATCACTACAATAAAAAATTTCATGAAGTGTCTGGACATCATGTAAATGGTTACTGTGCTGGGTTCTATACTACTAAATCTATGTAAATCTAGTCTGATGTCAGATACCCAGGTCCTGGTCTATAGTTGGTCATGAAATTATGGATCATATGAACCTAAAGGGTCTAACCCATAGGAAAATTGTAAGGAGTGATCATCAGGGAGATTCCATTCCCACCCCTTAATGTCTCTAATCTGGGAGAGAATAATCATATCCATGAATTAGGAGACAATAATCATCCATGAATATCCATTGATGTGAAACACCATGTCTAAAACTATGGTCAATTCATCGATCAGGGAGAGTTTAATCATCCATATCTCTTAGGGTAGAATAATCATCCATGAGTATAATCATCTAGGACACCATGATCATATCAAGGAGACTGTAATCATCCTCTTTAAACCATATTTAGATGATAGTGGAATCATACTCATCACTCAATAGAGCATAATCATCCATGAGTACCATTATTAGGGATTAAAAGCCCGTATATCATAATCGACATTGGATAATAATCTAAATCCTTGGAAGAACCTATAGAGATCCAAAGAATATAATAAATAAACATACAGTTTCAATATTCAATTTCCTAGGTAGTTCCTCTAGTTATCCCAATAATATAATAATAAAAAATACATGCTCAATAACCAGATCCAAGGTAGTACCTACATGAATCCCAATAATATAAATAAAAACATGGATCAGATGCTGGATCCTAGAAAATATGTCTAGGAATACCAATAAATAAGTAAGACATATCCAAATAAATACATCTAGACATCCCAAAGATAGACATCACATCATGCCAGGCGCATCATCCACCAACTAGGAAACACCTATGGTAATCATCATTACACCTACAGTAAACAAGTGAATGTATAAACAAAAGAGTGAGTGTGGTTAAACACCTAAACCCACCACTACTATCACAACCTCTCAAGAATACATGTTCAACATGGATTTTAAGGTGAAACTTACAACCATCTCTACCCACACCTAATGTACTAGCTCATGGTCAGTCAGACATTGGGAAAACCACTTGGCACCTCATGAAAAAACATTGGAGAGGTATCCTACTTGGGATCATCATGGTCTATTCATAGATGATGGAATTTTACTCGGTACCCTTAGTTGGGAAGCTAAAAGAAGTAATCCTAGGATCCTTGATGGTAAAAAAATAGTGGCATCCTACATGGGATACTTAGAACAATACATAAGAAAAGGAATCCTTCATGAAACCCTATTAAATGGTGTATTTAGGAAGATTTATCCTACATAGGATCCTCAAGATCAAAACATAAGTAGAGCCATACTATAGGGGATCCTTCTAAACAAATAACCTCACAACCTCCTAGACCATATGGTAACATATCGCAAGAGAGACGTCATTAAATAGAAAAGATAAAATGAATCCTTAAAGAGAGGTAGATCATAGAACATCTTAGATTAAAGTCTCACTCTCAAAAAAATAGATTTGATTACTGAAGGAAGAAACTATATATTTAGGAATGCATGGAACACCTCCTATGAGTCCTTAAAATACAACAAGGGTTTCACCATCACGATCTACTTGTAATGATACTCAAAATGGACTACCCATGTTCCAAATTCTTAATTTAGGGTGTGAAGTTATGAAAAATAGTAAAACCCCTAAAAATTGCAGGGAAGGAGGAGTACATGGCGTGTAATCCCTAGAACACAGCGTGTACCCTGACGACCCTACATGAGTGTGTACTCCAACTCATCATGGCATGTAAAATCCCAAGTACACATCATTTTGATCATGTAAATAGCATGTAACCTATACAGTACCTTCTCATGTACCTCAAAAAGTAGGTACATGTAATTTGTCTGGTCATGTACCTCTACATAGCGTGAAACCCACACAGGGCCTGGTTATGTACTCTACACAGCCTTTATCCACATATGATATGTCTGATTGGGTACTCGACTACATAGACGAGTACCAATTTATAGCATGTATACCCTATACATGGTGTGTACTTTGAAAAGTATCATCTTCCTCGAATGGTAAGAATGGATGAACTGTGTTCCTGAATCTACATATTGTGTGATCAGGATTTTTGAATGAGAAACCCATCAAATGGACAGAAACCCCAATTCTCACCCATTTCTACAATCCACAACTACCGCACGACGTTCTAGCGCATCCCAAGCTCCACGGTGAAACCCCTCTTCCCCTCTCAATATTTTTCAATCTCCAACTCCCTCTCCTATATCTATCATTATTAAGGAGGATACCTAGGGGAATGCACAAGAATCTTGGGTATAAAAAAGTAAAATTAGAAAAAGGAAAAGAAAAATAAAATAAAAATAAAAAGTGGTCTGGGCTGACCCCGACGCCCGACCTGAGTTTATTCCCCACCAAAGAAAAACTCCCCATTCCAAACTCAACGATAGAGAAAAAATAACAATTTGATGCTCAATTGAAAATATATGTTTGAAAAAACCTACACAAATAAATTAATATTTTATTAATTGTATATTAAATATTAATTATTCCACTAAAATTCAGACAGTTTGGAATTCTGCCAAAATCTTGTCCTAGGGTTAACTCCCTATTCTAGGACTAAAAGAGTGGTTATAAAATTTATCCATGATTAAATTCGATGGTAAAATTACCATTATACCCCTTAAAAAATCATATATCCAAAATTTAAATTTTTTTTCAAAATGATAGTTCATAAAACATGAGTCTTTACATAAGCATTATTCAGTTGTAGGTTTTATTTTAAAAATTTGGAAAAATATGTTGGATGGAATTGATAACTTTGAAATTTGATTTAGTTGAAATGTGATATTTTAAGAATATATGTTTGAATAATAAATAAACCTTTGGATTAATATGTTCTTTATTTTAAGGAAATAATATTCAATTGAGACTTATTTTTTGTAAAAACAAATAAACTATATAGAAAACCTCAACGGTTAAAAATTTATTTGATGATTAATGCTCTATTTAAGGATGTCTATAATATTTTTGGTAACTTTATAGGATCAAGGTTACCCATACATTTTATTTTGACATATTTTTTCCTCATTATAATGGAATTATATTAATATAGTTTTAGATAAAGTAAAACCTATAGGCTAAGAAACGACTCATCACATCCGGCAAGGCTGTGAGGCTGGAACCCACAACCGAAGGGAGACAAGGGTGAAACACCTACCACTGGCCTATGTGATGTCCTAGTTAGTATGAAATTATATTTTTTTTTTCTAAAAAAATTTTAAAAATAAATATTAAGTTGATTTTGAAAACATATCTTATATCATATAGATAACTATGGACTTGAAAAGTGATTTGGTGATTAAGTGATTAATGTTATTTCAGAAGACATTCAATACATTTTTGGGGAATATTACATGATTAAGATAAAAAATTATTAGATTGATAGGATTTTTCTTGAGTAAAAAGGATTAAATTATAATTTGGAATCATTTAAAATTTTAATGTGGAATTGTGGTAATTCATGATATTTATGGAAATTATTATCATATTTTTGAGATTATATGATTGTGTTATATAAATTATTTTGGTATATCAATTTATAAGTGACTCATTTTTATTGGAGATAAATGTTAAATTGATATCGGGATAATATGTGATCAAATAATTCTTATATTTAGGTTTAAATCTTAGTAAGCAATATTCTAAAGAAATTTATGGGTAGTTATTTATGGAATGACTTAGTTTGAACTTGTGGTATTATTGTTGAATTTTGGATATTAATGTATTTTTTCTCTGGAAGAAGTTTTATTGATTTTTGAAATTATATTATTCTATACTAAAAAATTTAGTTTTTGTTTATGTATAAAGACTATAGGAACATATTATTATCCTTTATGGATTATGTGATCTATTAAAAGTTTATTTTAGTTCTTCGGGACTGAAAAATTCATATTGAATACTCATCGTTTAGAGAAAAAGATTAGATTGTATTGAAAGTTGATTAAAGGTTGAAATTATACTTTTCAAGTAAGTATATTTTTTTATGTTCTTAGTCTAGATAGTAATTAAATTTCTCAACTCTAGGAAAAATATATTAATAAAAAAATTCTATCCTATTACCTTCATTTATGCTGAATCTATGGTCTTTTTTTACACCTGATCGATTTACTATTTTGTGGTTATTAACCTTCTCAAGATCATTCACTTTCTTGTGACTAATGTTCTCTATCACTCTCAATCATTATTTGGACATTAAATTTTCATCCATCCATATTTTCACTTCCCAATAATTTTATCCTATTTTAAAACCTAGTATTTGTTATTCCATATGACCTTCATATTTCTTTTTCCCTATTTTCAAAAGGAAGTGTTATTAACGCTTTTTATGATGTAGGTTTTTAATAGAGAAATTTAAAATTTTAAAACCCTTGATTACCAAGAACAAGATAAAATTGCAAGGATGAATATTATTAAAATGAGGAGAATCTAATATATCAATTTCTTAAAATAATACTTTGTTCAATAGGGTATATAAAACACAACACCAAGCCTAAAAAAACAATGAAATATTGATATTTAAATGTTATAGTTATAATATACCCATTAAATTGATGGGTATAAATAATATTAACTGAATTATGAAATATATATAATGGAATAACTTAAAAAAATGTATTGAAAAATTCTTAGGAAATGAGAACTCATTTTTTAGTAGATTCATTTAATTCTTCAAATATATGTTTCCTTCACAAATGGTGTTTATTATATTTTATAAGAAATTAATAATAATAATAATAATAATAATTTATAGAGAATTTATAAATTTTATTTTATAAAAAGGATATAATTTTTCAATTTAGAATGTCCAAATTATCTTATGATGATTTTTTTTTATTTTTTTTAATTTTTTAATGGACAGGGAAAAAATATTGATTTTTATTGAAAAATTTATCTTCATTTAAAGTACATAAAAATTCACATTAAATTTTCTATTAATTTAAAATTTTAATTAGTTTCCTTTTATTAATAATAATACAATAACTATGATTGGAATTCATATAAGACTATAATTTTGTATAAAAACATTTTTATACTTAAAAAGGATTTTTTGGAAAATTGTTTTTCATTGTGCTTTGCAGGTTTAATTTTAAATTGAATTATTATAATTTTATTAATTAAACTAGATAAATTCAATTCAATATTTTGAATTATCCTAATTAAAATTAGGTTATAATTATAACATAATTTCTGGTCAATAGGACAGTAACAATTGTAAATTTTGTTACTACAGTAATGGTAAAATGGGTTAATTAAGGTATAAAATAATGTGATAAGGCTTCAAATTCATTAAAACGATATGGCTTAATTTCATTGTATGAGTTTATTTCATCAATAATTATACAAACATGGAAAATATAACCTTTTTTCCTTTTCTATTTTATTTTTATTTTTATAATATTTTAAGTAAAGGATAAAGTAAACAAATGTAATTTTATTACTTTTTCTATTTTTAATATTTTTTGAGATGGGTAAAAATAATTTATTTTAGGTTATAAATAATTATTTTTAATATAATTTATTTTTATATCATGGTAATTAATTTTTAACTTTTAGTAATGGAATAATTACATTAAATGCTTGCACAATGCTGACATGGAGCTTGTGCAATATGTGGAAAACCAAAGTAAATGATTTTAAAGTTATCAAAAGTAACATTTTTTCAATTATTTTTTGTTTCAATTTTTTTAACATTAATAATAATTTATTATTGATTTTTAAATAGATTCTATTCAAATTCCATTTAATTTATGTTGTTTTTAAAGTTAAATTATGTGAATAGTTTATAAAACTACATTAATGATATTTATGTTAAATAGTATTTTACTAAATTATTTAAAAATAATAAAAAATTAAATAGAACAATTAGGATGGTAAATGGTAAGAAATGATATCATTTGTCCATTTGGTATCAAAATTTCCCCTTATAAGTAAAATTATAGCCCTTTAATATTGAAAAATTCATTACCATAGGTAAGGTTTAAATTTGTTAACCAAGGAGTGAAACCAAAAGATATGGTTTAAAATAATATCTTAATTTATATAAATTTGATGGAATGATTATATTAATACCGTATACTCCTTATCTTTGAATAAATGTAATATTGGAATCATTTTATAGGTGTTAGACAAATATTATATTATAATATTTCATTTAATTTCAAAAATTAAATAAATGATATTTTATAATAAAAAATAAAAAATTAAATGATTTAAAATTATTAATTATCCTATCATAGGAAAAGTTAATGGGATATGGTTTAAACTATCAACCAATTTCCATTTATGGTCCACTTTTATAGTATATTTCATGACCTCTAAAGAGTAAAAACATTAATATCACAATAATTGTCAAAAGGTTTAATGGGGTATAAAACAAAGTGATATGGGTGAAAACATCACCTTAACTTCTAAAAGTTTAATTCTAGGAGTTTTTCAACCCAACCACAGAAATCCTGGAGCTGGTGTCTACTACCATTATATTGGTATAAGATACAAGTAAATCATGTTCCAGAGGACCAAACATTTTAGTTGTATTGGTAGACCATATATATATATGAGTCATATATTACAAATGAATACACTAATTATAAAGTATTTTTCTCATTTGAGGAAAATACCTTTATTACATCTAGGGTATACTTGTATATATTTCTTAGTACACTTTAGGGAATCCTGGGGAAATGAAACATATTAAGGGCGAGCTCAAATGATCAGTAAGGGTAAAATACAACAGAATCAATAATGAATCAATAAGAATAATCAATATAGAAAGGTAAATAACTAAGAACATGTGGAATATATTAAATAACTGAAATGGAAGTGATTAAATAATATGGAAAAGTAAGTTACTAAAAACACATTACATTCAAATAACTAGATAAGGAAAAATCAACATAGTAAGGTAAGAAACTGAAGAACATTCAATTTAATCACTGAACTGAGAATGTAATATAATCCATAGATATATCAAAAAAAATCTTATGGATAAATAATAAATGAATGTAAATAAGGTAAAATTCTGTATTATTCGATTCCATGTTTCCTAGATACATGGAACCATTGCCATTAAGACCTTTTATTAGATTATTTAGCGTATTGGATAGAATATCATTTAATTTTCAAAACTAATTTGTCTAATGAGACTACTGATGCATGAAGAGGCTATCTATTACTAAGGCCGACCTATGTTGTACCTATCCAAATCATTCCTCATTTATCAAATAAATAATGTGCCTTATCAAATATACATATTGAATAAAATATATAGATTTATCAATAATTCCCCAATGTAGGATAAGTAACAACAATGATTGTTAATGTTGATGAATAGAAGCACCATTGAAAGATCATTAAATAATTTCTTTAGGAAGATAATATTTAAACATTACAAAGTGTCCCATACCACTTTGAAACATTTTAATCATAATCCCCATGAATAAATAACATTTAATGAAACTTATAACATCATGAGAATAAGGAGATTCATGATATAACTTGTCAAATAAAACATCGTATGTAAAAATGGTATATGATTTAACCAATAATAATATCCATGATAAATGATATAGATAATTTGGGAAAATTCAATGTTAAATTATCATAGGCAATTAAATATTTTTGGGTGACTAAAAAAGAAATCAAGGAAGTTAATGTCAATATTATCCTTAGTCAAATCAATCCAAAACCATCCATAAGAAGAATAAGGATGGTATTAATAAAATATATTCCATGTGAGGTAAAAATAAACTATTTTTTCATTGATAAATAGAAATACGATAAAAGATCTTTTAAAACCATTCTTGAGGAAAATATCCATTTCATTTGGATTTTTTTTTTGAAAATTATTTTCTTTGAAAATCAGTTTAAAAAAATCTTAAAATAAAACCTTGTAAACTTTTAAATTATACATTAAAGAAATGAATGTGGGTAAATCTGTACATTTCATACGTGGTAAAAACACCATTCCTCTTGCACTGTAAAAAGATTAGAAAAATACCATGTTCGAAAAGCAACAAGAATATTCCTTTGAAGAAATTGGTAAAAGAAAAAAAGGCTAAAATTTCCTTTACAAATAATTTTTAAAAGTTTAATTTTTTTGAAAACATTTTAATAATACATGGTTTTTAGAGGAAAATAGGTTCTCTAAATAAATTGAGAAATGAATTCAGGTTTTCTTGAAAACATTTTCTAAAACATTTTAATTACCAAAGAGTAGAAAAAATGGTTCCATTAGTTGAAAACAGTCAAGAATAACCATATTAAAATAAAATAATTTTTTTTATTATACAATGATCAAATAATTTACTTTCATGGAAATTCAAGTGTAAACAATCCCGAACAAATGACATTGTGAAGTAAACCACTAAAAAGACCATAACTTTGATGTGAAAATAAATCAATGAATATATAATGTTTTACAAATGAAAATCCACATAACTCATGTTTAAATAAAATAATATATATTAAAATTTTATTAGACACATAATCTTATAATATTAATGAAAACGAGAAAGTAATATAACCTAATGAAATGGAATTGGGTTTTGAAATTATTTACCACTTAGCAACATTTAATTCAAATACATTAGAAGAAATAATTCAACTTAAAACTAAAAAATATAATTAAAATAAATAAATTAATGATATATTTTATCATAATGGGTATTAGGTACACGATAAAAAATAATTAAGTGGTGAATATGACATTTATCTCACGGATGTAAAAAGTGAGATTAAAATCCCATAAATTATGTTTTCTTTATGGTGAACATCCTTTAAATTACTGTATAATGGTTTTAAACGTGTTATTAATTTTTTATAGAACCATATTAATATTTATGATATTATATATGATCTTTTTATAATATCTTATTACATGTTTGCTAATAATATTTCATTATTTTCACTATTTAGGGTGTTAATTATCTAGTTTTTCGAGTATGTTTGGACTTATTACTTATTTTTAATATTACTTAGATCATGATTTAATAATATCCAAAATTTTAAAGATGATCTAATTATCATACATATCTATTAGATATGTATTTACAACAATATATAAAGTTTGGAGATAGGAAACAAAATGCACTGTTCTTGGAGATAGTAGGTCGTACGTATGATTGAACGCTACATTCATTTATTTTCATATTAAAAGAATGAAAATTAAATTATATTTTTATATTATAATTAAATTATTATATTTATTTCATATATTTTTAATAAAACCATCCTTTATAATTTCTATGTATACCGTGAATGAATCATATTGCTTTGAGGGGGTGGTTGTCCACACTTCCACAAACGATGTTTTCATATTTACAAAAAATGGAAAGTATAAGGTTATGTGTTATATAAAAATTAAAGAGTGTAAATAAATTATAAATATCATATATATATTATATAAAAATTATTTCCAGCACAAGTCCCAACCATGATAGGTTGGAAAGGAAAAACGAACAATCATCTTTTCTTGAGGCGGTAGTTCTCCGTATACATAAACGGTTGGTTTGTTTCCCATTAAATGGATGTGTTTATAAATAAAGGTAAAAAAATTTATATAAAAACATATAATTTTACTTAGAATATTTATTTCATTATTAAAAAAGTAATAGGTATAATTGAAGGAGTGGAGAATGAAAATAAAATGAAAGAGCATGAGGAAGGATGTTGCCTCTTATTCAGGTAACTCCTTTTGGATTGAACTAAAGGGAATCCTTGGATAGATTCTGAAAAAAGGGAGGCTTCTAGGATTATGAGATGAATTTTTAAGATATATTTGGGAAGATAATTGTCTAGACAAAGTGTATTGAGAGGTGTGAGGAAGTGGAATAGTTGAGTGCCTTTTTATAGTGGAGGAGTGACACTCTTGTAAATTTTTGGAATGATAATTACCCCAACATTTTTTACTTTGAAATGTGGCTCAAAAAATGAACTATTTTTTATACATGGGAATATAGGGTCTAAATATGTCCATAAAATGAATTTATGACAAATTTCTAGGTCATTTTGGACCTTAAGTTTAAGGTTTAGTCCCTTGGTAAGTTAATTTTTCTCTTAGTCACTGTAATTAATTTTAATTACTTACACAAATATTTTCAATCAAAAACTAAGTTGAAATTATGATAAATTATAAGTTATTGATATTAAAAATATTTAATCCATTTTTTCAAATTCCAATCATAGTGGTGGCAGAAATTAATTTAAAATTTATACAACTAATGAGACGACAATTCAGGGTTTTAAAGTAAAAGTATTCAAAAGTATCTTTAGTTTTTATATCTAATTTGAAATTCAAATTGATTATAATGACCTCAATTTTATTAATTGATAAAAAATTAATATAATTAAACTTTAAAACCAAATTAAAATATAATTTAAATACATAAATAAATAATATGAAAAATTAGTTTTGATTTAAAATTCAATATTTTTCACTACTCATAAAAAACGAAACTTCACAAAAAAATAAAAAAGTTCACCCTAACCTAATTTTGATGTTTCAATTTCAAAAATTAAGTTAATATTTAAATATAAAATAAATAAAATTACCAAAAATTAAATTTAAAATATGTTCACCATTAAAAGGTGATAAAAGTGCCGTTATAAAAATATAGATTTTTTAATGTGTAATGATGAGTTTATTATTATATTATGCTTGTACAATCTATTAGATGAATTTAAAAAATATTTTTCAAAATATATAACATATATATTTCATTAATATCATTCAATAATAGTAATTAATTTAATTTATTATGATAAAATAGCTTTGTGGGCATAAAAATAGTTTTTTATAAAAACATTCCATTTATATTCAATTGGTTCTCATATTAATTTATAATTATTTTGTAACCAATGAATTGATTTTATATTTGGGTAAAACATAGAGTTTCATAAGTTAGTTGATTCTTATCATAACCACTACTTTAATGTCTAGGTTATATCTTATTATAAATAATAGTATTTTTAATAATATATTGTTGCTTAGTAATACTCATTCTTGCGTATAATGCAAGCTATCGAAGAATGTATTTATTGCGTGTAATGAAACATAACTCATAATTGTGTTCATTTCAAGATATATATTGAATTTATTTATAATATAAATTATATTTTAAAGTCTCAGGATATTATATTCTTATACATTCTTGGTACCCCATGTCATATATGATATTGAATACAATGCTGTTACTTTAGGATCTCGAGGCGTTACATTCTACCCACCTTAATTGAATTACATCCTCTCAATTTAATATCAACCTTGATAATAAATTATTTGATATTTTCTATGTTTAAATCCCATGTTGGGAGAAAGGTTCATAAAACGTCCTCTAGACAAGAGAGAATGGGAAGTACAAAGGTCACATGGACTAACATATAACTAGGTCTCTAAGTATGAGAATATTAGTGACATGTAGAGTTACGTACTTGGAGAAAAATAATAAATATCTATGTAGAGTGATTGAGGTCATCATTCACAAACAATTGAATGATCAATGGATAGTTTAAGGCCGCAAATACATTTATCTGTGATGATTTAAATGATCATCAGTTGAACAAAAATTAAGGTATGAGGAATTTTTTTTGTTTTTTTTATCTTTTTTCTAATAACAGATAAATCTTTTAATGTCAAAGAATATAAGGAAATATACTGAATTTAATTATTTATATTTTATAAACATAATTTCTGTCATTTTTTTGTTCTTTGATCAATTATGATTCATTTGAAAATTAATTGTGATTTATAAAGTACTATAATACACTTTTAATGGATCTTAATGCCCATAAAAGAGTGATAATTCAAACTATTTGTCTCTAACTATTCTACAAAACCAAAACAGTTAATATAATAATATCTAAAACTATAAATTGATATTACTAGTTCATCATTAATATTTATTCATTAAATTTCTCAACTAAAAATAATGACATATTAACAAGGATATTGTCTAGGTTAGTGGTTGGTGTTAAACCCTTATAGTCATTTGTGCATGGGTATAAGTCTCGCAGGACTGCCAAACATGATGGGTTGTCACCCAAAATATAGGTTTCCCTTTTCTAAAATTGTATTAATATAATTTCAAAAACAAATATGATATATGTCCTTGAAATAAGGTAAATCACTAAATTTCCTTTTAATTAAGGTTTTCAATACAACCTCAATACATAAATAATTCATCCATTTATTTCTACATAGTTACTTCCTTACTCTAGAGTTTATCAATAATATAATTTATAGGATTTCTAAATCATGACACCTTATCTTTAATCTATAACAACTTAGGTTAATCTAGTCCATTCATTATAAAAATCCTGCATAATATTTTTTAAATAAAATGTTAACTACCATATGCATATCCACTAGGAGTGTCAAACCAGGTGAATAATAAGGAATGTTATCACATACCGGGTTATGATGATTCAGGCCCAACACACCTTTTCAGAGTTGTTACCCCTAGGTACATATGTTTCAGGATAATGTCCACTTGTAGTATCCATTTAGAGTTGTATTTCTAGGAATACCCACATAATCTCTATCATACAAAAATTATAAGATGTTTTTATATAATTATCATAAAATCCAAAATTATTTCTATGTTCTCTAATCTATTTTTCCAAAATCTAGTTTTAAATATTTCTACTAAACTTAATCTGATACTAACTATAGTGACCTGACCCCAAAAAGGCCAGAGTTGGTGCCTACTACCATTACATTGGCATAAGATACTAGTAAATTTCATCCCAAAAGACCGAAAAATTTAGTAGTCTTGATAAAATAGATATATATATTTTAGCCTTGTATTAAAAATGAATACAAAAATTCTTATTTTTCTTTTAATGATTATAAATTTATTCCATCTATCGTATCCTTGCATATATTTCTTTATACACTTCAAGGAATCTTGGGGAAAAGAAACATAATAAAGGTGAGCTCAAATTCCTAGTAAGGGTAAAGTAAAATGGAATAAATAATGAATCAATGAGAATAATCAATATGGAAAGGTAAATAACTATGAACATATTCCATGAAGTTAATAACTGAAAATGAAGAGAGTAAATAATCTGAAAAGGTAAGTAACTGAAAACACATTCTAATGAAATAACTAGATAAGAATAAATAAATATAAAAATATAATAAACTGAAACACATTCCATTTAATCAATTAAATGGGAATTAAATGCATCCATAGATACATCGATGAAAAATCTCATGGATAAATAATAAATGAATCTAAATGAAGGAAATGCTTAATTATTGGATGACATATTTTCTAGGTATATGAAACTATTACCATCAAGACCTTTCACAAGATGGTTTAGCATATCAGGTAGAAACCTATCTAATTTTCATAACTAATTCATCTCATGAGACTTCTGATGCATCTAGGGACAATTTATAATTGGGCCCCACCCATGTTGTACCTGTCCAAAGCATTCATTATATATCGAATCAACAATGTGACTTATCAAATATATATATTAAATAATATATACATGTTTTATATATTTACCTAGTGGAGGATAAGTAATAATAAGTGGTTTTTTATGTTGATGAATGTAAGTTCCATTAAAAGATCATTAAAAATGTTCTTGAGGAAAATAATATTTAAACATTCCAAAGTGTCCCATACCACTTTGAAACATTTGAATTATACTCTCCATGAAGGAATAACAATATATAAAACTTATAATATCATTATAATAGGGATATTCATGATATAACATGTCAAAGTAAACACCGTATGTAAAAATGGTATACGATTTAAAAAATAATAACATCTAGGATAAATGATATGGATAATAAAGGAAAATTCAATGTTCAATGATCATAGGAAATTGAATATTTCAAGGGGACATACAAAGAAATCAAGGAAGTGAATGCCAATAATATCCTTGGACAAATAAATCAAAAACCATCTAGAATAATAATATGAATGGTATTAATAAAACATATCACAATTTGATTTAAAATAAAGGTTTGTTGTCATTGATAAATAAAAATATTATAAAATATCTTTTAAAAATATTCTTGGGGAGAAATATTATTTTTATTTTGAAAAAAAATTGAAACAAAATTCTTTGAAAATAAATTTTAAAAATTAATTCATTAAAAATTATCTTTTTAAACTTTCAAATGAAGATTCAAAGAAATTATAATAAGTAAATCTGTAAATGCCATACGAGATAAAAAGACTATTCATTTTTCATGGTAAAATGTAAGAAAAATATATTTTTTGAAAAGTAACAAGAATATTACTTTGAAAAAATTGGTAAAAGAAAAAAAGTTTAAAAAATTATTTAATAAATTAGTTTTAAAAGGTTAAAAACATTTGAGGAAACATTTTAATAAGACACAGTTTTAGAAGAAAACATGTTCTCCGACAAAAGATAGAAAAGAAGTTGGGTTTTCTTGAAAACATTTTATAAAATATGTTAAGTATAAGTGAGTGGGAAAATAGTACTATTAATTGAAAAAGGCCATGAATATAAAAGGAAGGGACAATTAAAGGGTTTATTATACAATGATAAAGTAATTTCTTATGATGTAAATTCAAGTGTAAACAATCGTGAACAAATGAAATTGTGAAGTAAACCCTTGAAATGACCATAACATTGATGTGAAAATAAATCAATGAATAGATTACGTGTGTCAAATGTAAATAAAAATAAATCATGTTTAAATTATAAAATAGATATTAAAAATTTATTACACACATAATATCAGAATATTAATGATAATAGGAAAGTAATATAACCCAATGAAAAGGAATTACGTTATGAAATTTTTTACCACTTTGTAACTTTTTATTCAAAACCCCTTAGAAGAAATAATTCAAATTAAAACTAAAAATATCATGAATATAAATCAATTAATGATATAATATATCAAAATTTATAGTAGGAACACCATAAAAAATATTTTAGTGGTGAATATGACATTTATCTCACGTATGTAAAAAGTGAGATGAAAATACCTTACTTTATGTTTTCTTTAGGGAGATAATCCTTTAAATTATTGTATAATAGTTTTAAAATTTTTAATAACTTATTGAAGAACCATATTAATATTTATTATATCATATATGATCTTATTATAATATCTTATTACCTGTTTGTTAAGAATCTTTCATTATTTTCTCTATTCCGGGTGTTAACTACCTAGTTTTTCGAGTATAAATTAACTTGTTACTTGTTGTTCCGATTACATAGATCATGATTTCATCATCTCAAAACTATAAACCACGATGAAATTATCATATATATTCATTATATATATGTATTTATAATAATCAATAATTTTTGTAGGTAGTAAATTAAATTCACCGTTCATGGAGACAGTAGGCCGTATATATGCATGAGCACTACTTTCATTTATTTATCGAATTAAAGGAAGGAAAATTAATTGATATATATGTATATTATAATTAAATTATTATTTTTATGTCATATATGTCACATATGTTTAATATAACCATAATTTATATGTTTTATGTATAGTGTGAATGAATCAAATTGATTTGAGGGGGCGGTAGTCCACACTTTCACAAATGATGTTATCGTATTTACAAAAAATGGAAAGCATAAGGGTAAATTTAATATAAAAATTAAATAATAATAATTAAATTAGAAATATCATATATATAATATATAAAAATATTTTCAGGCAAAATTCCCAACCACGAGAGGTGGTAAAGGAAAAAAGAACAATCCTCGTTTCTTGAGGCGGTAGTACACCGTACCCATAAACGATAGGTTCGTTACCCATTAAATGAATGTGTGTGTAATTTTTGCTATAAACCTTAACATAAAAAATATAAGTATATTTCAAATACTTATTTTATTATTTAATCATAAAATAATGATAATTTAAGGATCAGAGAATGAAAATTAAAAGAAAGAGCTTGGGAAAGGATGTTACCTCTAATTCGGGTAACTCCTTTTAGTTTGCACCAAACAGATTCCTTGGATGAATTATGAAAAAATTTAGGCTTACAGGATTAGGGTAGGTATGTTTAAGAGATATTTGGAAATATATTGGTTGAGAAAAAGTGGATTAAGAGGTGTGAGGATGTGGAAGGTATGAGTTTCTTTTTATAGTGGAGGAGGAGTGACACTCTTATAAATTTTTGAAAATGGAATTTCACCCATGTTTTTCCTATGAAAATTTTCTCAAAAAATTAATCCAATTAAATAAAATTGAGTACAGGTTATAAATATGTACATAAAATGTAATTTTGAAAAGTTTCTAGTTCATTTTTTTCCTTAAGATTAAGGTCTAGTTCCTTGTTAAGTTAATTTTCTCATAGTCATTGTAATTAATTTTAATTAATTTCACTAAAAATTTTGTTCAAAAATTTTGTTGAAATTATTTGACATTATAAATTATTATTATTCCAAATATGGAATCCATTTTTCCAAATTCCAATCATATATGTGGAAGAAATTAATTTAAAATTAATCCCACAGACGGGACAACAATGTGGGGTTTTAAAGTAAAAACGATCAAACGTTTACAAAGTTTTTAAATCTAATTTCAAAGTTAAATTGATAATAATGAAATAAATTTTATTAACTGATAAAAAATTATAAAATTTAAATTTTTAACAAAATTAAAATATAATTTAACTATATAAATAAATTAGATGAAATAACAGTTTTGAATTAAAATTCAATATTTTTCATTATTCATAAAAAAATGAAACTCCACAAAAAATACCAAAAGATCACCCAGACCAAATTATGATTTTTATATTTCAAAAAATGAGGTTTATTTGTACATATAAAATCAATAAAAGTTCAAAAAATTGGATTTAAAATAGTTTTTTGCCATTAAAATGTTGTAAAAGTTCCTTTAAAAAATATAGCTTTTTATATGTAATGGTGGGTTTATTCTTATATTATGAATTTTAAATATATTGGATTAATGTAATAAAATATATTATTTAATATATAACATATATATTTTGTTAATATAATTAACTAAATGTAATTAATTTAATTAATTTGGATAAATCATCTTTGTGGGCATACAAATAGTTTTCTGTAAAAACATTCACTTTATATTCAATTGGTTATTATATCAATTACTAATTAATTCATTTTATATATTTTTAAACCATATATTTTCATAATTTAGTTAATACTTTTCATAAACACTAATTTAACATCTAGTTTACATCTTATTATAAATTATAATATTTTTCATAATATATTGTTGCTTGGTAAAATTCAGTCTTGCGTGTAATGAAAGTTATCAAAGAAAGTATTTTTTGAGTGTAATTTAAGATAAATAATAATTACATTATTTTTAATATATATATTTAATTTATTTAAAATAGAAATTATATTTTAATGTTTTTGGATCTTATGTTCCCTTATGCGCTTGGTGTTGCTTGTCATACACGCGATTGAATAAAATGTTCTTGCATTAGGATTTTGAGGCATAAAATGTGATTATTTTAACCCATACTCATCCTATATTTAAATTAAACTAAATTTATGCCTCATGAACATCATACTTAATTTATATTAATTTAATACTTTAATAAATTCCAAGAATGCATCTCCCTCACTTATAAAAGGGTTACTCCTCTCATCTCTTCCTTACACCATTTTACCACTCTATATTGGTCAATAAATACCCAAATAATTTTCTATAATTAATGGAATTGTTCTAGTGGTATTATTTTTGGAAAAAACCATCTTTATAGGTCTTAAGATGAAAAGAAAAAGTGTCTGTCTGAAGAAGAGGTAAAACGCTTAACTGGATGTTTTAGTTGTATGTCTTATTCTACCTCCTTCAAATAATCTTGAAACTTAATGAAATAATAAAACTATTATATTTAATATATTTATTTTATTTTATGTCAATTTAATTAACTATATCCATCTCCTATTCCATTAAATGGTAAATTAAATCATCATTTGTGTGTATGGTAGACTACTGCCTTACGAACGGATGTAATACATTTTCCATCACCACCACACAAAAATCATTATAATGATGGATTTAATATATATATATATATGATATTAAGGATATAATTATCATTTTTGAAATATAATATATCATTTATGTTCTTACCATTCCATCCATTGAAAAATTATAGTGTCGTTTGTGCATACATGTGGATTACCACCTCCACAAAGTGATGTGTTTCATTTTTCAAAATCATATCAAATGAATGATATATAGAAGTATATATAAAGAAATGATATTATATTTGTGATATATTCATCATTATATACATATAGAAGAATACTTTCCTTATTTCGATTATGTTTTTGGAATAATTAAAACATTACTCATGAGTGTGTATGGTCTACCTTCTTCATGATTGTAACATAGTTCATTTTTTATAACCCTATTTCATTTTTAGTTTCAAAATTATAATTGATGTATAAGAAATATAATTATTTCATTAATATTATTCTTGAGATGATTTAATAATTTCCACATTTACCATATCTAACTTTCCAAATTCATTTTGGACACATGAGCTATATATCGTCAAAAAATATGATATGAACATAATTGATTAAATAGTTAAATAAAACATGGTAATAAATAAAATAAAAGGAAAAATAAACCCAAAAAAATTCTTCATAAATTAAATAATTAACATATTTTTATTATTAATGAAGATAAAATACTATGTGTGATGAGTCTTACTCAAGTTAAAGGACACTTTACATTAATAACCTCATTTTAATTTTTTTCAAATTAATTTTTTAAATATATTTCTCCCATTTCCATATTCCCAAAATTATCTTATCAATATATTTATATATAAATAAATTAAATATAAAATAAATATTATGTCTTTTATTACTTTCTTTCAAATATTTTCAAAAGAAATATTTTTATGTATTTTATATGGAATGATTATATTTTAATGAATACATCAATGAATTTAACAAATGATGAAACTATTATTTTATATTTTTATTCATTTAAAATATTCTATTTTTTCTTCAAAAAAACCATCCTTCCCCTTTTTTAATATATTTTAGTATTGAAAATTGGGTTTTAAAGGAAAGATATATATAAATATCTATAAATGTTATACTTATGGGTTTTAAAGGATATTTTTTTGATTTTGAGGTTGAAAATACATGTTTTTATGTCTTCTATGAATGTTATATTCCTTAGAGATTTTTTATAATGATAGGTGAGCCTGATATATCTCTCAAATACAATGGGTAATGATTATGTTCTCTAGATAATTATGTTGGAAGCCAACTGTATTGGTTATTCCACTTATAAGGGTTCTTTTATGTGTTCTATGAAGATTATTTCCCAAAGAACCTATATAATTTTCTTATTATTTCTAATAATATATCCTGAAAATAATTTTACTTTCCAAGTTTATATAATTATTTTTAATGGAAATATTATGCCCATTCAAATAAAAATGTATGTTTTTAATAAAAAATTTCATAGGTTATCATGTTTTCTAAAAAACCCTCAAGTTTATGATTTTACAATTATATTTTATTAAAAAGTTTTTTTTAAAAAACTTTGGGTAGTAAATATATTTTCTTGTGTAAGTAAATATTTATTTTATTTCAAAGTTTATTGTATTAAAAGAAAACAATATTTTATGATATCATGGTTTTAAAATGATCTAAATTGATTCCTTCACATTTTTTCCCTTATAGAGAATTTTATGTTCATACCCCAGTTTTAATTTTTTTTATATGTTTTAAGGATTAATCTGAATAAATAATAAAAATAATTGAAAATTTAAAAGATTTAAAATGTGTTTTGTACCATATGTTTTTATATTGCACAAAAAATGGATACTAAGATAATGTTTCTAACTTGTAATGTATGAGTTTATTATGTAAGAGTTATGAACTAAATTTATAAAACTCTAAACCTAAAAATATCCTTGAATTGAGAAAAATTGAATTATTTTCGAAAAAATCAATTTATGGATTGTATAAGGTTGGGTTTTTTTACAAGATTGGTGTCAGAGTGGGAAAATCCTAGGGATAAGGATTAAATATTGAACTCATATTAGGTTTTCTTTCAAAAATTTATGGAAAAATTATCATGGGGTTACAAGTTTATTATTCAAACCAAATAACACATTTATAAGTGTATTGGTGAATGTATCCTTTCATATAGACTCTAATAATATTTTAATCAACTTTAAACTCTCTTAAAAAGCTATGGGATATGGTAATGTTGTTACATGTATCATACAATGTTATTTTTTGTTTTAACATCCTTACCATGTTAGTTAAACTAGATATGATTCAGTCTCTATATGTCTATCTTATTGACCATGGGATTCCACTTTTTAGATATCCATCTTGAATTATGAGGTAAGTTCATGGTGGTTCTATAGAAATACTTGATCCTCTCACTACTATTAGTATAACGAAGAGGAATTGATTCTTTAATCTTATTGATAATTATATTTCTCTCAAGATCAGGGTTGATCCTTCCCACATTATTTATATAATATACCCTTATCTGGGTTGGATGTACTCACCATCATATAGGGAGACACTACCCATAGTATGATTATATTTTGTGATTTCCAACAGTGGATGATTCCTATGATGTATGGAATTCATAATATTTATGTGATAAAGGATTGATTGGATGAAAATACTCATGTATTCCATATATTTAGGATTCTAACAAACTAAATAAACGTTCTTATATCAAGTTCTATTAATGTCATAGTGATCCATTGGTGCATGTTGTTTACTCAGACTTGTGATGGGGATACCTTACCATAGTTTGAGTTTGAGTTTTATTTAGGGAGGGTTTCTACCCAATGATGATGAATGAGGTTTAATTATAGGAGATATATGACAATCAACATGGTATCCTAACCATGATATAGTATGCATCAAGGTTCATGAACCTCATGAGTTACTCTCAATACAAAATTCTCAATGGATTTTACCAAACTCAGAACTTTTGGCAAGGTATCAGGTTGTTCTTTATTGCATCCATATTTATGTTGATGACCTTGATTATGAACTAAAAATTGAGAGCCTCTTATTAGATGATATCTACCTCATGTTTATTCTCTTTGTAAATTAGTTAGGGATAGTGAAGGTGGTACCATTGATAATCTTCCATATCAAAGGAAGCATTGAGGTTTGGGTTCTTCTCACAGTGGAAGATATGAACCTCATAGATGAGGTTTTGGTAAGGGAACTATCAATCAATAGAATTATCTGAAGATGGTTGAATCTTCAATCTACCTTCACCATAATTACCTATAGGTGTTTCTTTTCTTTGACTATGAAATGTTGTGTGTGGTATAAGGTATGATCCATGTTTTTTCTATTCAGTCAAACATACTGATTATCAGTATATTAAGTTATTATTTTCTTATTAAATCAGTTATTTGAGGGTTATTTATTACAATATATCCTAAATACTTACCTCCTTAGTTAGATACTCCTACCAACAATGATCAACCTCTTATAAGAGATAGTTTTCCTTGATTTGTTTGTAGTGAAGTTGAGACTCTATGACTCCATCGATGATATGAGTTGTTTGTTGGTAGTGTAAGTGTGTATGTATAGATATTAAGTTGTTTTGGTTGAGTATATGGGATTATATTCACTTTAATTAGTGAATGGTATTTGATAAGGATGAGTAGGGTCAAACCTTAGGAAGTTTTATCTAATTTCACACTGATTTGAGAGTTTATCCATGTGCACTATGGATTCTATAGAGGAGCATTTTCTTATAGTGTCTGGGGAATGTATGGATATTTTCTTAAAGAATTCCTAGGTTCTCCCATAATTAGAAGATATATTTATATATTGAATTTTTTTAAGTGATAATGTATTAGTATAACCATAGACATTTTGAATTCTCATTGATCCCATACAAAGTTAAAAACAACACTGTCATATTCAGGGACATATATAAATATATATATATATATATATATATTTTCATGGACCCATTTATAGTGAATAATTATAGTATTGTAATCATATTACCTTGGGAGTAATAATTATAATTAAAACTCTTAAAGTGTGATTTCTATATTCGATAAGTATAATTTATCTATGGAATTTCATCTTTAAGGATAGAGTGATAGTCAACTTTAAAAAAATATGGGGTTGTGGTGGCTAATATTATGATAGTGGAACAATAGTGTCATGAAGGATAATTATTTATTAATGAATTCCCAACTCAATAGAGGATGGATTTTGATTAGTATCCCATGTTTGGTTTGTTTTATTGAATAAGGATATTCTCATCACCTTCAATCGATGGTGGTTTCCCACACTCTTTTAATCCAAGACAAAGGCCTAACTTGGTGGAAAATATTTCAATATCTTGAATGATCAAATACTCATAGGTGATTCACCTAATAGATTAATATAGGGTGGTGAACATTTCATCCTGTTTTGGTATTGAATAGTTATATACCATTGCATTTTTTTAATAAATACAATGATTTTTAATGTTGATCTAGAGTCATACCAATAGATAACGGTTCCTTGATAAAGTAAGTATAACTTAGAATTAAATAACCTTTAACATGTGGAAACATTATCTAACTAGAAGAGAATAATACTCCATAGGTAGTATTTTTGGACACCTAAGCCTTAAAAGGTGTTATCCTGGGGCCAAAGATGATTAAGAGGGGGTATCTAAATGTTTCAGACCATCTAATTTATATTTTTGGGGAATGCTTCACCAATGAGAAATGGTTAGTTTCTTGTATGTTTCATGAGGTTGGTGTCATTTCATGAAATCTTCATTTGTATCCTTCTTGAAGCGGTGATAACAACCCAACCATGTCATTTTAAATGGTCGATGTGATGATTTTTCTTTAGTTATAGGTGTTGATGTGTATTTACCACTCATTATTATAGGAAATACTAATCCAGAGGAACCGTGTTGTCCTTTTTTTGTGTGTTTTTGATTTTTATACTTTCTCTTTTTTTGTATATAATGTAATGTTAAATAAGATGTTGAGAAACATGTTTCCATGAATCTATCCAATTTTTATGAAAAATATTTTTTTATACACATTTATATAGCATAAGATGGATATCAAAGTGACCCAATAATAACATACATATATTTTATATCATTTCCAAGATTAAAAACTACATCTCATAAATAAATCATACAACCCTAGAACTCAAAGGTTTAGTGTATTTGGTGAATAGATATATATATGTATTATTAAATATTACTTTTATAATATTTCCAAAAAAATTATCCACACATAAAATCCTACTAAAAACATTCTTCTATATAATTTCCTTGGGGAATGTGAAACATATTGAGTGATCTAAACACTCAGTAAAGGAAAAAATATATCAATAAGCCATAGAATATTAGATCATAAACATGCGAGAAATAAAATATGGGAGAAATACAAGATGAAAAAGAACATGGAATCATAAGATCTAGTCACAAGAAATAATATAATAACTTATATTATGTAATAAGAACTTATAACTATAAAAGTATCATCATGAAAGAATAATATGGACAAAGGTATAAGAATGTAGAAACATGAAAAAATAATCATGTTCCTTGGATCATCACATATGAATATGACAAAAATATATGGATATAAAATAATATCATGTATCAATGTTGACCAACAATACATTCAAATCATAATGGATTAGGATTACTATCTTCCCATAATATAGTGGACTTGGGCTAAACACACATGTCTCATAATACAATGGACTTGGGTTAACCGCCAGTGTCCTATCTCGATCCCATGAGATATAAATATTTACCCAATTAATTATAGGACTATATAAGAACCACCTACATATGATGATAAAACATATATATATATATATATATATTTCATATGAAATATATCATTCAATATATCTTGAAAAATCTATGAAAATAGATTGGGTCACATAAAATTTTGTTAAGGTATCGTATAAGAATAAATCAATAGTTGGATCAGATGATAAAGAAAATAAAATCAACCAAAATAAACATAGAAAAACATAACTTGGAGTGTGATTAATGAAACATAATATCATATTTTATTAATATTAAAATGATATATATAGAAATATAAGTGAAATTTCAAGAGATTTTTATGTTTTGTTTCCATAAAAAATGCGATCTGTCCCTTTGAAAATCATTTTCATAGGGTGAAAAGAATAAATTTTAAACATTATTTAAAAATAAAACATTCAAATAAGGTAAATTTTCAAAATAAAGAAATTTTAATGGATAAAAATGTGCAGTTGAAGATATAAAAATTATAAATGTAGGAAAATATACATTTTAAATAATTTTCAACATTTTAAAGAAACCAAAATCGATAAAAGAATTATAAAATTTTATTTTGAATAGAAATAAATATAAAAATGATTTCTATATAAGGTAATATATATTTATATTTTAATATAAGAAAATATTGTCTCATGGAAATAAATAATATGGATACTTAAGAAATATACTCAAAATAGAAAGTGAAAATTTTACTTTTATATGGACAGATCTTTATGAAGTAAAAAATAATTCAAAAATTGAAACTTTGGAAATAAAATGAATATTACCATAAATAAATACTAAATAAAAAATAATATGGATAATTGTAAGAATATAAAAATCTTTATATAATGTATTCAAGAAGAAATAAGACAACTCAATGAAAAGAGGATTGTGTTAAGAAAACCCTTACCTTGGATTCCATCCTGATCAAAATATGTGTAACTCGCTATATAGTCAATATAGTATTATTATACATTTTTAGAGAACTATATTCATATTTTTATAATTATTAGTGTTCATTTATAATTTTTCATTTCCTATTTATTAACCAATCATTGATAAAAATAATTATCAAGCATTGATTTTTTCTGTTGGTTCTTTTCTTAATTCAGTGTGGCCATTTAAATCCATGCCTCTTAGTCAAGTTTAAATCACATGTGTAATTTTAATGATAATATAATATTTTTTTTGATACAGTTATGGATTTCAAATATTATTTAATGGAAGACACATTAAATATTTTTAATGAAATGTATGAAATTCAAATTTTGTTAATAGTGATTCAATTAGAAAAATTGGTTTTACTAATGAAATTACTTATACATATTTCCATTGAATAATTTAAAAAATTACATTAATTCATAATTATTTATTTATATTACAAATATTTATTTTTTATTAATCATTCATGATGGAATCATAACAACATTATTCATATAAGTGGTAAACTCATCCGTAACAAAAACATGTTATAATGAATGAATGAGTTTGAATGTAAATTTATATAGCTATAATATAATTTTAATAAAGAAAAATTATGTTAATAATATATCATTAGAGTTTTTTATAATATTTCTTTAGATTATAGATGATAAGTTTATAAAAAATATGAATAATAACTTTTTACTCACTTTGATGGAATCACTCCTTACAAAGTCTACCCTCAGAATGAAGAACTTATGCCTCCTTATTATGACCAAATGATAAAAAACATAGGAGAGGCCTTTGTGAGTAAAAATTTGGGTAGGTATTTAAGATAAAACCTATAAATTAATGTTATTTGGAGTGTGTGGTAGAGATCTCCTTTCATAGGTTAAAATGAAGGACATTTATTTGGAATCTTAAGTTAGTTAAAGGGTAAAATGAAATCACATGGGGTTAGGTGAGTTAGGGAAGGAAATATTTGTCCTAATTGACGTATTTACTCCTACATCAAAAAAGGTATGATAGAATGAATTTTTTTCAATTCAGTAATGAAAAATGTGATCCATGTCAATTTTCCCCTTTTACATTTTTCACATTGCTTAATTATTGATCACAACAATTATTTTTCTACTTAAAATATAACATGACTCCCCTTAACTAATGTGAATGTTTTAATTTTTAATTCAAACTCCATTTAATCAATTTATAATCCAATTTTTGAGAAATTAAAATTTTAAATTAGAACATACAATATATAGAAAAATATATTTTTTATAGAAAAATTACTTTTAAAACATTAAGTGTTTTTAGTCATATTTTATAAAAAATACCAATAATATAAATAGTTTTAATATATTTTATTATACCTATAAACATTTCACTTAATTAAAATCATCCTTTAACCATGTCAAATTAAAAATGGATAATATATTTCAAAATATTTTTTATATAATTATCTTTTTAAACAATAAATGGTTTTATATTTACAAATAACTAAATAGTATTCATTAGATAACTGATAAAAATAATAAATTTCATTAAAATAATTATATATTAGTGATTAATTTTATTAATAAAATGATTCCATTTTCTGTTTATTTAATTATACCATTCATTTAATTATATTTATACATTTATATTAAAATAATTATTTGAATAAATAAATATTTAATAATAATTCTAAAAATAAATACATATTGATAACATATTAACATATACATATAAAAACTATTAATACATCAGTAGAAGACCTATGGTTAATATAATAAATGATGGTGGTTGTGGGTGGTGATTTAACTAGCATGAATCTCATAGTGATTTCTACGAGATTTAACTTTTACTATAAATGATTTTTCACAAGTTACACTGGTTAAAGTTTAACTATTCTTTAGTCAGGGGAAAACCCTAATAATTCCACCTACCATCCAATATTAAAAAAAATGAACTTTATGAGGTAGATTCATTTTAATGGATTTCATTACTTCTCCTTTTATATATAAATTTAATACTGTTATTACAATTTTTTAAATCACTAATTCAATGAATATATTATATCAGTAATGTTTTAATTTATTACCTAATATTTTTTCAGCGAACCTTATAATTTCACTCATTAATCCTTCTTATATCAAGTAATGTTATGTACCCAGTTGGCACATAATCCCAACCTCCATATTCTTTTTCTCTATATATAACATCAAATATATCATCATTCATCTCATTCCCTAGATTATTTTCTCAAGATGTTTATCAGATTTCTATTTATTTTAATTATTTGTATAGTTATCATTAGTGGTATAATCTTCATGTAAGAACATGATGATGAAAAATTTAACCTTGTATTATTTTAATTTACACGTTGTTACATTCCTTTAATAATTTTACTAATTATATTTCATTTTTTTATATTATAATTTATATCATTTTGTATTCTAATATTTTACTATAATGAATTAATACGTTGATCGTTATTTTTTGTTGTTTTATGTAAAATAATTTATCTAACACAAAGTTTTTATTTAATGGAAGTTTCACACATAAGATTTATGGTGTTACACCCCCCCCAAATACTTTATCCATCAAAATTTCACTACTTAGATGAAAAAAATTGGGAAATTTTGTATCATTATATATTCAGGTTCTCACATATCTTTCAAAAAATTATGATTTCACCATATAACTTTGACCAATTGAGTTGTTTTTATACATCACATTATCTCTATAAACCATGATATCCATAGATTATTCCTCATAAGAGATGTCACCTTTAAATTATGTAGCTTATGAGTTTGGTAAATGTGATGAATTTTGAATTTAATTCCTTTAAAGTGATACAAGGAAAACACTGTGCTCTTGATAGAGGTTTGGTGGGAATGTTAAGTGATAAGATATAGTCCTCATGTGTCACAACCCCCTCCCTCAAAATATGTACCTCTTAATATGGAAATGAAGGATTAGAGATAATGATGCCTCGAGTCCCACCTCCAGTAGTACCTGAGGCGGTGAATAGAACCAAGGGTATAAAGATCTCACAATATGGGAGGCATTGCCCTTTAGAAGAAAAAAAGATCGGAAGATAAGATGGTTCATCCCAAAACAACTCCCAGAAATATATATAAATAAAATAAATCCAAAACTATTCCACATGCATGTTTGAAAATACAACTATTACAAAAAAAGTGTCTCTAAAATAAATACCAAAAATAAGGCTAAGAAACAACATGACAACTGTCCCAAAGTCTGAGCTAGTAATTCCTAGCACAATCCATGTAGTCCTCCTGGAAAATAGAAAACAATTTTATATATGTAGGGTGATAATATGAGTATACTCATTAGGAAAAACCAAGGTCTCTCATGAATAAGTGGGAGAAGCTTACTAATGACCCTGCGAGAAAACATAAGAAACCAATAGCACCTAACAAGGAATAATAGCCATCCTAACCTCACCTAGGCACAGTCACCAAATAATACAAGCCAAGTAAAGTAATATAATAATCACATTGATGTTTAGGTACCTCTCACCACTTCCCATTGTTTAAATACTCATACCCTAATGGAAAACAACATGGCGCTTCCACACTCTTCTATAAACCCCATATCCCAACCTTCCCACACACAAATAGACCTCAAAGATAGTCCTGGAACTTGGGAAAACGAAGCTCACCACATCCTGACCACAAACACCTAGGCCAAAACCATACCTCTTCCAGCCCAAAGAAACCTAGGCCACGAACATACCTCATACCATCCGCTTAAACTTGGGCTACAACTACATGTCATCCTGACGACACCTGGGAAAGCACACCTCACCCGCAGACACCTTAGATTCAAAACCACAACACAACCTTCCTGGAGAGTATTGGGATACTAATGTCTATAAGAGGGGTCATGGATGATCCAATAACCATACATCTATCCTCCCATTGAGATGTTGGTAAAAGACACAATTCCCTATGATAATGGGGGTGTTTGGAACATAGTGCTCAACTAGGGTGGGATGTGTATAGAAATAACAATAATGTACAACTATATATATAGGTATCAAACACTCAGACCAACCTATGGGGTTTTCCTAACAAATAACCAACCCACAAATTTTCCTTTACTGCTACCTCTAAATGCACAATTACACAACAAGCCACAATTCAATTCATAAACCAAACCAACTCATTTAACCAATTATCTTTTTTTATTAATAAATACAAATATTCATTTCATCCCTACCTAGGAAACTATCAAGCACATCACATCATGAGCCACAAAAAATATCCACATAGAGGGAGAATAACAAAGTTAAAACAGCCCACTCTATATTTTCACTCCACTTTATGCCCATGCCAAGAACCACCATCATCACTATTCAAAGTAATTCCACCCAATAAACCATCTCAAACACAACAAAACAACTTCAAACTCATAGACACTACCATAAACTCCCCTTATAACAACCATCAGAAGCCTTGTTGCACAAACATACCACACCCAACAACACAAACAAAATACAACCCGGTTGCAATCCCACTGCACAACACTACTCATCCATTCCACAATCAATAAATCTCTCAACCTGAGATTCCATTACCCCACCCAAACTACCTCAAACACATTTTTACCCTCAACTACATCACCAAAAACTCATATAAGGCACAACTTCCAGATTTAACACGGTTCCTATTCATTAATTCAAATTTTTAAATTCAGGGGTGATCAGAGAACAAGTTCGATCATGGCGAATAAATTTATTTAACCGAATATACGTGGTTAATAGATTTCATATATACAACCATTCAATACATGATAAACAAAAATCAATCACAAGCCATCACAGGTGCACACACAAAGGCCACCAATGACCATGATTTATAGTGGGTGATTAGACTATATAGAACACAATTTCAACAACAAAACTAATAAAATATGAGCATGATACACTTTTTCCCAGCCCTTGTATATTGATATTAAATAGATTCAATTATCCTTATGTGTTATTAAATTTTCTAACTTCATAATAGATACATTCATACACCCATCTCACATGATACATAAAAAAGAGAGATGAAGGAATCCATACTCTGAGAAATAGACGATCAACACCTCCTCCTTATGCCAAACCGGGGGGGGGGGTGTAAGGCTCCAAGGAAACATGATACGAAGGTGAAAAATAGACTCAATAATCCTTAGGGAAGAAAGGTTTGAGGATGCCCGATATCAATAGTAGAGGGTAACTTACAAGGAATAAAGGGTCTCATCTTTAAAAAGGCTGGATCCTATACATATGGAAGAAACAGTTTCAAAATCCATTAAAGCTGAATCATGATCAAGACCACACATTTTGACTATCTAAAAGTATCCTAGCATTATAAATTTAAATATATTTTTATATCATTTGAAATGGATTCAAAATAACTTAAATATGGATTTAAACTCATTTTACGTCAAATAAAACGTTAAAGGGGAAAAATTGGAAAAACTGGAAATTTGACAAACTATGGAAATGACTCACCTGTGGATGGACTACTATTTTATTACTCACTATTAGGTGACCTAACATTGGAATAATCACCATTAGATGTGTCATCATTAAATGACTCACCGTTGGATGAGTCACCGTCGTGAGTCACCACTGGGGGAGTCACCATCGCGAGTCAGCATTGGACGAGTCAGTATCACGAGTCACCATTGGACAAGTCACCATTATGAAATACTGGTGGATGACTCACCATTGGGAATAACTATTATGACACACTATCGCAGCCTACTATCACCATCGATTAGTGTGAGTCACTGTTATGACTCATTGGTGCAACCTACCATTTCCACCTACTGATGGATGACTCACCATCAGACGAGCTACCGTTGGAAAAAATATATTTTGAAAAACTCTTGAAAGGAGACACCATTTCCTCTCAGAGAACCTTAAACACTATATTTTTACAAAGTAATGAACTAGATAGGTACGAGCCATTCCATTAGATACCTCTCAAACTATTCTTTCCCTCTATAATTCAAAACCAAACCCACAAGATAGCGGGGTCCGAAAAACCACCCCGTAAGATACTTCTAAAGGATCTTGGTATACTTGAAACACTACTTAGATTTGGAAACCCCAAGGTCCAATGATAAAACAACCTATGTTGTTCGAAATATGGAGTGAAAAAACTCATCATCCAAGACCACCTTCTTCGATATCTACTAACCTAACTGACTAGAAGACACACCACACCCGCACAACAACCATACTATTCAAACACGCGAATTTAGGAATTATGTCCTCCATGTCAAGATACTATCTACTCTGGGTGGAACTAACTTTATGCATAGGTTTAATTGTATCACAATTATTTCATCTCTATTAGGAATTAAGTCCTCCCCTTTTCACATGTTTGGAATTTATCACACATCACAGAATAAAGAAACAACCAATCTCATAGCAAACAAGGTTAAAACATTACATCATAAGGAAAAACAAAAAAAGAAAAAAACATAGAACAACTATAGGTAATGGGAAATTATTTTTGTTTCTCTCTCATAAGTACTCTCTTCTAGGACACCATGCATCCATAACACACAAACCAAACAAATGGTTTTTCCATGTAGCACCTTCTCCTGATGATCCTAGATCTCTATCAGCCACTCCACGTACATCGGGTCATCTTTAATGTCCAAATATCCCTATTATATGACATGGTAGTCATTGTGAAGATATGAGAGAAGATAAGAGACGTGAAAGATGTCATGGATCATCTCAAATTTTAGTGTAAATTCCAACTGGTACGCCCCTTCACCAACTCATCCCAACACCTTGAAGGGTCAGATGAACCTAAGAAAAATCTTACTTCATTTTCCAAACCTCCAATGCCCACATTTAGGGAAAACCTTCAAGAACACGTGGTCCTCAACCTCAAAATTCAAGGGCCTCCTCCTGTGATTGGTGTAAAACTTATTCCAGTCTTGTGCTAATTTTATCCTATCATGAATGAGATAAACCTTCTATGTTGTGCTCTGCACAACCTTGAGGCCAAGAACAACTATCTCCCCGACCTCTATCCAACACAAAGGTGAATGACTTGGTCTTCTATATAAGGCTTCAAATGGATCCATGCCAATGGAAGAGTGATAACTATTATTGTAAGAAATCATTAACAAGGGAAGGTGTCATACCTAAGATCCCCAAAAGTAAAAATCACATTCTTGTAACATACATTCCAGTTCCTAGATAGTATATTGTGTCTGATCATCAATTTGAGGGTGGAAGGCAGTGCTGAGGCGTAACTAAGTGCCATAATCATGCTACAATATCTTCCAAACTTGTGAGGTAAAACATGTATCCTGATATGAGACAATGGATTTAGAAACTCCATGTATCCACACCACCTCATCAACATACCTCATGGACATGGCATCCACTATGCCCAACTCCTCAATCACTAATAAGTGAGCCTATTTCATCAATCGATCCACTACTACCGAGATCGTATCATAGCCTCCAGGATCCCTGGGTAATCCTATGATAAAATCCATCAAGATGTCATCACATTTACACTTGAGGACATCTAGGGGAAGAAAAAACACTAAGAATATGGTGCTCAACCTTCACGTTTTGGAACAATAAGAAATTTTCCAAAAATTACGCTACTTCTCATTTCATCCTAGGACACCAAAACTACATCTTCAGGCTATGTTAAATCTTAGAAACTATTGAGTGTACCGCTAAGGGTGAGGTATGAAACTCATAGAGGACTCCCTCATGCATTGACACTAGAAAAGATAGTCTTCCATGGAAAATTATCTGCTTCTGACTATCCTCCAACCATCCCTCTAGAGCATCACCATGGTCAACATGATCGCACAACGCCTCTACCTTTGAGTCTTCCCACTAATACTCTTCCACATGTTTCATTAGAGAAGACTACAACATCATATAAAATAAAAAAACCTCTACCACTATCCATCCTTGAATCTAGGTGCATGGATAAAAATTCCTCCATTTCCTTCCAAGCGCCTGCAGATTCTTGAACTAACTCCTTCTGTGACTTCCTACTCTAGGAGTTGGCTACGACATTCCCCTTTAATAAGGTGTAGAAGATCTCAAAATCATATTCATGAAGAAAATCTATCCACCTCCACTACCACAAGTTCATATCATGCTGGGGAAAGATATACCTTAAGCTCTTGTGATTCATGAAGACCACAAAGCACTCCCTAATGAGATAATGGTGTCACAACTTTAATGTGAACACGACCACCACTAACTATAGATCATTGGTGGAATAGTTACATTCATGGGGATGTAACTATCTATACCCATAATAGATCACTCCCTGTTATTGCATCAGCACACATCCCAAGCCCAGACAAGAATCATCACAAAAAACCTCAAACATCACCCATTCCTATGGAAACTAGAGCACTGGAGAACTGACCAAATTCACCTTTAGATATCCAAACACTACATGTAATTTCTCGCTCCACACAAAATATTGTTCCTTTTTAGCCAAGTCTGTCAACAAAGCTGAAAATTGGGATAAATCATGTACAAATATCCAGTAATATACCACCAGACTAAGAAATCAATGAACCTCTACCACATTCTTGGGTTCCTCCCAAGAAAAAATTGTCTTGACCTTCGATTGGTCCACTACTAAACCCTTTTTTGAAACCACATGTCCAAGGAAATGCACCTCACATATCCAGAACTTACACTTGGAATAATTTCTATAGATTCAGTGGTATCGAAGGACATGTAAGATAGTCCTGAGGTGCTTGGTATTCTTCTCTTCTAACCTCATGTAGATTAGGATGTCATTGATTAATAGAATGACAAATAGTCCAATAAATCATGAAATATGGAGTTCATATTCCCCACGGACATGTCTAGTATGTTTCTAACACTGAATGGCATGACTAAGAAATCGAAGTTCCCATACCTGCAACTAAAATAAGTATTAGGAATATCTATCTCCTTCACCCTCAACTGGTGTTATCCAAAATGCAGATCAATATTAGAAAACAAAATTTCTCCCCTTAGCTAGTTGAAAAGATAATCTATCCTTGGGAGAGGGAAATGATTCTTTACCGTTACCTAATTAAAAATCCTATAGTATAAACACAACCTCATACTACCATCTCCCTTATTTGTGAAAAACATTATAACACCCCACACTGACACATTGGGCCAGATAAAGATTATATTCATCAGATCATCTATCTGGATCCTCAACTCTTGCAACTCAAAAGGTTTCATCTGATAAGGAGCCATCGAAATTAGAGAAGAACTGGGTTGTAAGTCTTTCCCGAACTCAACATCACGCCAAGGAGGTAGGGTCACAACCTCCTTGGAAAAAACATACAAGAACTCCCCAACAACTCTGGAAACCTCTACCATCCTATCATCTAATGATTCCACTAACAACTTAGAAAACAAGGAAAGAAGAGGCTCTAAACACCAACTGCCCACCTGACAGCTCCGTTCACTGAATAAAGGCACACACTGACCACCCTCATCTGAAAACATTACTCTTATCTAAAATAATTCGATAATTGTGTGCAAGGAATACAACTAGTTGATTCCATGAATGAAATCGTATGGTTTCATCTGCATAAATAAAAGATCCACACAACACTAATAAAGTCCCATCATCGGTCTACATCACTAGCACACATCGAGCAAGATGGTCTGACCTCCAACTGACATAATCAACACCAAGGGCACGGGAATCCTCTATACATCTATTCCAATAGATTTGGATAGATTGGGTGTAAAAAAAAGTGTGATACTATTTAATCAAACAAAGAACAAGAAATGGTACTAAAAAAGATGATTGTACCTCTAACAATCTTTGGCACTAGTGGAACTACTGCCTCTACAGTGTGAAACTGACCATAACCAGCTCCTATACCCCTTTATTGATAACTTCCCTTATGACCGAGACTATGTTGAGGTACCTGAGAAACACCCTAAGGTTGGTATCTACATACTTCATCTCCCCTCAGTGAAGCATGAGCATGTTGTCCCTAATGATGAAACTTCCCTGCTAGCAACTACTACTGAGGTGGGCTCTGAAGCTACCCACCTCCACTATACTAAGCTCGAACAACCATTGGGTACTGATGATGAAGATACCCATGATACCTGCAAGAAAAACACCTCTGTCTCAAACCCATGGAATAAGTAATGAGAACCATAAGGTCGGAACTAAAACTGCTAAGTTCAGATCCCTACTAGCCAAAACCTCAAAGGAACTGGTGCCTAAGACCTATTGCTGGTAGCCTTTCCTTTTGAAGAACCCTATTGAATCCATTCTCATGGCATATATCCTCATGAGTGCATCCACTCAACTACCTCCACCTTCTTCTGGACATCTAATTATATCTATAAGGTAAAGGGAGTAACCATATAAAGAAGAGAAGGATGAAGTGTATCCTCTAAGATTCTCACATGAGACTCTTCATCTGGATAGAGATCCAAAGAAAAGTGAAGAATATCCTTGAACTTGATCCCTATCATTCATTCAAAAAAATATTATATCATTAATATATATAATCACCATCATTATTTAATAAATAAATTTCATTAAATATAGATTATGATTAACTCCATCACATTGAAAACCGAGTGTCTCCAACTACATATGATGTTTGGAATAATATGCTTTGGGTGCTTTCTTTTCCCCCTAAAGAACCTTCTTTAGTTGAGATATTTTCTTTCATCTTCATGTATAAGAAAAAAAATTTATTCTTGATGTGATCTTAATATTTAAGAAATCCATTAAGAGATTCTTATTTGACATCTATTTGGGAAACATTGAACATTTTTTCACCATTATTTCCATGAATAATCAAATTATTTCTAACCTAGATATGGGTGAATATTTTCATCTATACAGATATATTCAATCTAGGACCATCCTTGGAATAAAATTCATTATTAATTCGAAATAACTATTATATATTCATTTAATTTTTTATGAAAAAACAATTTGGTCTAGATTATGTTCATATTCACTGGTGTTGGTGCTCCCTTTTTCAATAGGCATAAAGTGAAGTAATTTTATAGAAGGTTCCCAAGACTAGGTACCCAGATGCCTCACATAAATCATGTTTCCTTGCTATATCACCCATATTTGTGTACCCAATTCTAGTCACCTAATTCATTTCACCTAGGTGGGATTTTCATAGACTATACATGTGTTATACCCACCCTACTAGATTTATTTTTTAACTAACATGTTACTTCACCAATGAGAATGTGCCACATGATCTAATCACCTTTTTTCACTACCTCAGCACCCAGTCTTCATGAACTAGATTAATTTTATTTTCCTATAAATAGACACTAATGGGTCCTCATTTACTAAATTTTAGATAATATATGGCTTCCCCAAATATCTCTTCACCCGAGTCCAATTTTACCCCTTAAGGTGGGTTATTAAGCCTAAAAATAAGAATAAATAACTAGAAAAGTGGTAAATTGTGTTATATAAAGGATTGACACATTAAACCTTCAAATAAGACCAATTTTCTATATTTCTCTAAGAATATGGAGAAATAACCCATATCAGATGATACATTATGGAACCATATGCCCAGGTCATACCAAGTTATCCTTTTGACTATAGAGAACTCCCACCCAAGTTTTTTCACCAGGGTGACACTTTACCTTAGTTCCCATTCATGTGAGCCTTTTCTCAACATCATATTTCAGACACCAATATTCTAGTAATAGGGTGAGAATCATCATAAAAACCTGTATAATGGTGAAACTTCACCCTATATGTATACATGCTCACCCCATTAACTATTACCCATCACTAGGGAGACACCTCTCCCAAACTATCTACTAGGGTTCCCTAGTCTCCTAAGATTATCACTAGGGGACACTTCACCCCAGTATTCCACTATGGTGCACTATCCACCATTCTTGCTTATTATGGTGGCACTTCTACCTAACCCCTTACTAGGAAGAACCCTTCACCCAATCCTCCAATAGAGAGACACTTCACCCAAGTTTTCCACTAGTGTGATGCTTTTCCCCTAGAAGTATACCTGAGCACCAACTCACCCTAGTCTCTTATTAGGGTTCCACTTCACCCATGTATTCCTACAAAAGTGATAATCTTATATACCACTATCCTAAGAATATTTCACACTTAGTCTTCTCAAAATGGATAAAAAAGTTTCCCAAAATACCTTGTGGATAGTCACTAGCCTGGACTAGCTCATTATTGAGTGGTATTCACGATAGTCATATAATATAAATGATCAGTCTCTACACATAACTGTGATCCAAATTTGATTATGTATTTTATTGGTGAAAGGAAACTATAAGGTTTTCCTCTCATACCAATTAGACCCGTAGCCTAAACACGATCATCTATACCCTTTACAATAAGGATATATATATATATATATATATATCATGAGGATATTTGTGAGGATTCCCCAAGATTAGGATGCTTATCTTGTCTATCAAAATGTAAATCTACCGAACCAAGTCCAATAACGAGCCATGAATACTTGGGATTCCTCATTAGGTGTAAACCCCAATTATGATCCCATTATCATTTCATAACCATGACTCATTAATGAGACAAGGAGATAGAAAAAAGGTCACCGACCTAGGTACAAGCCTTAGAATACAACCTTTACCAAACTCACCTACTAGGTTAGGTGTCTCCTGGAATCAACTATTATAGTTTCACCTGAGAACTAGCTGAGTGAAAAATGTGTAAGCCAAAAAACTATCTTCTCAAAGGGTTTTATTACCTGTAAGACTATTTATGAAAATTCCATTTTCCATGTGAGATGACCTATCTATGGGTATCCTTAATTTGTAATCTCAACTCCATCATATGTTATACCCACTTTCACAACTTAGAAATCATAATTTCACAATGTAAAACCATATGGAAACATCTTTACTGCATCATGTAAAAATATATAATACAATCTTACCACATGACCTTAAAATGTTTAAATAAAACTATATATGACTTAATTATTATTGACTAAGATATATATGAATCATATTTAATGTTTAAAGAAAATATTTCATTTACTCTAGGCCATTTCACCTGTGAAATATTCTGATTGGGTTATATTCCCGATGAGAATAAAATTCAAAACCACAACCTTATTTACACTAAGGAATTTTACCTATAGAACCATATCTTCTCCTGGACATATTTCTTATGACCCACACCACCCCTCATCAATTCATATTCCCTATATTCCATTTAATCATCATATAAATGGTTATATTCCATGTTAGATAAGATTCCTTGAAGGGATATATTTTATTTGAGAAGAACTAGAAAATGGAAGCTTATTCATAAGTACGACATCAACCATTACTAGGTTTATTTTTCATAGTATTATATAGGTCTTAGATACATGAACCTAAAAGGATTTTTAGTAGGTCATAGTTGAATAGGCTTAAATGGAACCATGATGGTTTTTGTAACATGACCATAAAAGGAATCCCCTATCATGGGACCCATCCCATATCTATAACACTAACCACCTTCCTGGATAGATATAAACTCTAGAGTACCCAACTGGGTGATTTTATTCCATAATGAAATCAACCAACTAATAAGATAAATATGGAGATATTTTGATATATGAAAAAGGTACCATCGATGGAGAGCATATGATGTATATAGTTGATTCATTAATAGGGAAGCACTAATACATATAGATGTCTGCATCAATGCATGTCGATGATTGATAGTTAGAATGGTGGTATTAAGTCCCACATTGGAATTTTGAAAGTATACATGAAAATATCTTTAATCTATAAGAGATTTGGTATGTTGGATGTAATTTCTCTTAAAGGGTGTCATTTTCCCAACCTCACATCCTCTTTCCCAATGTACATTCCATGGTATCATTAGAAATGTCCCATTAACTACCTATCTTTTAAAATTAGGTCTATGATGACTCAAAATGTTATTTTGACGAATCATGTTAGGGTTCCAATTAGAAAAATAATGGAAAACATGGTTTGAATCCTTCAAAAAAATTACAAAGTTTTCTTTTCCATCAATAATTTTGTTTAATGTGAAATTTTCCATAAAAAATAGAATGGTGAACCCAATGTGAATCTTTTACCTGTGAAAGTGATTGATCAATCTTTCTCTTGTGATATTGCACAAATGGGTTTTCTTGTTTGTGTTTTTTAATCCCATAAAGACTTCCAAACCCATACCAAAACACCCTTATATCCAAAGGAATGTCCCTATCAAATTTTTAGACATACACCTCATCCAACATGAATCTTATGGCCCTAATGGCAAGAAGGATGTTATCACTGACTAAAAGCCCTCATAAACTAGTAGTGAATTCTTTTTCCATAGTGTAATACATTAATAGTAAAATCAAAACCATGTAGGTAGCACAAGTAATCCTTCAATAAATTTATCCCCATGGTTCATCCCATCAATGGATTTTCGTAACAAAGTCTGTGGAACATATCACTATTCTAAACTATTTTAGTAGACTTACCTACTAAATGAAAAACCCAATATCCCTTATATGAGGGAGAATGAGATGGGGGAGAACATGATCATTTAATTATTTTATTCTATTGGATTCCCAAGAGGTCTCTTATAAATCTTCATTATCGTTAAGTCCAAATAGCCCCTTACCCCTTGAAGTATTCTGAAGAGGATACTTGAGAGGTCCTTTCCTTGGTCACAAAGGCTTAGGATCCCTAAATCAGTCATTAAGGATAAAAAACTATAAAAGGTAGGGAACAATACCACACTAACCATCTCACAAAGGGATCCCACCAACATATGTTAATATTGGATAAAGAGTAGGCATACACCCATACTAATAATCAACAAGTCAATTAGTATACCCAGGAAGAACAAAAATAATCATGCCATCATATTCCAATTATAAACAGAGAGAAAGATAATACTGTGTCTCCCACATATTAATCTCTTCAACATAACCCAATGGAAAATTTAGGATATAAATTTTTTTGATATTCTATTTCCCAATAAATATCATTCATATATTCCTATTTTGTTAAAGAATATTATCAAAATATACTAGAAGGAATGGAAGGGAAAGCCTATATCCCTTCCCATATCTTTCAAATCCCCCATTATATTATAGTAAAAATAGAATATGTTCTTTGAAATATTTAGGTGGATATTAGGGAGAAGTACCATATTCATACCCCCATCAATGTGGATGTAAATCATTGGTACACCCCAAAATCTACTCAAGATTATTGCAGGAATATCCTATAGAATAACAAAGATCCATACTGGTCACATATTCTTATTCAAGTATGAGGACAATATCATGGTGAGGTGGAAAGATATGGTCAAGGATACTATTCAATTCATGTTTTGGCCTATAGATAAACCCCAATTTGACATTGAAAAGACATTCAAATAAGAGTGTATACACTATTTAATCCTAAATATGTGAGAAAATATTCCCCATATCATTAATAAATACTTGTCTTAGAGGGATTATTTTGACCACATAATAGAATTAAGTGAGCTCAACCTCTAAATAAAAATGGAATTCCTATCAACTATATAGAATCCAAAGTTAGGATGGAAATGCAAAGACCTTTAACTAGACTATCATAGTAAGATAAGTCACTCTTATAGATAATCAAAAACACTCTGTCAGATGTTCATATTAGAGGATGGGGATAAGCTAGAGCCTTACACTTCACCCTAGTCACTAGAAAATAAAACTCATTAAAGGTAACAACATAAAATGTTATCACTTATGAAAAAAATTCAAGCCTGAACTTTGCACATTCCAGTTGGTCTATAGAGAGACACCCAATCATTACTAAGTCCTAAAACTAGTGTACTCGATGTGAGTAGGATGTTTATAGGATCTTGTATCAAGAATCAAAGATTGTTAAGTAGGTATCCCATTTAAGACAAGTAAAGCTCGCAAAAATAGAGAAACCATTAATGGTGAGAAACTCATGCCCATAAAAGGCACTACCCCTGACTCATTCCTATGTAAAGGACCAGAAAATCAACAAGTTTATTATATCCACCACCTCTAAATCATTGTAAGAAAAAACCTATATAATAGGGATGTTATCATTTTTACCACCACCAACACCACCACTGTGATAATAAAAACTACAAATTATCTAAGACGTGATGGTGGTGAAATCAAGTCAACCGCATCCCATAGGGCTGGGGTAATTTAAATTAACTCCCCCACTAATTTTTTATTCTTCTCTCTACCTAGGGAATCTCACAAGAAACAACCTCATGGTTCCTCCCCCTTCATGATCCGTCCACCTCAATAAGAGAATTCCAAATATAGGTCGCTAGATAATCTCTTTGGATTGATCTACAAAAAAACAATTATTAGATAAAATTAGAAAAATATAGTGGGATATTATAGGATATTTAATCCAAAATGGACCACTGATAAAATAGGCGCTAAATTGGATATTTCCAATTTTCAACCAACATTCATATGGTGGAAAATACAGTGACCCCAAATTTTCAAACATAAATACTAAATATTATTAGAAGAATATTCATTACATATTAATTTGATCCAAACTATAACTATAAAGGTTTAATTTCAATGGAAACTTTGATACATAAAAAATGGGTACATAAAAGATCGATATCATTTTCTATTTAGTTATTCACAACTAGAACCCGTTTCAGACATATCATACTTAAAACATTTCTTTGTAACCTTGGGAAGGTAAAAATAAAGGGTGAGATCATATTCATAGTATGGGTAAACACAAGAGATATCTATAAATTATTATAATATAATTATATGGTTATGAGAACATGATCATACCAATAGAAAATTAGACCAATCAATTCATAGATCCTCATCATCATTATTTATTTAAATTTTAAAAAGGAAAAAATTCAAAATAGGGACTAGGGAGGTCTAATGTAATGAACCCCAAGGGAATCCCCTAGGACCAAATGAATTCCATCAGGGGGAATAAAATTAAAATCATATAAGAAAGTGATCAACCTATCCAGAATTCCCTTAGAGGCTAGAAAATATGCCAAATTTTTCCATCTCGGTACGTATGGAGAACTTCCATGTGATCATTGATGAGACTTATTCACTTGTATATGATGTATACAACATTACATGGTGTGGATTAAGAGTCACACAAAGATTTTTGTATGATATTAGAATCAGTTTTAACCACAACAAGTGAAATGTTGTTTTTTCTATAGAGATGGAGACCAGTCAACATCTCCCTTGCCTCATCTTAGAGGGAGTCACCATACCTGAAGAAGGAAATAAAAGAAAAAATGATGTTACCCCTGGTATCTTGAACAATGCCATCACCCCTCATAATTCCTAAAATACAGGATCCATCCGTATTCAGTTTGGATACCAACCTATGATAAGACAAGAAAATCCACTTTCCCTACTGAGATTTAGATGTTGGGGATGTGGCAACTCATGAATCCATCTGTGGCCTAGGATAAGGGGAATCAGTCAAGTGTTTGAAGTGTCTATAGAGGTCAAGAATCAAGCTTTTGGTGTGAAAATCTAGGGTTGTCTATGAAGAGATGAATCCCTCATGCTGAGATTTGTTTCTAGCTGTCTAGATATTCTAGCACCATGTAGCAAGAATGAAGGTGCTGACCTTCCACTCATGTTTGTTATTCTTCACTCCTCGAAACGAGTATTCCATGAAGGTGAAATTAGAGCGCCTGTGATCTTGAAAACCCATGAAAATGCCAAAGGCTCTCCTTATTGGGAGTACCCAGTCCCCATTAAAAAATAAGTGAGATGGGGATTCTTGCTAATAGTTACTGCAACAACTACACCTGCATGAAAAATTGATGCAAGTGCACTTAATAAACTCATCAGTGGGAATCAAGTTATTGCGGATACATCATAAGAGAAAATACTGTTTGGAAGGGATGCCACTGTGCTAGAGAAGATCACCCCATCCTTCCAGGTCAATCGAGGGTGATGCCAAGGATCAATAATCCTTACCTGAGAAATTTCTAGACGCTGAGCCAGTAAAGATACACCAATATGGATCTTGGGTCAGTTCGATGAGGTCAAAAAGATATAATTGGTCTCTATCAAAGACTACCTGAGTAAATCATAGATTCTCCCATGCTTTTCTGAATGTCATGTCTCGAACTGGGCATCCAGGGAAACCCAAGGGCAAACTAGCCTAGTTTTCAGGCCATAAGTTGATGTTGCCTCTTCCAATGATCCAATGAGTATGGGGTGAAAGAGAACTAATATGTGGGAGAATCAGGTGCGAAATAGGGGAGGAATTCCTATTGGTTAAAGCCAATAAATTCCCATATTTTTGATTCATTAGTCTTAGACAAATAGTCCAACCCTCTAACACTTCCCAAGATAGTTTTTCATGGATGTCATGACCCCCTCAGACCAAAGATGCCCCTCCTGAGATGGAAATGGTGAGAGGGAGATAATGAACCCCGAGTCCCACCTCCAGTAGGCCCTGGGGTGGCGAATAGCACCAACGGTATGAGTTCTTACAAATATGGGAGGCATTACCCTTTTTATTATTTAAGATCGGGAAATAGGACAAGTCAACCACCAAAACGGAAAAGAACAAGTGTATAAAAATAAACCCAAACCAATCCCACATGCATGTTTAAATAATTCTGAAACAAGGTACAAGTACAAGAAAGCTCAAAAGTACAATACCAAAAGAAACAAGTGTATAACAACTGTAACAACTCCAACTGTCCCGACTAGTAGGGTCCCGCACGGCCCTAGTAGTCATCCTGGAAACCTGAAAGTAAACGTAGGGTGAGAATACAAGTATACCCAGTAGGGAAACCTAAAGTTCTCGTGCACAAGTGGGGAGACATCCTAATGTCCCGTGAGAACAACGAAAGAAACCTAACAAGGAAATCTATCCACCCAACCTCACCAGCCACACTCACCAAAAATACAATCACAACAGGTAGTAGTATATAAGAACAAGAGTATTGGGTACCCCGCACCATTACCCATTAGTTGGATGCTCTTCCTAATGAAGAACGTCCTGACGCTGCCACACTCTCCCCGTCGGCACACACCTGGGCCTCACAAACCTCACATCCTGCCCACACACACTTGGGCCTCACAACCATGTATCTCACTGGAACACACCTGGGCCTCACAACCACGTATCCCACCTGCACACACCTGGGCCTCACAACCATGTATCCCGCCCACACACACCTAGGCCTCATCCCAAAGATTCTTGGGAAACAGTAAAACATGCCCGAAGAGTCTTGGGCTAAAGACACCCCAATTGAAACCTACCTGAAGAGTCTTGGGTGTAAGGTCGCCTCAAGCCATCACAGCCTAGGGAAAAAGGAGTAGGAAGGAGCTAGTAACTAAGGGGAAAACACCCTCTCCCATGAAATGGGAGTGTTCAGAACTAAGTTGTCAACATGGGTGGGGTGTGATAAAACACAAAGATACAGATATATATATGTATACCAAACACACAGCCCAACCTATGGCTTCTAAACAGATAAACTGAGCACGTGCCTCGACACTGCTACTACGAAGCATGCATACAACAAAAAACCCCAACCCCATTTAGGTTTTCAAGTTTTAGCAGAAATTAGTTTATTTGGTTCCTTATCTACTGGGAAACCAACCATATCAAACGTTCGTGAAACATATCCCTTCCATCCACAAATCAAGTTAGGAAAAAACAAGCAGCACAACAAGTCCCTTCTTATTAACCAACGAACCCATTGATTATTAATCCCGTTCCATTACCATGACCCGCCATTAATTAAATATTCCACCTTTTATTTATTATTCACAACCCATAGTTCTTTCACATTCAAACCCATCCCTACAGCCCCACTACCGACCACCATAACCACAAACACACCGAAACCCGTACATCATTATCCCTTTAATACCATTTATCGCAGCCCCACTACCCATCACCAACATAACATTCACAACAACCCAAAACCAATCCAACTGCATCCCCGCTGCTCACAACAACCCACAAAACACCCCCATCACATGCCACGTATCCAAGCCAACACCCACATGTTCATTATTCCATTTTGTTCAACCGGGGTGATCACACAAGGGTTCCAGATTTTCATTTAATCAGCCAACTTTACGTGATTAAAAAAATTCCACATTCAACGAAGTTTCTATCCACAAAAATGGTCTAGAAAGATAGGTAAACATTTAATTGCGCAAGAAAAGTCCCCCAACAACCGTGATTTTTAGTAGGCATAAGACTATTCAATTCACAACATGATATCACAGGATAAAAAAGTAAAGTAACAGTAATCACAAACTTCCCAACCCCATTATAAAAGCCAGTTATTATCTTCATTAAACTGGTTCAAAAGTGTTTCATGTAAACAAGAGGAAACCCACCCCGTATGATGCACAATTTAGAGAGACTAAGGTAAGATCCCTACCTCAACAGGTTTTGATCACAACGCTCCCCCGGATCAACTTTAGAAGACTTCCATCGGTGTCCATCACTTCTGTCGAGTCTCGAAAAAACCTCCTCGGGAGGATGTTGGAAAGTAGAGGTTGAAGGAAAGACAACAGATCCATGCTCAGAAGTTCTGCATCATCGTTACGATCCAGTGGCCGCTGACGGATCGTAAATCGGAGCTCGTATGAAGAAGTTATGGAAGCAAAGGAGCCTTCGAGTCTCTTAGGAGAGCTATGCTCAGAGGAAAGGGGAGGAGAGGGGTGAGTTGAAAAAGGACGAGGGGACCCCTCCTTTTATAGGTGATAAAAACAAAAGTACACAGTGTGTACTTTATGGTACATGGCGTGTACTCTACCATTTCATACGGTCACCACGTGGCTTCTAACATGGCCTTAAATGCGGCAGGCTGCCGTTGACTGGTCAAAACACAGCTTGAGAGTAACGCATACGCGGGGAGGGACTACACGACATGTAGTATTGGCTACACAGAATGTACTCATTTATTTCACATGGCAAGGACACGGCTCCAACACGGCACACGACCATTGACTGGTCAACACACGGTCATAGGGTAACACATACGCGGGGAGGGACTACACGGTGTGTAGTACTGGGTACACGGCGTGTACCCATTTATTTCACATGGCAAGGACACGGCTCTAACATGGCACATGGCTATTGACTGGTCAACACACGGTCTGAGGGTAATGCATATGCGGGGAGGGACTACACGGCGTGTAGTACTGGGTACACAACATGTACCCATTTATTTCACACGGCAAGGACACAGCCTTGAACACGGGGTATACCCGACGAGGGGGTACGCAGCGTGTACTCATACTACACGGCGTGTAGTTTCAAAAATTCTGTAAAGTGTGGGAAAAGTCCATTTTACCCTCCAGAACACTTCGTGACCTTATTTTTGACAAAGGAATGGGCTGGAGAGGTCTGGGCCATTACATCAGATACCTCTTAAAACATTCTCATCCCCGAGAATTCAAAACCATCCCAGAGGAAACCCAACAAGATACCTCTTAGGGTTTTCGTTATAACAGGAACCCAACCAACAACCCTAATCATAGGTGTTAAGAATTTCCTCTCCTATGTCAAGATATTAACCACTTTAGGCGGCACTGACTTGCTTGCACGGGTTTAATCGTATCAGCATTAATGTGTCTCGATTAAGGTTTGGGCCTTCCCACTTCCATATATTAGGATTTTCCAACTTGCACTACCCCCAACACCACACAACCAACACACTGTCCGAACATGTGGTTTGGGGAAATTCCTTCTTCTATGTCGAGATATTATCTGCTTTAGGCGGCAATGACTCGCCCGTACGGGTTCAATCGCATCTGCATTAATGCATCTCGATTAAAGATCAGGTTTTTCCATTTCCCCACACATCAGGAAATGTTACACATTTCCAAAGAACAAGGAAACAAAAGGTCTCATAATCAAAAAGCCAAGAATTCCATATAACAAAGTTACAGAGTATAACATCAAAATAAATCTCAGAAGAACAAAGGAAAACACAAGTCAAAACAACTCCGGGTACTGAGCGTGCATCTGGCCCTCCCACTCACAAGTGCTCTCCTCAAGGCCGCCATGCCTCCACCACACACAAACCAAGGGAATGGTTCATCCATGAAGCAACTTCTCTTTAAGATCCTCTATTCTGACTGGTTGTTCCTCGAAGGTCTTGTCGTCTCCCATATCTAACTCTCCCCAGTGGATAATGTGAGAGTCGTCATGTAAGTATCAACGTACCTGGGAGACGTGGAAGACGTCATGAACCTTCTCCAACTGAGGTGGCAGGGCAAGCTGATATGCCACCTCGCTGACTCGCCTCAGCACCTCAAAAGGTCTAATGAACCTAGGTGAGAGCTTTCTCCCTTTCCCAAACCTCCACTGCCCCCATCGAGGGGAAACCTTCAAAAACACATGATCTCCCACCTCAATCTCCAAGGGCCTCCTCCGACGATCAGCATAAGACTTCTGTAAGTACTGAGCCGCATTCATCCTCTCACGTACAAGATGGACTTTCTCTATGGTGCTCTGCACTACCTTTGGCCCAAGAGCACCTGTCTCACCAACCTCTACCCAGAAAATGGGTGAACGATATGGTCTTCCATACAGAGCCTCAAACGGTGCCATGCCAATAGTAGAGGGGAAGTTGTTGTTGTAGGAAAACTCAACTATAGGAAAGTGTCATACCCATGATCCTCCGAAATCCAGAACGCATGCTCGTATCATGTCCTCCAACGTCTGGATAGTCCGCTCTGTCTGTCCATCAGTCTGGGGGAGGAAAGCAGTGATAAGGCGTAGCTGGGGGCCAAAAGCATGTTGTAACCCCCTCCAGACACATGAGGTAAATCGAGTATCCCGATCTGAGATGATAGTCTTTGGAACTCCATGAAAACACACCACATCGTCTACATACCTCTGTGCTAAGGTACTCACCGGGCCCGACTCCTTAATTTCTAAGAAGTGAGCTGATTTCGTCAGTGGATCCACCACTACCCAAATAGCATCATAACCACCCTGATCTCTGGGTAGTCCTGTGATGAAGTCCATTGAGATGTCGTCCCACTTCCACTCGGGGACATCTAAAGGATGCAACAAACCACTGGGAACACGGTGTTCATCCTTCACTTGCTGACACACTAGGCATTTATCCACAAACTCCACCACTTCCCATTTCACCCTGGGCCACCAAAACTGTTCCCTCAGGCCTCAGTACATTTTTTAAACTCCTGAATGTACCACCAAGGCGGAGCTATGGAACTGACGGAGAACTCCCTCACACATCTCCTCCAGAACAAAAAACCTTCCATGGAAAAGCATTCGATGTCGGCTGTCCTCTGACCATCCTTCTAGAGCGTTTCCCTGATCGACACGATCCCGCATCACTTCCGCCTCGGAGTCCCCCCAATGAGACTCTTCCACCTACTTCAACAAGGAGGACTGCACCGTCATCTAAAAAAAATAGCATCTAACAACTTCTTCCCTTGCATCCAAGTGCAAGGCGGCCAACTCTCCCATCACTTTCCAAGAATCAGTGCATTCCCGAACCACTTCCTTATGCGACTTTCTGCTCGGGGAATCAGCCACAACGTTTCCCTTCCCTTCAGTGTAAGAGATCTCAAAGTCATAGTATTGGAGAAAATCAACCCATCTCCGCTGCTGCAAGTTCATGTCACATTGGGAGAAGATATAATGCAGGATCTTGTGATCTGAGAAGACCACAAATCGCTCCCCAAAGAGGTAATGTTGCCAAAACTTTAGTGCGAACACTACTGCTGCAAGATCTAGGTCATGGGTGGCATAGTTACATTCGTGAGGGCGTAACTGCCTAGACCCATAACAGATCACTCCCATATTATGCATCAGTACGCACCCCAGACTAAGGCGAGAAGCATTACAAAACACCTCATACAACAACCCTTCCTCTGGAAACCTGAGCACATGAGCACTGACTAACTTCTCCTTTAGGTAGTTGAAATCTTTCAGGAACTTCTCGCTCTATAGGAAGACCTGGTTATTCCTAGTCAAAGCTTTCAATGGAGCAGCAACTCGAGAGAAGTCTGAAATGAACCTTAGATAGTAACCTGCTAAGCCCAGGAAACTACAAAATTCTGCCACGCTCTTGGGTGCTGCCCAAGAAACAACTGCCTACACCTTCGACGGGTCCACTGACAATCCATGATGAGACACCACGTGCCCAAGGAAGTTTACTTCTTGCGTCAAGAACTTACACTTAGAAAATTTCCCGTAAAGATGGTGGTGTCGAAGTACTTCCAAGACTGCCCTAAGATGCTCAACGTGCTCCTCCTATGATCTTAAGTAGATTAGGATGTCATCGATAAACACAATGATGAACTGGTCCAGAAACTCTCGGAAAACAAAGTTCATAAGTCCCATGAATACATCCGGTGCATTCGTAACTCCAAACGACATCACTACAAACTCGAAGTGCCCATACCTGCTTCTGAAAGCTGTCTTCAAGATGTAATTGTCCTTTACCCTCAGCTGATGATATCCAGATCGTAGATCAATCTTAAAAAACCAACATGCTCCCCTTAGTTGGTCAAAGAGATCATCTATCCTTGGAAGGGGGTAACGGTTTTTGACTGTTACCTGGTTCAACCTTTGGTAGTCTATTCATAACCTGAGACCACCATCTGCATTCTTCACGAACAAAACTGGAGCACCCCATGGCGATACGCTGGGTCGAACAAAACCCTTCTCCATCAGATCGTCAATCTAAATCTGCAACTCCCACAACTCCGAAGGTTCCATCCGATAAGGGGCCATCGAAATCGAACGAGCACCAGGATGTAAGTCTATCCTGAACTCAATGTTAAGTCAGGGGGGTAGAGTCACAACCTCCTCAGGAAAAACATCGAGGAACTCCCCAACAACCTCCGGGACATCCATCATCTTTGTATCAGCTGGAACCACTGATAGCCTGCCTAATAAGGAATGGAGAGGCTCCACACGCTGGTTTCCCACCTGATAGCTCCTATCGCCAACAAAAGCAACATGTTTCCCATCCACGTCGGAGAACACGACCCTTCTACAGAAGCAGTCGATAATGGAACTAATGGAAAACAACCAATCGATGCCTAGGATGACATCGTATGGATGGAACTGTAATAGAAGAAGGTCCCCACTAGATCAATGTGGTCCCAACATCAGCCCACATCCCCAGAAAACACAAGATATACTGGTCTGGCCTCCAACTGGTGTACTCAGCACCAGTGGTATGGAAAGTCTCTCTACGTCTAGACCCAAAGCATGGGATAGATCAGGTGCAACGAAGGAGTGTGAAGCTCTTGAATCGAACAAGACAAAAACAAGAGTGCTGAACAAACAAATCGTACCTCGCACCACATCTGGTCCTACCAGAGCTGTCAACTCTGCTGCATGAAACTGTCCATGCCCAGCTCTCCTACCTCTCTAATGTTGTCCACCTCTCCAACCACGCCCTGGTCAAGGTCCCTGAGGAGCACCCTGAGGTCGGCCTCCTCTCACAAAGTCTGCCCTCGAAGGAGTATGGTCCTGCTGCTGCTGGAAGGGCCTCGCCGGCAACTGGTGCAGCTGAGGTGGGTGCTGAACCTACCCACCTTCACCGTAATGAGCTCGGGTCAGGCATTGACTCTGAATGTGCCCAAAACCTCCACAAGAAAAACACTTCGGTCTTGGGCTCATAAAAAAGGGGCGAGGACCTGAAGATCTAAACTGGAACTGCTAGGGCCTGCTCCCCACTAGCCTGAACTTGGAAGGTCCCATCGTAGGAGACCTACTGTTGACTGCCTTTCCCTTCGACGAACCTAGCTGGATCCCCTCATGTGGTGAACCTCCCTGCGAGTGAATCCTCTCTACAACCTCTGCCTTCTTTTGTACTGCAAAGTACGTCGGAAGGGTGAAGGGGGTGACAACATACTGGAGCGATGGACGAAGCACCTCCTCCAAACGTCTTGCCCGAGACTCCTCATCCGTAAATAGATCCGAAGCAAAGCATAGGAGATCCTTGAACTTGATCCCCAAATCTTATACTGACATACTCCCCTGCTGAAGGGAGAGTAAATCCTGCCGCTTATCCACCTTTATCATGGAATAAAGGAATTCCTCTCAGAATTCCTTCTCAAAGTCAGCCCACAAAACCTCTTCCTCTATCCTCTATTCGAGGAAGAGCGTCCACCACTGTCGCGCCACACCTCTTAGCTGACTGATTGCTAGGGGAACCCAGTACTCCCTCGGAGTACGAATCAAGGTAAAAGTGATCCCTAACTACTTAAGACACCCCTCTGTCTCTGCATATGAAGTACTACCCTCGTACTTCTTGAGGGTCCGCCGCTGGAAAGAACGGAGAGTCCTCTGCCACTGGTCATCTTCCTCTGCTCGGTCAATCCTCAACTGATCGACCGCCTGAATCTGCTGGGCCTCGGCCATATGATCCACTTGGGGACGACGTCCAGGTTCCATAGCTGTATGTTAAACAAGGATAACTTAAGCCCAAGTTGCAATGAATTTCTCAAGGTTTCATTTTATCATTTTATTCAATTTCTTTCCCAGAACACCCAAATAAAGTAAAACAAAATCACGATGATTCATGTACCTTCCCTAGGGTCTCTACCCTGCAGTCAATGTAGTCTCACTTGGTCGTTCAGTAGGCTCAGAGTCCTTGCATCGGATCACGGGGGGCCCTAATATCCTGTGTCCTAGCCGGTCTTCCCTGGCCTATGTCACGCACCAAGATTAACCAACACTGTTTCCCTACCATCCCATGCAATCCTCACTGTGCCTAACTCTAGACCCCATCCTATATCTCAACCATCACCTCTGATACCATTCTGTCACGACCCCCTCCCACCAAAGATGCCCCTCCTAAGATAGAAATGGTGAAAGGGAGATAATGACCCCCCGAGTCCCGCCTCCAGTAGGCCCCGGGGTGGCGACTAGCACCAAGGGTATGAGTTTTCACAAATATGGGAGGCATTACCCTTTTTATTATTTAAGAACGGGAAATAGGATAAGTAAACCACCAAAAAGGAAAAGAACAAGTGTATAGAAATAAACCCAACCCAATCCCACATGCATGTTTAAATAGTTCTGAAACAAGGTACAAGTACAAGATAGCTCAAAAGTATAATACCAAAAGAAACAAGTGTATAACAACTGAAACAACTCCAACTGTCCCGACTAGTAGAGTCCCGCACGGCCCTAGTAGTCCTCCTGGAAACCTGAAAGTAAACGTAGGGTGAGCATATAAGTATACTCAGTAGGGAAACCTAAAGATCTCGTGCACATGTGGGGAGACATCCTAATGTCCCGTGAGAACAACAGAATAAACCTAACAAGTAAATCTATCCACCCAACCTCCCCAGCCACACTCACCAAAAATACAATCACAACAGGTAGTAGTATATAAGAACAAGAGTATTGGGTACCCCCGCACCATTCCCCATTAGTTAGCTGCTCTTCCTAATGGAGAATGTCCTGACGCTTCCACACTCTCCCCACCCGCACACACCTGGGACTCACAGACCACAAATCCCGCCCGCACACACCTGGGCCTCACAAACCACAAATTCTGCCCGCACACACCTGGGCCTCACAACCACGTATCCCACCCACACATGCCTGGGCCTCACAACCACGTATCCCACCTGCACACACCTAGGCCTCAAAACCACGTATCCCGCCCGCACACACCTGGGCCTCACAACCATGTATCCCGCTCGCACACAACTGGGCCTCACAACCACGTATCCTGCCCACACACACCTGGGCCTCGTCCCAAAGATTCTTGGGAAATAGTAAAACCTTCCCGAAGAGTCTTTGGCTAAAGCCACCCCAATCGAAACCTACCCGAAGAGTCTTGGGTGTAAGGTCGCCTCAAGTCATCACAGACTAGGGAAGAAGGAGCAGGAAGGAGCTAGTAACTAAGGGGAAAACACCCTCTCCCATGAAATGGGAGTGTCGACACTAAGTGATCAACATGGGTGGGGTGCGATAAAACAGAAAGATACAGATATATATATATATATATATATACCAAAAACATAGCCCAACCTATGGCTTCTAAATAGAGAAACGGAGCACGTGCATCAACACTGCTACTACGAAGCATGCATACAACAAACAACGCCAACCCCATTTAGGTTTTCACGTTTTAGTAGAAATTAGTTTATTTGGTTCTTTATCTACAGGGAAACCAACCGAAACCAACCATATCAAACGTTCGTGAAACATATCCCTGCCATCCACAAATCAAGTTAGGAAAACACAAGCATCACAACAAGTCCCTTCTTATTAACCAACCAACCCATTAATTATTAATCCCGTTCCATTACCATGACCCACCATTCATTAACTCTTCCACCTTTTATTTATTATTCACAACCCATAGTTTGTTCATATTGAAACACATCCCTATAGCCCCGCTTCCAACCCCCATAACCAAAAACACACTGAAACCCGTACATCATTATCCCTTTAATACCATTTATCGCAGCCCCACTACCCATCACCAACATAAAATTCACACCAACCCACAACCAAGCCAACTGCAGACCCAATGCTCAAAACAACCCACAAAACACCCCCATCACATGCCATGTTTTCAAGCCAACACCAACATGTTCATTATTCCATTTTGTTCAACCAGGGTGATCACACAAGGGTTCCAGATTTTCATTTAATCATCCAACTTTACGTGATTAACCAAAATCCCCATTCAACGAAGTTTCCATCCACAAAAATGGTCTAGATAGATAGGGAAACATTTAATTGTGCAAGAAAAGGGCCCCAACGACCATGATTTTTAGTAGGCATAAGCCTATTCAATTCAAAACATGATATCACAAGATAAAAAAGTAAAGTAACAGTAATCACAAACTTCCCAACCCCATTATATAAGCCTGTTATTATCTTTATTAAACGGGTTAAAAAGTGTTTCACATAAACAAGAGGAAACCCACCCCACATGATGCACAATTTAGAGAGACGATGGTAAGATCCCTACCTCAACAGGTTTTGATCACAACACTCCCCCTGATCAAATTTAGTCACTTCTGTTGAGTCCTGGAAAAACCTCCTCAGGTGGAAGTTGGAAAGGAGAGGCCGAAGGAAAGACAACAGATCTGAGCTCAGAAGTTTTTCCTCATCGTTACGATCCCATGGCCGCTGAAGGATCATAAATCTAAGCTCGGATGAAGAATTTATGGAAGAAAATGAGCCTTCGAGTCTTTTGGGAGAGCTTTGCTCAGAGGAAAGGGGAGGAGAGGAGTGATTTGAAAAGGATGAGGGGACCCCTCCTTTTATAGGCGAGAAAAACAAAAGTACACGGCGTGTACTCGGCTATTTCACATGTTCACCACGTGGCTTCCAACACGGCCTTCAACGTAGCACGCGACCATTGACTGGTCAACACACGGCTTGAGGGTAATGAATACGCGGGGAGGGACTACACGACGTGTAGTATTGGATACACAACATGTACTCATTTATTTCACACGACAAGGACACGACTCCAACACGGCACACGACCGTTGACTGGTCAACACACGGTCTGAGGGTAACGCATACGCAGGGAGGGACAACACGGCGTGTAGTACTAGGTACACGGCATGTACCCATTTATTTCACATGGCAAGGACACGACTCCAACATAGCACACGACTATTGACTGGTCAACACGCGGTCTGAGGGTAATGCATATGCGGGGAGGGACTACACGGCGTGTAGTACTGGGTACACGGAGTGTACCCATTTATTTCACACGGCAAGGAAACGGCCTTGAACACGGGGTATACCCGGTGAGGGGGTACACAGCGTGTACTCATACTACATGGCGTCTAGTTTCAAAAATTCTGGAAAGTGTGGGAAAAGTCCATTTTACCCTCCAGAACACTTCATGACCTTCTTTTTGACAAAGTAATGGGCCAGAGAGGTCTAGGCCATTACAATAGAGCCCAAGCATTTCCCCAGATACACTCTTGATATTGATAACCCCATATTTATCTAGTTTTTTCATTCTTTCCTAGGATTCCCAATGATGTTTCCCATCCTTGTGTGCATCCCAAATGAAGGAGACCATAATCTATTCAATTTCACTAATATCATATTTTAGTACCTTTAGAGTATACAAAGTGTGCATTAGAATCGATATAAGAAAAAAATTAACCAAATTAATTCTACCACTGAAGGATAAAAACAATTTTTCCAGTTGTTATACACACAATAATTTTATCCACCGCCTTGTTGAGATGATGAATGTGAATCCTGGTTGGAGAGATAGGAGCTCTAAAGTATTCCAAAGGAAACATGAATTTGTGGATGCCTAAGTCAATTTCTAGGGTTTTGATCTGTCTATCTGATCACTAGTTAGAAATATACAATATTCTCTTCTCATAGTTCACAATATGTCCACTCTAGTGGATATATTCTTTCGGGACTCTTTTGATTCCATGGGTGGACCGACTTCTACCATTGAGGAAAATGATCATGTCATATGAAAACATAAGATGAGATATGCTCCATTGAAGGTGACTACAATGATATAGTAGAATTATTCCATTCGACATATTATTGTTGATAAGTCGACTAAGAGTGTCCTCTATGAGAATAAACAAACTAGGAGATAATGGATCACCCTGTCTGAGATCACGTACTGATTTGAATAAACCATAGCTTTCCCCCCTGAAATAGATAGAGATACATGAGTAGCTAAAACAACTAAAAAGTAGATCAAAGGACCAGTTGGAGAAGCCCATATGAGTGAGGACCTTGAGAATAAAATTCCATTCAATCCTATTATATGATTTTTCCATGTCTAACTTGAGAATCATATTAGAACCAATGAACCTATGGTTAATTTCATGAGCTATTTCTTGAGCTAAGATGATGGTGCTATGGATTGATATTCCCTTGATGAAACTGTGCTACTATTTTAAGATCCATTGTGGTAGGTACGATGATAATATATGATGGAGGATAGTATCCAGGATCTTATATGGAAAATTTCACATGATGATTGGTCAGAATGATGGAGTGAAGATAGGTCTTTCACCTTAGGAATGAGAACCATAGAAGTAGCACACACCACAGGAGAAATATGGATGCCACAAAAGAAGTAATGAACTACCTCAACAACCTCTTTATTGACTAGGACCTAAGAGAAGATATATAAATTTCCTGGGAAACCATCTAGGACGGGCAAGCTTTCTGGATTGAGAGACAACATAGCATCCTGAATTTTTTTCTTATCCGGAATAGCCCCTAAGTAGAGGTTATCTCTGGTAGAGACCCTGTAGTCAATGACATCAAAGATATCCCCACTCCCCCTTGGGTATCCGCATTTCATTAGAGGGTTCTGATCGGAAATTATGGATTTGAAGTGAATTTCAGTCAACCCACCAACCACTTATCGGTCATCAGTGAAGGAGCCATATTCTAAGAGAATGTTCGGTCTGGTATGACGCCTCTTCTCTTTGATGTGCGTGTGAAAATAAGTGATCTTCCTATCTCCACCTCTTAAATGATTCATCCTGGATTTTTCATGGGCCAATATTTATTGTTCAGGATCATATTAGCTAACATATCTTTCTTAAGATCAAGATCATTGAATGTGCCTTCATCCCATTAATTTTCTAGAGATGATTCCTTCCTATCAATGTCAGAGTTTATAGAAAGGAGGGTCTTGAAGTGGGAGGATGGTGAGTTACTCTAGGGTTGTAGATCATTTTTTAGCCTTCTGAGCTTTTGGTGCAGACCATACCACACACTTCCTTGAATGGGTTTAACCCACAACTCTCTCATTATGTGATCATAGTCCGGAACTAAGGACCAGTTATGGGAGAAAAAGGAACGAACACCATGCTAAATTATTGATGAGAGATTAATCACAATATAATAGTAATCATAAAGGCATCACACCAAACTATCTTATTAGAAATTTCCCTTACTAAACTAGGTTCACTCCCCATTTCAGTCTTTATTATCTCATGAGATAACCATATTTACAAAATGTTATGGAGGGATATATAATTACATCCTCACCCATCACATATTGAGAACCATAAATATGTGTGACATAATATCATAAAAAATTCATCATATCATTAAATCATAACATTTGTAAATGATATATGTAACAATACAAGATTTTATAGTACTTATTTCTTCAAAGTAATTCAATAACTTGCACTACACGCAACACCGAGTTCAAGCACACCATGACTTACCAAACTAGCCTTTTAAAAGAAGTTATGAATAGTATTTACTGAGTTTTGAAGTTTATATAATCATTATAATTTTAGAATTCATATTATGAGTTTCTTAGAAAAAATGTAAGAACAAATTCATTTTTCAGATAAAAGAAGTATTTTCATAAAATGCAATTTTACCACCTTTTAATGGACAACCCTTTTTAAATAAAATATTTGAAAATTTTATATATTCAATTTGACAAAATAAAATTCTTCTTTATAATCAGGACATAAAAATTTAGTTTCAATAAATTTTTGGAGTTTTTCTGATAACTTTCATATTTGGGTGAATAGTAAAAAATACTATATTTTAACTGAAAAAACTTTTTTAATAAAAATAATTTATAGTGTTACATTATAAATTTTCATGGTTTGTAAGTATAATTATATTATACTTTTACCATTTAATCCAATTTTGGTCATTGGGAGTAATTTCACTTTGAAATTGGACATAAACAAGTGTCAATCTTTTGATAATTATTATTTCTTAAAAATATGTTTTTTGGTTTTGATAATGAGAATTAATTTTAATTTAATTAATGAAACTTTTATGTTTTTAAATTGTTAAAATAGAATTCATTTTTTAATTCACAATATCAAAATTATCTTAGGGTGAATTTTTGGTATTTTTCTGAAAACTTTCAATTTTTTATGAATAGTGAAAATACTGCGTTATTGTTTAAAACCGAATTTTTATTTAAATAATTAATTAGTTTATTTAAATTTATTTTAGGTAAAAATAGATTCATAATACCTATATATGTTCAATTTAATTCATTGGAGTTATTTTATAATAAGTTTAGATATATAAAATTTTATTGAACTTTTTACCGTCTTTTACCCACCATCTAGGAGCATTTGAAAATTTGCATCAAACTTAATTTTACCACTTCTATGAGTTGAATTTTAAAAATACTAGTGGTATGGTTAACTTCATTAAGTAAAATGTGGTTCAATAAGATGAAAATAATTTTTTGTGAATAGTAACTTTTGACTTTTACTTACCACAGTTAAAAGTAAATAGAGCAATTAAGGGTAAAAATGATATTATAATTACCCTAACACATGTCCTAATTCTTTTGGATAAGTGTAATTAGACCAAAAACAAACTTATAAATAAAATATGATCTTTTAGGTCCACTTGGATTAGATTAGGAAATTTATTATTATTTAATTTAAAGAAGAGTTAAAAGTGTTACACTCATGTTTTCATAACTAAAAAATTTATAATATTAAGTTATACAAAAGATAAATTCAACTATAAATATTAATTAGAAATATAAAAAGATTTAATACATAATGGCATTTTATTTATAATGTTTAGACATTAAATAATTAAAGTTATTTATGACACAATGATGATGCAGTAATTACCTTCTTAATGAGATATTAAAATAATTGATATTATAAATATCAAAATAAATGTAATTTGAGACTTTTGTTGAATTAAACTAATTTTCTATGTTAATATGACATTTTTGGGTTGATTAGATAATTTTTTTTAAGTGATAAGGTTTTTATGACTTTTACAAAAACAAAATATTAAATAGTGCCAAAATTGACATAAATTAATTTTTAAAACAAATACTATATTATTGGTTGATATAATATTCCTAAAAATATAAGGTTCATCCAAAGGGATTAAATAATATTATATATTTCATTAATAAACCACTTGAGGATATTTTTTAAGTTTAGATTAAGTTTATTAACCATAGAGTTTAAGAATATAAGAAGACATGGTAAAAGTTAAACTATTTAACTAAGAGTTAAATCTAAAAGATAAGGTTAAAATGGTAACCTAAACTTGTATAAAACCTATTGGTTGAGATTATTTTGACCCATACCCACATTATTTTCTATATAAATCAATTTGGATCCATTATAAACTGAAAATTATTTTATAATAAAATAAAAGTTTATGTTTTTTATAAGGTGCCCCTCACCCCTCTTATAAAAAGGCACTTCCCCTTCTCTCAAATTCACACCTCCAAAGCCTTTTGGCTCGGAAAACCCCTGCCCAAATATCCTCCCAACTTCCCTCACTTCAACCTAGAGGCCTTATTTTGGTCATAAATCCAACCTAAGGAGCCTTTTTTGTCAACTCAAAAGGAAACACCCGAAGAAGAGGTAATAATTTCACCACCCTCTTTAAAGTTCTTTTCTTCTTCCACTTATTCTATCTTTGTTGTTTATATACTAAAGTAATAAATCTTGTACCTTCTACAAAATATGATGTTATTATAAATATGGTATAACAATATTATTTATTCCCTCTATACTCTAAATGACAAAGTCACCATACGTGCATACGTACGGCTTACCGTCTCCACGTCGTGGTGTAGTTTTTCATTCAACAATTCACTATTTGGACGGGTATAATAATGAGTATAATTGATGTAAATAATAAATATAACAAGTTAATTATTATTTATATAAGATATAACATCCAATTTCATACAATGTCATCATCAATATAATGATATTTTTTCTCATGCGTACGTACAGATTACCGTCTCCACGACGCGATGAGATTCATTTCCACGTTCACCATTTAACAATGATTATAAAATATATATTATTAATAAGTATGTAATATATGGAATAATAATGACACATGAAATATATATATATATATATATATATATATCTGTGTGTGTGTGTTTACATTCATCTCATTCACTTACTTCTATTCAATACAATATGAAAATAGAAACAACGTTTATGCGTACGTATGACCTATCGTCTCCATAAATGGTGTTTTCCATTTTCTATATCTATCTATTATACATATTTATATTATAAATATATATGACATATAAATAATTTTTATATGCTGGAAGTATTTAAATCACGATCTAAATGATACAATCAAGAATAACAAGTTAAAATACGTACAGAAAAGAAAGTGATTATTACCCGAAATGTTAATTTAACATTGAAATATTTATTAAATGGTTAGTATAAAGTCATGAATGAATCATGTATGATATAATTAATATGAATATGGTTCTGGTATAATTTGATAACATACTATTGTCTTTATACAGGAGGTTAAATGTACCCTTGACCAAAGGAAAAGTACAATGTAAGGGTTAATTCTACAATCTCTTCATTAACCGAGGTTGTTTATATGTAATTATCTACTGGGACCTCTTTATCATCCAAATCCATGTTTCTTAAAATGTATTTCAAAACATTTTTACTATTTACTTGACAATGGGTTAAAGTCATTTATACCCTTATTTTACCTTATATGTTTTTGACAGAAATATTTCCGTTGTTTTCCAAACAAGGTACTTTATAACCTTTTCGACACAATTAAGGTAAGAATGCCTTTTTAAAATTATACAGCGGGTGCGGATATTTTCTTCCATTATAACATTGTTGAAGCTTCCCTTACATGCTTATGAAAATATTTTCAAAATAAATGTTTTCTTTAAAATTATGTTACACTTAAATGATTTCAAAATAGAAAGATATATTTATCTCAAATAGTTTTGATTTCATCTATGTCAACATCCTTTGATAAATTTTACACTTGTTTGAAGTTGATTTATTATGATAAAAATATTCCATATTGTAATTAAGATTTTTTGATATGTTTGACTGTGGATAAGTTATTTTTATGCCATTCATTGTTTATGGTTAAAGTATTGAAATTTCATATGCTAGTTTTAATACGAATGTTTATGTTATATTTCAACCTCTTCTTAAGATTAATGTGTTGGACTAGTATGTTCCGGGTTGGGGACTGGTAAAAGTAAGCCCTCCTGGTTGGGTTCGGTTAAAACAGAGCCTCTGGGTTGGAGTCTGGTTATATAGGCTCTCTGGGTTGGAGTCTAGTTATAGAGGATCTCCGGGTTGGAGTCTAGTTACAGAGGCTCTCCAGGTTGGAGTCTGGTTATAGAGGCTCTCCGGGTTAGGGTCTTGTTACAGTTAGACCCTAGGCCCTCGCATGAGGCCTTGCCATATAAATTAAAGTCTGATACTATACATTCTTTCATTATGAAATTAGTCATTACATATGATTATTCGACTAGTATAATATCCATGCGCATGTCAATATTGAAATTTTTGATTTATTTTTGTTATATTATGTTCATATTTATGTTTAAAATGATGTTGTTTTTATTACACATCTCGCCTTAAAAGTTTATAACTTCCACTAAATTATTTACCCTTACTGAGCATCTGAGCTCACCACTTTCTTATGTTTTATTTTCCCAGGATCCCAAGAAGTGTATTGTGATTGAGATGCAGGGTTAAGATAAGGGAACAATAGTGTTCTCAAAGAACTATCTATACTGTAATGTTTGTTAGAAAATGTAATGTAACTTTCATTTATGTAATCTATTTTACAAGACTGATAAACTGATCGATCTTTCGGGACATTATTTCCTTGTATCATGATAATGTATTAAAATAATGCACCGACTTTGGATAACTGGGGTCGGGGCATTACAATTGGTATCATAGGAAGTTTAGAAAGAACCTTGGAAATATATTTAGGTAAAATATAATTAGAGAACATTACCCCAAGATAGAAATTGAGTATTATTATAGAAGAACATCCTATAAATTTTTTTAATTTAGAGATTTTGTGAATTTTCCAAGCAATACATCCTTGTCTGGATACGAGCAGGTAGAAGCAGATTTGGAATAGATGTACCTAAAAGTGAAAACTCTGAGAAGGAGTTTCGGGCTTGACCCAAGGTATCCTTGTACACAACAACATGCCCTATTTCACTATTGGTTATGACACTCACTGGGGATATGCTTAGGATTATTCACATTTTCATTACAAGCCATTATGAAGGATTTAGGAGTAAATACTTTCTCAAAGAAAACATTTTTATGATTATGGATTATATCCATAAACTGTTCTATTTATGTTAGGTATTTTACAAGTTTGGAATTATGCATTGTGATTCATAAACTAACCTAGTGTATGCCATTGTTTAGAAATGGCACCGAGTAGAAGGAATGAGAACTCCAACAATACGTTTGATCCAAAGAGTAAGAAGGATCATATCTTTCATGGTATTAATCCAAAATTCAGAAGTTAAATAGTCTCCTAAAAATTCTCATCATATGAAGAAATAATATCATGTGTTAATAAGATAAGTAAATAATTCTATGAGTCCTATGTATTTAAAGGGAAACAAGAGAAGAAAAGGATGGTAGAGAGAATGATGGATAAAGTAAAGTGGGGAAAGAATGATTTTACCATATGTGATATCTTTGGAAAAAAATCACCATGGTTAATGCTTGAAGGGAATGAGAGTTTGTTATAAGTGTGGAGAAAAAGGACACCAAGTACTTGATTTTAAGGGTAAGAAAATGGTTTCAAATGTAAAATGCTTCATCTGCAAGGAGTCCGAACACTACGAGAATCAATGTCCCAGTCATCGAAGTATACTGCAAATGAAGCTATTGAAAAATAATCAAGTTATGATACTACCAAAGATGAAGAGGAATGACGAGTGTTCTTATGTTTTTATCAAAGAATTATTTCATTTCAGTGTTGAATTGATTATGTACCAATTATATAAATTATGGAAATAAATCAGGATTGTACTGCAGTATTATTTTGTTGAGGATTTAAGATTATATGGTAATATGAAAAGTGACTCAACAACTGGTTAATTTTTTTGGAAAATACATGGTTGGAGGAAAGATACACCTTAATATGGTACTAATACTGAGGTAGTAATTTTGGAATAAGATATGGTTGATTTGGGTAAATTATATTGAATATTCTTGACTACCTTGGAACTGATTAATGGTTTGTTTATTTCATCATTGTTGGAGTATTCAAAATTTTTGGATATAAGGAATGTATATAGTATTCTATAAGTAATAAGGGAGAATTAATGTAATCAATAAGATTTTATGGTAATTCTGGGTATTACTATGTTTTAAAAGTATACATGATGAAGGTATTCACATGTTTTTACATGGAAAAAAAGATTTTCATTGTGTCTACCTTCCTTATAAATTTAGGACTATGAGTTTGGAAAAACGTATTTTGGATAAGACTAAAGGTTGGAATGGATTAAGTTTGAAAATGGATACTATCATTATGGTTAAATAATTTCGGAAAATTATTTTTGGATTGTTATAAAAAGGACAACCCAGAGGTCAGGCGATAACCCGTCGCGTTCGGCAAGGCCGCGAGACTTGAACCCACAACTGAAGGTTGACAAGGGTGCATCATCAACCACTGACTTATGTGATGTCTTGGATTGTATAATGTAGTTTCTTTTTTTAAAGGTCTGATAGGTGAATTATAAATTCATTATTTTTTAGAACCCTATATGTTTAGGATAAATGGAATATTTTTTGAAATCTTTTGGAGTGAAAGATGAGTTTTTGGTAGGAATTAGTTGAAGGATGAAACTATACTTGACAAGTATATATTTTTTCCTCTTATTATATGGATGAAATAATTATTAAACTTTAGGGAAGGGATCTTAAAACCAAAAATGTGTTATCCTAATACCTTATGTTTTGTTGAACCGATGATATTTTAAATCATCATAGATTGATGGATTTGAATCCCTCAACTTTACACTTTCTTATGATTGATGACCTTAATAACTCCCTATAAATATTCATGTTTTCCTCCAATTATGTGTCTCTAATTTCCACCAATGTTCTTCTAATCAATATCATAATTTGGTGGTGACCCTTTGGTTTCCCTTTCCCTCTTATTAACACCGAATTTTATTAACCGAATTTTCGATGTGGGTTTTCCACAAAGGTATTTTCTTTTTTAAAAATTTTATTTTTCAAGAACAATTTCAAATTGCGAGGATGAAATTTATTGAGGGAGGGGAGAATTTAGTACCCCAAGATTTCATAGTATGTATTTCTTCAAAATAATTCAATAACTTGCCCTACACGCAACACCAAATTCAAGCGCACCACGACTTACCAAACTAGCCGTTCAAAAGTGGTTATGAATATTATTAACTGAATTTTTAATTTTATATAATCCTGAATTTTAGAATCCATATTAGGAGTTTCATATACATAATGTAAGTACAAATTCATTTTTATAGATAAAAGAAGTATTTTTCAAAAAATGTAATTTTACCACCTTTTAATGGAGAACCCTTTTTAAATCCAATATTTGAAACTATTATATATTCAAGTTGACAAAATAAACTTATTATTTATAATCTGGACATAAAAATATAGTTTCAATAATTTTTTGGTGTTTTTTGGATAACTTTCATATTTGGGTGAATAGTGAAAAAATACTATATTTTAACTGAAACAATTTCTTTAATCAAAATAATTTATAGTGTTCAATTATAAATTTTAATGTTTTAGAAGTATAATTAGATTGTATTTTTACCATTTAATCCAGTGTTGGTCATTGGAAGTAGTTTCACTTTGAAATTCCACATAAACAAGTGTCAATCTTTTGATAATTATTATTTCTTAAAAATACGCTTTTTTGGTTTTGACAATGAGAATTAATTTGAAATTAATTAATGAAACTTATATGTTTTGAAATTGGTAAAATAGAATTCATTTTTGAATTCAGAATATCAAAATTAGATTAGGGTTAATTTTTGGTATTTTTCTGAAAACTTTCAATTTTTGATGAATAGTGAAAACACTGAGTTATTGTTTAAAACCGACTTTTTATTTAAATAATTAAGTACTTTATTTAAATTTATTTTAGGTAAAAATAGATACATATTAGCTATATATGTTCAATTTATTTCATTGGAGTCATTTTATAATAAGTTTAGATATATAAAATTTTATTGAACATTTTACCGTCTTTTACCCACCTTCTAGGAGCATTTGAAAATTTGCATAAAACATAATTTTTCTGCTTCTGTGAGTTGAATTTCAAAAATTAGAGAGACACAGTTAACCTCAGTATGTAAAATTTGGTTCAACAAGATGAAAATAATTTTTGGTGAATAGTAACTTTTGACTTTTATTTACCATGGTTAAAAGTAAATAGGGTGATTAAGGGTAAAAATGATATTCTAATTACCCCAAAACATGTCCTAATTCTAATAGATAAGTGAAATTTGTCCAAACTCAACCTTGGGAATAAAATTTCATCTTTTAGGTCCACATGGATTATATTAGGACATTTATTAATTTTTAATTTAAATAAGAGTTAAAAGTGTTAAATTCATGTTTACATAACTATTTTTTTTTAATATAGTGTTATACAAAAGATAAATTCGATTATAAATATTAATTAGGAATATAAAAAGATTTACCAAATAATTGTATTTTATTTATAAATTTTAGACAATAAATAATTCAAATTATTTATGACACAATGATGATGTAGTAATTACCTTCTTAAAGAGATATTAAAATAATATATATTATAAATATTTAAATAAAAGTAATTTGAGACTTTTTATGAATTCTAATAATTATCTAGGTTAATATGACATTATAGGGTTGATTAGATAAATTTTTTTCGAAGTGATAAGGTTGTTATGACATTCACAAAAACAAAATATTAAATATTGTCAAAATTGACATAAATTAATTTTTTAAACAAATACTATATTATTGGTTGATATAATATTCATAAAAATCAATGGTTTGTCCAAAGGGCTTATATAATATTATATATTTTATTAATGAACCACTTGAGGTTCTTTTGTAAGTTTAGAGTATTATATGAACCATATAGTGTATGAATACTAGAAGACACAGTAAAAGTTAAACTATTTAACTAAGAGTTAAATCTAACAGATAAGGTTAAAATGGTAACCTAAACTTGTCTAAAACCTATTGGTTGAGAGGATTTCGACCCATCCCCACCTTAGCTTCTAAATAAATCAATTTGGATCTATTATAAACTGAAAATGATTTTATAATAAAATAATATTTTAAGTTTTTCCTAGGGTTCCCCTCACTCGAATGGTACATTTTTTTTATTGAAAACACTTTTAAGGAAGAAATGAGAACTCTTAAATATGGTCAGTTTCAACACCAAAGGACATGCTATATTTTTCGAAAAAAAGTTTATGTTGGTTGGAACTAATCTCCCTAAGAAATATCCAGTCGATAGAATGAACCTGGAAGTCAGGGTAGTCCTTTAAGGTGCCTTTATATAGATGAGCCAAGTTTTCCCATGATTGTCTGTATTCCTCCTTGTTGATCTTCCCTATGTTGAGTCCTCTAAGAAAGATACAGACCTGTTTATCTATCCACTCACGTTTCTCTTTGGTATTGTTCAGCTGAAGCGGTCTCATCTTCTTTGATGCCTTAATATCCAGATCATCCTCTACCATTTCATCTGAATTCATTAGAAGGTCCATGTGTTCTAGCACCAAAGACACTTGTCGCTAAGGGACTTCATTGAAGCCTGCATCGTGCTTCTGCCTAGGATCGAGCAACCCCTTATCACCTGAAGGAATGGAAAGAGCTAAATTATTATATCCTGCTTCCACCAAGACCTTGGAGATTTTGGCCACCTCATGCTGGTCAGAACCTTTATGTTTGTTCAGGGGGATGGAGTCTTCAACTATAGGAGCCTTTGGTGGCATTTTACCCTTGGATGTGGATTTAGTAACTGGTGGACTAGGAATATTGGATTAGTACTTCCTATGTCATGCCCTCTGGTTGTCGATTATAAATCCTTCTGAATCCATAATTATGTTCTTTCCCTTCCGTGAGGAGGATCTAACGTATTTCTCCTCAATGTTTCATTCCTTGGGCTCAGCAGAATCTGAGGCCTCGTCCATTTCCTCTTGAGATGCTTCCATATCCACCTGGGGTTCTTCTCCGTTATCCATCCCTCCAACATCCTCCTTAACCTAGAAAACCTCTTCCCCTAAAACTGCAAACCAATTTTGAGAATACAGAGATTTATCCCCAAATTTAAGCTTTTCTATATAGGAAATTCTAGCCGCCATGACCTGCATTAGTTCATCTGCAGCTCCTATCCCGTCGAACCCTTGACCCATGAATTGGAATTCTATTGAGTGTTCCTCTAGAGCCAAGCGCTAGGAAGCCTCTCCGGTGTCTTGGGGACCCATGATGCCCCCCTCAATTGACCTCCTTTTTTCAGATTCCACTGTATCAAATAGTAGGGTCTCCTCCTGCTCTGATCCAGGATGCTCAGCCTCCCTCCCCTTATCAAGCCTTCTTTAGTCCGTTTTAAACTCTTCATCACTCAGAAAATACACCTTCTGTAATGATTCTACCGAATAATTGGCCTCCACACAGTTGTGAAATCCTTTAGCAATACTACCCAAGGCTTCTTGGGTGATTTTCTTCTTCTCCATATGAGAACTGACTGAGGTCATCTGCTCACACTCAATGCAAGCATGCTATCTGAGAAGCTGCTCTACATTAGCACCCAGGTCCTGCAATGACATGCTCAGGTCATATTTCAGAAGATTGAACACATTAACCTCATTTGGGTTCCCACTTGACCTTATTTATTTACACTGTAAAGGAGCCATCACCCACGGCTCACCATACGTGCGTACGTACGGCTTACCATCTTCACATCGTGGTGTAGTTTTTCATTCAACAATGCACTATTTGGATGGGTATAATAATGACTATAATTGATGTAAATAATAAATATAAAATGTTAATGATTCTTTATATATGATATACCCACCAATTTCATAAAATTTCATCATCAATATAATTATATTTTCTCTCATGCATATGTACGTATTACCAGCTCCACGACGCGATGAGATTCATTTCCACGTTAACCATTCAAAGATGATTACAAAATATATATTATTAATAATTATGTAATATATAACATAATAATTCTATTATATATATATATATATATTTACATTCATCTCATTCACTTACTTCCATTCAATACGATATGAAAACAGAAACAACGTTTATACGTACGTACGACCTACCGTCTCTATAAAAAGTGTTTTCCATTTCATATATCTATCTATTATACATATTTATATTCTAAATATATATGAAATATAAATCATTTTTATATTATTTAAGTATTTAAATCATTATCTAAATGATATGATCAAGAATAATAAGTTAAAATACGTACGAAAAAGAAAGTGATTATTACCCGAAATGTTAATTTAACATGGAAATATTTATTAAATGGGTAGTATAAAGTCACAAATGAATCATGTATGATATAATAAATATGAATATGGTTATGGTATAATTTAATAACATACTATTTTCATTGTACAAGAGGTTAAATGTTCCCTCAACCAAAGGAAAAGTACAAGGTAAGGGTTAATTCTACAATCTCTTCATTATCAGAGGTTGTTTATACATAATTATCTACTGGGATCTCTTTATCATCCACATCCATGTTTCTTAAAATGTATTTGGGTTGAAGTCATTTATACCCCTATTTAACCTTATATGTATTTGAGAGTAATCTTTCTGTCATTATCTAAATAAGTTACTTTATAACCTTTTCGACAAAATTAAGGTAAGAACGCCTTTTTTAACTTATACGGAAAGTGAGGCTATTTTTCACTGTTATAACATCGTCGAAGCTTCCCTTACAAGCTTATAAGAATATTTATAAAATAAATGTTTTCTTTATAATTATGTGACTCTTAAATTATTTTAAAATAGAAAGAGATATTTCTCTCAAATTGTTTTGTTTTCATCTATGTCAACATCCTTTGATAAATTTTACACTTGTTTGAAGTTAATTTATTATGATACAAATCTTCCATATTGTATTTAAGGTTTTGTGATATGTTTTAATATTGATGAGTTATTTTTATTCCATTCATGGTTAATGGTAAAAGTATTGACATTTCGAATGCAAGTTTTAATACTAATGTTTATTTTATATTTCAACCTCTTTTTAAGATGAATGTGTTGGACTAGTATGTTTCAGGTTGGGGATAGGTAAAAGTAATCCCTTCAGGTTGGGGTCTGGTTACATCAGACCCTCCGGCTTGGAGTCCGGTTACAGAGGATCTCCGGGTTGGAGTCTGGTTACAGAGGCTCTCTGGGTTGGAGTCTAGTTACAGAGGCTCTTCAGGTTGGATTCTGATTACAGAGGCTCTCCAGGTTTGGGTCCGGTTAGAGTTAGCCCCTAGGTCCTGGCACGAGGCCTTGACATAGAAATTAAACTCTGGTACTATACATTCCCTCATTATGAAATTAGTTTTTACATGTTATTATTCTATTAGTAGAATATCCATGTGCATGTTAATATGGTAATTTTTGATTTATTTTTTCCATATTATGTTCATGTTTATGTTTAAAAGGCTGTTGTTTTTATTACAAATCTTGCCTTAAATGTTTATAGCTTCCGCTAAATTATTTACCCGTACTGAGCATCTGATCTCACCCCTTTATTATGTTTTATTTTTCCAATATCCCAAGAAGTGTATTATGATTGAGATGTCGGGTTAAGATAAGGGAACAGTGGCTTTCTTAAAGAACTATCTATGTTGTAATGTATGTTAGAAAGTGTAATGTAATGTTCATGTATGTAATCTATTTTCCAAGATTGCTAAACTGATTGGTCTTTCAAGACATGATTTCCTTATATCATGCTAATATATTAAAATTATGCACCAACTCTGGGTAACTGGGGGTGGGGTGTTACAATGTAGATTTCATAAAAATTTTATAATCATAATCATAAACCATAAAGAAAAAGAATAAATATGTTAACATTGGATTATATCCCCATTAATTCATAATAAACTACAAAAAAAGTTTTTATAGATAAAAATACCTTCAAAATATCATTAGAATATTTCATGATGAAAATTACCTTTTCATTTCAAATAACTTATTTTGAATCTCAAATTTTCCAAAAAATATTAATGAATATATTTTCTCTAAAAAGGAAAAAAATATATATATAAGATGTAACATCATGTTACTTTTTTTCAGGTATTTCTTGACCCTTGTTTTGATATCATTTTGGTTGGGTCTTATTTTTTGATGTTTTGGGTGAAATTTGGATAATTTTGTAATTTTTTTGCATTATACACAGTTGGGTAATATTTAGGTAAAAATGCACAATTTGTTCTAGAAAACCATTCTCCCCGTTGAGAGCCACTGGAAATGGCACATTGTTTGGGAACACGACTTCTTTAACCATGTGGCCACCCCTCTAAACTGTGTGCCCCATGGATAGTGGGGAACACACAGTTAGAACATAGTAATTTTAACCATGTATAAAAACTATGCACCCCAAATAGAAGTCCAGTAGGATCCCATAGTTTGGGTTCATAGTTTTTCTAACTATGTGGCTCTCTTAAAGACACCATGCACGTAGTTTTTAATTACACTAAAAATAAATTTAAAATTCACAAAACCCCCCACCCCTACCCCCATTTAAATTGTATAATACTAATATTCAATCCTAATACTATTTTTCCTTCCTTAGAGGCTCTCAATATGTTATTTTGGATCCCAAAACCTCCTATTTTGGTGAAATAGAGTGTTAGTGGAAGATCTGATCCCTCCCCAATAAGTGGATCTCAAATTTTGTGTCTTCTTCTGATATCCCTTTCTTTCCTCCTTATAGAGTGTTAAAGAATCATGTCATAGATATAAATAAAATAATTTTCTAAGTATCTAATCATTATATTTATAGATCTTGATTATATATTCAGTTTTTATATCTTCTTCTCCGTCAATAATCATTAGCATTTCTATTGTGGGTATTGATCATTTGATTCCTTGATTACAGTAGGTGGTACCCTTTGAGATTTTCCATAAAATTTAATACTTTCTTTTCATGATTTTTTTAAATATATATTCAATTGATTTATAAAACCATGATTTTGAATAATTTGATTATGAAACTTATGATGGAATGGATTTTGAGAGAAAAACCCAATTTCAATGGATTAGAAATTGAAGGATGAATTATGAAAATAATGAATTATTTTATGAGAAAATGATTTGATGAAGGAATTGATGAAATTATTTTATATTCATTTTGATAAAATTTATTAAATTGAAATGATGAAAAACCGTGATTGGATTTGGATTATGAAGACATGAAATGTTGAAAAACATATGTTTTGGTTTTAAAATTTAATTGTAACATTGAAACTAAAAATTGGGAAATTTACTTATAAATGATGATTAATTTAAAATGATATGATTTTCTATTATTCATTGATTTATTAATAAAATGTGATTCTGTGTAATTATTAGTTTATTTGGGAAATTCGTGCTAGGATATTGGCCCCCTCAAAATGGGTTGATGATGAAAAATATAAAAAAACCTAGTTCAATATGATTATCCTCAATGATATGTTGATGAGTACAATTTGACCTATGCTCGAGGGATGTGTTCATAAATGTTTAGCAGGGATCATTGATTTGAGATGTGTGAGGATCCTATAACTATAAAATAATTTAAATCATGGAAGATGACCATGGTGTTTGTTTTGTATAATTTCCTTATATATGGAATTAATTATAGAACTATATTACTCATTATAAATGATTTATACAAATTATTTTATATAAACTTTTATTTAACCCATGTTTAAAATATTTTCCATCCATTAAAATTAAAGAATATTTAGTTATAAATACTCAAATGGTATGTTATTCCATGCCCTATTTTATTTAAATTGAGAGCATTATTAGTTAATTGTTATTCATTCTATTTTGGAACACTTATAAATAAAATACTAGGATTTATAGCTCAAACCCTACCTTTACCTTCTAGGGGTTGTAGATTTTATTATTCTAGATCTGAGAAAAGGGAATGCGCCATTTGGAGGTGGTGGATGTCCTTGATCCTTTGGACCATGGAGTGATTCCATTAATTGGTGGAGACATGGTCATCTTTTTACATGTGGGTTTTGAAAACTTTTATAGTTTCTTGGTGGAATATTGTGTTGATATTTTTGCTAGTTTTTTTATCTATATTATCGAGTACGGTTATACAAATTTGTCTTCTAGTAATTTTTCCTCCAAGAGTGTTGATATACCAACTTGTATCCTGTTTATATTTCATTGTTCTATGGAAAACCATTACTTCTTTATTTGTGTATGATGTCAGGTTATAGTCATCGACCCATGGGGATTGGGAATTCCCTTTAGGATATTCTAGTGATGGCTTGGGTATCAAGGTATCAGGGTATCTGGGCTGGTTCAAGATAATTTGGTATTATAGGAAGGTTGAGAATTTTTTCTTGAAGTTGGTATGTAGTTTGGGATATCGTAGTTGGTAGAAGGTAGAAATCATGAGACTTGGGAGGAATTTATGACTGATTTTCTAGCCATATCTTATCATAAAAAGCTTTAATTCACCATGGGTGGTGGGGAAAGTATTTTTCATGATTGTTTTGATATTTTTATAGTATTTTTCCTATTTGTTTAGAGTTTTATGAAAATAATATACTTTTTAATTCAATTTTATTTATTTATATGAGTGTGCCTATTAACATTTTTATTATTTCTTATTAATGGTGTGTAGTATCATGCCTTTGGGAAGAAATTTCAACTGACCTGAGGAGGGATTTGTTAATGAACCATGGAAACTGAACACTATTGTTGACTAGAATCTCATTGAGATAGTGGTGCATGTTATCCATGCTCTTTGATAGGTATAAACACCCATTCTCATTCAGTATCTATTCATAGAACCTCGAATGGATGACTCTAGAGATCATTCACAAGATCTTCTTCAAAAAACATCCACCATCCTTCCAAGGCTCTAATGATCCTTAAGAGTGTAAGGATTGGTTGAAATGATTTGAGAATCTTTTTTAGTTATTTGAAATTAGAAATTAAATTAACGTGAAATGTTATACCTTAAAGATTGAGGGGCCTAGCAGAAGGAGGAGGGATTCAATGGTGATGGTGAAGAAGTATGAATTTTTGGAGTAGAAATAATTCAAGGTCATTTTTACTAATTGTTTATATCAAAATTATATGGTTTTAACAATGTCAATAGAGTTTCTTAATTTCTAAAAATTTTAAAATACCATGAATCAGTATGAAAAATGCTTTATTGAGAAAGTAAAATTTTATCCTAATATTGTGATGAATGAGAAGATAAAGGCCTAGGTATTTGAGATGGGGCTTCAATATTATATCCAACCCCATATTTTAATGCTAAAGATGAATTTTTATTCCATTTTATTGGAAAGGTCATTGATGGATGAGCATGATCTCACGGGTAAGTCAGGGTTGAAAAGAGTAAATTTTTCTCCTAGTGGATGTTCTATGAGTTCCTTTAAATGAAAGAGTAATTATGATGAGTCTCATGATGGATCTCGACAACATGGTTCTTCTAGACCTCCTACAATTCTTAGTATATTCCCTTTTACTTGATTCCATTATGGTAATTCTAGTCATTATATTATGTTTTTCACTTAGGAACCCAAGATATTCAGTTCCTACATATTCTCATGTCACTTGTTGAAAAATATGTTATATCTTTACTACTCCATATAGTGGCATATGCTCATCGTCACTTAAAATTATTTTGGTGAAATGAGATGCTTTGAGAACAAAGGGGTTCCATCTGAAGGAATTTGAAATAACTATTCTTCATGTAGTGGAAGAGACTCTAGAGAATATTGATATGGGTTTAGTGACTGTGATAGGTACCATCACTATAGCTTCATCCTCAGTGATTTCATTATTTGATATCATTGTATCTCACTTGTTAATATTGGCCCATGTTGTTGATTTGATGACTCTTCCTATGAAGCTTTTATCTTTTGTGATAGATATTACTACACCCCTTGGAAAGAAGAGAGAGATGGGATTTTGGTGTCTAACTTATTTTTTCTCTTTATCATATATTGAGCTTACCTAAAATTATCAAGTCTTCAATAATAACTCTCTCTACATTTTTCTTTGTATGGGTTGGATGATCGCTCATCAGGCCCATATTAACTACTATCTTTGATGGGTCTACTTTACCATGCCTAATGGGGTGGGATATGTTTTTCAAAGAGAATGGGACTTGAGTTCAATTATATATGAACATTATTATTTATATTTGGGGAATTTAATAATAGGGTTCACTTTTGATATGTTGAAGGAATCCTTGAACAATGATCTCCCTCCAATTATCATTGATTTTCCCAAATATTTTCTTTCTGATTTCCCTATATTTCCACCTATTAGAGTGATTGTGTTTCATATTTATTTCACACTAGTAAATCATACATTCATTATTACTTCTTATCATATGAAACCAATATAGTTTAAAGAATTGAAGACTTGGTTGGATTACTTTTAAGAGAAAGGATTTATGTCCCCGGGTTTGTCACCTTGGGAGGAACCTATTCTCTTTGTAAATAAATTTTATGGTTTACTTCACATATGTATTGATTAATAGAAGCTCAACTAAGTTAATGTAAATTAAAAATATATATTTCCTCCTATAGATGGTATAATTTACTAGTTAAGAGGGTTAATGTGGTACTTGAAGATTAATATTTGGTTTAACTACCACCAGTTGTGAATTAAAGTATCTAACATTCCAAATACTACCCTTAGGTGTAGGCCTGGACACTATAAATATCTTATTATGTATTTTTTTCATACTAATTCTACTAATTTTTTCATGGATTTGATGAATAGTATTTTCCATGAGTACCTCAACACAATCATTGTAATCTTTTTGTATAGAATCCTTTTTTAATAAAAAAATATGGAGGATAATGTGCATCCTCTAAGGATAGTGATATAAATTTTGAGATATCACTCTTATTATTCCAAGATTTCAAAAAAGAATCTAGATTTTGGAAGTGATGTTCTTATGATACATAGTCTCATAAAATGGTATTTCAGTTGATGTAGAGTAGGTGAAATCAATTATAATAAGGGAATAACCATGAAATATTTTCAAGATTTGGAGGATCTTGGGTTTAATGGGGTATTACCTCTAGTTTTTCAAATATTTCTAAAAATTTAGATTCCGCAATTATTTCTCTCACTCTGAAAGGAGTGAATTTTGTTTGGTATGATAATTTTCATATTTATTTTTTGAGCGTAAATGTGTTTTGACTTATATTCTAGTTGTACCTCTTCTAGAGGTAGGGTAGGGCTATGTGGTATTTTTTAATGCATAAGGCATGGTTTAGGATTGTGTTCATATGTAGAGTGATTACATAATCACATATGGCTTTAGAAAACTTAGTCCACATGGGAATAATTAACCCACCCAAGATCTTGAACTCACAATGATGATGAATTCTCTTAAATATTGGTGACATTACCTTTTAAAATAAAGCTTTACCATATTTTCTAATCATAAAAACCTGAGTTAAATATTCTTTGAAAAATATTTAAATCTATGTCAAATTTTTTGGGTGGATTTCTTACAATAAATTGATTTATAAATTTCTTATACCACAAGAAAGGGTAATTTCATCGCTAATTCTTTGAGTAAGAAGCTTCTAACCCATGCCATGAAAGAATCATTAGAATAGTGGAATTTGACAGATCTCTTTGCACAGTTTCAATTAAGATTCCATGAGAATTATTTTGAGGCTATTTTTACTAGTTTCTAATTAACCTTAACTCTTATAGAGATGATTTTTTAGGATAAGGATCATGATGATGAGTTTTGTGATGTTAGAGACTATCTTAATGGTGGGGAGACCATTTCTGAGTGGTCTTTCTCTAGAGAGGGTATTCTATTTTTTCAGAACTAATACGTTGTGTCTTTTTCCTTAAGAAATACTATTACGGGATACTTTCATAGTTCTCAGTGGGAAGTGAGCTTGAGTACCACGAATATGTTCTATGACATGTGAAGATGATTCTAGAACCCATGTATGAGACTAGAAATTGTAGAATTTGTTTCATGTTGTTATACTTTCCAACATCTCAATGCCAAGCACCAGAGACCTTTAAGTTTTCTACAACCCCTTCTAGTACTGACATGGAAGTGGGATTAGATTTCTGTTAAATTCACAATGGGTTTTCCTTGTACACATTGGATGAATAACATGATATGGGTTAGGACTGATCATCACACTAAATTGAATCAATTTATACCCATCTGTGATACGAACAAAGTTAAGGACTTAGGAAGCATAATCATACAAGAGTTTTTTAGGTTTCATGGAATTATATATGTGATTGTATTTTATAGGGATCCATGGTCCCATTATTGTTTTTGGAGATGCATCCATGAAGTAATGTGATATCAGGTGATCTTGATCATAATATATCACCCAAAAATGGATTTCCATACAAAAGGTGATAAACAGGTTTTGTAATACATGCTACGTGCATGTGTCCTCAATTATGGTGAACCTTGGGATTTAAAATTAGGGAAGGATGGGTTTTAGTATAAAAAAAGTTACCAGTCATCCATTCATATGGCTCCCTTTAAGGGTTTTTATTTTCATCCATGTAAATATCTATTATGTTGGTTGGATATTGGTGAAGGTTCCTTGGTTGGATCGTGTTTTTTCCAAGAGATTTCATCTAATATTTGGTTGATTCATTAGATAATAGTGTTGAAAAAGTGATGATATAAATATTATGTTAATCATTTTCAACAAACATTGGATTTTTGGGTTTATGATCAGGTGTTCTCAAGATTTTCATCTTGGTTGGGTCACTGATATATTGGGAAATTGGGAAAGATTTCACCATTGTTTGTAGGACCCTTTGAGGTTGTTGAGAAGGTAGGGAAAGTGGCTTATGGTTTATCACTTCCACCATTAATTATTTCGATACATAATTTTTTCTATATATCACAGATTCATAAGTATCTTTATGGCCCATCACTTGTCTTGAGCTAGAAGGAACATAAAGTTGATCTTGATTATCCATGACTAAGAATCTAGTCAGGATTTTTGGTTATGAGGCACAAGTAATTTGTAGGATAAAGATACCTTTGTTCCATGTGCTATGGTATAATAGTTATGATTCTCAGGAGACTTGGGAGTATGAGGCAATGGTGAGAGAGAAGTGGCCTCATATATTTTATATGGAAACTTTTTGACATGATTTATAGGTACAAAATATTGTTATGGTGGGAAGGTTGCAATACCTTGTTACTTGTTTTCAGGTTTTTCTTGAGCCTTGTTTTGATCTCATTTTGGTTGGGTCATTTTTTATAATGTTTTGGGTGAAATTATGATATTTTTTTTTGGTTTTTTGGGTAGTAAAAAATTGGTGCATAGTTAAGAAAAATTGAGTACTTTTTCCAAGAAAAGTGTGAACCTTGTTGAGAGCCACTGGGAGGAGGTGCACGATTAGGGCACAATGTTTGTATAATTATTTAGATACCCCTTCAAACCATAAAACAAATGGAAAAAATTGAATATATAGTTGGATAATGGTTTTTTTAATCACATATCCATACCATTCACCCTAAATAGACATCCATTTGGGTTTCATAATTAGGTTTCATGGTTTCTTTAACCGTGTGACCCTCTCCATGAAACCATGTGTGCTATTTTTAATTACTCTAAAAAATAATTTAAAAAACTTTCACCCCTATTTAGGTTTCTTAATCCCCCTATTCAACACAAATATATTTTTTACTTCCTTGGAGTCTCTCAAAAGCTAATTTTGGCTCCCCCAACCTCCCCCTTCAGCATAAAAAATTATTGATGGAAGATCTGGTCCATCTTCAGTAAGTCGATCTCTTCTTGTGTGTCTTGTTTTTATCTCCATTTATATCTTTATTAGAGAGTGTTAAATCATCAAGTCATCGATCGATATAAACCTTTTTTTCACTTCATAAAATCCTTTTCCTGATTTATCTTGATTATGGAATTTATTTTTAGATATTCTTTACCTTTGATCATTGTTAGTGTTCCAATTGGAGGTTTTGATTGTTTGATTCCATGATTAAAGGTAGGTAGTTCCATTTTAGATTTTCCATGAAATTGAAAGCTTTATTTTCTTGAATTTTTTGAAATATATATCAACTATTTTACAAAACATTTATTTAGAATTATTTTATTAAGAAACAAAAAATTTCATGGATTTTGGGAAAAGACCCCAATTCCAATGGAATTTTAATTGGTGTAAATTTTTTTAAAATGATGGATTGATTTCTGAGAAAATAAATTGATGATAGAATTGATGAAATTATTTGAGATTCATTTTGAGAAAATTACATATATTGAAATGATGAAAACCCAAAAATGGATTTGGATTGAGAAGGCATGAAATGTTAAAATAATATTATTTAATATATGAAATTGAATTTGAATATTGAAACTAAAAATTAGAAAATTGAATTATAAATGAGGATTGATTTTAAATGAGACGATTTCCCATTACTTATTGATTGATTAAGTGCATTCAGTTCAAGTAGTTAGTAGGTTATTTAGGGAAATAATTTTAGGATCTTGATCCCATATCGATGGATTGATGATGAAAACACTAAATAAAACATAGTTTTACATGATTACCCTAGATGGTATATTGATGATTCCAATTAGGACTGATCCTGAGGGACATGTGCATGCATGTTTTTTCAGGATCCCTGATTTGAGATGTATGGGGATCCTATGACCAGAAAAAATGTACTTTAGGGTAGATAACCATGGTGACTATTTTTTAGGATTTTATTACATATTTCATTGATTATAGAAATGTTTTAATCATGAAAAATTATTTTTTAAATTATTTTATATAAAATGATAATTTCATCCATGTTTGAAATGTTTTATATCCATTGAAAATAAATCATGTTTTGTTTTAAAAATGAAAATGATATGATATACCATGCCCTATTTTATTTAAATTTAAATAATGATTGGTTTATTGTTATGTAAATTTTTATGGAACACTTTGGTGAGACCCTATTAGGATTTATAGCTCCCATGATACCTTTTCCTTCAGGAATTTCTAGATTTTATTATTCCAAGTCTGAGAAAAGAGAAATCCTGACTTAAATGTGGTGTATTTTCTTAATCATTTGAACTATGGAGTAATGATGGTGGCTGGTGGAGCTGACTTCCACTTGTTACACATTATTTTTAAACATTTTATAGTTTCATGGTGTTAGTTTGGGTGGATTAATTTGTTGGGTTATTTATATATTTTCTTGGGTACTATTTTATGCATTTATATTCTGGTACTTTTTCCTCTAGGGATGTTTATATACATTATTTTATCTCGTTTATATTCCATTATTTTTTTTGGAAAACCATTCCCTCTTTATTCATGTATGATGTTAGGTTCTTGTCATCAACCCATGGGGATCAAGAACACACTTCAGTCTATGTTAGTGTCATCTGAAATATTAGGTTACTAGGGTATTCAGGATGGTTCATGAAATAGTAATCTTTTAATAAAATATTTTTTACAATGGTTTAAAAATATGTTCACGTGCTCTACATTAAACCAAAAAAATTCTTTCACATTTTTAGTAAATAGAAAAAAGTTCCATGTTTAGAAAATGATAAGAAAATTAGTATTAAAACTTGGTAATGAAATTTAAATATATTTAAAATGGAATTAAATTATAACTGTAGAATAATTAAAACTATTTTAAAGAAAATAGGGTCTTGGAATAAAATATTCTTGACATAAGATAAAAATAAATTCAGTTTTACTTAAAAACATTCTTTCAGTTTCATGAGTACTTAAAGGGGAAAAATAAATAAAAATATGTAATATATAGAATTAACTATAGTATAATTAAATACATAACATTTGGAAGGGATATTTCATATAATTTTATCATCGTTAAATCATTAGAATTAATAATCCCATTAAAAATGATATTGTATCATAAAAATTTTACTGCTAGGGTAACTTTTGAATCATAACCCACAGGAAAGATATAATATCAATAGAACATTAAAATCCATGAACATAATGGTATTAATGATAAAATATATCATTAGTTTATTTTATAAACCACATAAAAGAAGATAGTTGTATAACATAAAACATGTCTCAATGAAACAAAATTTAGTTAAATAATTATAATGAATTTAGTAATTTTTAAAATGAAAGTCATTCGAAGAATTGAAATATTATAGTTTTATAAATTAATTGAATTAAATCATGTATTATTAAAAGATAAATTATATTTTATTACATACACTATAGAAACAATAAATTGGATTGTAGCATTAAAACATGCCTCAATTGTCACATACATGAAATATTTAGAGGTATTTTTCATTTAATTTACATCCTTGATTTGTTTTGGTGGTTTTTCATGCATTTTTAAAGGAAATAGTGGGTTTCCAAAATTTGGGCCAACCTAAGAGCCCATTTCCAGTTTTGAAAGTATATTTTGTTTCTTTAATAACTCCTTAGTTTTTCAACATTTTTCAACCATTCAACTTCCAAAATTACCTTCATTTAAATATTAAAACCACAAAATAATTTTGGGCCCCTTAAAAATTCATTAGAATCATGGAATTGGGGGATAAAATTAGGTATTGGGCCAACCCGAAAGCCCATTTCCAGTTTTAAAATTGTTTTGTAATTCTTTCATAAAATATTTAGTTTTTATCCTTTTTCGGTGATTCCACATCGCACAAATTCCCATCAAACCCACCCACACCCCCATCTTCGTTTTCGCCTCTTTGGAGCTCATATGGATCGCAATTTAGGGCCGAACTTCTGAAACTCCAAAAAACGTCCAGATTTCTCAAGTAAGTTGTTTCTCTTCCTTATTCCTCCCTTCTTCTTAGGGTTTATTCCTTTTTTATTGAATCCCCAAATGTCCAGAAGATGGGGTTTCGTACCTAGGGTTTTAGTTTTGAGTTTCTTGGTCCAATCCTCTGGTTTTAGGTTCAATCTTACTCCTTTGTGGTGCGGCGGAGGTGCGGTTGAAGTGACGCACAAGGATTTGGGGGTTTTAACTCTTTTGGTAGGTGATTTCATATGTAGGTATTGTATAATGAGTTGGCATGCTGTATTTAGGTTTCTATTATGTTCATCATTCAGTATTTTGATTTCAAAAATTGATTTGGGTAGCATTTTAAAAGTGGTAGATTTTTAAGTGCCAATCTTGTGTGAAAATGGGTGTTTTACTTGTGTAACCCATATTGTGCCTCTTGGTGTTGTTTTATAATTCAGGGATTGGATTTATAAAAATGTTTTGATGCTGAAATTTATGTTTTGGTATAATATTGGTCTCCATTTGGTTTTAAATATGGGATTTTAGATGAATTTAATGTGCAACATTTGATTAATTTTCTTGAAATTGTTTTATGGAAATTATAAATGGTTTATTGAGTTATGCAAAAGGTGAAAAGAATGTGTAGATACTATTTTGAATGTGTGTGACCAGAACTGATATTTATATGTGAATATTGATTTTGGTAGCATGTGGTGACTATTTGAGCACAATACGGGAAACCCGGGTATCTAGGTGGGCTAACGTGTACTAGTACGCTAGTGAACGGAGGGGTTTTGACCATGGTTCACTTAGCAAGTCTGACATGGATAACACTAAAAAAACTATAATGGAGATGATTGGAGACCACTAGGTTATGGGTATGCTTCCTACTAGTGGCTCGTGCACGAGAATGAATTTCGTTATGGTTACTTTCACCGAGGTACGAGGTACTTGGGGCTCACAACAAACTAGTACCTAGGGGGGTTCCTACGCTTAGTGCTCGTGGCCTTTTTGGCATTTAAACTTTCTTTATGGTATTTTGGGATGTGAAAACCAGCAGCTTGAATGTTTTATTCAATTTCACTGATTCTTTATAGTTATCCCCATTTAAAGTTATTTTCTTTTCAAAGTTTCACTTTTAGAAATAAATGCCACTATTATCTATATATAACTCTTGCAAGCCTTTTATTTTACAATGCCTATCACTTGAAATCCTTGGGTGATATCCTATTGGGCTTAGTCTCACACCCTACTTACACCTTTGGGTGTAAGTAGACTTGATCATGTTTGACACAGGCAAAGGAAAAACCTTGGGCGATGGCGGTTCGGGTTGCTAGTTTCTCTCGATGGTGCGGTGTTGTGGAGACGGCTTGTGGGTGATGACCCCTTGTCGTGTGGAGTCTCATGGGCTGTTTGCTGCTACTTTTATGTACCTTTGGACCTCTTGTGTCTTGTTTAAACTCATATACTACGTTCTGAATTTTTATTAATTCTTGTTTGGCATAATTTTTCATATTTGGTTTGTTGTTTGTTTTTGGTTATCTTATGAACCCAAACTAGGGTAAATCGTTCCCAAATAAATTTTTATGATACCCGGGCACTTGTTCCAGCCCGTGGGGATGGGGAATGCCCTTTGGGTCTTGCCATGAGCCGGGTTTGGTGCTGGTTTGATGGCGACCAGATTCGGTTCGTGACAAAATGGTATCAGAGCAGGTTAATGTTTTTGGGTTATATTGTTATTTTGGGATGAGTCAGGATAGACAGGAGCTAGAAATGTCAGGGCTCGTGGTTTTGGTTGTGAGTAGGGTGTATGGACCACACCTCTCATGGCATACCCTGAGTCACCAGGGGATGTTGGAATTTAAAGATTGACTTCACTTCCAGGTGAGACGTGTGGGCTGCAGACCACATGTGGACATCATACAGATGTGTTTTAGTTGTTTATTTTATTACTGAAATGTGTTTTGATTATCTATATTTGAGGTATTTGATTAAAATTTTCAGAATTGTGGTATTGATTATTATTTTGTGACTGTTACATTTTGTAGCAACATGCCTCCCCGGAAAGCTCTCACGCACCCACGGGAGGAAGCCGGAGAGAGTTCTCCCACACCAATTGATCAGAGGCTAGTCAAGGTCGTGGTCCGGGATGTCCAGGCTCTAGGATATGGACCAGCTCCAGTTCCAGCTCCTATTAGAGAGGATGAGACTGGTCCTAGAAAGGAAAAGGCCTAGGAGTTCCTGAAAAATAAGCATCCAACCTTCCAAGGCAGCTCAGAACCCCAAGAAGCAGAGGAATGGCTCGAGAAGATCGAGCGTATGTTTGAGTTCCTAGAAACACCCGAGGAGCTCAGGGTGAAGTGTGCCTCCTTTCTGTTTGAGGGTCCCAGCCGTAAATGGTGGGAGTCAGTGCTTCAGGCTGGGAAGAATGAGCAGATGCGCTGGGGAGATTTCATGGCTCTCTTCAATGAACAGTACTACCCTGAGGTGTTAGCTTATGCCAGGTCTAGAGAGTTCATGGAACTTTTTTAGGGAAATATATCTGTGATGGAGTATGCCAACCATTTCACTGAGTTGGTTCGGTATGCTCCAGAAATTGTCTCTAATGAGCAAGCGAAGGCCCAGAGGTTTGAGAAAGGCTTGAGACCAGAGATATACTCCCAGGTGTTCTTGTTCAAGCTGAGGACCTATGCTGAGGTCGTTGATCGGGCGTGCATGGTGGAGATTGATAGAAAAGGCAGGGCTGGTTTCTATGGTTCTGTATCAGCACTGGGAATTGGAAGCTCCTTAGAGAAGAAAAGGAAGCGGGAGGATCATGTGAAGAAAGGAGGAGGCAGTTCAGGGAACTCTTCTAGGCAGTTGTCATCAGCGGCTTCTGATGCGAGATCGGTCGTGTGCCACCAGTGTGGGAAGCCCGGGCACATCCTTCCAACATGCCCTTATCCTCCGAAGACCTGTTTCCAGTGTGGAGGTATGGGACACGTGCAACGCTTTTGCGGGATAGCGTGTCCACTTCAAAGTGGGGTAGGATCCATGGCTCCCAGAGGAGTGCCAGCACAGTCTGAGCCGTCGAGGACTAGGGGATCTCGATTTGGAAGCCGTAGTGGTAGGGCTGGGTCATCTTCTGGGCAGAGCCAGTTCAGGGCACAGCCACAGACTAGCGGTCATCTTCAGGCAGAGACTAGACATCTCCATGCGGTGGATCATGCACCACCAGGATCAGAGGCAGGACCGTCGACTGTTCGAGGTACCGTTTTGATTTCATCTTCTATAGCTACTGCTATTTTTGATACTGGTGCCTCTGTTTCATTCATTTCTGCCTGTTTTGTGGACATTCTGAATCTTCCAACTGATTTGATGTCATTCGCAATGGAGTTGGTGACACCGCTGGGAAAGAAGGAGCAGGGTCTCAGGTGCCCATCATGTGCGCTTTCTGTGTCAGGGGTTGAGATGGAGTGGGACCTCTTGGTCTTAGATATGAACCTTTTTGATGTCATACTCAGGATGGATTGGCTAGTACACTTCCAGGCCCACATCGATTGTTATAGACGGCGTGTGAGTTTCAAAGCACCTGATGGGAGTCATCAGGTTTTTCATGGAGAATGGGATCCTCATTCAGGTCGCGCAGGGCCTCCACTCCCAGAGTTAGGAAGTGTTATCTTCCAGTTATCTTCACTTATGCTAGAGTATGGTCTTTCCCCTAAAGGTGCACTACCTCATGTAGTGAATGAGTTTCCGGAGGTATTCCCAGATGATTTTTCAGGCTTGCCCCCAGAGCGGGATGTGGAGTTTTCAATTGATCTGGCACTGGGAACACAACCGATATCTCTTCCCTCTTATCGCATGGCCCCCACCGAGTTGAGGGAATTAAATATACAACTGGATGACTTATAATCCAAAGGATTCATTCGCCCGAGCGTCTCTCCTTGGGCCGCTCCTGTGTTGTTTGCAAAAAAGGCTGATGGATCCCTCCGGTTGTGCATTGACTACCAGAAGCTGAATAAGGTAACAATTAAAAACAAATACCCTTTACCCAGAATAGATGATTTGTTTGATAAGTTGAAGGGGGAAAAGTGGTTCTCAAAGATAGACCTGCGTTCAGGGTATCATCAACTCAGGGTGAAGGAGTCAGATATCCCAAAGACAGCCTTCCGAAGCAGGTACGACCACTTTGAGTATTTTGTCATGCCCTTTGGATTGAAAAATGCTCCAGCAGTCTCTATGGAACTTATGAATAGGGTTTTCCATCAATATCTCGATTCCTTTGTTGTGGTGTTCGTGGACGACATTCTGGTATACTCTAGCTCTGAGGAGGAACACGAACATCACTTGAGGGTCATTTTGGGTACATTACGGGATCACCACCTCTATGCAAAGTTGTCAAAGTTTAGTTTCTGGATCAGGGAGGTGAGATTTCTCGGGCATGTGATCTCAGAGAATGGAGTTTCAGTGGACCCTGATAATATTAGTGCGGTTATGTCATGGGAGCAGCCGAAGAATGTGTTCGAGATTAAGAGTTTCCTTGGCCTGGCTGGTTATTATAGGCGATTCGTTCGGGATTTCTCTCGGCTTGCTTCACCGATGACTACCCTCACCCGGAAAGGGGTGAAGTTTTTATGGGGTCCAGAATGTCAGGCATCATTCGAGGAGCTGAAGAGGAGATTGACTACTGCCCCCGTGCTGATTTTACTAGAGGCTGGAAAGGGATATGTGGTTTATTGTGATGCCTCAGGTATGGGTCTTGGGTGCGTGCTTATGCAGGATGATCACGTGGTGGCGTATGGCTCTCGCCAACTCTGGTCACACGAAAAGAACTACCCAACCCATGACTTGGAGTTGACAGCAGTGATGCATGCTTTGAAGACGTGGCGTCACTACCTCTTTGGGGAGAAGTTTGTGGTCTATTCTGATCACAAAAGCTTGGCTTATATCTTCTCACAAAAGGACCTCAACATGAGGCAGCGTCGCTGGATCGAGTACTTGCAGGGGTTTGATTTGGACATTGTCTATACCCCAGGTAAGGGTAATGTAGTGGCCGACGCCTTGAGCAGAAGGGTTCCAGTGCAGGTTTTGAGGAAGTCCAGTGATGAGTGGACATTGATGGGGATCTTTTCTCAGATGCATGTGGAGACCAAGGAACATAGTGGAGGGGCATTCTTGGCGAGCATCCAGTTGAATCCTTCTCTGTTGGAGTTAATTTAGCAGGAACAACCTAGTGATGAGCTTTGTCAGCGATCGAAGCAGTTTCTTCATGGTGGGGAGACATCCTCTGATTGGTCGTCGTCTCCCGAGGGCATCTTGTGCTTCAAGGGTCGTTCGGTAGTGCCGTTATCTCTACAGAAGGTGGTGATGCAGGATAGCCACCAGTCTCAGTGGGCTGTCCATCCGGGTGCCACTAAGATGTATTATGATGTCCGTCGGCAGTTTTGGTGGCCTGGTATGAGACGGGACATAGCGGACTTTGTGTCGAGATGCTACACATGCCAGAAGGTGAAAGCAGAGCACCAAAGGCCCTCCGGTTTGCTCCAACCACTACCCATTCCTACCTGGAAGTGGGACGAGGTTGCCATGGACTTCATTGTTGGATTACCTCGTACACCTCGAGCTAAGAATGCCATTTGGGTGGTGATTGATCGTCTAACCAAATCATCCCACTTCATTCCGATCAGAGATACATCTAAAGTGGATGAGTTGGGCCGTTTGTATCTTCAGGAGGTGGTGAGACTCCATGGTGTGCCATCAGCAGTTGTCTTAGATAGAGACCCTCGTTTCACATCTCTATTCTGGGAAGGCCTTCAGAAGGCCTTGGGGTCCCAGATTAAGATGAGCACAGCATACCATCCGCAGACAGATGGTCAGACAGAGCGAGCGAATCAGATTTTGGAGGACATGCTTCGTGCATGTGTCCTATACTTTGGAGGTTCTTGGGATACCCATTTGGGATTGGTTGAGTTTGCTTATAATAACAGTTACCAATCCTCGATTCGAATGGCTCCTTTTGAGGCGCTCTATGGTCAGCCTTGTCGGTCCCCCCTCTGTTGGGATGAGGTAGGTGAGACCTCACTACTGGGGCCGAGTATGGTGCAGGAGACATCTGAGAAGGTAAAATTAATCAGGCAACGTTTATTGACAGCTCAAGGTCATCATAAATCATATGCTGACCGGAGGCGTCGAGACCTAGAGTTTTCTGTGGGTGACAGAGTATTCTTGAAGGTGGCCCCTCGTTTAGGCCATCGTCGATTGGGGAAGCAAGGTAAGCTGACTCCGCGGTACGTAGGGCCATTTGAGATCATAGAACGTATTGGAAAGGTGGCATACAGGTCGGCCTTACATTCTCAGTTGACATCCATCCATGATGTCTTCCATGTTTCTCAGTTGAAGAAATACTACCCGGATCCGTCCCATGTGTTGAGTTGGGAAGAAATGGAGATAGAGCCTGACTTGTCTATTGTTGAGAGACTAGTGAAAATAGTGGACTCCCAAGAGAAGATACTTCGAGTGAAGTCTATTCCATTAGTCCGGGTTCTATGGCAGCATGGAAATGATACACATGAGACATGGGAGCGAAAGTCGTGGGTCGAGGAAGAGTACCCGTTCTTGTTTTCCAATCAAGCCTCATGTTGACTTTCCGGGGTGGAAAGTCCTTCATGGGGGAGAGAATTGTCACATACATGAAATATTTAGAGGTATTTTTCATTTAATTTACATTCTTGATTTGTTTTGGTGGTTTTTCATGCATTTTTAAAGGAAATAGTGGGTTTCCAAAATTTGGGCCAACCTAAGAGCCCATTTCCAGTTTTGAAAGTATATTTTGGTTCTTTAATAACTCCTTCGTTTTTCAACATTTTTCAACCATTAAACTTCAAAAATGACCTTCATTTAAATATTAAAACCACAAAATAATTTTGGGCCCCTTAAAAATTCATTAGAATCATGGAATTGGGTGATAAAATTAGGTATTGGCCCAACCCGAAAGCCCATTTCCAGTTTTAAAATTGTTTTGTAATTCTTTCATAAAATATTTATTTTTTATCCTTTTTCGGTGATTCCACATCTCAAACATTCCCATAGAACCCAGCCACACCCCCTTCGTCTTTTTCGCCTCTTTGGAGCTCATATTGATTGCGATTTAGGGCCGAACTTCTGAAGCTCCAAAAAACGTCCAGATTTCTCAAGTAAGTTGTTTCTCTTCCTTATTCCTACCTTCTTCTTAGAGTTTCTTCCTTTTTTATTGAATCCACAAATGTCCCTAAGATGGGGTTTCGTACCTAGGGTTTTAGTTTTGAGTTTCTTGGTCCAATCCTCTAGTTTTAGGTTCAATGTTACTCCTTTGTGGTGCGGCGGAGGTGCGGTTGAAGTGACGCACAAGGATTTGGGGGTTTTGACTCTTTTGGTAGGTGATTTCATATGTTGGTATTGTATAATGAGTTGGATTGATGTATTTAGGCTTCCATTATGTTCATCATTCAGTATTTTGATTTCAAAAATTGATTTGGGTAGCATTTTAAAAGTGGCAGATTTTTAAGTGCCAATCTTGTGTGAAAATGGGTGTTTTACATGTGTAAACCATATTGTGCCTCTTGGTGTTGTTTTATAATTCAGGGATTGGATTTATAAAAATGTTTTGATGCTGAAATTTATGTTTTGGTATAATATTGGTCTCCATTTGGTTTTAAATATGGGATTTTAGATGAATTTAATGTGCAACATTTGATTAATTTTCTTGAAATTGTTTTATGGAAATTATAAATGGTTTTTTGAGTTATGCAAAAGGTGAAAAGAAGGTGTAGATACTATTTTGAATGTGTGTGACCAGAAATGATATTTATATGTGAATATTGATTTTGGTAGCATGTGGTGACTATTTTAGCACAATACGGGAAACCCGGGTATCTAGGTGGGCTAACGTGTACTAGTACCCTAGTGAACGGAGGGGTTTTGACCATGGTTCACTTAGCAAGTCTGACATGGATAACACTAACAAAACTATAATGGAGATGATTGGAGACCACTAGGTTATGGGTATGATCCCTAATAGTGGCTCGTGCACGAGAATTAATTTCGTTATGGTTACTTTCACCGAGGTACGAGGTACTTGGGGCTCACAACAAACTAGTACCTAGGGGGGTTCCTACGCTTGGTGCTCGTGGCCTTTTTGGCATTTAAACTTTCTTTATGGTATTTAGGGATGTGAAAACCAGCAGCTTGAATGTTTTATTCAATTTCACTGATTCTTTATAGTTATCCCCATTTAAAGTTATTTTCTTTTCAAAGTTTCACTTTTAGAAATAAATGCCACTATTATCTATTTATAACTCTTGCAAGCCTTTTATTTTACAATGCCTATCACTTGAAATCCTTGGGTGATATCCTATTGGGCTTAGTCTCACACCATACTTACACCTTCGGGTGTAATTAGACTTGATCATGTTTGACACAGGCAAAGGAAAAGCCTTGGGCGATGGCGGTTCGGGTTGCTAGTTTCTCTCGATGGTGCGGTGTTGTGGAGACGACTTGTGGGTGATGACCACTTGTCGTGTGGAGTCTCATGGGCTGTTTGTTGCTACTTTTATGTACCTTTGGACCTCTTGTGTCTTGTTTAAACTCATATACTAAGTTCTGAATTTTTATTAATTCTTGTTTGGCATAATTTTTCAGATTTGGTTTGTTGTTTGTTTTTGGTTATCTTATGAACCCAAACTCGGGTAAATCGTTCCCAAATGAATGTTTATGTTACCCGGGCACTTTTTCCAGACCTTGGGGATGGGGAACGCCCTTTGGGTCTTGTCATGAGCCGGGTTTGGTGCTGGTTTGATGGAGACCAGATTCGGTTTGTGACATCAATGAACAGAAATTAAGGTAAAACCATCCCCTCAAGTCTAACTTTCTTTGTATGAAGTCTAAAACCAAATATAAAAAATTTAAATTTATTATAATTCTATAAAAGAACCATATTATTACATATAATTTCATGTATTATCCACTTATATCATTTCAATACCCTTTTATTAATTCTTCTCTATTAAAGCCTTCATTTTGAGTATTTGCTACTTCATTTTACTTATATGTTTTAGTTTGATAGTTGTAGTCCTTGTAGTATTATCATGATCACTCCATATATATAATTTTAATTATGATTTAAATATCATATATATAAATAATATACATATTTTTAACCATTCATATTAAGTGGTGATGAAAAATGAATAACATCACTTTGTGGAGATAGTAATATGTACATACACACCAGTGATGTTTCCACTTTTTGGCAGATGAAATTAAAGAAAATTATATGATAATTAAGATTTAAAGAATCATTATTATATCATAAATATATTATATCTTCATTAAATATATCATTTTTACCATATGGGTAAAGTTGAAATGATAAATAAATCACATCGCTTCGTAGAGGTGGTAGTCCACATGTACACACTAACGACACTATCGTTTACCATTGGATAAATGGGTAAGAAGGAAGATATGATATTATAATTTCATAAAAACAATTATTTCAAAAATTAAAAATATAAACATTAAACCAATAATAATAACCACCCATTAAATATGGTTATGGAAAAATGAATTGTATCACTACACGGAGGCGATAGTCTACATGTACACACAAAAGCTACCTTCATCTCCCATTTGATTGAGAAGATGTTGTAAATGGTTGTAAAATCGTCATTATAACATACAAATTTATTTATTGTATGGTATTAATCATTTTTTATTGATAAAACAAGTTTATATAAGTTTTAAGAGTAATTAAATTGAAAGATCTTGGTTAAGATTTATACCTCTTCTTTGAGAGACCACCTTTAGCTTATAGATTAATGCATAATGTATTTTTATTGGGGGAAGAAATAATGCTCTATGATTAATAGAAATATTATAAGAATTAATTTGATTGTTTATTTTAGGGAATAGTGGGCTCAAATGGTGTGAATAAGGAATGAGGATAGGTTCCCTTTTATAATTAGGGGAGAGACACACATGAAATTTCTTAAAGTATTTAAATTATATATGGTCAATCTCAAGGGAAAGTGGTTGAAAATGGAAAGGTATTGAAATTTATTATAAAATAAGGTCTAAATATCTTTATAAAATATTAATTTGATAGGGTTTTATGTAAACACAACCCTTATATATTTCCTTAACCCCCAAATAAACTCATTTTAACCTTAATCTTGGTAACAAAATTTTCCTCATTTTACAATTAACTTTGAAAAAACTCAATTTTAAACTATTATATTATATTAATTTAGATTATTTCAAATATTTAATCTATTTTACATTATTAAATTTCTATAAGTGGATGAATTTAACTTTAAATAATTACGCAACCCACAACAAAACCCCGTTTTAGAATAATGAATATTTAGGCATAAAAATATATTATTTACATTCCTTTCCATGTAAAAAAACATAAAATTAATGTTTAAAATATATTATTGAATATATAATCCATAAATTTTATTAAAACCATTAATAAATATATATTAATTGAATTTGGAAAGATAAAAACACATTGCGTGTATAAAAATTATTTTTAGAAAAATGCATTTTTAATCCCAAAAACAAACCTATACCAAAATAAAATATAATGATGATTATAATGTAATTAATTAAATTATTTATAATTAAATTTTAATATTTTAATTTAATATAAAATTGAATGAATACTATGGATTTTACATGAAAATAAATGATAGTTTTTACAAAAACTTTTATTTTCAATATTCACTAACAAATATAGATTTTTAGAAAAAACCTAAAAATATTTCACTAAGATAATATTGAAAAAATGATTTTAAAAAAATGATCCTCCATTTATAAAATAAAATTTCCTAAAAATTTTATAAATAATTTATAATTTATGGGTTTGTAAAAGGAAATAAAACTCATTTTTTAAGAAAACGCATATTTGAAGAAACAATTGATTTTACTAAAAATTGAGAACTTATTTATTATAAAATAGTCAATAAATTTTTATTATTAAAAAATTTGATAAATATTTTTACAATATATTTATTACTATTCAAACCTACCAATTTAATAGCTAGATTATAATGGTTTACTATATCACAACTCATGTAGAATCAAAGATACATGTAAAGAAAGATACCAAATACTTTATTTTATTTTAAAAAAAAATATTCTAAAATATTATGTTGTTACATTATCCCCCCCACACACACAAAAAAAATTTATCCCTTGAAATTTTTATTTAGTAATCAAAGGTTTAATATTTAAAAATACCTTTATTGAAAATCCAACTTGCACAACAAGACAACAAAACTTCCACTTAAAATTGGAAGTGAGAAACATAAAGGTTACCCAAAATAACACAAAATTGAGTTCCTAGATATGTAGAACATTATTAGACAATAGAAATATGGATATGTAGAAGAAAGATAATTCCTAATAACTATATATATTTATAAATAAAATGGGAATGAAAAAGTTAAGGACTATAAATCCAAAAATTATTAAGGGATGAAAATGGCCATAAACTCCTCAAAAAATTATAAAAAATAAAACATTTTCATTTTCATGATCATTTTCTATATAGTGGAGAAATTATTTTTCCATGAAATATGAGAAAATATACTTTATTTCTTCAAATACATAAATTTAATTTCATCATTTGGTTTTTTGTTTTAATTTGCATCCAAATCTTTTATTTCATATTCAAACAATATTAATTTTTTATGTATGATGCACTATAATTGTCATTTAATGGATCCTAATATCCATAAAATAATGGAAATTAATTCATTTTTTCTTTAAATATTTCCCAAAGATAAAATAGTTAACACAAGTTATCCAATATGTATAAAACATTATATGATAAAATACTATGTTAATCTATAAGACCTCAATAATAACATACAAAGTTAAACATAAATGATTCCATAAATAGTTAACCTTAAGACACCACCAAAATATGTCTAGCCAAATTTGTACTCAAAAGAAATTAGAAAAGTGACACAAAAGTTCCAAAATCAAGTTAACATAAGTCCCCAAAAAACATAAAGTATATCTTAACGTTATATACCAAACTTGTTAATATCTTGATCACATATTCTCTTAAAACATGATAAAACCCCGAATCACTATAAAACCTCAATTAAAACACATATACTACCAAAAAAATAACTCTATCCTTATTCCTTAAATAAAATAACAGACTACCAAATATATTTCATAAATCCAACAGTGTAATAAACTTCATCAAAGATAACATAAATAACATTGTCATGTAATCACTATTAAATTTCAATACCATTAATACTATCCAATTTACTTTATCAATATTTATCAACTCTTTATCCCAACTAAAAATTTATATCTTAACATCAGGATCATTTTAAGGATTATGTATACCTCAATAATCTATTTTCCAAAAATATAACCTGACCATTAAATAACTTTTCTAGGTAATCCATACCATTCATTGTATACTAGAATACCCTTAAAGAAAAAATATTATCAAACAATCCTTAAATGTTTCATGATTTTTATAACTATTATATCATTAATAAAACACTTCTACAATATAATTATCAAAAACCAATGCATAAAAACTTCAATTATTTCACTTTAATAATTTGCATATAATATTTCATTCTTTATTCTAGGAATTATCCCTTAGACTAGAGCATTATCTTAGATAATTCCCATGTTCCCCATATATAGGAAATTGAAATATATATGGTACCTTGAGATGTACTTTATTTTCCTCCATTGAACTCTTCATTTTTTTCCAACAATTACTTGCTCTGTGTTCTTATTTTCTACATATAAAACATCTTCCCATTACTTTGAGACATTTACCTAGGTGTTTACTCCCATATTCTCGACATGTTGGAATTCGAATCTTCTTTCCTCCATGATATTTGTAAAACTCCATTTTACCATATTTGGATCATTGAGAAACAATGCTATTTTTAAGTTGTTAAAAATGTATTAAGATAGATTTTTAGGAATAATCACACTTATTCACATTTAATCTCCCATTTAATTTGTTTTCTCGAGAAGACAATAATTACATCATCCATCACATTTAGTTCTAACATAATTCCTCATAGTTCCAAACATCAACTAAAACCAAAATCATAGTGTGATAAAAATTAATTATTAATCATATAATCATATAAAATTATTCATATGATCTCTAAATAATGATACCTTCTTTATAATCTATGACACCTTTGGTGTAGACTAGGCCATTCATGGTCATTATCTATCCAAATCCATCATAATGGTTCATAAATAAAATTTGAGTTAACCTAAGAATATCCACTGGGAGTGTCAAAAATTGTGTGCAGTAAGGGCCCACTCACCACACACTAGAATGATAGTTGACATATACTCAACCAACTCTTTTCGAGGATATTACCCCTAGATGAATTTGTGAAAAAACCACATCAACTTTTTATATCCAGAAAGGGATGTACTACTAGAAAACCACATAATCTCTACATTAAAAAAATGAGGATGTTATGATGTATTTAATATTATCTTAAGGGTTATAAATAATGTTTCCACATTATAGTTTCCAAAAGTTACTAAACATTTCTTTGATACCAATAATAGCAACCCCAACTTTTCATACATAATCACTATATCTTAATAGAAAAGTATTCATTAAATAAAAATATGATCCATTCCATAACAATAAAGTTTATGTGTATTTTAAAATTTGGATACATAAAAAACTACTAAATAAAAGATCTACATCATTTCCTATTTAGTTCTTCACAAACAGAACCCTTATTAGACATATCATACTTAGATCCTTTCTTTATAACCTGGGGAAGGGAAATATAAAAAGGGTGAGCTCAGATTCTAAGTAAGTTTAAGAAAAATAGTTATCAATAAATGATCATAAGAAAAGTATATGGGTATAATAACATGATATTAACAACATAAAATCATACCTTTTACCACAAAGATGATAATCATGAAACATGATATAACATTTTATCAATCAATGTACTTAGGAAATATGAGTATGGAATCATTAATAATAAATCACGAGCCATGAGGAAATATAATTAGCATAATAAAAATGTTTTTAAAATTAAATAAGAATATAAAATATTTTATTTGGATTAGGATCACTACCAAGACTATTATTGTGTATTGGGTTCACTCCACATTCCATCATTTCCTTAGTCAAGGTTCACTCCAAATATTATCTTATATGAAAAATTCCCTTACTAAATTGGGATCAATTCCCATTTCCATCCTTATTATCTCATTTTATATCCATATTTATATAATTCATTATATATATAATTATAATTCCATCAATAAAAAAATCAAAATCATGCATATTTGTGCGACAAGATCATAAAACAATACTCATATAATCAATTCATAACCTTTAGAAAAAATATGCATTTTATAAATATTTCATCATCATAATAATAAAACATCCATATAATGAATAAATATTATAACATTGGATCATATCCATACTAAATCACAAGAAAAATTGAAGGATTTTTGGTATAGATAAAAATACCTTCAAAAGATCACTAGAACATTTATTGAGAAAAATACCATTTTCCTATGAAATCACATATTTAGAATCTCAAAATTTCCAATAATATTAACAAAGACATTTTATTTGAAAATAAAAAATAAAAAATTATATTTTAATATTTAAATAAAACATTTTTCATGATTCCATGGAAAACTATTCATGCGGTGTATGTTAAAGCAACAATTCCTTTCACATTTTCTATAAAAAAAGTACCATTTTGAGAAAAAGATAAGAAAATTAATTTTAAATCATGGTAAGTAAATTTAAATATAGTTAAAATAACATTTAAATAACATTTTTGTAATTATATAAACATTATTGAAATTTTTTTAATGAAAATACATACATATAAGAAACGATTCCCAGTCGAAGAGAGAAATAAAGTCAGTTTTCCTATAAAAACATATCTTCAGTATCCTCAGTACTTAATGAGGGGGGGATTAAAACATGTAATCTAAAAAAAACTAGATGAAAATAAAATAAATAATATTTTTGAATGATATATCATATAATTTTATCGTTATAAAATCTTAATCATAATCAATCCCAATAAAAAATTAGATTGTAATAAAAAACCCTTACCATTGCAGTTACTTTTGATTCATAACCCCGATGAAAGAAATAAATTCAAATAAAACTTTAAATACCAGAAAATTAAGTATATTAATAATAAAACATATAAATTGTGTTTTAAATACATCTCATAGAATAAAATAGGCATACAAAATCAAACATGTTTCAATGAAACAAAACATCGACAAAGAACCCTTATGGATTTAGTAAAATTTCCAAAACAATTAATTCAAAGATTGAAAATAGTATTGTTATAGAAATCTATTAAACTAAATCATGAAGTATTCCAAAATAAATCTTTGTAATTATATAAAAAATAGAAATAATAAATTGGTGCATAACATTAAAACATGTCACAATAAAGAGAAATTGATATGGAACCCTTACCTCAAGTATATTTTTATTTATAAGCACTTAACATCATGTATAATAAATTTAAATTTATTATAATTATATTATAAAAATATATTAATATACATAATATCATATATTACCTAATTATTACATTTCAACACCCATTTATTAGCAATTGTATATTAAAGTAGTCATTTCAGGTGTTAACTTCTTCATTTTTTTAGGTATGTTTTAATTTGGAAGTTACAATACTTGCACATTGATCATGGTTAATCCATGTACATAATATTTATCTTCATATAAATATCATATATATTCATTATATATATATTTATAACCATTAAATTTAAATGGTGATGAAATATGAGTTACATCACTTCATGGAGATCGTAATTAGTGTATACACATAAGTGATGTTTCCACTTATAGTTTACAAATAGATAAGAAATTAAGAAGGTGGATATAATATTATATTTAAATAAGTATTATTATATCATAAATATCATATATAAACATTAAAAACATCATAATAACCTTCCATAAAATATATTTATGGAAAAATAATTGTATCATTATGTGAAGGCGGTAATCCACACGCACGCACGAGTGATACTTTAATCTCCCATTTGACTAAGAAGAGGTAGTAAATGGTTATTCCATCATCATAATAACATCTAATTATATTGATTATACTGTATTCATAGTTTTTTTATGTATTCAAAAATTTTAGAGAAGGTGTAAGAAGAAATAAAAATTAATGTTTTTGGTTAAGATATCTACCTATTCTTTGAGATACCTCCTTTGGATTACACCGTAAGCCTTGAAAGATTGATCTTAAGAAAATTAAAGGTGATATAAGATAAAGGAAATAATTATAGGAACTAGTTTGAGATTTTTTTCCAATATTTAAGGTTCTAATTGTGTAAATAAGGTAGGAGTAGAGGTTCCCTTTTATAAGTGATGAGAGGGACACACATGGAATTTCATAAAAGATTTCAATTATATAAGGTCCATTTTGTAAGAAATTGGATAATAATGGATAGTTATTAAAAGATATGATAATACACTGTTTAAATATATTCAAACAATAAGAATTAGACTGGTTTGGGTGGAAATCCTACCCTTATCTCTTGCTTTAACTCAATCTAAAATAGTTTTAACCTTGACCATAATATCAATTTTTTTCTATTTTTACTATTAACTATGAAAAAATTATGTTGAACCAATTAAATTATATTAATTATCATGATTATAAATATGAAATATATTTTACTAGATTCAATTTCTAAAAGTGGTAGTATTTAAATATAAAAAAATGTGCACCCCATAATGAAAACCCATTATAACTCTGATTGGTCCGAAGGCCTTTAGCATTTTTTATTTAATTTTCATTAATCCCATTTTAACTAGGTTGATAGGAAACCGTTAAACAGTACATAATACTAGTGGAATAAGTCTCAATACATTGGATAATGTCCCAAAGTCCGGACACACTAGAACTTCCCCTCCCTAGCATCTGCTTTGTTGATGGCGCCTAGCTCCCCACCTCACATGGATGATTTGCTAGCATTTACCTATGCAGAGTTAAATGGTTCCTGGTACCGATTGTGTAACACCCCGAGATTTTATGAAAAATATTCTTTTAATTTCATTAATGTCTTGTGTTGTATGCTACACCAAGATTACCTTGCGCTATACACAACACCGTATTAGCTTGCAGTATACACAACACTATTCTTGGATCGTGTTACACACATTTTTGATAATAGTTATTATATGCAACATTGAGTATATATATATATATATATATTCAACGTATAAATAAAATATGTTTGGATTCTGTTATACGAAACAACAAAGGATTCTTGCACAACACGCAACCCTGACTTGGCTTGCATTACATGCAATTGCGACCTTCCTCGATAGCGTGTGTTGTACGCAATACCGGGTTTTACTAAACAACGATATATTATTATAATATTATTATGAACTAGCAGTTATTAATAGTATTAACTAAAATTTTAATTTTATAACATTATTATTCATCTTACACATTTTCTAGAACATGGTATAAGAACAAAACAAATTTTTCGGGTAAAATAAGTATTTTTCCAAAAATGCAGTTTTGCCACCTTTTGATGGAACACCCACATTAAATATAGTTTTTGACATGTTTATAAGTTAAATTTGACAAAATAAAATTTTTCTTTGGAATCAAGAATTAAAAATTTACTTTGGATAAAATTTTCATATTATTCTGGTAACTTTCATATTTTGATGAATAGTAAAAACACGCTATATTTTAATTAAAAACAACTTTTTTCATTGCAATAATTTATATGGTTAAATTAAAATATTTAATGGTTTTAAAGTATAAATAGAATATATTTTTACCATTTAATATAATGTATGTAATTATCATTGATTTTACATTAAATTCGTAGGTTAAATCAATTCAATCTTTTACAATGTTTTAAAGAAAAACCCGTTTTCTTTCGACAACGGGATTAATTTTGATTTAATTTCTGCAACTTTTTTGTATTTAATTTGGAAAAATGGATTCCATATTTGGAATCATTTGGTCCAAATTATGTTAATAATCTACTTTTTATTTTTGGGAATTATGAATAGTAACTACGGTAAATTTTATTTACCACAGTTAAAGGTAAATCGGGTAATTAAGGGTAAATATAATATTATAAAATTATCCTAACACATGCCAAAATTATATTGGATGGCTAAAAGTAGACCCATATAACCTAAGGGTCGGATTAGATTCATTTTTTGTACTTTTTACCATGAAAATAATTTAATTATTATTAAAACGAAAGAAAGTGACAACATGTCACTCTCTTAAATCTTATAAGTATAATAATTTTAATTTAGTGATAAACATAATAAAACTTCAAACATTAATAGTCTCCAGAAATCTAATAAAATTATCTATATCATGATAATTTATTTAAAATTTTTAGGGATTAAATAATTTTCATTAATGGTGATACATTAATGATACAAAAATTATTTATTAAGTGGGAAATAAGTAATATAGTTTTTATTGAAATAATAATACCCATTAAAAGGCCCAAAAACCTGACCAAAACTTATTGGTAGTGTATATCTACACCTTAAGCATCCAATTACCTAATATATAACCGTTTGGAGCCTTATAAAAGTGATTATGACACTTATATTATTTTATTTTAAATGATGCCAAAGTTGTCACCTTCATAATTTAATAAATATAACAATTTAAATATTGTGATTTTAAGATGCTAAATTCGAGTAAAAGTATTATTGTAAAAGTTAATAGATTTATATTCATCATAGGATTTTATTTTTAATTTTTATGCAACAATTCGGTATATTAAATAATTATACAAAAATGTTGTAGTAATTATTTTATTAAGAGATAAATAAAATAAATGGTATTAAAAATAATAAAATAAATATTATATGAACTATTTAATGTTATACACTAATTTTATAGATACATATGACCTTTTATGAATCTATTAAAGCTTTTATTTTGAACATATCTTCTGTATATATTTTATTTAAATTCAAATAAATGAATAGTGTCAAAATTGACACTATTGTTATTTTATAAAAATAACATATTATAAAATTGTTTAAAAATCACAAATATATTTAAAAATTATAAATTTAAATTTATATGGTCTATAATGTTATAAAGTAAACAATTATGGAAAATTAACAACAAATAAGTAATTAGTTGTTATAATTTAAAATTTATAATTTTATTACCACAAATAAACTTAAATAGATTATATAAGGATAAATCAAAATGATAAGGTTTAAAATAAGGTCCAAACATGTATAAATTTGATTGGTTGATGAGATTACAACCCTATAGCATCTAATATTCGAATATGAGTCATTTTTTAAGGTTTTTAAGTGGGATTAGATTTATTATAAATTAATATTTTTAAGAATTCCAAAGGTGCCCCTCTCCTCCCTTATAAAAGGGCACCTCCTCCCTCTCTTCCACACACCACTTGGTTCCTTCAAGCTCGGCCAAAAACTGCACAATTCTATTCTCCATTTACCTAGAAACATCCTAGAGGTCCTGGTCTTCTTCAAAGAACAATTTTAGTGCCCTAAGAGCAGGTCTCAAAGAGGTGCTTCAAAGAAGAGGTAATTTCCGTTACCGATTCTTTCACCTTTATTTCTTCTTCCACTTCTTCTTCTTAGGTTGTTTCATTATGAAGTAATAACATCAGTATAACTCATATACGGATATGTTATTATAAGTATGAAACAACCCTATTTCACCATCTATCCATCCTACGGAAAATGAAATCACCGCGCGTGCGTACGTACGGAATACCGTCTCCACGCCGTGGTGTAATCTATTTTCCACAACCACCTTACTTGGATGGGTATAATGGTGTAAATAATAAATATATATGATTATTGTAAAGTTATATTGATTCTATAATAGTATACAGACACTCAAATAAAATTCCACGATCATGGGAACGATATCATCGCTCGTGCGTACGTACGGAATACCGTCTCCACGACGCGATGCGATTCATTCTCAATGATTAACCATTCATAAATGATTATAAAGTATATATAATAAGTAATCATGAAATATATGACATAATAATGATACTGGATTTATGTATATATATATGTATGTCATCCAATTAATTCCATTCAATTCAATGAGAAAACGAAAACAACGTACATGCGTACGTACGACCTACCGTCTCCATGAACGGTGTATTTCTTTCCATTTATCGATCTATTATATATATGTATATTCTGAATATATATTATATATAAATCATGTTTTACATTATGGAATTAATTAATCATGATCTAAGTAATCATATTAATAATTACAAGTCAAAACACAGACGACAAATGAAACGATTTTACCCAAAACGCTCATTAACATGGAATTTACAAAAGAACGGGTAATATAAAGTAATAAGTGAACCATATATGATATCATAACAATTAATATGATTCTGTAATAAGTCAATGACATTATTTAAATCATTATACAGGAGGTTCGGATACGTACGAAGCATATCAGACCTAAGGTAAGGGATAATTTTGCAAATCTAATTTTTATCCGAGATTGCTTATTCGTAAGTATTTACTGGGGTTATTTCTATCATCCATGTCCATGTTTTATAAAAGTGTTTTCATGTATGTTTAAAGTCCTTTTTACCCATTTTTGACTTTTACTATATGGTATGTAAGGAATATTTCTTTTGTTTATGTTACGAGTTACTTTTTGACTTTTCCGGCAAAAGTACAAAAAGAATATTTTTCTTTTAACTTATACGGCACGAATGGATTTTTACAGTTTTATAAAGCCATATTTTCATGAATATTCCTCCAAAAGATTTCATGACTATTTTCCACAAAATCTCTTTATTTTACACTTGCATGATGTTCTGTGAAAAGAAATTGATTTTGAAGAAGAAAGGATATTTTCCTCAAGAATTCATTACAAGTTTTTTTATCAAAACCATTTTCCATCTAAGATGAAATTATTTCATATGTGTATGTTTCAAGTGTAATGTCTTTATGATTGACATGGTTTCACTTTTCTTATTATTAAATGATATCCATTTCTTTTATATGGATTATGTGATGATGGAATGATGTTTATGAAACCCATTTTATTGGTTGGGTTATTATGAATGACGTATGTTTATTTTGTGGCACAAGTAAGAATGATTTCATTATGAGATGGGTGGGACCTATATCTCCCTCCAATGCATTGGGTAAAGATTTATATCTCATGAGATAGACATGGCTGGAACGTCAAGTTAAACTTGTTCAGTAATACAGGACTGGAACGTGGAGTGAACTCGATTCAGAAAGGGACTTTGTTCACTAAGATGGTATTGGTAGAAATGCCTTGGATACTATGGAAATCATATCATGTGCTAAATGGTTTCCACTATTACATGTTTTATTCCCATGCTATTTTATCATTCTTAATGTTTCTTTATGATCTATGCCTTACGTACTTCCATGTTTTATGTCATTTCTCAAGATTTTGATGTTTAAACATTATGTTTATGTTTTTAAGTTCAAATGTATATGGTATGTTTTATTTTATCCATGCTTACCCTTACTGAGAATTTGAGCTCACCCTTTTTATGTTTTCTTTTCCCCAGGATATAAAGAAAGGTTTTAGGTAAGAAAAAAAAGGGGAAGATCTTTATGGGAGATGTTGAAGATCTTTCACCATGATTAGAAGATTACGTTCCAAGTTTCCAAAGACACTAAACTATTACGGTCCTTGTGTGTCTGTTTTTGTTATGTATTAAGTATTCCGCTAAAGTAAGGTAATGTCCATGTACGTCAAGCTTCGGGTCTCTATAGTTGGTATCATAGGAAAGGTTTAGTCAACCTTTGGAAACTAGGATGCAAAAACGTTAGTGAGATCCCTAGAGATATTTTCTAAGGTATGTATGGGGATGTCCCTAAGGATAACTATACGTATAGGATACAGTCCTAGAACTACTGTAACAATCATAGAATTTAACCTAAGATGTTAGATATTGAGGATACTCCCATTTTACTATGTTGTTTTCCCTAGAATGATTTTTTCCTCTCACACTATTCTTTTTGGGTTCTAGAAAATGGCTGGAAACAAGAAGATTCACGATAATGGAGGATATGATAGACAATGGAATGATTTTCTTCATGAGAAATCAAATGAAACGGGATCTGGAATTCCAAACATTGTTATTATTCCTAATCAGAAATCTCATAATATGATCAATAATCTAAACTTTGGTAAGTTTCCCGACTCAGATAATAAGAGAAAGATGGAGTTTCATGATGATCATAGAGGAAAGAAAGTTCAATTTACCTCATGTAAATAATGTGGGAAGAGGCATCAGGGAGATTGTTTCAAAGGAACTGGAAGATGCTTTGGGTGTGGAAAAGAAGGACACAAATCCAGTAAGTGCAAAGGAAAAGGTTCATTTAATACCATGGACAAGGATAATGGTATTGCTACGACATCAACAACGATTAGATGTTTTAAATGTGGAATGTACGAGCATTATGCAGACCAATTAACAAACGGAAAATCTCATGAAGAGAATCAGCATGGTCATATGGGTAGTATTTATGTGGATGATGACGAGGAGACTACAAATGATATATGAGCTGAAATAAGTGTTGAAGCTCAGTCGGTTGTTTTAGAAGGTAGTGGAATGATTGTATGTTTATCGAGAGTTATGTTTTATAGTTAGTGGTACTATGGAATAAATAATCATCTAAGGATTGTTACACTATTGTTTTTCCTAAAAGTATTTGAAAGTATATGTTGAATGGTACCAGTAACCATGGAAGGTTATTCAGATATTTTTGTAAAGTAGATGATATGCGCATAATGAAGGAATAAGAAGATAATGAGATGTTTGATTGAATTCATGAGCTCATGATTGATATAAGGACTAAGTGATATCATGGTTTGAGTATATAGAATTTTGAGTATTTTGGTATGTAGAAAGTGTTAACTTTTAACTGCATTCATGTTTTCACTTAGGCTCAATGGGTATTCATTTTTCAAGAGAATAAATGATTAAGGCCTTCGAATGTTTGGAATGTGACCAACAAGACATATATTATGATATATGGGGATCAATGATGGTATTAAATCTCTGGTAATCGTTTTCACTATATTATGAGAGTGGACTGCAGTATTTTGGATAAGCCTAAAGATTGGAATGGATTATGTTGGACATAAGTTATTATTGTTTAAGGATAGATGTTTTTTCAATGATATTGATGGGATGTTATAGTAATATAGTTTTAGAAAAAGGACAACCTGCAGGACGGGCGACAGCCCATTGCGTCGGACAAGGCTGTGGGAATCGAACCCACAACCGAAGTGCGATTGGCCTTTATCGCCTACCACTGGCCTACATGAAGTCTCTGGTTAGTAAAAACTAGTTTTATTTTATTAAGCGGTATGATATATGAAGTATAAGTTCATTTTTGGAACCATATATAATTAATCTAACCATAAGATGTACTTATAACTTTTGCTAACCATTTTTTGAAAGAGATGGAATGACCCATTATTCTATCACATGATCTGCTAACACATCACGAATAACAAATTCAACTTCATTTATTTAAGGGATGAAGTGGAAATTGTTCAATTCATGAACAACAGTGAGATTGTACCAAAATCATGCAAGTATTTATTTTAATTCATCAACTTTAGGGAAATGATCTTGAAAACCAAAAATTTTGTCCTAGTTCCCTTATATCCGATGAATCAGATGGTACCTTATATCATCACAAATCAACGGCTTTGTGATTGTTGGCATTTTCATCGCCATATTCTCTACCACTCTCCATCAGAACTTGATGGTTAGATTTTTCTTCCATATCCATATTTTCACCTATGTTCTCCTACGTGGAAACCCAGTGATGAGTTAATTTGGGTAACCATTACATTTCATACTTTAGTTTTTAAATCCATGTTTTGGTATTCCTTTTTACGATGTGGGTTTCTATTAAACAAAATTTCGAGTAGTAAACCATTTATAACCCCGACGAATTTCGAGGGCGAAATTCATTTTAAGGGGGGTAGAATGTAACACCCCGAGATTTTATGTAAAATATTCTTTTAATTTCATTAATGTCTTGTGTTGTATGCTACACCAATATTACCTTGCGCTATACGAAACACTGTATTATCTTGCAGTATATGCAACACTATTCTTGGATCGTGTTACACACAATTTTGATAATAGTTATTCTATGCAACATTGAGTATATATATATATATATTCAATATATAAATGAAATATGGTTGGATTCTATTATACGAAACAACGAAGGATTATTGCACAACACGCAACCCTAACTTGGCTTGCATTACACGCAATCGTGACCTTCCTCGATAGCGTGTGTTGTACGCAATACCGGGTTTTACTAAACAACGATATATTATTATAATATTATTATGAACTAACCGTTATGAATAGTATTAACTAAATTTTGAATTTTATAACATTATTATTCATCTTACACATTTTCAAGAACATGGTATAAGAACAAAATAAATTTTTCGGGTAAAATAAGTATTTTTTTAAAAATGCAGTTTTGCCACCTTTGGATGGCACACCCACTTTAAATCTAGTTTTTGATATATTTATAAGTTAAATTTGACAAAATAAAATTCTTCTTTGGAATCAAGAAATAAAAATTCACTTTGGTTAAATTTTTCATATTATTCTGGTAACTTTCATATTTTGATGATTAATAATAACACACTATATTTTAATTAAAAACAACTTTTTTCATCGCAATAATTTATATGGTTAAATTATAATATTTAATGGTTTTAAAGTATAAATAGAATATATTTTTACCATTTAATATAATGCATGTCATTAGCATTTATTTTACATTAAATTCGTAGGTTAAATCAATTCAATCTTTTCCAATGTTTTAAAGAAAAACCCGTTTTCTTTCGACAATAGGATTAATTTTGATTTAATTTCTGCAACTTTTTTGTATTGAATTGGGAAAAATGGATTCCATATTTGGAATCAGTGGGTCCAAATTATTTTAATAAGCTACTTTTTATTTTTTGGAATTATGAATAGTAACTACGGTAAATTTTATTTACCATAGTTAAAGGTAAATCGGGTAATTAAGGGTGAATATAATATTATAAAATTACCCTAAGACATTCCAAAATTCTATTGGATGGCTAAAAGTAGACCCATATAACTTAAGGGTCAAATTAGATACATTTTTTGGACTTTTGACCATGAAAATAATTTAATTATTATTAAAACCAAAGAAAGTGACAACATGTCACTCTCTTAAATCTTATAAGTATAATAATTTTAATTTAGTGATAAACATCATAAAACATAGAACATGAATAGTCTCCAGAAATATAATAAAATTATATACATCATGATAATTTATTTAGAATTTTTAGGGATTAAATAATTGTCATTAATGGTGATACATTAATGATACAGAAATTATTTATTAAGTGGGAAATAAGTAATATAGTTTTTATTGAAATAATAATACCCATTAAAAGGCCCAAAAACCTGACAAAAAATTATTGGTAGTGTATATATACACCTTAAGCATCCAATTACCTAATATATAACCGTTTTAATCCTTATAAAAGTGATTATGATAGTTATATTTTTTAATTTTAAATGATGTCAAAGTTGTCACCTTCATAATTTAATAAATATAACAATTTAAATATTGTTATTTTAAGATGATAAATTTGAGTAAAAGTATTATTGTGAAATTTAATAGATTTATATTCATTATAAGATTTTATTTTTAATTTTTATGCAACAAATCAGTATATTAAATAATTATAAAAAATTTTTGTAGTAATTATTTTATTTAGAGATAAACCAAATAAATGGTTTTAAAAATAATAAAATAAATATTATATGAACTATTTAATGTGATCCTCTAATTTTATAGATACGTATGACCTTTTATGAATCTATTAAATATTTTAGTTCGAACATATCTTCTGTATATATTTTATTTAAATTCAAATAAATGAATAGTGTCAAAATTAATACTATTTTTATTTTATAAAAATAACATATTATAAAATTGTTTAAAAATCAAAAATATATTTAAAAATTAAAAATTTAAATTTATATGGTCTATAATGTTATAAAGTAAACAATTATGGAAAATTCACAACAAATAAGTAATTATTTGTTATAATTTAAAATTTAGAATTTTATTACCACAAATAAACTTAAATAGATTAAATAAGTATAAATCAAAATGATAAGGTTTAAAATAAGATCCAAACATGTCTAAATTTGATTGGTTGATGAGATTAAAACCCTATCTCATCTAATATTTGAATATGAGTCATTTTTGGAGGTTTTTAAGTGGGGTTAGATTTATTATAAATTAATATTTTTAAGAAATCCAAAGGTGCCCCTCTCCTCCTTTATAAAAGGGCACCTCCTCCCTCTCTTCCACACACCACTTTGATCCTTCAAGCTCGGCCAACCCCTACCCAATTCTCTTTTACACTTCCCTAGAAACATCCTAGAGGTCTTGTTCTTCTTCAAAGACCAATTTTAGTGCCCTAAGAGGAGGTCTCAAAGATGCGCTTCAAAGAAGAGGTAATTTCTGTTACCGATCCTTTCACCTTTATTTATTCTTCCACTTATTCTTCTTAGGTTGTTTAATTATGAAGTAATAACATCAGTATCACTCATATACTGATATGTTATTATAAGTATGAAAAAACCCTATTTCACCATCTATCCATCCTACGGAAAATGAAATCATCACGCATGCGTATGTATGGAATACCGTCTCCACGCCGTGGTGTAATCTATTTTCCACCACCACCTTACTTGGATGGGTATAATGGTGAAAATAATAACTATATATGATTATTCTAAAGTGATATTGATTCTTTAATATTATACATACACTCCAATAAAATTCCAGGATCATGGGAACGATATCATCGCTCGTGCGTACGTACGGAATACCGTCTCCACGACGCGATGAGATTCATTCTCAATGATTAACCATTCATAAATGATTATAAAGTATATATAATAAGTAATCATGAAATATATGACATAATAATGATACTAGATTTATGTATATATATGTATGTCATCCAATTAATTCCATTCAATTCAATGAGGAAACGAAAACAACGTTCATGCGTACGTACGGCCTACCGTCTCCATGAATGGTGTATTTCATTCCATTTATAGATCTATTATATATATGTATATTCTGAATATATATTATATATAAATCATGTTTTACATTCTTTATGTAAGTAATCATGATCTAAGTAATCATATTAATAATTACAAGTCAAAACACGGACGACAAATGAAACGGTTTTACCCAAAACGCTCTTTAACATGGAATTTACAAAAGAACAGGTAATATAAAGTCATAAGTGAACCATATATGATATCATAACAATTAATATGATTCTGTAATAAGTCAATAACATTATTTAAATCATTATACAGGAGTTTCGGATACGTACGAAGCATATCGTACCTAAGGTAAGGGATAATTTTGCAAATCTCATTTTTATCTGAGATTGCTTATTCGTAAGTATTTACTAGGGTTATTTCTATCATCCATGTCCATGTTTTATAAAAGTGTTTTCATGTATTTTTAAAGTCCTTTTTACCAATTTTTTACTTTTACTACATGGTATGTAAGGAATCTTTCTTTTGTTTACGTTACGAGGTACTTTTTGACTTTTCCGGCAAAAGTACGAAAAGAATGTTTTTCTTTTAACTTATACGGCACGAATGGATTTTTACGGTTTTATAAAGCCTTATTTTCATGAAGATTCATCCAAAATATTTCATGACTATTTTCAACAAAATATATTTCTTTTAAAATTGCATGACGTTTTGTGAAAAGAAATTGATTTTGAAGAAGAAAGGATATTTTCCTCAAGAATTCATTACAAGTGTTTTATCAAAACCATTTTCCATCTAAGATGAAATTATTTCATTTGTGTATGTTTAAAGTGTAATGTCTCTATGATTGACATGGTTTCACTTTTCTTTTTATGAAATGATATCCATTTCTTTTATATGGATTATGTGATGATGGGATGATGTTTATCAAACCCATTTTATTGTTGGGTTATTATGAATGATGTATGTTTATTTTGTAGCCCAAGTAAGAATGATTTCATTATGAGATGGGTGGGACCTATATCTCCCTCCAATGCATTGGGTAAAGATTTATATCTCATGATATAGACATGGATGGAACGACAAGTTAAACCGGTTCAGTAATACAGGACTGGAACGAGGAGTGAACTCGATTTAGAAAGGGACTTTGTTCAATAAGATGGTCTTGGCAGCAATGCCTTGGCTACTATGGAAATCATATCATGTGATAAATGGTTTCCACAATTACATGTTTTATTACCATGCTATGTTATCATTCTTAATGTTTCTTTATGATCTATTCCTTACGTACTTCCATGTTTTATGTCATTTCTCAAGCTTTTGATGTTTAAACATTATGTTCATGTTTTTAAGTTCAAATGTATATGGTATGTTTTATTTTATCCATGCTTACCCTTAATGAGCATTTGAGAACACCCTTTTTATTTTTTATTTTCCCCAGGATATAAAGAAAGGTTTTAGGTAAGAAAAAAAGGGGAAGATTTTTATGGGAGATGTTGAAGATCTTTCATCACGATTAGAAGATTACGTTCCAAGTTTCCAAAGACACTGAACTATTACGGTCCTTGTGTGTCTGTTTTTATTATGTATTAAGTATTCCGCTAAAGTAATGTAATGTCAATGTACTTCAAGCTTCGGGTCTCTACAGATTGTGGTTTCCACACTCTCTCATTTTTCTAATTATGTTAGTTCTTCTGGTTGCTATTACTGCTCTGAATAAAACACATTTCTGAAGGGTAAAATGATTTTACAGAAAATTTTGTACTTATTTATGATGAATTAATAAATAAATTTTCATTATTAAAAACCTTTATATGTATTTTTTCATAATTTGGTTATTACAACCCATAAATTCCAATTTAATGGCCTCACTAATAACATTTTTCTACATCACAGCTCATAAAGAGTCAAGGTTGCATATAAAGAAAGCTACCAAACACCAACATTTGTTTTTTAGAAAAATATATTCTAAATTATTAGGGTGTTAGAGTAATTAAAATAATAATCTAAGAAATATGAATATATGATCCTCAATATGTGTTATGAATTAGTAAATTATAATGGAATTATCCTAAAAAAATTAAGATGATACCAACAAAGAAGAATGCATTGAGGATTCCTCTACCCAACATACAACCTCCAAAAAAAATACATAAATAAGGTTTTTGAACCTAGAATTAGAGGAACACTCAAAACCTAGGAGCTTCTTATAATAATAAATTGTTAAAACCTTAGTGATCCTCAACCAAACAAAAAGGGAAAGGTTTGGATAGGTCTGTATCCCACCTAACAACATAAGAGGTTGGGCCTCTTTCTATCAAAGAAAGCATTTAATAATATGAAGTTGATATTGAGAAGCTCATGTCAATAAATATTGGAATACTCAAAGAAAATATTCTAATTGAGTTTAATTCCCAAACAGAGGCCAATGACTCTCATCTAGTACATAACCAACAGAGATGAACTTATCACCTAATAAGAACAATGTCCAACTATACAACAATATCTACATCCCTAAAATTAGTCTATCAAGATGTAGTGGTTGAATAATATCAAGACTCTACACTAGTATGGAATCAACCACCACCATTTCAATTGATTTACCCCAAGACTATTCAAATGGAATTTCAATAGTAGATATGGAAAAGTCAGTCATAACAAGTTTCACACACTTCTTCGACTAGGGAATCAACTTAGATGACATTTTCACTAAAAATAGTCAATTTCATTAATCCCCTTTCTGTTTACATGGAATATATGGAGGGGTGACATATTCTAGTGATTCTAAAAGGGAAAAAATATCTTAACTGGTTGGATGATACTCCTCTTCTATCTATTTTTTTAAACCCACCTTTTTTATCTTTAATGAAATTGGTGGTCCAAAGATACATCTAAAACACTTTGTGTCTTTATGTGGCACCATGATGGGAATGTTGGAAAAAAATAGGTGAAAAAGATTATATGTTTTATTTACATGATTGAAGTAGGAATATTTTTCTAGTATTGTAATATTATAGCCAGGGATATTACCAATAGGGAGGATATCCGCAAACAATTTCATTACAAATTCATCTTAGTGTTAAATAAACTAATCTTCCTAAACCTATCAAATTGAAAAAAATCAAAATAAATAGGGTTGTAGATTCCATCACCAGGTGAAAGGGATTGTCATATTTACTAAAAATACAGTTCCATCATGAGAATATTTTGGAGACATGAATATAAAATATATTTTTAGTTCTATAAACACACCTCATTCTACTAAAATATCATACTAAATTATAAGAGTTTTTGGAAGTTAGAAAAAAATAGAGGATGCCATATGATTCTCATAATCTATATCTTAACCAAAATCATCAAAATAATGAAAACAATATTGGTCGGTAGGAGACCACAATTTTAATTCTCGTGTTGGCACCCATATTGGATAAAAGATCTATTCTCATGCTAAATCACATAGTGAATACTTATGAATGAAAGAAACCACAAAAAATTATTCTTCATAAGGGAATGAAAGATCCAATCATTCAACATTTATTGGATAAAAATAATTAAACCCATTCTTTTTGTGAGTAAAATTCCCAGGGTACTTCGTCACAGATAAGGAAACTGGTCTCCTCAAACTACCAGAGTTCAACAACTTGATAAAGTTGGAAAAAATTGCCACACTGATTATAAAAAGTTCAATCATATATTGGGGAACAAAATACAAATTTTTTTCATCCTCATGGATAAAATATTAAATATAGTTGACTCTAGGAAATTCAAAATGGAAAAAACTTCAACAAAAGTGACACACATTTCTTATGTTCCATCATAATGATAAAGGGAATAGAAGGAAATCCCAAATTGATTAGTGTAAAAAAATTGAATTGCTGATAAGAAATCCATTTAATAGGAATGCACCAAACTTAGGGATCAAATAATTCACCAAGTTGAGATCCTAAATCCCCTGAAAATAGTTGATGTTACATCTTTATTGTCTTAGTCCTCCAAAGTTGAAAGAACCACAACTAATGAATCAAGTCCCAAAAGAAGTCATTATCATTGACTAATTCATTTTATCCCTTTTTGGTCTTCCTTCAACTATTGTTTGAAGGATATGAACCAGACAAAGAAATAGTAATTCCATCATATGAAGAGTCACAATATAGTTTTATTAACACTATCCACTTTAAAAATCCCTTCTCCAACAAAGAAGATATATATGAACCCAATTTCCTCACCTATAATCAGGTAGGATGGGTAGGAGGTCATAGAGGCTGATGAGTTTGAGGAATATTATATTGAGATAGATGCTGAAACGTAGGTACTAATTACAGTAAGGATTTATATTCTTTGGAAACTAAGGGAAAGTACTTATGTGGACCCAATAGGAACATTGAAGGGCGTGATTGGAGCTAATTATATTAGAAGATTGATTGAAAAACATGTAGTTTTGTGGTAAAAATTGGAATATAGGTTTGTTAATTAACATTACTGGCCTACTAAAAAATATCCCCAAATTTTAGCTAGATAATGAGACCACCAATGTAAGAGGCATCATCATCCAACCCCTATAATAAAGAGAAACCCCATGGTAAAAAGAGTAGGACCTTATCCTAAATGTATGAAAACTTGAAACATATGGAAGTTATTACCTATCAATATATATTCAAGATATATTTAATATCTCAATATAACTTATGAAATCCCATATCAAGTACCTATTAAACCCTTAAGAGTTTGAGGTTGATTTTTCTACAATGAAGATATACCATGAAAAGATTGGTTATACTAAATATCACATGGATATTTAATTCAAAAAATAAGATTGAGAGGTAGAAATAAAAGAGTTCATTTGGACTTTTTATATATATATATATAAATCTATGTTATATTGACATTTTATGTGATCTAATTGAAAATGGCTCTAGGATTAATTTTTTACCAGTCCAAACCCTCTACCTATTGAGTTATAATGAGTCTGACATGTCTTCCTATAACCTACCGATTTAACATCTTCCATGTTACTACTCCCAACAGTTTGGAAATGGAACCTATCAACCCATTGAATAAACTCCATTAAGACTACATGTTTTCTACCAATAAATTCAAGAAAACCATTATTTATTTGGGTGATAATAAAGTCATGGGAGTTAACATTTGAAGATTAAGGTATTTGATCAATATTTTATTATTTTATGACCCTATAAATTCCCCAGTAGAGAAGCTAACACATGCAGGGGAAAAGAAAATTATATCATCAATACAAAACAATATTACTCCTAATAATAAATAATTGAGTGTTTTTCTAACCAATGTTCAAACCACACAGTCGAGGATCAATGGTTAAATGGACTTTGACTGTCATAAAGGGAAGTATGCATGAAGCTTGGATATGTTTTCCCATGTATTAGAGATATCAATAGCATCAACTAAAACTTTTCATGATATAAAGGGGTGTGATCATAATAAATACAATCATTACCCCTCATAAAAATAACCTTTATCATGTTTATGATCAAAATATTCCATCGCTATATCATCCTTAGGATTTAATGATACCCCCTCATCACCTACAAGACCTAAAAACACCCCTACACCATCTCTAAAATTTAAAGATGACGGTATAAGTTAACCCTTGATGATAGTTGAAAGGAAGTGGAAAATATCCAAGATTAAAATGATAAGGATTCATAAATATTAGTACCTATAACACCTAAAAGAACCTCTATACCCTTTATAGGATATAGAAATGTCCCCATGTCATCTACTTAATCCTAAAATGACACCCCATATTCCGCTTCTTAAAACATTATGGTAGAAGAAGGAGAAGAAGAATAATATCTCAGATACACCCCTAAAACATTATAGGAGGGATTTTTAGCCACTAATTATGAGATTAGGAAAGTAAATCTATATATGAAGGAAAATCTATGACCCAAATTAATCACTAATGACCTGACTCCCTAGGAACAAAAGACATATATCTTCTTCTAGATGTAGCAGCAATACATTTTCACTTTGATCTATATAGAGATGTTCAAATTGGATCTTGATGTGTCCATTCATATTTATGGTCATCCATAAATTTAACAAGCCTATAAGATAGAGGCTAGGAGAATGAATACTACCCATGATGCTAAGGTGGAATCCATGGATTATAAGCTCATCAAATCTAACATCATTTGAGAAGTCAAATACCCAAAATATACCACCAATATTATCATTTTTAAGAAGAATAATGGGAATAACAAAGTTTTCATTGACTTTATGGATCTCAACTAGAACTTCCTCAAGAATGATTTATCCGTCTTGATCATATTTTTATTAATTGATGCAAGTATTGGATATCACACACTCTCATTTATAGATGGATATTCATGCTACAACTAGGTGTAGATGGCCCCCAAATAAAAGGAGGCCACAACTTTCATGGAACCTCAATGGGTATATTAATTTAAAGTAATTTCCTTTGACAAAATTAACATTGTACCCACATATCAATGTTTTATGTGCCACATCTTCAAGACCTTTCTTGGGAGGACTATGTAATTCTATGTTGATGACTTGGTAATCAAGTACTGATGGTGATGAAATCATCTCTATGATCTTGATATAATTTCTAACAAAATATTATAGAATATCATAAAGGCAAATCCCCTTAAATATGATTTTGGGGTAACCTTGAGGAAGACTCTTGGTTCTGTGGTATGCTACTATGACATTGAATTCGATCGTGAAAAAACGAAAGTGATTCTTGATATTTCCCCACCTAGAAATATCAAGGAGAAAAGGGGACTCTAGGGGAATCTTGCCTAAATTATGTTCTTTATATCTAACCTCATAGATAAGTATTTTCCCTTCACAAATTTTATGGATGAGGGGGTTACTTATTAGTGCAACCAAAACTCTTATAGTTTCTATTAGGACCTCAATAAATATATTCTATTCCCACTAGTGTTGATGCCACATGTACTTAAAATACCTATCATTTTATATACGGAATGATTGTAATGACCAGTCACTGCACTCCATGATCAAAGTAATGACATGAGAAAGGAGAATGGTCTCAGTTATCTTATCATTAAAATGATGGATTTCAAAACTTTATACTTTGATATTGAGAATAACTATTTGGTGTTGATCTTCTTGGTGAAAAAGACGAGGCAATACTTGTAGCACCATGAGGTCCACCTAGTCCCTCAAATCTACCCAATAAAATATATTTTTAGTCACATGAAGCTAATTGGGTGTCTGTAATATTGGGAAGTCCTTTTTCAGTGGGTTTTCATCTTGTTCTTATCTTAAAAGGTGACAAATGGGTATGAATTAATATAATTTCTTAAAAAAATCCTGTCCAAGATAAATCACTATTAAAAATGGAGTTTTCATTTGAATCGGTTTTCTCTATCTATGAGAATCCCCAAATAAGGGAAATGTATTTCTATAGTGCCTCTAAGAACCCCATAAATTTAATGATGGAAAACTTGAAGAATAACCGAATTTTCATGGGAATTGTTATCATATCCTTATAAAAAGTGGTGGTGCCTTAATCTTTATTTATAAAAAAGGATTCAAAAAAATGAATCAAATTACCAAGCCCAAATTTCAGTCTTAGAATTATCTCTTTAAATACTAATGGACTGTTTGAATAAAATTGGTGATTATTAATTAGTGATTGTGAAAATTAATGCTAAATATTACATTAAAAAGGAGTAATTAATCCATACACTTGATTACATCTGAGGGATGATAGAACAATTCCCCTCCGATAAAATATTATCTCATATTCCACATTTAAAAAACACACAAACTAATACATTGGATAATGTAGCAATAAACCTGATCAATCCAGACCAAGAAAAAAAACCATTCACATAACACACTAAAGACTGCTCCCTCCATTCATCAGTAATGATATTGATGAAATGAAAGATATAGACACCCACCCATATTATTGAGAGTCGATATACTCACTGATTAATACCGTAATTGTACAGATGTTCCCCATAACAGACTATCTTTAAAGTGTAATTATTTTATTAGATAAATCCAAGAAGAAGCATAACTTGTGGTAGTGAGCTAACTTTATCCTCTATGATATCCCATATTATCATAAATTCATATCTAAATGAGGATTTTATGGGGTCCTCCTCATATGTATTGAATGAGGAGAGACTTCCATTATTTTATAATAATTACATTTTGGAACTTGCAATGCTCATCAGTCAGGATCCAATCTCTCCCATCAAATCAAGATGTTTGGATACTGCTAGTCATTGATGACACAATATTTCATAGAGTTCATTAGAAAATTTCATGATTTCCAGATACATTTCCACTTCATTCATCAACCCCAAAATCAACAACATACCATCAAATATTCTTATACATTTTTTATATAGTTAATAGATATTATTGATCCATATCCTCTAGCTACATCTATGAAGTTAAATTATATCTTTACTAAAATTGAATTCTTTTCTAAATGGGCTAAGGCTATATCCCTCATGGTGGTCGACATAAAGCCCATCATCAATTTTTTGAATCAAAAAATCATTACTATATTTTGTATCACTAACATAATATTGATAAGAAAAAAACAAATTTTCTATTTCAGATTAAAAATGATATATCATGAATATAACTTCCATCCTAACCACTCATCCTTATAATATGCAATGGTTAATGGATATATAGTGGCTTTTAATAAAACACTATCTAGCATCCTTTTTAATAGGATACACAAGGACAATAAATCTTTAACTAAAAAACTCTTATAGTGTTTATGATCTTATCACACCACAATAAGTATTTAAATATAATAGACCCCATATTATATAGAATACATGACAATGGTAGTCCTACCCATTGAAGTCCATCTTCCTTCCCTTCATGTTGCCATTTTAAATTAGCTCTTCAAAGATGAACAGTTCTGGAAACATATTAATGAGTTGAAAAAAACTCTATAACATAATATTTCACACATGAAACAACATATAATTCCATTATAACACCATGAAAAGGGAATTAAATATGAAAGTTCATGTATTCTCATTTCTATAGGGGGAACATATACTAGATTTGAGAACCCCCATGAAACCTAAGAAGAATCAATTAAAAATTGAGATAATGTGATAAGGAACATATAATATAGATAAGTTACACTAAAATGGAGCCTAAACATTTATCAAAATGGATGAAAAAGATATCATATAAGCCACAAATTCTAGGATTATCAAAAATTACATTGTGTAATCTCATAGTGGGTTCACAATTTCCAAGTCACATGATGTAAAACTATATAACAACACCCTAACTTCATAATGTAATAGTACATGATAATATCCTACTAGAATTATTTTAAAGTATGTGGTATAAAATTCCCAAATGTATTATATTAATCTATGGTCCATTGCATCCAATACACATGATGATAAACTAGTTGAAATATGTCTTTATCGTATGACCCTAAATTTAGAAACTAGTAATCACCCTTATCATTCTCTCTCATGCGATATGAGTATTTTTCAGACTATCCCTTATTTATTACATTGATCATGACTCATATGAGCTAATAATCTCTGCAATATTTTTTTTATTAGAGTAATTTAGATACTTAATGTGGGTAGCAACATCTTGTCGCATGATTCTAAACTACATGACATTGATTCCATCCTCTAGTACTTTAAAATACTCAGGGTAAGTGGTTTTATATGGCCTCATAACACTAAAGGATATATTGATCTATATAAGGATCACAATATAATAACTACATGTTGATTGATTCTTATTCCTTTAGGATACATAGTGATGTTGGAATCCTCTATCCTTGGCCCAACAATAGATTTTATTCACACTAGATGTTCCCTAGTGGTGAAAATTTTTCTAATTTAAGTCAGGTTTCATTTTTTATTCTCAAATTAGGGAAAAAATATTTCATCACACTTCTCACATACATAATCCAAATATATACAAAGGGACTCATAAGGGTAATGTGTTTATTTATTTCTAATGTTTTAGGATGCATAGTAACACATGGATCCCCTATCCTAGGACCAACCACAAATTCACTTTAATTTGAATCCCCTAACACAATAGATAGATCCATATAAGAGTTACTGGTGAATTATTTATTAATATTAATTAGTTTCCACTGAGAAATAAAATCTTGAATATACCGCATCCTCACTGTAGTTTGTTAAACTGTATATCCAAGGTCCTGGTTGAAATACCCTAAACTATAATACCTTTTTCCTATACACATGACATTAAACTACATAAAATAATTTCAATTATACATAAACTTATTAATTTCATGGTTTGGTCTTTTGTTGAGACCCATTCCCCTTACATGAGAACTAAATCTATGTAATAAATCTTACCACATTTACCCATCTGCACTAAGATAAAATCCCCCCACATATATCAAACATATGTGGGGATTTATTCATGAGGATTTAGGATACACAAGAATTCTCTAATATCTTATCCTAGGCCCATTCAAAAAAAAATCTAGTATTAGACCACCAATTGGTTTATGGTCTCATCCTTCATATCGGGTCTTATTGTATTAAACTCTACACTTAGACAATATATCATTTTTACATTAAAACTATGTATAGATTGATTCATTATGTTTCACAATATATAGTGAAAAAAATAACTTGGACTAGTCCTAACCATAAATATTAACCAAATCCATGATCTGTAATGATTTTCAAGTCCCTCAATTCATATTGGGTTTTCCTCAATAGGCTCAGCTCTGAGACATATCCATATTGTTTTGTACACAATTAATACCAATAAAAGTCCCCTAATATGTGATTGTGAATCCATAAACAAGATTACCTTGTTTCATTTTTTCATATTCATATGACCTTAAACTACATGATATCTAGGTTCTATCTATATGAATATAAACTATATATCACACAATCCTTGTCATATAATGATAAACTACATGACATGTGGTCTACCCTGCAAGACCTTAAAATTAATAGAGTATCCTACCTCATACGGAAAATATTTCTTGTATGAAATCCAGGTCTATGTTAGAACCTTTTTGGTGAATGGATCTTTATCCATGAATCCATTTTTAAATAGAAAATACTTCTATGTTTGAGTAATATTTATATAGGGGCCTCTAGCATAAAATACTTTATACAGGAACCTACTCTAAAAAAGAATTCCTCCATCTAAAATATATTTCCTAAACTAGAATCTATCCTTCTTTTAGGGACATCACAACTATAGTTTCATTAAGTTATCTCAATTTCATGGTCTACCAAAACAATGACCATAATAATTCCTCCAAGTAAAAAATTCTATGTTTGGCTAGATTCCCATGTTATAGGATGCATAATGACACCCAAAATTCTTATTCCAAGTCCATCTTAAAATCCCAATGGTTTTACCATTGGTGATCACAATCTTACTTATATGGTTTATGTTTTTTGTGATCACATAACATTAAGGTGAAACCACTCAATCATTTCTCTACACATAAGATAAATATTTGATGATCTACTATTAGATCTACATGTGGGGTTCACAAAGGTTCATTCTACATGACATTAAACTACTTTTCCCTGGTCCACATCATATGACCTTAAACTAAAGATAACATGTATCCTTTTCACATGTTGTTAAACTACATGATAGGAAACTTACCATTTATAACATCTTATACTATTTGGTATACTCTTTTGGTGACACCTTTTTCTATTACATGAGAGAAAAATATGTATAGGATTTCACAATACATGTTTTCCCCATCCATTAATATAAACAACACAAAATGCCACCTTTTTATAATATATTGAACTAAATATGGAATCCATTATGTGAAATATCTGTCTAGGTTGCATAGTGATGATTAGATCTTCTTTAATAGGCCCAACCACAAGTTCTAATCAAACCTAACGTTATACCAGTTCCTTGAATTTCAATTAGGGGTATGCTTCCCTATTAAACACTAAAATAGGGCTATATTGTTTATCACTCAATCTAGACTTGTGAATTTTCCACCTATATAGAGGTCATATGTAGGTCCTCATCATATGTTCCTATAATATAAAAAAATGTGTCCTTGTTTCCTGACAATAAAATGTATGATGTGAGGTCCACCTTATATGACCATAAACTACTTAACGTTCTTTATTCTTTGTGACCTATCCTCTATGTATAATCCAGATGAATGAGATGGACTTATAATATGTCTACATATCCATAAAACTATAATAAAAGAAAATACCCCTTACCTTCTATAGGTTCATCATTAAGGTGGAGATACTCTTTTTTATTTTACACACGAGTCAGATCTATATGAAATTTCCTCATATAGAGACCCTCATCGTATAACCGTAAACTATGGAATACCTCTATCCTAGCATCAGTATAACAAAACATATGGAATATTTTACATCCTCCAAGACATTAAATGGATTGATCTATTCCATGTGACCCGATTTCCCAACATTATATCCATGTCCATGTAAGATTACATGGAATATGTGGCCCTAAACTAGCAGAAAATTACCCTTTATTCCTAAAAATCTAAGTGTTTGGGATCCCAATATCTAAGTTTTTCTATGCATCAAAATAGTTCCCAATTCATAGTCACGAAGCATAATCATTTTTCAATATCATTCCAATATACTAGTGAAAGATCTATCCCTTGTTAGAACTATTAATGACTTGATTATTATCATTTCTAGATACATATTGAAATTTTATCCATGTATTCCTATCTTAACCACATTTCATCCTCCATTTTCACCCATCTTTAAATATTCATAACATACCAACTAGGTTCAGAACTAAAATTACCCTTTTAACTTTTGAATGATTCTTTTATACCAATCACACTTCATTCATTATGTATTTTAATCATAAAAAACCTTGTATAGATGTTGGTAAAGATCGTATTCGAATCTGAGGGAAACCTATGTTTGGTAATTATTATCGATTTCTTCATATCTAAACCTGCCAACCAGAGGCACATTTTTTCTTGAGGATAAGGTCATTTAATCTCTATAAAACTATGATAATAATTAAGTGGAACTTTTAATTTGAATTTTTGTTAGTGGACATCCTTGGAATAATTATTATATCTAATATTTTTGACTCAAATACATATATTAATGATTTATATATTTTTAATTTCCTTTTTGAAGGTGTTGGTATACTCTTAACCTTTGAACCCCATTTAGGTTGTCATATTTCACCCTTGACATATTATTAAAGAACTATAACCTTAAACATTATACACCTTTCCCCAAAGTTTTCTACATTAGTAGGTCTACAATAGTAGTATTGTGATCTCATTAATGTTGGGTTGACCTTTAACCTACCACTAGGTAGACTGCCTCATTGGTTGGTCAAACCTATATATCCTCATACTCCTTTGATTATTGATCAAATATATATGATATTAAAATTTAATCCTTAAGGATTCAAATTTCAGGACCTAAAAATACAAATAAAAATAAATGAAAATGTTTAAAGGGTTAAAAACCACAAATGAAATAATAGGGAAAAGTTATGTCTCTAATCACTAAGAAATTTTATCTCATGGATTGGGAAAATTTTAAAGTGTAAGTTGAAAAGATATAATGATTGTGGGACTCAATATACAACCCTAAGAAGTGTTTATTCATGCTCACTAGACCCATCAGTCTTATAAAAAGTTCAATAAATTTCATGTCATATCTATTCATCCCATTTATGTGTTATGTACATGGTTTCATAACTTATAGAGCGCCCAAATTCTTTTTTAATTCTTTTCTCTTCATATTTATACTCCATTCCTCCATTATTTTAATATTCATGATTCCTTTATAGCTATTAATAATGAGTGCAATCAGATCAAAGGGAAAAAATTATTTTTTATGATCATTGGTCCCACCATAATTTACCCTACCAACTAGAGGAATATTTCAACCTAAGGGAAAGGACCACTTATCTCCATACACCCTGATAGCATCACAGTAGAACACATCATTTAAATGTGGTCAATTCCTATCACTTGCAAACTTGTATATATCATTATACCTCCATTCAAATGCTTTGACTTATGATTTACCAAAATCACAATCCAACTTTTAAAACTAGATATAACCTCTATGTTACACCCTCATACATCATACTCATTTTTTATGTTTGAATTTGACTTCCTTTTCTTGAACCATACAACATTTCTTATCATGTGATGATAATATTCACAATGTGTAGTTTGGATTGAAAGACCTTGAACTACCTAAGGAAATATAACTAAAACTTTTGAATTTTAAATCATGTAAATGAGATCCTAGCTAAAATTTAGTTATCCATTAACTTGATATGAACCTTGCATGACTTGGGAATAATTGATATTTGAAAATAAAATCTTTAAAATTTATTAGGTTAAAACCCCATAAATAGTGACCTAAGAAAAATTTGAGTTCCTTCCCACTATATCTTCCTCGTATGATACTTTGGGAAAAGTTATGGATATAAAATAAGAGATGTGGAGGCTCAGGGGGTTATAACCTATGGCCAAAAAAGGTTGATTCATGCTCACTAAGTGCCCTAGAATCAGAAGAAATTAGATCATTTTCTTGATCCATTTTTAATGTAATCTATATGATCCATGTAAAATTCAAAGTACTTATTATGATGGGTAATTTTATCCTCCATATGAATGAACCAACCTAGAATATAGTGCTGGTACATGTGCTCCCATACTCGACAAGTCTATATCCATCGAAGAGAACATGCCTAAGAGGGAATCATATTTTGTATCCAAGTGAGCTAACCTTAGTCTTCAGTAATGGTTCATATGCTACTATATCTATCTCATCTACAGTTTCATAAGTACACATGCTTGGGGGATACTAAGTTATATTCCCCTATATATCAAGATTCTACCTAGTGTATGGTGATGGTATATATACCTCCATATTTATTCCACTTATACTTATATAAAGGGATGTTCCTTAAAGATAATGGATTACTTAATATTTCATCAGCGACTCAATTCATTTCAGATCTTGATTCATAGTGTTTAATAAGGATTTATTTATCTTAATATTACTCCTCATCAATCCTATAGATTATTATGGATCATTAGTTGAGATGACATGAAATATTGACTATAATTCAAACAAACTTCTTCTCATTTATTGATAGGAAATAGAAAGTATATTATCCATAAATCAGTGAATCTATTTTTAAAGGATGGTAAAATAAAAAAAATTCACTAATTAGGCTTAGAGTTAATTAATTTATCTCATTAAGTCGTCAATTTGGTTCAATATCATAGCTATCTAAATATTGTTAGAATCCTCATTGATGTGTAGATCTTTCACTATAGTAGCAGAACCTGGCCCATTAGTCTTTGAATCCTCCAGAAGCCTCCAGTGATTTCCAAACACTTCTTCCCCCATGTGTGTCTGCTAAAAAAATAAATCCAGTAAAGATTCTATTTCATCATACAATCGTTATTACAGAATCACAACCTCTTTATAGTAAGGACTTTTAGAAAGTGTTTCTACTAAAAGTCTAGATGAGTATGCTAATTTCTCTACCAGTTGGGAGTCTCTCTTCAACTTCTACACCTAAAGGATCTCTTTTAAAAAAGTATAGGTAATTAAGTAATTTAGACCCCCACATCCAAAAATCCTAAAAATATGGTGAACCAGGTGTAACATTTTTCATAGATCCTCAATAGGGGTACCATTAATTTGTTTCTATATTCTCTCTCATTCATGTTGTCAAGAGATAAGTTTTATGTCTTGGTACTCGTAGACAAGATCATAGTTTCTCAAAAATGGTGGGACATATATTTAGACAGTATCATATAGATAAATCATTAGTTCATCCTATTTTAAGATTTATTTAACTATTGTAGCCTCAGCCTTTGAGTGCTTTAGAGAAGGGAGAATGGGAACAAAAGCCTCTATTATTGGAACATCCACTATTGGTGGAAGTGTTACAAGTGATATAAGAGGTAAATATTTGTCAGTGGGTTATAAATCCACTAGAAAGTGATACATATTCTCACATGTCTTTGTTTAAGAAGCATAAAATTTGATTGGTATCTCCCCATCTAAAAAAACCACAAGAGCATCTCTCCTGGTAGATGTATCCTCGTTATTTGATGAAAAGGACTCAATAAACAATATGTTCTCATCTATTGGTACCATGGGAGAATTATCACATCTCATTATAGCTTGACAACCTGTCGAGTCTTGACCATATTCTATAATGGAAACCACATCAGTTTATTGAGAAACAATGTTCAATTGAGGTAGATCAATAGCGGAAGACTCGTGGCTGGATTCAGGAGGGTTTACTGCTACCATTATTGGTTCACTTAGGTATACATAGGAATAGGTGAGAATATTATAATTTCCAAAAAGTGAGAAATTTTTGTTATATTCTTTGAAGATAAATTTTTATAATTTGGTAGTCTAGAAATAACAAGTAATTTGAGGAAATGATTGGGAAAATAAAATATGACTTATGCCAATCAGGATCCTTTTTAAACTCCATGATTCATCTAAGGATGAGTGGGTGTCTACTTATAAGAAAATATCAACCGTTATATTTGTATCCTCAAAAATCATGATAATCCATTTTATGAAATGTTACACAAGTCAGCATGGTGACTTGAAATCCAACCATCATACTTAATGAATATACTTGGGTTATCTAACAAAGTATTATCAGAAAAAACTAGAGTGGATGTTGCTGATAGTACCAATACTTCATTTGAAGTTAGTCTTTCAATAGGATGAGGTATTATACCTTGAGCTTCCCCTATGGTAGCCTTTGGGCCTACCTCAAAAGGTGAACTCTCATATTAATGAGATTCTGATTAAAGGATCATGATATTAATACTCAAATAAATACATACAATGTGTAAGTTGAGTATAAACTCAAAAATTAACCTCCATTTATAATTAAAATATACTTTTATATAATTTAGGCATTCCACTAACTTCTGATCTCACTCAATGAGGTATTTGGTCAATATATTTGAGGATAAGAAAACATATTTGGAAAAAGGAAAGGTTCATTTATCCCCAACATTTCCTGTATCATTTTTTGCTCAGAAAACATCTCCTCTTCCAGATAGTTGGTATAACATGAAACTCATATTAGTCTACCATGAAATATATACTATTGATATGTTATGGTAATATCCATCATCTCTAATCTCTCTAAGAAATATGCAATATTAGATTATTACAAGTGATTCAAAAATAAGTTACAATCTCTTTAAAGAGAAATTGGTGGCTTACATATTTAGAGTTGACATATTTTCCACCTTAATTGTCATGGTATTGGTTGATAAATCTTTTAAGGGTTCCCTAATTTTCCATGTCCCACTCCTACCTGGTAGTGGGGACCTCTTTATCAGTGGAAAATGATAGTATCTCCAGCTCTCTAATATTTTGTTGGGCCTTAATCAAATTATTCTTAAGGTTAAAGCATAAAGTTGCCCTTATATTTTCAAGTTGGGTAAGGTGAAAAAATCATTAAAGGGTAGCCCATATATCATATAAATTTTCAATTATAGGTCCATTAACCTAGAATTGTGAGGATATAGGATATATAATGTTTAATGGAGCATTATTCATCCCCTTCTTATGCCTCAAAGAAGGCTTGGGATCCTTTGACTTTTGTTGCTTCTTTGGCCTTTCATTTTCAAAAGGATAACTACTTCATAGTCTCTAGCTCGATCTACTAGTTTTTAATTATGAATGTAAATTATATTAAGTATGAAATTTACTAGAGTTAAATGGTAGAGGTTAATAAAAAAGATCATAAGGAACAAACTCCTCTCTAGTAACACACTTCATATAGGTTATCCTAATAACCATCTTCCATTATTTCAGATACAAGGATACATGTATTTTAAAGATACTTGTTTCTGGTTTTCTATTTAAATAAGATTATATCCAAAATTTATCATACCTAGTTGCAATCCCAATGGGGGAATCTAATGAGGGTAGTATTATTCTGACTTTAGTATTCCCTTGTTATTTCATTGACCATAGATTATATACCTCCATGGGGTGTTTCTCCTACTAGATTTCTACCAATAGAACTACCACCTTATTATAAATTCACTAGAAATGACGTGAAAATCAGAAAGATCCTTAGGATTTATAGATATTATCTCATTCAGTCAAAGTGAAAAAATAAAACCCATTATAGAAACCAAGTATAGTTGATCCTAATATTCACTATTACCATAATTTATTATTAGGTAGGTGTGAGGATCCACATAAGGGAAGAATTTAACCTCAAAATACACATTCTATAGTTGAAGTACCATATCACTATTTAATGATATTAAAATAATGCCCGATACATATTGGATAAACTATCTCAATCCACACCATGGGATCCAAACATCATTGAGGAGATTATATGCATTAAACTATACTGCTACCCAACCCCATAACACATAAAAGAGACCCCAAATGTGAAAGGATACATTTTATTTATAAATGTGTGATAGAAAATAATGTATTATTTCTATAACTGGTACTGCAAAGAAAATTGATTTCCCCTACACAATTTCAACTAACGCCCAATTATGATCAACCATACTCTATTACGAGAGTCATGAACAGAAAGTAGATATCTACTCAAACACATGGAAATGAATATTTCTAATCAATTTTGAGGAATAATTTCAAGGATAAAATCATAACCCCACTCCTCATAGTATAATTTCTCAAACTATAGTTAGTATGTACCTAGAGTACTATCTTCAACATGTCGAGGAACCCTATTGGTTGTCTTGAACTTAGAAAATTTACTTAAGAAACCAATAATATGATTATTTATGCCTCAAACTCAATGTATGTCTGTGGATATGGCTCTTTCCCTATGAGGTTTATGACCTTTATTAAAATATCATGGGGGAAACAAGGGTGTTCGTTGAATGTCCCACCGAGTAGCCATTGGTGGAAAGAATTTTTCATACATAACTGTAAGAATTGGATCCCTAGAAGTATTTTATATGCCCCATAAGTAGATTCCCACAACTATTTTGACTAGATAGAATATGTTTCTGTCTAGACACCAATGACTAAAAAGATTAAGAATAAGGTTGGTATTATTATAGAGATGATTTTGAGAGACCAAATAGCTTTGTAAATCACAACATCTATCAGTGGGCCAATCAAGAAGAACCCCAAGTTAACCCCAAACCGCTCACTTAAGATTACCTGTGACATCCCTGAGGTATATTCAAAATTGACCCAGGGTGGATACTGTTGATTCAATAAGGTTTTCCTTATGACTTATCCATTCCTTTTTGTTTTGAAAATCACAAACACCTTATCTTTAAAGAAAATTGCTTTTATAAGGAAAATTTCTTTTATAAGGAAAATTTCTTTTATAAGGAAAGTTTCTTTTATAAGGAAGATCGCTTTTGTAAGAAAAATTATCCTTATCATATTTTCATTATCTATATCCATATATTTCTTAAGTATAAGAATCAGTTTCATTTCTATATTCTCAGAATTGTTTAAAACTTTGATATGAAGCATTCTGTTTTAGGCTTCGAATTCTGGATGAGAACAGTAATGAAGTTCTACTCCGAATTCTGGATACGAACTTTAATAAAGTTCCAATCCGAATTCTGGATACAAACTCTCATGAAGTTCGACACCGAAATCTAATGACGAATCCTGATTACAAATTCTCATTACGAATTCTAATGACGAATTTTCATTCCGAATTCTCATTTAGAATTCACCTATTAAACAGAAACTGATCATATTTGCTTTATACACTCAGAATTTATTTAGACTCAAAATCTTCACTCCAAACTTTCATTTTTCTTACACTTTTAGAATTTTTCTACTCTTTGAAATTCTGTTTACACTCTGAACCTTCACTCCGAACTTTTGTGTTAGACTTAAAACGATGTCGTACATTCTGTTACATTTGTTTTGTTATAAAATGATGTCATCTATTCTGTTATAAACTAACCGTTGGTTAAGTTACACGTGTACAAGTCCCTCCAATTTTTAAGGAAAATATGACCGCTGGAAAGGAGGCCGACCTTGCCTATAAATAAGATCTCATTTTAAAGAGCTCAACAATGACATAGAAGTTGATTGATCTAGAGACCACACGCTGCTAAGGTGATTTCTAGAGAGAGAAAGCTTTTCAAGCCTTGTGCGTACTGAACCGCTCATTCAGTTTTTCTTCGTGCGACTCCGAATGTTGGTGATTACATTCGAGGACTTTCGGGGATAGGAAGATAGAGGTGCTGACTACCTTAAAGTTCGAGGGCTTCCTTGCTGAGGAAGACAGAGGTTTCCAACTACCTTAAAGTTGAGGGCTTGTGGGGATAGCAAGACAAGGACTCCGATCTTTGTATTGAGGGCTTACCCTGGTGTGGGTAAGACAGAATTGATTGAAAGTATAAATCAAGGGTCCTTTTTCCAAGGTTGTTGGATACCCTTCTCTTTGGGTTAAAAGACTTATATCTTGTTACTTATAGTTTTACTACTTGTTTGTTTTCCGCTGCATATTGTATTGTAAGGAAAGTATAACTTTTATATACTTCCTTACTTGTACTATGTTTCATTTAGATTTTAAATGCTTTAAGGTAGAATCTCATATTGTAATCTTTAGTTATGTTTCAATTTCCGGATCTATATTTCCAGAACCTATTTTCGGAATCTCTTTACAGTTTTAAGCAAGTACATAGGACTTGAAGTTTATAACTTCATTTCTTATTCCATGTTTTCAATTGGTGTTAGAGGTGTTGTGAATTTGCTTAGGTTAACTTTGTTAAACTTAGATCTTTCCTTATCTAAGGAAAACTTTGTTATCCGTAACCAAATTTAAAGGTTCCAAATGAATTTTTAAAGTATACAATTGACCCCCCTATTGTATATTGAGCATCTACATCATTATTTCGATCCTACAGCTACAAGAACCAAGGGTAGAAATGAGATAAAAATGGAATTATATTTTCAAATATAAATGAACTAAAAAGGGTATGGATGTTAGGAGACCACATGGTTTACTCTTAACCATTCACACAAACTCTAAAATAATTGATAGAATCAAAAACCCAATATTTTGATCTTGAACACCCAAAACATGAGGGAAAATACAAATAAAAAATGATAAACCAAAATAAAGGAGAAAAATAAAAATCGGGGTGTGACAATTCACCGAACCAAAATGATTTCTTCCATGAGAAAGCCTCAACATTTACCATTGATCGAGTAAAAGACAAAGTTTTACACACTAACATGACTCTAATCCTTAAATTAAGAACACCTTGAGAACCACTTGAAAAGAACATACATTATCACTTAAACAAACCATTAGACTAAACCCCCTTTTTGATGGATGAAAAAATTTCAATCCATAAGTCAATCAACTTACCATTACCAAAACTATCAGGCCTATTACAAGAGCCCAATGTTTATCAAAGGTGAAAGAAACTAAAGGATAGAATACCTATGAAGATAGAGGATAACCACAAGACACATTACCAAGTGATAAAATGAAAATTACTTGGTAGGAATGGGGTCTTCTTTTATCTGATACTGAAGGATAGGGTGGAATCCATACCATATTAGGATTCTATCCATATTCCCAACACACACCACCTTTCAACACCAAGCTAAAAATCCATAATAATCACATAAAATCCAAGAAAGAACTATGTGATAGGAATGAGACATATAATGAAACATTCTTTCTCTCCAAGAAGGAAAAATAAAAAACTTCTCAAAAGGCACATCCATTAAAATAAATACTCTCAAAATATACACAACATCCTATCTCACCCCAAAAAAATGGAAACACCACAAGACACAACCATCTAAAAAAATAAAATTTATGTTAAAACAGTGAAACAAAACTCCCACCACGTTCAGCAAATTTAACTAACTAATTCTGTAAGGGATTATATTTGGATCCACTATTCTATCAAGCGATACCCATAAATGTTTTTTGAAGATACTATTATGTCATGCTCAGCTTCAAGACACATTCCCATCACTTTATTGGAATTACATTCACTGATTCCATAGAATGTAGGGTTATTAGTTACCTTGAGATCACCTTATATCAAAGCTTCAACTCGAAATGTTATCCTCACCACATTGGTAAAGGATTCTCTACCAAATCCAGACACCCTCAACTAAAAATCAGGATGAATCCAATTCTCAAAATGTAAATATTTCATATAATAATCTTCATATAACTATAGAATATAGAGAAATATATCCGCAAAATGAAAAATGAACTTCAAAACCAATCCATCACCTTGCTGAATACATCACATCTCCACCACCCTCTCTACCTTTACAACCTCATAGATATATTGTTGGATGAATGAATCCTTAAAGAATACCCAAGATAGGTCTTCCCGAATCTTGATCCCAATGAATAACTTCAACCACTTCCAACTCATACCTTCGAGTATGAAGGTAGAGAACCTAACAATTAGAGACTCAGGGACCTCAAGGAAATAGAAGATCCTTTCAATTTTTGGCATCCACTCTTCTACTTAAAAAGGATCCATCTAATAATAAAATAGAGAAGGTTTCACCTTAAAAAAATCAAGGAGAAAGTATTTAGGTTGATCAACTAGAGGTTATGTTAATGGTGAACCACCCATAGATTCACCTCCAATGTCCATTGAATCTTTGGTGGGGGCCTACTCTAAATAACAAGGAACCAAAAAACTCAATTAAACCCCACTCAATATCGAGAACTCATCATGAATAAACACCAAACATAAAAAAGAATACCGACTCGGAAATTTTTCCAAAAATATTTCTCAAAAACGCCCACTTACCACCACTTTTAAATCCATTTCCCAACTCCAAACTCCATTCCATTTCATTTTACAAAAAATACCATGAATTTTGTTAGGAAATATGACATTTTTCCCTTTAAAATATATTCTTACTTAAATAAAAGGATCACTCCATCAAATATCATTCAATTAAAAAATCATTTTTTTAAAAAGAAACTTTATTTACACACCATTTTTTGGGATTTAATTCAAATAAATCTAAAAACCCATTCATCATTTACAAAAAACAAAACATTTCCACTTGAAATATATTTTTTAAAATTTGAAACAAATGGTTTAAAAATGATTTTAAATTTATAAAATACCCAAATAAATTTATTTGGTGGAACTAGTTACAGTGTTTTACTTAGAATTATGGTTGGCCTCCATATTTTAATCACCCCACAACAATAAAGATTCATTCAATAACACTTCCCCAGGATCTGTATGACTTGTTAGGCACTGTAAACTCACAAGAAACACTAGATCAACTTCTATTTCATTCCACAAGTGAAAAAATATCCACCAACAATACAAAAAATCTAAATAAATCAAATTTGATCAACAAAACCAAGAAATATTGAGAAAATAAAGGGAAAATCGAAAAATAAGAATAAAAACCCGACTCCCCAAGGTAACCCAATATTAGAAATAGAAAGTATTGGCCATAACTTTTTTTATACTTAAACACCAAGCGCCAATAGTCTTACTCCTTATACTATGAAGACCCAAATAAAATAAAGGAAATTTGAATGATATTTACTCAAAATAACTAATGATCTGATTCCATTTTTTCAAAAAAAAACCTGAGTCGACCCCAAATCAGTCACCCAAGCAGACCCACAAAATCCTCGAGGCACGTTCATGATCACCCTAGGGTGGTGAAAATCACCAAGGGAATCAATTAGAGATAAAGGGAACAATTTATCCAAATAAAAATCAACAAAAAAACAGAAATAAAAAAACCATTCTTATATAAATAAAAAAACCAAACAAAACATCTAAACATAAATTGAAAACAAAACCAAAATGAATCTGACAACCAATAGATATCTATGTGACCAAAAGGGTCACTCAATGAACCCAAATCCTAGAATCCCACCAAGGATATTGAAATTAAGATGGAACCTACACCTGAGAGTAAAAATAAGGATTAAGTATAAATGTGGGTATCAAAACTTAGTAGGTATACCCAAGTAATTTATTCCTGATGAATTTTATTTGATTAAATACACATTTAACTTTATTTTGGATCATGATATATAAATATAGGTTTTCATACATTTCCTTTTTAAAATAAATCATGGTACATTTCCCTTGATATATAAAAACAATTGTTTTTATAAAAGGTGAAGTAGGATGGTTTTAAAAAGAAATGGGAAGTGGGAGATAGAAGGGGGAGTGTGAAATAATATTTTAAACACTTTTTCATGAGAAAATTTAGGAAAAACTAAACATTTAACTTCACAAGGGATAGACACCACCAAAGAAAGTAACCAAGCCCATACCACACATATGGAAACTGATGAAACAATACTCAATAAATCATACTAGATGAGGCACATAAATTATCCTCTATAGATAAATAAGCGTAGAAGAACATGTGAAAACATTGGATCTCATGGGATAATCTAGAAAATACTAAAATAGATCCATGTTTTTAGTATGCCTGATGTAATCAAACATCCCTCACACTCGGCCATACCCTACCTAGCCAAACCAGGGTAAATATCCCTAAAGAAGAACATGTACATATTAAGGGGTCACTAGCTAGAGCGTAATCCTAAACTAATGAAATAAATGTTCTTATATGTCCTGATTTCAATGTTAGGTTCCCATGTCATCTTTAAAGTGTGTGTGTGGGGGGGGGGTGATCTAGGAAATATAAAACAAGAAACTATATATGTATATATATACAAGCAATTACACAAACCACACAGCCAAGTATCACCCCAAAATCACTCCAAGGGATTATACCCTTTCCCTCCATACATAAATTCACAAGGGAATTAGCATGATGAGGACATCACATTCCCTTTATCAATCCTCAAGGTAAGAGACGTATCTCAAGGAGTGTTTTCCAAAGAAACCCATTTTCTGAAAGTGCCAAGAAGGCCTCATGAAATATTTAATTGAAAAACCATTTCAAAGAGATCCAAACATGAAATTTATAACATTATTAAATATTTGAAACATGTTTTGAAATATAAAACACCATTTATAAATGAAAAACCACTTATTAAGTTCAACCGGTAATTTTATCGAACACATGGTGTGAAATTCCATATAAGACAATTTAACACAATCTAAATTCAAGGGAAAACGACTTGATTCCATTTCAAGTAATTATTATAAACATCACATATACTTAATTAATTTGAAAATAAGGCATTAACATCAATCAATCCTTGTTTCTTAAATTTAAAGGCCAAATACAAAGGGTAACCTACATCAAAATCATGATGCTTCAATAACGGAACCCAAAACAACTTCAAGATAGTCTAAAGAGACAAGGAAGACCAAGAGGAACCTTAAAAGGAAAAAACTACTAAATAAAAAAACATGGAACCTGGGCCAAAGATATGGAGGTAGAAGACTAAACCAAGAGAAATAAAAAGAAAGAAGGAGAGGAGAGGAGCAGATTACCTTCAATATTTATCCCTAATACTGGAAGGAAACACTTGAAATCACCATGTATGTTGGAGGGGAGGCGTGATAAAGAGGGGGAAGATCCTCCCTTGGTTTTACAAGAAAAATTATTAGGAGAATGGGTGATTTTTTGAAAAAATAGAGAGGGGTATAAAGGTAAATTTAAACTTTTAAAGAATATGGGCACTCCAACGGTTTGGTCACATAGTTTGTGAAATTATACATCAAACATGCATCCATTAATAGACTAAAAAGAAACCCTCATGGTTTTACCACAAGGTTTGGGAAACCATGCACCAACTGTGTGGTTTGGTTCTATCAAATATTCTAGAACCATGCACACTATTATTACATGGTAAGGACAAACCATGCTCAAGTAATGTTCCCTCATCTAGGGACACCCCAAGACCCGAATGGTTACTCCTCAGAGTAACATGATTTGAATCAAAATGTGCAGTAATTATTCAAGACTAAGTATACAAGAACAAAATGAACTAAAAAGGGGATCAACATTATGAAACCACAAAATTTCCCATTAACTGTGTTAAAAACCCATGAAACTAAGGGAAAAATCCTAAAACTCATGATTTCTGTCCAAAACACCCAAAATTCAAGAGTAAATTCAAATAAAAAATGATAAATCAAAATAAAGAAGAAAAATAAAAATTATGGTGTGACATGACCCTTGAACTCTATACATGTACAGTGAAACCTGTACACCCATGTGCACATGGGTTTTATTCCACCTCTCAGATAAAAGTCACAATCCTTTATCTATCCCTCTAGTAAGTCTATAATTGATCAGTGTAAGTTTTATATATATTAATGAATTTTAGGCTTCAATAAATAAGCCTGGTTATAGGGGTATACTTGAAGTGGTGATGTACATATAAAGAGGATACCTCCCCCTCAGGGATATTTACTAATTGATGAAACTATAAAACTCATGATGTTTTTATACCCCATATTCCATGAATTTGGAAATTTGGGATAAATTTCGTTATTTCCATGTTCATCAATAGATCACGATCATATAGAAGAAGTAAATATGATGTTTGATAGTCTCAATGGTACATCCACATAGTTTTTATAAGATATGGAACATAAAACCAATACTAATAGGTATATCCTTACTTGATGTCTTAAAGTAACTTTTCAATATGAGAAGAAGCACTCGAATCTCAAATAGGGTTCAAAGCATGGTCCATTTTATTCTCAAAGAAAGAACTCAACAATATTAGTGAATGAAATATAAAAGAAATATGAAGAAAGTAAGAGTGGTAAAGTGATCGTACAATGGGAACACCAAGGGAAAATAAATTCATCAATGGAAATATTTATCCCAAGTTCCCTACCCTAGCTATTCATCATAGAATTTACCCTCAGTGTTTCACCCTATAAATTCACCCAAGTTCTTTTCCATAACATTTCCATATACTGCTTCACCAAGGAGTCTCAATTAAGATATTTTACCCATGAATTTACCTGTGTTATTTTCTTAGTTATCATCACACAATAACTTCACTCAAGGTATTTCAATTAGGTAAAGACATAACACCCAGCTAAGCATGCTCAAATAAACACACTGAGGGTTGATAAAATGAGATTTGTGATTACCTAAGTTAGCATGGATGACTAGAGAAAATATAGTTCACAGAGTTATAATGATTTTTCAAGTTGGGAGGAAAAGTGTATGAAATATTGTGGGAGGCATATATTCATATAGTTCCACCTCTAGCACTTAGGGTAACACATGTGTGTCAAGAACACAAGTTAGTATGCTCGAGTCTACCACCTATATTTGTTCAACCTAGTTCATATGCCAATATACCATTGAAAATTGAACACTTACAACTAAACATAAGTGCAAAGTCCTTCCTTCAAAATAAAAGTACAAGACAGTATCCTGAATACCTTAGAATTAAACCCTTTTCACGATGATCATATCTATTTATAAGGGAATATTTTGTTCTCTCTCCATTTTTCAGAAGGAATCTAGGGGAATAAGTTCACAAAATCCTCTAATGATAAGGTTCCAAGTTTATTAACCTTTATCAAGGTTCCCAACTACATATAATAGGTATATTCACAAAAACAATAGTTGGATAGGTCATTTTTCTTATGTCTCATTAGCCTAGAATATCTGTGATCCATGTGTTCCCTAGTTGAGAAACCTACAAACTTTCTTGAGAGATCTCCAATGAACCTATATCATCCACCCTAGTCACTTATGTTCACTACATCAGTTCACATACTTAATTTACCCAGGTCATCATATTTCTATAGAAATAGACCCATGGGGTCTTAATTTTTGATATTTTTAGAAGATGAATGGATAGTAAGTCTATATTTTCCGAGGTTCCATTTTTACCCCTTTAGGTGGGTTATTAAGACTAAAACTATGAGAAAATAATTAGGAAAATATGGAAACTTCTTTACCCAATGTATTAATAAGTTAACACTTCATGGGAGACCACTTATTCCCTAGTTATTGAAGGTTAACGTGAAGGAATCCATACTGAATAACATGTTGGGGTGTTACACACCCATGTCATACTTAAGAAGCCTCTTCACTAAGAAGAACACTCATCTAGGTTACCTCACTAGGGATACACTTCACTCTTGTTCCCATTCGAGTCACCCTTTACATTAATATGTATTCAGGTAAACCATTCACCATGAACTACAGTAAGCCTTCTCTACCAGCCTCAAACTAGGGTGAAACTTCACCCTAGTCCTCTAATAAGGAGGCACTTCACCCTATTCTCTCACTAGGTTAAATCTTCTCCCCAGACTCCATTAAGAAATTTTTTTACCCTAGTTGTTTACTAGGGTGACCTATTCTTCACAACCCATCACTAGGTAAACACATCACCCTAGCTATTTACTAGGGCACACGATTATATATAAATCATCATAAGGGTGAAGCTTCAACTTGGTCTTCTACTTGGGTGCCCCATTATCCCTATCTATTAATTAGGGTGGCACTTCACCCCACTCCCTTTACTAGGGAGAACTCACTGTCCAAGCCTCCACTAGGGTGGAAATTCACCATAGTATTCCACCAAGGTGTCCAATTCTCTATAGATGGATTCTTGAGAAAAAATTCACCCTAGTATCCTTTTTAGGAACAAATTTACCTAGTAATTTCTTCAAATTTTATAAGCCTGTATTCCACTCTTCCAGGAACATTATTCACTTAGTATTCTCAAATTATCTAGAATAGTTCCCCAAAATTCCTTTTGGAAACTCATTGGATGAGATATATTTATTACTAAATGTAATTATCCATAGTCACTTGAGATATATGATTTGGATCTATATGTTGTCATGAAACCCTTTTGATCATGTATTCCAATGATAAAAATAGTCTCCTAGGTTTTCCTCTCATAATTAAAGGACCCTCGAGGTATTCAACATAATGTAATCTATTTATAAGGAGGATTATTATCATGAAGACATAAAATAGGCTTCAACTAGTTTGGAATAATCATCTTGGTTGCTGAAATTTCGTATTGTATAACCCAATCTACTCAATATTCCATGTAGAATTAATATTACTCGTCAAGTGTAAACCCCAATCATGTAACCATTGATGATTTAATCACTATGATTAGTCAATTATCAAGGGAGGTATAACATGGACCCTATACATAAGTGATATTCACTAAATACCACCTTCACCTAACTCACATACTAAGCTAGGTATCTATAAGTAGTATCCATTCCTATTATTCCCAAGAACTGGTTGAGTGAAAATTTATAATCCCATGCTTCTATTCTGAAATGGTTATATTATTTATGAAGATAATTTATGAGTGTTCCATATTCCTTGAAAATTTATCCATTTGTGGGAATCCATGATATATAATACCCACTCAATACACTATTTGTGTCCATTTCATGACATAAACAAACAAGTCACAAGATGAAAAATGAAAAAATAATGCCATTACCATAGGAAGTTAAAATAAAAGTTATTATTCTACCATATACCCTAGACCAAGTAACTCGAACTATGTTATATTTGATTCAGGTTAACAAAGATATATAAAATTCCCATTTTATTTGCAAACCCAAAATTTCATTTCCCCTAATACATATCCCTTGTGAACCCTTATCATTGGGCCATATTCCTGATGATATTATAACTGATATTCAAAACCTTATTTTCACTAGGCCATATTCCATGTAGAACCATGTCCTCACTATTCTACATTCTTTGTGAGTCACACCACCCCTCATTGGGCCATATCTCTAATGATTTATTTAATCCTCCCTAAAAGGTATATATTACATATGATATAACCTTTCTTGAAGGTCAATATTCCATGTGAGACGAACCCAAAAAGAGAATCCTAGTTATAGGTCCCACTGAAACCATTATTGGGAATCTATCATCTAGTAGTTCATAGTTTCTGGATGTATGAAACTAAAAGGAAATTCATATGGCCATCGATATATAAATTTAAAATAAAACACTATGGTCCATTTCATATGATATTAAAAGTTATGATGTTTTTTATAAAGTTGAAAAAAATATATGCATTCTGATTCCCTTCACCGAGACACATAGGAATCCTAAATCACAGACCTAGTCCCAACTCTACAACACAAACCACCTTCATGGATGGTTATAAACTCTTGAGTGCTTGGGTTTTAAGATTCGAACCACAAAACTATCAAATAACTAATAGGATAAATATAGATAACCCTTGATATATGCAAAATGTAACACTGATGGAGAACCTCTAGTACATACAGATGATTGGAATATTGGTAACCAAACTCACACTGGTATTTGGGATGTATTATTGAACTTATATTAAATTTATAATGGATTCCTTGAGTGTGAATTAATTCACTGTAAAATATGTGATAAACCTGAATATTTATCCTCTAAACCAATGAATATTCTATGGTGTCGTCGGTAAAGTCCCAGTGTCCTCCTTTCATTACAAATTAGGTTTCTGCTGACTCAAAACACAACAGATGAGAAGTATGTCATGGTTTTAATCAGAAATAGGTTTCATTGAAATAATTTCCCATGCTTGTTTCTTCTCAAATTGGTCAATCTATTCATGTATAAGAAATAACCAATTCTAAAATTTGTAAACCTCTAAAAAATGATTTAGTTATAATAAAGATAGTATTAACGTTTTTGGGTACTTCATTATCTTCATTCCCATTGGCATTATATAGTCACTAGTGATATTTTTATCACTAATTTTAACCCTAATTTCCATATTCTATGAAAATATTGATCTAATTTCATTATTATCATCATCAGTATCTTATAAAAAATCAACATTATCCCCTTATGATCCATATGAGTTTCTCAACTCTTCACCACTTTCTTTCTAGATATTATCACTATTTTGCTAAATATTATTCTCATTTACAACTAAAGTGATATCTTGGTTTTCAAAAATCCTTCCAAAATATTAATTGAAACATTTGTATGCCTTTCTATTGGATGATTATATAAATAAAATCTATTTTTAAGGATTTATCCCTTTTTATTACATAATAATAAATTTAATTCATGAATTGATTTCATTATATTTCAAGATATTTTATGGTATAGAGTTTTAGTGAATTAGGTTGTCACCCTTACATAAATATTATATCACAAAGTATAAACTTCAACTTAATATCCTTTTTTCACACAACAAAAAAATTTGCGATATAACTAGTTTTTTTCATGAAATATATTCAAAATTTTCATCTTGGCCCCATCCATATCCACAGTCATCCTCAGAACCCTATGAAAAAATATTTAAAACATTGTATGGGAATATAAGTCTCAGTCTGGGTTATATTAAAATAATTAAATAAATAAGTTAGTTAATTAATGCTTATATAAAATTTTTTTGAAATTAAACTTTACACTCAAAATAAAAATTTCATCAACCAAGAAATCAAATTTTATACCCTAGTATTTTGGTAAAAAATTCCATTTGAAATCATAAATAAAAAATAAAACATAAAAAAGGTTACTTTTAAATCATGAAAAACCTATGAAAAATATTTCAAAAAAATTATACATTTCAACCTTATTAGGTAGAATATACTTTCCATTACACATAAGCACATGAGTAATCACATGGGAGATTAATGGATTAGTTTTACTCTATAATCCCATATATAATGTCCCATGAGACAAAAACATTACCCAATGAATTAGACAGCTATCTTGGTGCACCCATCATAACATGTACATGCTTATGTGTTCTATAAAAGTAAATCAGTCTTTAGGAAAAAAAAAGTTACTCATGGAAAGAAATGGGTTACATTTGAGAAAAAAACTTATAGAGTGTATTTCCCCATAAATGAAAGGAATAATAGGGTAGGTGTATATGTGAGAGACATATATACCTATTTTAGAAGCATTAAACAACATTTAAGAAATATAGGAACATAGTTATATAGAAAAAGTTCAAAACCCAAATAAAAGAAGTAGTTTAGATATTTCCCTATTACCCATAAATAAAAAATTTCCAAATATCAAAATATCCATTACATTTAAAACCATTTGTTAAAATATCCATAAAAAGGTGTAGAAGATTTTTTATTTAAAGAAAACATAGAATATTATAATGTAATAAAAAAAAAATAATTATTACGATAGTGGGATAAATCATTGGTCATATATACATTAAAATAAAACATTTCTTTTTTCTTTTATAAATAAATTCAAAATGTTCATTATAAAATATGTAAAATGATTCCTTATGAAAACCATTGAAATAAATTCAAAACAAACATAAAATCTAGGTTATAATTCATTTATTTCCATGTAAATACATACAAAGAATATTTTTAATAATATGTACATTTAAGATAATGATTATAAAATAAATCATTAAAACATTTAAAATGATGACTTTAAAGTAAAGTGTCTATTACCTTGAGTTCAAATCATATAATTTTTTATTAATCTTCTTGAATAATAAAATTATATTTACTATTTACTTACATAAGAAAAATTTTCAGGTTTATTATTCCTTTTATTTTTTCTATTATGTTGTTGTATTAAATTACTCAATCATTTAATTTCATATCAGACATTTTGACAACAATCAGCTCATAGGTCCAAAATTACTTCAATAGGTTGAATATAGTAAGTGGAGTCATTATCCTAAAATCTATATTGTAATAATAATGAAATAATTATCATTTTCATACATAAATTATACATTTAAAACCAACCATAATATATTAGTATAAAAAATGAACTACTTTTCAATCATGGAGATGGTAGGTCATAAATACACATGGGTAATATTTCTATTTTCCAATGATCGTGATGGAAGTAAGGTAAGTGTTATGTTGAATTCCCATAGTGAGGATTATATTATAAATATCATATCATTTATTTAAATACACTTATATATAGAATTAATGTGACATGGTAATGAAAAACTATCAGATCATATCATTGATGTGGCACACCACACGTACGCACAAAAACGTTATCATATAACAATGGTTGGAAAGGTAAAAAAATATTATAATATATTATATATAATGAATTTTAATTATTTCAGTAAAATTATATATATATATATATAAACATTAAATCCATCATTATAATCATCTATTATTGGTTTTTATGGAAAAAGAATCACACCAGTCTGTGAGGCGGAAGTCTTTCATACACAGGAATGATGATTTTGTTTCTCATTAGATTGAAAAGGAGATAAATGTTGGGTATTGCATTAGAATAAAAATATCTCAGTATATGTAATATAATTTTTTATTATTTAAACATGTTTTTAGAAGATTTTAAATAGGTATAATAAAAAATAAAACTAAAACATTTGGTTAAAGACTATACCACTTCCTCTGAAAACTTCCTTTTTATTACACCTTAAACAAAATAAGGTTGGTATTACTCACAAAAAAAACTTTTTTAATGTGGTTATGGTGGTTATGAATGGATTTGGGTATGAATTTTGTAAATAAAAATTAATTTTAATGGTGATTAAAATAGGATATGTGGTTTCTTTTTATAAGTGAGGGGAATGGAACTCTTAGAATTTCATAAAATATTAAATTATTATAAATTAATTATCTATAAAAAATGATCCAAACTGATATTATTAGAATATATTATGAGTATTTGATGAAATAATAACATAAAATAAACTTGGACAAGTTTAGGTTAGGTTTTCACCCTTATATCTTTGTTTTTACAAGCGTTAACCCTTCTTGACAATTACTGCAATAATGAAATTTTTACTATTTATGGGTCAATATAGTTACTATAAAAGGGAAATTTGTCCATAGGTTGAATATATATGATATAATTAAACATATAAAAATTAATTATCATAATATAGGATTTTTCTGAAATATAAATCATTTAATAAAATATTATTTATTATAAAATAAATTTAATGTCATTTTTTGGAACTATTAATTTAATTTGACTCTAAAAACAACATAAAAACCATTTAATTATAATATAATCCAATAAAACTTATTTAATATGTTATTTTTATCTATTTTTTTTGTATTCAATAATTCATTCTTGGTATATTACTTTTAATATTGTGTGGTATCATTCTTTTTTATTTCTCAATTAATTAAATAGATATTGTGTGAGTGTTTCATAACAATTCAAGGTAATAATTTCATCAATAAAAATTAGAAATAAATTACCATTATAAAAAAATAATTTATCTTTAAAATTACCATTTTAGAAACTAAAATATCTTCTCTTTATATCTGTGTAAAAAAGTTAGTGATAATAAAACTAAGAGAATTACATTTTTTACTTTCTTTTACATAAAATAATGTAAGGGTAGAAATCATAGAAATATGACACCAAGTTTCCATATTTTAGAAAATTAGATGAAAATTTCCAAAATAAACTTCTAAAATAGATTAAATTCAACTATTGTAGTCATTTTTTAGTACTTATAAAATTGTTTTTTACATTAATTACCAGATTTACCCTTACCGTGGTGACAATTTTTATTTTGGTTACTCTTCATAATGAACAAAAAAGTGTCCTTCTTTCCAAATTTGGATTACTTAATTAAAAATATGGAATTTATTTTTAAATATTCAATTTATATATGTTGAATAAATTAATTTAATATTTAAAATTGTAACAAAAATCATTTTATGAAAAATGAATGGTTTGATATCTAAAAATACCATTATTGAATCTCACATCATTAAAGGGTTAATAAAACTTCTTATTGAAAATAAATAAAGGGATGTGTGAAGGTCATTTGGAATCACACACACTATGTTTACACATAGGATAATATTAGTGGGGAATGAAAATATAGACATGTATGAAAATTTTAATTTTAGAATAATGATATATGGTGATAGAGAATATTAATCACAAGAATGTGAATGATCACAAGAAAGGTAATGATAAAAAAACATACACCAAATAGATGTAAGAAAATATTATAGATACATTATAAATAAAGTTATTATGGTAAATTTTTTGTTTCAAGATACTTTTCTTATAGTTTAGTAGTTTATTTATTATCTAGTCTAAGAATTTAAGGAAATGTACTTACATGACATGTATAATTTCATCCTTTAATATATTCCCACCACAATATCATTATTTTCTCTAAATTATGAGTATTAATTATGAATTTTTAATTCCTAATGAACTAAAATCAACTTATAATAGATCTAATGATTCTAAAAATGATAAAAATATCTTCTTCTTGTCTTTATACATTAATTAAAACCAAAAAGGTTTGAAAAAGTTATGATAATTCAAAAAAGGAATAAACCCTCATATTATGAAGTAAAAATTAATCTCCAAACCCTCAACAAAAACACCCAAATATCAACATATATCATTAGATAGATAAATAACATTAAAATTTCTAAAAATATTACAGACTAAGTCCAAAAACCAAAAATCATAAGGATTTGATCACATATTATTTGAAGATTAATTTAAAATTTATATATAATCAACATTGGTCACTCATAAAATAATATTCCAAAATATGTACATTCCTTAATCATATAATCTCCAAAATATGATAATAATTTCCACAAATAACATGAATCAATATAAAACAACATTTAAATCTTATATTCATCCAAAATATAATTCAGCCTTTATTCCTTAATTAAAAAACCCATAATATTATGTTTACCTTAATCGTATAATGTTCCCCAAAATTATGGTGATCTTTTTTTGAAATGAAATTAATTATTAATCAATAATTAAATTTTCAATCCCATGGTTATCTATATATTTCAAAGATCATATAAACCCTAAAGTTTTTCAATACCTTTAATCTTTTTCTCAAAAAATATAAAGGCATTCTTCCTCAAATAAATTTTTCACTAAAACTTATAATAAACCAAAAAGTTATATTAACTGAAATGTCTCCTAAAATAATATTAATAATATTTTATTTAAATAACATAAAACCTAAAAAGTGGTTTCTAAGACTTTAAAAGTTTGATCAAGCATAATCTTATAAACCAGTGATGGTATCCACAACACATAAGTTAACCAAAGTTGAAAATATTCTAATCTCCAAAAATTTCATTTGATACCAACTATTAGGAAACATCCCAAAAAATTAAAAAATATTGAGTTTTAAGTTAATTATTCATTTTCTTACATTTTAGGATATTTTATGGTTTAGAGTTTTAGATAATTTTTCCATCACCCTTACATAAATATTACATCACAAAGTGGACACTTCCACTTAGAATCCATTTTTACTACAAAAAAATTATAACATAATTTTTTTTTATTTTCATCAAATATATTCACAATTTTTACATCACATCATCATTATCCCTACTCATCCTTAAAAACATGTGAAAAAAAATAAACGTGGGTTGAGAAAAAAAATCTCAGTGAAGGATATATGAAAATAAAGAAAGAAACCTATTAGTTCATGAATACCTATATAATATTTTTATTTTATGAAATTAAAATTTGGGTTCAAAATAAAAAATTTATTACCCAATAAGTCAACTTTTCTAAAATAAATTCATAAAAAATTTCATTACAAATCTTAAAGACAAAATAAAAATCATAAAGGTTCCTTTGAAATCATGAAAAAAATATGAAAATATTTTCAAAAAATATAAACATTTAATCCTTGTGAGGGAAAATATACTTTACCTTAAACATAATATCATGAGTAATAACATGGGAAAAAAATATATAACATAGTATCATAAGATCAGGAAAACATAGAAATTTTTTTAGGAACTTATAAAAGGACATAAAAAATAAGTCAATGATAACTACTAAGACAACATAACAGGGTGAAAACATTAACATAATGGATTAGGTTTAATCTCTAATACCATAAATAAACTCAAATGAGAAAAAAAATTATCATATTAATTAGACTAATCTATGGGAACAACCACTATAGTGACCAAAGCTTAATATACCTTGATATTACATCATTCTGGATGAATATTCAGCACATTACAGAAGTACATCCCTAATAACCATAACATTTTAGTGTCTTTAGAAACTTGGAAACATAATATTCTATCTTGGTGAAAGATATTAAATATATCCCTTAAATATATTCCAATTTAGTACTTCTACTTAAAACCTTTCTTTATAACCTGGGGAAAGGAAATAGAAGAAAGGGGAGCTCAAATGACCAGTAAGGGTAAACAAGGGATATATGTAAGTATAACATGAGCATAAGGGTATGATAACATGATATTATCATTAGAATATCATACCATGTACATCAAAGATTTTAAAAATGAATCATGGAATAAAGATTGGTGGTTTATAACACATTAATCATAAGTAAATCAAAGAACACAAGTCATGATATAATAATATTGGCATAAGATATAGACCATTGGCATACACACCAACTTATAACATTGTGAACATGTGTAAATAGAAATATGTTCACTCATTAGGTTTAAGACATGAAATCAGGCCCTCACATAAACTTATGGACATAAAACCAGGTCCACACATAATATTGTGAACATGTAATTATGTTCCTGCAAAACATTGTGAACATGTAATCAGGTTCACGCATAAAATTATGAACATGAAACCAATTACACTTAATATTTTTTTGATATGTAATCATGATCACGCAAAACATTGGGAAAATTTAATCAGGTTCACATGTAAACTTATGGACATGCAACTAGGTTCATGCATAAAACTGTGAATATGTAATTAGCTTATGATATAACATTGTTAACATGTAATTAGTTTCACGCAAAAACATATGGTGATGAAAGAAGGTTCACACATAACATTGTGAACATGTAATTAGGTTCACTCAAAGCATTGTAAATATGTAATTAGGTATATTAATAATCTTATGGACATAAAACTATGTCCAGGCATAACATTTTTAACATGCAATCAGGTTCACGCATAACATATATACTCATGTGTCATCCATTGTTACCCAACACAATTTAGGGATATATTTCTCCCACCATTCACATAATAGAATCTTACATATGTGTGCCAAAAGATCATAAACATTCATAATAACATAACCCTTAAAATAAAATAGGTATTATAAATAATTTATCCTATCATTACCAGTGGAAAAGAGACAGGTATGATAATCATGTAATCATAGAATAACCCATGGAATGAAATGAGTTTCATAAGTGTTTTATCATGGTATAACATGTGGAAAAGAAATGAGTTTCATACTAGAATTTTCATCATAAATAGAAAATATTCAAAGAAAGAATAATAATTTTTGCCTTATATCATATCCTTAATGAAGCATAAAATGTATCAAATAATTTCATATTATATGCAGGAAGATTTTAAAAGATCACTTTAATAGTTTCTTAAGGAAAATATCCTTTATTTAAAAATCACATTTTAATACATAAAGCATCTTCGAAATACTTTCCTTTGAAAACCACTTTAAAAACTTATAAATTTATCTTTAAAAATCATTTAAAAATTTCCTTGAGGAAAATATCCCTTCTAAATTGAAAAAAACACATTTCTTAAAACAAAAAACATTTTGAAAACCATTTTCTTTAAAAGGATATTTTAAAACTAAATAATATTCAAATAAATGTTGTTTAGGATGGAAGATAAATTTGTACATGTCGAACATTCCTTCTACACTAAAAACATTATAAAAGTTCCTCGATTGGGAAATGAAAAGAATATTATTATTTTTCAGCCATTTTGTTAAAAACTTTAAAAAAATGTGTAAAAATTTATTTTTAAGATCATAGGATAATATTAGAAAAAAATTTAAAACATTTTTTTATAAAACGTGGTTTTAAAGGAACACATATTTCTGAATGAAAGAGAAATAAAGTTAGATATTCTTAAAAACAATTTTAGGATATATTAAGTACCTAAGAATGGAAAAATGGTACCATTACTTGAATATACTATTAGTAATAAAAGGATTATAAAAGTAATGATAGTTCATGATATATGGGTCATAATAGTTTATCAAATAAAGAATAATCATAAACAATCTTGATAAATGATGAGATTATTAGAATAAACTATTACTACTTCGGTAACATAAAATCACAATCCCTATGAAAGTAAAAAATTAAATGGATATTAAAATATAATGAAAATAATTAGATTAATGATATAAAATTTCAAAAGAGAAATATATAAACCTTATATAAAAATATAGGTTCTTAAAATGGCATGCATCTCAAAGAAAGAAAATTGAGAAAAATTACTTTACTGATTTGGTAACTTTTGAACCATAAAACCCATAAAAGAAATATAATAAAATGGATATGTAAATACCCATAAATTTAAGTATAATAATAACATAATACATTAATGGAAATTATATATACCACAAAAAATAAATGAGTTGTGAATAAGGAATAATTTTGATAGAAATAAAAGTGAGACGATAAAACCCTTACCTTAATTCTTTACTTTCTTCGTATGTGTTCAAAAAACCTGTATAATAAATATAAGTTTAATATAAATCTAAAAAATAAACATATTATTAAATATAATACCATATATAATTTTTTTATGAATTTATATTTCCCATTTACTAATAATTCCATGTTATTATTATGTTTTGGGCAATAAACACTTTGTTTTCATATATGTTTTTACTTATTATTCTAGATCCTCTCACTTATGTCATGATTTACTTCATTAAATAATGAAAAATATGGAATAAATATCATATATATTCATTATATAAGTATTTATAATAATTGATAAAATATATAAATATGAAATGGAATGAACCATTCATGGAGACGGTAGGCCATATGTACGCATGAACATTGTTTTTATTTTCTCATCATATTGAAAGAAATAAATTAAATGATATATATATATATATATTATCATTCAATTAGAATTATTATGTAATTTATATCATATAATGTTTCTAATAACATCCTTAATACATTCCATGTAGAGTGTGAACCAATCACATAATATTGAGGAGGCGGTAGTCCACACGTCCACAAACAAAGTTATCATATTCCCACAAAATATAAATCCTGAAAGTATGTGTTATATAATATTTAAATAATAATAAAGAAATAATAAATACCATATATATCATATAAATATATTAGTTTCATCATAATTCCCATCCATGAGAGGTGGTCAAGGAGAAACGAATGATATAATCTTGAAAGGTGGTAGTCTGTCGTACACATGAATGGTAAGTTCGTTACCAATTTAATGGAAGTGTGCGTTGGTTTAGGTAGAATATTTTTAATAAAAATATATTAGTATATTTAGGATACTTATTTTATTTTATAATCATATAAGAAGAATAAATTAATGGGTGTAGAAATAAAAAAATAGAAATTTACATTGAAGAACGTTATCTCTTTTTCAGGTAACTCCATTTAGTTTAAACCAAAGGGATTCTTTGGTTGGATTTATGACCAAATTGAGGATTTTAGTACTAAGGTAGTGATTTTTTTGAGATTATTTGGGTAGGGTATGAATGATCTAAAGGGATTTATTATTTTGGATAAGTGAGGGGGTTGAGTTCCCTTTTATAATGGAGGATGAGTGGCATTCTTGTAAATATAAAAAAGTCAAATACTGTTGAGAGGTCTCCCTTACATCATGTTCTTAAAATAATTTTCAATATTAGATAAAAGAGGGAAATTAGAATAAATATTTCCATTCAATGGATTTTTTAAATGTTTCTTGTTTATTTGGCCCCTTTAGTTAATGTTTAACTACTAAGTTATATTTTAATACCTTAATCGTGGTAGTGAATTTTAATTACATTCACTAATATTTTTTATCAAAAACTAATTTGAAATTATTATAAATTATTAATTATTAATATTTAAAATATGGAATCGATTTTTTTTAAATTCAAAAAATATTTTAAATTTAATCTCACAGATGTGTCGTGACATCATGTTTTTGTAAGAAAAAATGTTTACAAGTTTTAAATGTTTTTATATCCAATTTAAAAGTGAAATTGGTTTCAATGACCTAAATTGGATTAATTTATGTATAATTTATCTAATTAAGCTTTATAACAAAATTAAAATATAATTTAAAAATATAAATAAATTAGATCAAAAATAATTTTTTCATTAAAGTTAATATTTTTCACTATTCATCCAAAAAATGTAGTTTTTCCTAAAAATCCCAAAACAAATCACCCTAAGATAATTTTGACATTATGAATTGAAAAATTAATCTTATTTTATAAAATTAAATTTATAAAAGTGTGTAAAATTAATTTTATTATTGTTTAGTGAAGGATATAAAAAAGCAGTTCATTTGAAAAAGTAGTATTTTCATGCATATAAAGAATTTACAAAAAATTATATTTTATGTTATCAATATGTTTTATTATATAAAAAAATTTAAATAATATTTAAAAATTATTTATTAATAATTTTAATCGATATGTTATAACTATATCATTAAAATATTTATAATAATAAAATATTGTTTTTTAAACTTAGTGTTGTGTGTAACACAAGACAAGTCAGTGTTGTGTGTAGCCCCATATTATTTTAGTGTAGAGTATAAAGAAATCTTAACTTGGTGTAATGTGAAATTCAAGACATCAATGAAAATTAATTTATTCAAAAAGGTTCATAAAAACTCATGGTGTCGCATTCTACCCCCCTTAAAATGAATTTCACCCACCACATTTGTCTGTGTTATCAAAGGTTTAATACTTGAAAGTTTCTTTCAGAGAAACCCACATCATAAAAATGAATACAAAAGCTTCTTTTAAAAAGGTAAATATGTAACCATAGCAGTTAACCAAAGTAACTCACAACTTTATCTTCTTGTAGGATAACATAGGTGGTGTGTGGAAACTTGGACATGGAAGAGAAATCTAACTATAAAGTTCATATAGAGAGTGATAGAGTACTTATTTAGGAGAATTTTAATGATCACAAAACCATAAACCAATTAGGAATGAAAAGGTTCATTAATATCATCAAAAAATTATGATATCAGGCCAACCTTTTACAACACATTCCTTTCTCTGATGTTGAAATATTTTTTAGAATAAGATATACTTTCTTGATTTCATTTCATTTCTTATACACAATATCACCCTTTGGTTGTTACTTGATCAATTTAAACTTCATATATTAATCTATGAAATGAAGGTGAATTTATCATTTTTAAATAATTATTGGATCATGAGATTCATAAATAGAATGATAGGTCATTCCATCTGTCTTTTTCATAACAAGATGGTTAGTACAAGTTATTCAATATGAATAAATCCTTATATAGCAAGATAATAATACAATAAATAAGACCTAATCTGAAGTTTAACATAAACCTTATCAGAAATGGTTATCCTTATAACCCTTCCAAAATAAAATTCATCATTTATTTCTTAAATAAGCTCTTATCTTATAACAAAAACATTTTCATTGTAAATTGGGGTCCATCATTATAACGATAGAATATAAAATCTGATTTTATTAACCAAGAGTATATGTAGAGGGAGATAATCACATGAAATTTCACTAAATGATGAACAATAATATTTTCATAGGGATTATTGATACAAAATCAAACATGAAATTCCCAACTAATGAGGCCAGGATAAGATTTCCCTAATTATTATAATTTGCTTCATCCATTGTGATTTAAAAATCATTCCATTTTTTCCTTTTTAATCAGAGGTTTTGCGGATTTTCATCCATATTAGAGCTTGGATGGGGGTATTTATTCACATAATTCCAAAAATCCATGCACTTGAAACACTAAAGTGTGGGTGGTGTATTATTGTGAGATCTTCCTCTCATCATTTCATTAATTATCCTCTTCACATCAATTCTACATTATTTTCTTTTATGGATTAGATTCCCACACTTGAAACACCTTCTTATCTCTTTCAGGTACTCACCTAAGTTCTCTTACCCATAGTTTTGAAATGTAGGAGTTTGAAACTTTTTCTTCTCTCTATGTGAAATATCATTGTATTTTCCCTGGAACCATATCTTCTTTTTCTTATCACCTGAATGAAGAGTGTTTCAAACTTAAATTTACACTTTATTGAACATGAACAATTTATTTTAAGAATTCAATGTCCCTAATGGCTAACACCATTAAAAGATTTGGTTTCAAGACCTTGAATAATTTTTCAACCTTACATTCAGGATTAATTATAATACTAGAAGAGTACCTTGAATGTCTTTAAAAATTATCTTTGTAAGCACCAAAAGATTTATTATCCCTCTACTTAATCTATAATAAACACTTCTCCACTTTTATATGAAGAATAAAAGGAATGTATTTATTGAAAAAATTACTTTTAAATTAATCCCACTTCATGTTGAAAATTTCTTTATATTTCATCATATTCTTAATAATATTTCACCATTGATCTGCATCACCTTCTAAATAGTTGATAGCCAGAGTGAATTTTCCTTTCTCTGAACATAGGAAAAAAACATAATATCAATGGTACTGATACATTTTTCATAGAAAAAAATGAGACTATAGAACCACTAAAATAAGTTGGGTGTGGCCTCATAAAATAATAAACAAAACTCTGTTCCCTCTTTTTCTTATTTAGATGTTCACTATAATTCATAGATTTATAAATTTGTGTGATAATAGAAATGATGTTTTTATTATATCTCTCATTAAATTAATCTTCTTAGTAGTACTATCATTTCATTTTCCATTACATTCTTTATTGATATAGTTTCTTTAGGTTCTATCCACTAACTAAAACCAAGAACAAAGTGTGAGAAAAAATAATCAAAGTGGGGAACCATATAATCATGAAAAAACACTTATAAAATGTTTAAGTCATACCGACTTATTATTTAATATATGACACCTTGGGTTTATATTAGGTTATTTGTAGTCATCTTTTATTTAAATAATTCATTATGGTTCATTATGAGTTTTTGAGTTTCCAAATCATATCTTCAGGGAGTTTCAAACCAGGTGTATAGTAAGTCCCATTTTTGTGGACCAGTTCTTTCTTAAGTCTAGTTCAATATGGTGTTTTTGGGATTGTTAACACTATGTACATATATTCAAGATCTTAATCCACTTTTAGTATACATAAATTGATGTATTTATTGGAAACCACTTGCTCTATCCTCTACCAAAATTCTAGGACATTTTTCTAAACTTTGATTCATCTTTATTTTTATCCTTAGAGAAATCCCTAGACATATCCTTAGAAATATCCATAGAAATATACTTAGAAAAATTCCTAGGGATATTACTAATTCTTTATAATCCTAGTTTCCAAAGGTTGTCCAAACCATTCCTTTAATACCAACTATAGAGGCACAAGCTTTTCCTATATGGACATTGCATCATTTTAGATGAATATTCAGAACATTACAAAAGTATATGTCTGAGGACACTAATAGTTTAGTATCTTTGAAAACTTTTAAACATAAGAAAGGGGTTATATTATATTCCTAGTAATGGTAAACAAGGTAGATATATAAGTATAAAATGAGCATAAGTGTATGTGAAAGTGATAATATCATTAGAAGATCACACCCTTCAAATCCTAGATCATAAACATGAATCGTGGAATAAATATTGAGAGTTCAAAAACATGAATCATAAGGAAATAAAATAACCTGATACATGAGAGAATTATATTGACATAAGATATATACTTGTGGCATAAACATAGACTTATAACATTGTGAACATGTGTAAATAGAAATAGGTTCAATCATTTAGTTTAGGATATGAAATCAGGCCCTCAAATAAACTTGTGGGCATGCAAATAGGTCTATTCATAACATTATGAACATGTAATTAGGTTCACGCACAAACTTATGGACATGAAACCAGGTCCACACATGAAATTTTGAACATGTAATTAGGTTCAGACATAACATTGTGAATATATAATCTGTTTCACATGTAAATTTATGGACATAAAACTAGGTCCAAGAAAAACATTGTGAACGTGCAATCAGGTTCACACATAACATTATGAATATTTAATCAAGTTCGCGCATAATCTTATGGACATGAAAACAGGTCCACGCATAACATTGTGAACATTTAATCTAGTTCACACATAATATTGTGAACATGTAATCAGGTTCATGCATAAACTTATAAACACGCAACCAGGTCCTTGCATAAAATTATGAATATATAATTAGGTTCAAACATAACATATATATACTCATGAGTCATCCATAATTACCCAATTAATTTTATGTAGATATAGGTCCCACCCATAATATAATGAAATCATTCATATGTGTTCCAAAAGATCATAAACATTCATAATATCAAAACCCATGAAATAAAATGGGTATTATAAAAACTTCATCCAATATTTACCTGTGGAAAAAAGTCTGGTTTCATAATCAATTAATTATAGAATAACTTGTGAAAGGAAGTGAGTTTCATAATCATTTTATCATGGTATAACTCATGGAAGAGAAATTAGTTCCATAAGAAACTTTTCATCATATATAGAAACCATTTAAAGAAAAAATAAGAATGGTAATCTTATATTATATCCCCAATAAAGTAGAAACTATATCAAATGATTTCATCTTAGATTGAGGAGGATTTTGAAATATCACTTATATAATTTCTTAAGGAAAATAACATTTCTTTAAAAATCAAATTTTAATACATATAACATATTCAAAATTATTTCGGTTGAAACCCACTTGGAAAAATATATAAATTATGATTTAAAAATTATTTAAAACATTTCTTAATGAAAATATCTTTTCCAATTTAAAAAAACAAATTTAAAAAATAAAACATTTTTAAAACAATTTAATTTTAAAAAATGAAAACATATAAAATAATTTGAAAATAAATTATGGTCATGATGGGGGGTAAATCAATACATGTTGAATAATCCTTCTATGTCGTAAAATGATTATAAAATTTCATCAATTAGAAAATGAAAAGAAGATTAATTTTTTTAAAATAATTTTTTAAAAATGTAAAACATGGGTAAAAAATTATTTTAATGATAATAAGAAAATTTTAGAAAATTTTGTTTTTTTTTCGAAAACAAGGTTTTAAAAGAACATATATTTCTAACTGAAAATAGAAATAAAATCAAATTTTCATAAAAACATTTTATTAATTATAATAGGTAACAAAGAGGTAATAATTATTCCATTAATTTAATATATCATCAATAACAATAGGAAAATAAAATTCATGATATGTTTTGAGATTTCGATCATTATATTTCATCAATGGAAGCATAATCATAAACAATCTTGATTAACGATGAGATTATAGAAATAAATTGTTACCACTTTGGTACTTTGAATCATAATCTCCATGAAAGTACAACATTACATGAAGACTAAAATATCATTAAAAGAATTATATTAGTTATATAACATGTAAAACCTCATATAAAAATATAGGTGCATAACATGGCATGTTTCTCAAAGAAGGTAAATTAAGACAAAATTACTTTACCGATTTGGTAAATTTTGAGTGATAAACCAAATGAAAGAAAGATAATCAATTGGATATGTAAATACCCATGAATTTAAGTATATGAATCATATAATAAACTAATGGGTAGTATATAAACCACAAAAAAAATATATTATTGGGGAATAAGGTATAAGTGTCATAGAAATAAAAGTGAGATGAGAAAACCCTTACCTTAAGTCCTGATTTTTTCCGCACGCGATCAAAACTGCAATATAATACATATAATTTTACTTTAAATATACCAAATAAATATATTCTTACATATCATACCATATATAATTATTTTATTACTTTATATTACCCTTTTATTAATAATTACTTGTTAATTTTATGTTTTAGGTAATAACCGCTTTGTTTTTCGTATATGTTTTGACTTATTATTCTTGATCCTCTTACTTCGATCATGATTTACATATTTATAGAATTTAAAATATGATATAAATATAATATATATTTAGTATATAAGTATTTATAATAACATATACAATATATAAATATGAAATGGAATATACTGTTCATGGAGATGGTAGGTCATAGGTACGCATGAATGCAGTTTACATATTCTTATCATATTAAAATAAAGAATTTAAATGATATATATATATATATTAAAATTCCTGTAGAATTTTTATTTCATATATATAATATTTTTTACTAAACTCATCCTAAATACATTACATGTATAGTATGAACGAATCACATCACTTTAAGGAGGCAGTAGTCCACACGTCCAAAAAAAGTTATCGTATTACCACAAAATGGAAGGAATTAATATATATATTATATAAAAATTAAAAAAGAATAAGTACATCATAAATAAAATATATATCTGAAAAAAATTTATGCACATCAAAATTCACAACCATGATAGGTGGTGAAGGAAAAATGAACGACATTGTTTTACGAAACAGTAGTCCATAGTACACACAAACGGTAAGTTCGTTACCTATTTTATGGAAGTGTGTGCAGGTGTAGGTCTAAAACTTATAATAAAAAAATACTAATATATTTAGGATATGTATTTTATTATATAACAATTTAATAAAAATAACTAAATGGGTGGATAAAGAAATGAAATATAAATGCACGTTGAAGAACGTTACCACTTTTTGGGGTAACTCCTTTTGGTTTGCACCAAAGGGATTCCTTGGTTGGATTTATTCTTAAAGTGAGTATTTTAGGAATATGGGGGGTAATTTGAGAGATTTTTTATTTATTTTTGGGACAAGATAGAGGTATAGAGATTTTTGAAGAAGTTAGAGGGTGACTGCCCATTTATAGTGGAGGTGGAGTGACATTCTTATAAATATAAAAAGGCAAACACTATTTAGTGGTATCCCTTACATCATGTGCCTAAAATAAATTTCCATTTCAGATAAAAGATGGAAATTGGTCAAAATATATCTATACAATAGATTTTGGACATGTTTATATGTTATTTTTCCTCTTAAGTTAAAGATTAACTACAAAGTAATCTTGTTTTTACCTTAATCGTTGTAATTAATTTTAATTAATTTCACTAATATTTTCATTCAAAAAATAATTTGACCTTATTATAAATTATAAATTATGATAATTAAAAATACTGATTCCATTTTTTCAAATTCAATAAAAAATAATTAGCAGAAATTAATTTAATATTAATGCCACAAACGTGTCCTAACAGCGGGTTTTTTTATACAATAATGTTTAAAAGGTTAAAATGTTTTTATATTCAATTTCAATGTGAAATTGGTTTCAGTTAAATAAATTGAATTAATTTATGTAAAATTGATCTAATTACACTTAAAAAAATTAAAATAATATTTAACAATATAAATAAATTATACAAAAAAGTAGTTTTGAATTAAAATTTAGTATTTTTGGTTGGAATGATGGATGTTATGCTTTCTCAATTTTTCCTCAAAAGTGTTTTGATAATAAAAAGTCTAATTTTCAATCATTATTTTTCACTATTCATCAAAAAATGATGTTTTTCAGAAAAATATAAAAAATTCACCCTATTATAATTTTGAAATTCGGAATTCTAAAATTAAGTTTATTTTATCATATTAAATTTATAAAATTGTCTAAAATTACCTTTATTATTGTTCAAAAAAGGAAATAAAAATAATTTTATTTGAGAAAATAGTATTTTCAAACACATAAAGACTTTAATATATATGTATATTATTATAAATTTTTTTATTTATATAAATCCATTATAAATAATATTTAAAAATTAATTATTACTATTCATATTACTAAGTTTAATGACTATGTCATAACTATCTTATTTAAATAATTATAATTATAAAATGTTATTTTATAGAAATTTAGTGTTTCTTATAATGCAAAACAAGTTGTTGTTACATGAATTATATACCAAAATTTATTTTGTTGTAATGTGTAATGTAATACAACAAAGAAAATTAATTTATTCAAAAAAACTTTCATAAAAACTCATGGTACTACAACAATCATAACATGTATATACCTATGAGTTCCACAAAAGGAAATCAATCTTATGAAATATAAATAATAATTATACATGTAAATAAATTGGTTACATTTGAGAAAAGAACTTATAGAATGTATTTCCTCATCAAAAGATAGAAGAATAAGCTAAGTATATATGTGAGAGACATATGTACTGATTTTAGAATCATTCCATGAAATTAAAGAAATAGATAAAGTGAGTTAGATAGAGAAAGTTCATAACCCAAAGAAAAAGGTTTGTTGAGAGTGTTCACTTACACCAATAAGAATAAAACTTCTGGATATCAAAATATCAATTACTTTTAAAACATTTTTTGAAAATACTCAGAAGAAAGGGAATGGGGATTTTTATTTGAATAATACATGAAATATTATAAAGGTATAGGAAAATAAAATAAAATTTATAGTAGTGGTGAAAGCTATTAAAGTTGTATACATTAAATTTAACATTCTTTGAGTATTTTTCAAAGAATGTCAAAACATTATTTATAAAATACATAAAAAATCCTTATAAAAACATTTCAACGAAAATAAAAAATATAAATAAAATGTTTTTTATAATTAATTTATTTATATATAAATATATAAACAAAATAATTTTAAGGATATTGACATGGTAGATAAATATTTGGAAAATAAATCTTAAAAACATTTAAAATGATATTTTTTAATCAAAGTGTCCCTTACCTCAAGTACAAATAATCATGTATGTTTTTATATCTTCCTGAATAATAAACTTAATTTAATTATTCACTTATTTAGGAACCTTTTTCAAGTTAATTATTCCTTTTATTTTATCTATTACCATTTTTTTATTCAATTACTTAATCATTTAAGTTCATATCGTACATTTTGATGATATTCATCTCCTATATTCAAAATGAATTCAGTAGGATGACTATGAACAAAGAGGAAATTATTACATCATATATAGAATAATTAAAAAATAATTAAAAAATTTATAAATAGATTATACTTTTAAATTCAACCATGAAATATGTTTATGAAAAATGAACTATGTTACAGTCATGGAGATGGAAGGTCGGACGAACGAATGAGTAACATTTATATTTTTAAATGATCATGATTGAAGAAAGGTACGTATAATTTTATATTTACATAATTATTATTATATAATTAATATCCTAAAATTTATTTAAATACACTTATATATATTATTTATGTGATTTGGTTATAAAAAATGAATCACATTGCTTCGTCGAGGTGGTAATCGACACATTCGCACAAACGACGTTATCATTTTTCAATAGACAGAAAGGTAATAAAATATATGATATATTATATTTAAATAATTATAATTATTTAACTAATTTAATATATATATATATATATATATATTATTTTCATCATTATAACCATCTGTGAGAGGTGGCGATGGAAAACGAATTACATCGGTTCATGAGGTGGTAGTCCACCGTACCCACGAACGATGATTTAATTTCACATTTGATAAAAGAGGATATATATGTAGGGTATTACATTAATATAAAAACATATTATTATACTGAATATACATTTTTTATTATTTTATCATGTTTTAATGAGATTTGAAGGAGGTAGGGGAAGAAATAAAACAAAAACATTCGATTAAGGACTATATGTCTTCTTCAAAAAAAACTTCTATACACCCTAAACCCTATAAGGTTGGTATTATGTCCAAAAAATATCTATAAAATGTGTTGAGAGATGTTACGAATGATTTTTTTCAGGTATTTAAAAAACTAAAATGATTTTTATGTGTGAATAAAAGAGGATATGAGGTTCCCCTTTATAATTGAGGGTAGGGGCACTCTTGGAAATACTTAAACTATTAAATTAATATAAATTATTTTTCATGGAAAAATGACTCCAGACTGAGATAATTATAATATAGGATTATTATGGGTTAAAATAATATCATATAATAAAATTTTTAAATGTTTAGATTACTTATTTACCCTTATTTCATTGTTTTAACTAAGATTAACCATTTTTTACAATTGTTGTGATAATAAAGTTTTTAATTTTTAGAGGTCAATATAGTTACTAGAAAAGGAATATTAATTAATAAATAAAACATAATTAATATTTTAAAACATATACCATTATATTGGATAAATATTTGTTTTTTAGGAATTTTAAATCATTTCATAAAATATTATTTATTATAAAAAAATTAATGGAATTTTTGGAACTATTCATTTAATTCGATTTTGAAAAAAACATGACAACCATGAAATTTAAATATTATCCCCTGAAAATTATATAATATTTTAGTTTTTATCTAAAAATTAATGGTACACAATAATTCATTCATGTTATATTACTTTAAACCTTTTTTTAAAATCATTTTTCATTTTTCTATTAATTTAATAAATATTGTGTTAGAATTGAATAAGAATATGAGAAAATTATTTAATCCCTATAAATTAGAAATAAATTACCATGAAAAAATAATTTATATTTAAATTAATTTTTTTTAACTGAAAATATCCTCTATTTATCCCTTTGTAAAAAATTTATAAATAATAAAACAATGTGAATTAGATTTTTGGGATATCTTTTCATAAAAGAATATAATGGTAAAAATAAAAAATATGGCACCAAGTTTCCTTATTTTAAAAACTTTTATGTATATTTAAGAACATAACTAATCAAATAAAATAAATTCAAGTGTTAGGGTCATTTTTTAGTCTCTGTCATATTAATTTGAACCTTAATTACTTGATTTATCTTTACCGTAGTCACATTTTTTTACTATGGTAACTATTCATAATAAAAAAATAAAAGGAAAATATTTTCCAAATTTGGACCTCCAAATTCCATATTTGGAATCCATTTTTCAAGTTTCAATTTATATAAGTGGTGGAATTTAATTTAAGATTAAAACTCAAACTAGAGTGAAAAATAGGTTTTTAAGAAAATGCCTTTTTAAGAATAAAAACATTTTAATGCCAAAATAATATATAAAATTAATTCCAAATTATGTAATTGGATTATTTTTAATAAAAAATAACTAGTTAAATTTTAAAACTAATAAAAAATATAATTTAACTTTGTAAATGTTTTAAAATAAAATATATTTTCAACAAAAAACAGTATTTTAACTATTCACTTGAAAATAAAACTTTTTAGGAAATTCCAAAAACTTAACAGTAATATCATTTTAAAATTATGATTTAAAAATTTATATCCATTTTATAAAATAAAATTTCAAAAATTTCCATAAATTAATTATAATATTCACTAACAAAAAGAAATAAAAATAATTTTTTAAGAATGCGTATTTTTTGAAGAATAAAAAAAATTTACAAGAAATTGAGTTCTTATTTCTAAAAAATTAATCAATAAATTTGTATTTATTATTTCTATTATATATATTCCATAATACATTTAATTATATTATTACCTTCCAATTCAACAACTAGGTTATAGCTGTCACATTTAAATAATAACATTTTATAGTATATCTTAATTTGCTTAAATCTATATGTTTCATGTTAAGAAAAATATCAAGGATAATATTATTTTAAAAACTTAAGGACTTATAGTATTAATATACATTATAATAAAACTTTATATTTTTCTCAATATTAATAATAAATCACTTCCTTCTAAAGATTTGAAAGTACTTCAATGTATTATTCTTCTCATACCACATCTCATATGGAGCTTTTTCTTCTTCTAAATATAATAAAAACGTATTAGAGATATAGGATGATATAATGACTACATTATTATATTACTTCTCTTGTATATCTTTATAAATAAACATTATTCTATCATTTATTCTTAGGATTCGTATTCTCATATCAATTACACTATTTGATTCAGTAGTTCTCACTACTGAAACATGGTTTCTTGTCCCATGATTCTCAATATAATACCCAACATAGTTATTGGTAAAATATATGAAATTATTAATATGTAATTTTTAAAATTTTCTTTCCAATAAACTTTTTTATCTTCCCTCGATACTGATAAATTCAACTAAGCACCTTGGATTTTTGAATAATGACAATCACCCATGTAATCATGAGGTAATCATCAATGAAAGGCACATAGTATCTATCTCTATTCATGGATCTTGGTGATATCATTAAAAACACATAAATATACACTAATTTAAGAAACCTCATTAGCTTGTTTTCTTTTGGATTATATGTATTCTAAATAATCTTCCCTTTTTGATAAATATCACACATGTTTTTATGATCAAGTGACAACCTCGGTATATCATGAGCTACATCATTATTCCCAATATCTTTCAACAACTGTTGGATCAAGTGGTGAAGATTTTATGCAATAATCTATTTTTTTCCTCCTTTGAGAGAAAATAAATATCATATTCTCCAATACTAAAGTATGTATTCCCTTTTAAGAACTTATCCATAATTAAAACAATATTTTTCTTCCTATTAATGAAAACAAATTCTTAAATAAGTTCACTACATAGACTAATTCACAAATTTGACTTAACCTTATCTAGTTATGACTAAGATATTAAATAACCAAGAAATCCACTTATATAATGTCTTTTCTCAAAAAAAATTATTTTCAGGATATAATAATATTTAACCCTTCATCATTTAAAAATCTAACTTCAACATATTTTTAATACTTAGTGCATGTGGTTAAATACTTGATTATTATTATATAAGAAGAACATATACTATTATGTATCAATACACAAACATGATCTACTACATTAAGGTAAATCTCTATGACCACTCCATTTAATCTATTTTCTTTTTATTATGTGTCTTTGAAATCATAACCAATAATGACTGAAATGTTTTACCCTTCTATGAATATGATTGAATAAATTCATCTTGAAAGGTAGTAAATAGATTTTCTTTCATCCCTCTTTATTATTCCTTGAACTAATGGGTATAACCACTTCAGGTACTCATAGGCATATTCCTCCACATTTTTTATGAGTAATATTTGGCCATATATACATATCCACCACATTATAAGTAGTATCCATTGAAGAAATACCAAAAATATCTAACTTTTATTTAATTATTTCATTTCCATTATTCCCTCCAGTACCTATTATCTTTGGAACACATATTTTTAGAATATCACATCTTTCTAAAATAGTAACACATAATTTGTGGTGTGATCTTGTGTGTATTTTCTATATAAATAAAGGTATTTGGGGTATTTTAAGTGTTTTAATTTTGATTCACACAAAAATCAAACTTTATCTTTAGAGTAGGTGTTTGTGGCTTAGCATCGACTAATACCACCAACTTCTTATTATCAATCCTCATACCATTTTTGATATTTTTATGTGTCATTTATTTTTATAGACAATTCTATAGATATATTGCTAAACCTAAAAGATTATCCTTTATATTTTTTATAACCCATTTAATTCAATTTTTATATGTCATTCTAGGATCCAATAGTTTTTCCTAAATATTCATTTTTCACTACATTATGAAGATTTTTTCTTTAAGAACATTGATATATTTAATTAAATATTTCACTGCGTTGGTGGAACCACCACTAATTTTTGAATATTCTTCAATCTTGATCTTGTACCCAACAATATTATCTAGGGCTCCAATATTATAATATTTGAGTTTTCAATTGTTTTCCTTCAACTAAGACATCCCTTATTAATTATTATTCATATTAATTTTTGAATCATGAACCACTATATTATATTTCATCATTTTGCATCTCCAAACAACTATCTCTTGAAGAGAATCATTTAATTCTTCATTGAGGTCAACAATACCTACTACTTATACTTATCCATAGTTGGTACCTACCATTATTTGGGATAGATATATAATTTCTATATGAATATAATTATTAATGTCATTATAGTCCTCAATTTTTTAGGATTTGATTTCTTATGACCTATTATCATCCGGTTAAATTAGGTTCTTATTCCTGAATAATTTATTCTTAGTAATCCTGCTACTATTCAAATTATTTTAATATTTATTTATGGGAACTTAATAATCCCCATAATATTCTTGACACTTCTTAGGACACTTCATTTTTAGATTCATATTCTTTCCAAACCAAAATCATGTGATTGAAAGTTTTCTTTAGAATTTTCATTTTTCTCATTTCATATTTAAGGAATGTAAGGAAATAACTTCATCAAACTATTCTTCATTTTTATTTTTCTACATTGTAATCTTAATTAATTCCTTGAATATCACTTTCTAAGACATACCTTTTCCAATAACCTAGTTATCGTTTTTCTATATCTCATATGCCAGAAGATCACCATAAATACTATCAGATATCAACTTATTTGGAAATTTATACTCAAAAATTGAGAATTTTGGATTAAAATTATGTGGAAATACTATCAATATTCCCTTTACAATCATAAAATCACCAAGGGTTTCTTTGAGTCCAAACATATCTTTCATAGTCATATTTACCTAATCCAAAAATTCATTAATTAATTTATTCAGGTTCATCCTCAATTCCTCACACTTGTTTCACATAACCTTAAATTTATATTCTTATACCATTGAGTTTTCTTCACATATATTAATCATATTTTTCCATGTGGAATGAAAATATTTAGATGATATCACCTTATTATAGATTATATTGTCCAAAGATCTTCTTAATGTATTGATTCCCTTTTTATTAATATCCAAATCATTATGATCAATCTCTATTAAGGATACAATGTACATACTAACTAAGATCACTTGAATAGAATATGTGTAAAAACATGCTTATGGATTAAAAAAAATTGTTTTGTTTGATTCTTCTAAAGTTGAAAGTATTTCCCAACAATTATGGGAATCCATTTATGATTTTTGTCTCTACTGGCCTCTATATATATAATAATTCCACTAAATTAAAACTTTTTCTCTAATCCCACTTTTTGGGCCTAATTAAGGTAAATACCTAGATGGGGGTAAGAATTAGGGTATATTTATTATTTAAAATGACACTTTATAATGGTCTTTTTCTAATGTTAGTAGAGAAACCTATCCCCCTAAAAATAAATATAAAGATATAAATTAAGAAAAGAGGGACACAAGTAATTTTACTTGGTTTACCCAAACTAGGATAATCCAAAAAAACATACAATGGTTATGTACTAATATACTAAATCACTAATTGAATCTCTTATTTATGATATTTGTAGTGGAATGATTATGCCCCTAGTTTACAACCACTAATAATTTTACCATTAATTTTGAAATTAACTGAAGTGTACTCACCATTCCTTTATAAGATTCCTCAATTATACTAAATTAACTTTTTTATAGTAGAATTGGGTTTTCGAAAAGTTCATTCATCTAAATGATGAGTTACAATGTACCATATAAATTATAGTATATATACTTAAGTTTTCCCCAACCCATTTTTTAAAAACTATAATTCATGTAAAACATGATCACAAAATTTCTTGTTCACATAAAAACCGACATGTGCATGATTTTTTCCATGTAAGTTAATTTACATACTAAATATACTCACATAAGTCTGCCATAAAAATACAGTACTTAGATATTCCCTAAGACGCTTTCTATCTAACAAATGACATTATTTGTGTCTTAGTTATCAGAAAAATTGAACCCAAAACACATATCATCTAACCATTTTTTATTTTATAAAATACATCATCTCGCATTCATGTATGCCTATTGGTTTGTGAAATGAACTTCTATGAGTCTGTCAACTTTCATAAGTGAATTCCTTAATTTCATGATAATCCTTCATTTTATTAAAATTTATATGCATCCTTATTGAATAGAATTTAAACTCCTACATATCTTTCCATTAATGTATACATTATGTTCATCTCCACTTTGAAACTCTGTTGACATGATTTGTCAAAAAATCCTACCCAAAATCTCTGAAAATTCATCTTGAGGTATTTTTTTCAATATTTAACAAATTAGTTAAAAATATATATCATCCCCATCCATATGATAATGATAAACCAAACATTTGTGTGCTATATTAAATCAATCATACACCATATATTGAATAAATCATTAAACAAAAATGGGTTACATAATATTTTCATAAGGAATAAAAATAAATCAAGAGTTGGATCAGATGATACCCAAAATTCAATAACAGAAAAGAAACCTATAAAAATTGAAATTATTGAAGGACATGTGAAACATAATTCTATATATGATTGATGTTTTTATTATAGTGATGAAAATGGAATTGAAATTTTAAAATAGACTTCTTGATGTTTTGGTCATAAAGATAATATTATACATCACCTTCTAAATCCTTTTTAAATGGTGAAAAGAAGAAATTTAAAACATTATTTAAAAATTAAAAAAATAACACTTAAACTTTTAAAATTTAATAAATTTTAATGTAGAATAATATAGAGTCGATGAAATAAAATGTGTGTAAGTACAAATAAATTCTTTTTTGATCAATTTTAAAATTTTAAATAAACTCACACAAATAGAAAAATTATAAAATTTAATTTTCAATAGTGATAAACATAAATATGAAATTTAGAGAAGAGTTATAATTTTATATTTCAAAATTACAAAATAATTTTTAACAGGAATAAATTATATAGATAAGGATGTAAAACACACAAAATTAAAAGTTGAAGTTATTATTTTATAACAACACGTATTTATTAAGTAAGAATCAATAAAAAAGAGAAAATTTGGAAAAATGAAATATCTTAATAAATAATGATAATATACCACATGATGTAGATAATGGGAATAATATACCAATCTCCATAGAATTTTGTCGAAAATAAATATGATGACTCAATAAAAAGAGGATTGGGTCAAGAATACCCTTACCATGTATTCCTACTTGGTTAAAAAAAATACAAATATCTATATAATCAATTTTGGATCATTATAAATTATTTAAAAAAAATTATTTTTATTTATTTTACTTATTAATTTTAATTTATAATTTATTATTAACTATTTATTTATCATTTATTTATAAAATTAATCTGTGGGTGTTAATTGTTCTATTTGTTCCTTACTTACTTTAATATAGTGATTTGGGTACTTGAAACTTTATCATATATTAATAATATCTACAATTTTCCTTGAGATTTAATTTATTTTTTTATATATTTTTGGATATCCAATATTATTTTATGAAAAATATTGAGATGTTATTTCATTAAAGATAAAAAAAATTACCTTTATGAATAATGATTCAATTAGAAGAATTTATTTTATTAATGAAATTAATTATATATATTATCATTATAGAATTTAAAGGATAAACAAAATTCATTATTATAATAAAATATTACCAAAATTTGGTTTTTATTATCCATTCATTTTGAAAGTATTATAGAATCATTCATATAGGTGGTAAAACCAACCCAAATAAGAACGTGGTATAATTAATGAATGAGTAAAAATGCGAATATATATAGTTTTATTATTATCTATAAAGAGTCCTAATGATTATAATAATTTATCATTAGAGTGTTTGATAATATATTTAAATATTTTTTATGAGAAGTTAAATTAAAGGGATGAAGAATAACTCATTAATTACATTTATGGAATCAATACTTCATGCAACATCTTCTCTAAGAATAACGGACTTATGACTTACTATTATGAATAAAGGATACCAAAAAAGGGAGATAAATTTAGGATAATTAAGTTTTATATATATTCAATATAAATATAGGGAATATAATTGTCTTAGAGTGGGTGATGTAGATCTCCTTTTATAGATGAAAATAAGGGGCATTTCCTTGGAAACTTCAGTAAGGTGAAGGGTAAAGATGGAATCACATTAGAGTTATGTAAGTTAGGTTAGGAAATGTTGGATAGAATTATAGGATTGAATCACATAGCTAATAAATTTCTTATATAATTTTCTTTATATATGTTCAATTATTAAAAATTTGAGCCCTTCCTTTTTACCCCTTTTAACCACTTTTTAATTTGTTTAATAATTTATCGTAATAATTGTTTTTTTACTAAAAATAAAAGATGACCCATTCTACCTAATTTAATTTTTATAACTATAAATTTAGAATCTATTTAATCAAATTCTAGTCCAAAATATTAGAAATTTATCATTTATATGAAAACATAAAATATATAGTAAAAACTATTTTTTATAGAAAAATAAATTATTTAAAAATTAAGTGTTACTATTAATTAATCATAATAATTAATAATAATAGGAGTGTTAATACAATTTATTAAAACTAGAAATATTTCTCTATATTAGAACCATAATTTAACCATGATAAAATAAGAATGTATAACATATTAAAAAATAGTATTTAAATTATAAATTTTTAACTATTAAATAATTTTCTCTTTATATCTAACCAAATAATAATAAATAGATCAATCTTAAAAATAATTAATTTCAATAAAATAATTAACTATTAACGATTAGTTTTATTAAGAAAATGATATTATTTCTTACTTTTTTACGTCTACCTTTCATTGAATTTTATGAATCCATTAATACTAAATTAATTGAGTGAATTATTAGATTTATAATAATATTAATAAATAAAATTACATATTGATATCATCCTAAACTATAATTAAAAATCCCCTAAGACCTCAACATAATAACTAAGGGTGAGATAAACAATAGTGATAGTTGAAGGTGATGATTCACTAGAATGTATCTCAAAGTGATATCTATGAGATGGAACTTTTCTTATAGAAAACTCTACTTTATCCAAAATTATTGGAGTTTAGATTAGAATTAGTCAAAGGAATACCCTAATTATTCCAAGTCCCTTCCAAGATCGAACAAATCAGGCTCATAAGGAATAGTCCCACTACTAGAAGCCATTGATTCACCTATTCTACATAAATTTTATAATGTGGATACACTTATTTATTCTCACCAATTAAAATTTCAAATTATAATAGTCCAATTTTAATTTATTATCAAATACTATTTTTAATAAACTTATAATTTAAATCATTATTTCTCCTTATATCTAATGACTATATATTCCCAACATCTACATAATCCTAATATCCAAAAAATACAAATTGATATATTCTATTAAAATATATATAACCTAAAATATGCCATCATTCATCCCATTATCTATCTTATTTTCTCAACATGTTTATCATATTTCTAACGATTTGAAATATTTCTCTAGCTATCATTGGTGGAATGATCTCCACAGAAGATCGTCATGATGAGAATTTTTAACATATAGTACTTTTATTTAAGGTGTGGTTTGATTCCTTTTTTTTTAATTTAACTAATTAATATGAAATTAGTTATCTGGAAATTTATTTCAATTTTTATTGTAATATTTTAGAATAATAACATTAAAAATTGTTCAGTTTTATTCAATGTTGCACGTAAGAGAAGATATCAAACATATGGGTTTTATTTGAGGTAAATTTTAAACTAATTATTTTGGGTGTTACAAATGGAATTTCCTAAATTTTTTATCCTCTAGGACACTCATTAAATGGTGGGTAGTGTGATGCACTCATAAGAGGTACCCATAGAAAATAAATATTTCAAATATTAATGTCAATTATTTAGAGTTTCACTTTGTTCTAGGTAGATGAATTAGATTTGTATAAAAAAGGTTTTTGGTTGAGAAAACTTTTTTAGATTCACATAATTTGAGTTTAAGTTTTCTTGAGACATTTCCCCCAATTAGGATTAAACAGATCAATCCTATGAATAATTGGAATAAAATTGAAGTGATTTCAGATGAAATCACTAAGAATATGATATTATTTTTATGCATGGTTGTATTCTAGGTTTTCTTAAAACTTGTACCTTCATAGATGGGTGAGGATTTTAAATTAGTCTATGATATCTTTATTTTTGATCTTTCTGGTTTAGGGTCATATATTTTTTTCTATTTAAGGATAAAAAGGTTTAAAAGTTTGGATAATTTAGAGACATGGGTTTTTCTTAGAGAATGAATTAACTCAATCTTGAGTTTCAAAGTCTCAAACCTATGAAAAGGTAAAAATGTTAAATTTACCCTAGAAAAAAACCTAAAATTGATTTGATTATTCCATTGGTCTTGGGTCATGGTGTTTACCCTCAGGCTAAGTTTTGGTGAGATTTCAATCCAATCTATTTTATGATATATTTAATATTTATTTATTAAGTAAATATTTTATCTCATGTATTGGAATAATGGTATCTCATAAATATATCCCCCAATAAAAATAATGACACATTAATTATACTCAGTATATGGTTTTTTATCTAGTGGATGTGTAAATTATGTGTCCAAGTTATGCACACTGGACCGAGCCATTTTGGTTCTTTGAAATTTTATCCTACAAACCTAGTTTAATTGATAAGAATTTATCTCTTCATCTCCCCTATGGGGTTATTCATTTATCATCAACATGAATCTAGGAGTATGGAGATGATATGAGAAATGATAGGGGTGGGAATATTTCGGTTTTAATTATAATCAAAACCAAAAATCTATAACCATATAGTTTTTTATCATAATTCTAATTACTAAATACAATAAAAAATTTCATTATTTTTTCATTTTGGTTATCAATTTATTCTATTAATTATTTTATATTATTTTTTGGGTTGGATATTTTGTAAAAAAAATTTCTTATGATAACCAGGTTGGAAAAAAATTCATGATCAATAAAAAATCGTTAAATTTATAGAGAAAAAAATTATTTCAAAATGAACAGAAATTTATAAAAAAATATTTTGTTTTTAATTTTAAAAATCTAACTTATATTTCTATTTTTAATATTAAATTACTAAAAAACTATTATATCTTCTTTTATTTTTTGAATTTAAGTTATTAAAATTAATAACAAAACCAACCAAAATTTTTCAATTATTAATCAAAAAAATCTCTAACGAGAACCCATTTTAGTATTACCATTTGGTTTTTATTATTTTATTTTCATTTAACCATTTATTTAATCTTCTATTTTCCCACCCCTAGGATATTATTATTAGGATAGATGATGATGGATCATTGATAAATGTTAGGTTAAAAGCTTCACCATAATCGTTATGAGGTAAGGCATCATTAATAAATTTCATGCCATTTTATATTCTATATTGAAATTCAATTATTTGGATATAAGATTTACATTTTTTAATTATGTTGATATATCATGAGTTAATGATTTATTTTATTTGATTATTTTATAGTCTTAAATTATTAATGAGAAAATGATAGATATTATTTTTGGATGTCTATTAACATAAAAATATTTGAGAACCCTATTATCATTATTATGGATGTAATCACAAACCATCAATCCTACAAATTTATTGATATGTGTGTCGCAATTATTTATTTGGGTTGATGAAATCAAACTAGATACCAAAACCCTCTATCTTGTCATCTCATATCTCCCTATCATGATATATATTAAACATCACCCAACCCAAGGTTTTATGGATTAAAAATAAGTTATTGAGATGATGAGGCGACCAAAAAATGGATAGAGATGTTATGGTTTAGTAATGGTAGTGGATAAGGGATGTCACAAAATTTTCGTGGTGATATAGGGTGAATGATATATGACTTTTTATGAAATCTTGGATGTGGGAAGCATAGTTGCGTATGGTGGCTCGACTGAGGGTGATTTTGTCAATGAAGGGTGGTATAGATGGCCACTGAAGGTAAGGCATAAGTGTTATGATGTGAAAGGTAGTGTGTCAAGTATATAATATGATGAAATCAAATAATGTCATAGATTTTTCTAATGGCTATGGTCTTTACACCTTGATTTTTTTTATCATGCGACATGTAATTGTGATGTAAAAAGTCATGCAATTCCTCAATGCCCATACGACTCAATTTGTGTCGAAACCAACAGTCTCCACATGACCTTAGGAATACCTCCTTATATGGTAGAGGATACTAAAAAGTAGCGGGGGCCTAGAATGTTATCATGGGGTGACTAGAGTTCATAATAATAATAAAAATAACCAAAACAAATTCTACAATCATCAGTCAAAGTAAGAAGGAAAAATAAAACATATCCATCAATGAGAAATGAATATAGAAGTAAGAATTCATATATACTAATGGTCATTCAAGCATATATCAACTGAACACCCACTAGAATGATCTCAAAATAAAATAAACGAAATAAAAATTGTTTAATGGATCTTATATCATCCCAGATGCATACCTCCATTCCAATTTCCCCTCTCGAAAGAGTTATCCCTCTCGACCATGACTCAAACCCTCTACCCAACCTAAACATGTGATAAGTGATATATGTTCAGGTTCCCTAGTTTCATGGATTCCTAAGTAGGGTTTATGTACAACCCAATAGGGAACCACCAATAAATTCCTATACATAACTAGTAAACATATTTTATGTTCATCTAACACTCAAGATATACTATACCTACTTTAGCCAGTTCTAGATTATCTCTGAGATTATCATATAACTATTACAACCAATACCAAGACTCATAGAAATATGGTAACAAGTAAAAGCAATAGATCCTTGGAAGTATCCAAAAGCATCCCAATGGTATCAGGAATAAACAGATGAACCAATAAGAGGTAACCATGGGAATTCCTCAGGTAGTAGGTATGCAATTGATTCCTAAAGCCATGACCCTGGGAAATATATATATATATATATATCTCAAAGGTAATATTTTATCATTTTTTTAATTCTATATAGGCATTATAGTTGAATCCAAGGGGATTTTCCAAGGAATTTTAAATAAATAGGCATCATATCCAAATACCAGTATATTTACCATGGTATTATAAATATATTAGAATCATATTAGAATTGTAGGATGTATCTTGGGAATTCCCTTACATCAGGAATAGAAGTTGAATCCTACAGAACTACCCATTAATTCTATATATAATAGGCCTTTAGTTATAATGATTCTAGGGTAGTGCATCTATCCAATTATTTCTAATATAATGCATCTCAGGAGTGATGGAAATCTTCCCAAACCCATATTGCATAGTCAAGATATTCCTCTCAAGAATACAATTATTGATCATCACTATGACTATAAAGTATCATAGCATTGATTTGGGTTTTAAGGTGATACCTACAATTATATATACAAGATTTACTAAACTACCCCTCTCTATGGTACTTATATTTTTTGGGAACCCATCGAGGTCCAGAAAAACTTATAATATCATTGAAACCCACATAGGCTCCATTATCTCCTTCTCATTTATCAGGTCAAAACCAACCACTCAAAGGGAATATCATCCTTTAGAATCATCATAATCATAACTAGGACTCATAATCCTCCTAGACTATCATGCATTAGTGCAATATTAGTGATACAGGCTCAAGACCATCCCCTTTCCAAGTCACCCTAGGTTGTTCCTCATACACCCAACATATCCATAACCCATCCAAGGAATCATACCTGAGTTCTTGAATTCCAAGGGGGGAAAACACATACACTACACTCATCCCAACTCTTCCAAATATTATATAGTGTCTCAAGGTTCTCTCATGGCCTACTTAGTCCAACCATTTAATATCCAAGGCTCTTCCTAATAAGAAAATATCGAGGAACTTATACTAAGGGCCACTATACTCATTTAATTAATTTAATCCTCAGCCCTAAGGTCTATACATCCTGAGAAATACATTAATAATAAAGGCCTAGATTATTGATTTTTTAGGCATAAATATAGTTCATAAGGATACATCATGGCCCTTGACACCTTTTCAATTTATGAGCATTTAATTTTAAATATTTTTTTGTTTTTAAAAAAATCGATTATGGTCAATTGAAAGACCACATATTAAAATACTATAAATAAAATGAATTTATCATGTAATTATGCATAGGGGAACACATAACTCTTTTTAAATTAAATTATTTTTGAAACACAACCCTACTTCTTTCGCTAATTTTTTTCCAAGTGTTTCATCACCCTTTGAGCCCCTATATCAAGTCATGACATCCAAATTAATTTATTATAATCATTTTTAATTTATTAATAAATTAAAATAAATTTTATAATTTAAATTAGATAAGAAATATTCCTACTAACTCACTAAATGAACTCATCAAACTAAAATTATGACCAACCACACATGAAAGATCCATGATATACTCTCAAAACAATCTAAAAAAATCCATAGCATGAGACATTGATTCAATAACCAATTTAATTTTGTTTAAAGAAATCCTCAAAATAATTTTATATGGTAATGTGCCTCCAATGAAACAAAAAATAGTGAAAATTTCAACATCTTGGGATTCCATGTATCCATATCTATCTTTACCCACATTATATAATACAATTTCTATAAAGATTCATCACCAAACACAAACCAAGAAAATAGAAAATTAGTAAAGAACATTTAAACAGAAGGAAGGGAGTAAAATATTATAGAACTCACCTATAATATCCAAAGTAATTTCTCTAAATCCACCCCAAATAAAAGAGGTATCAATGGAGGAAAAGGGAAGATCTCCTAGGATTCTCTTAAGTTCTCCCTCTTGGGTTTTAGTAGAGAAAAGGGGAAGGATGAAAATTAAAAGAGGGAAGGGGTAATATACAAGACATCCAAATATATACAATTCACTATGTAATTCACCACACTATGGTGTACCACTAAGAAAACACCAAAGGACACATAACACACTTTCCACCACTAACACAACCACCCTCCTCCCTACTAACAATTTTTTATAGAGGTATCTTCCCTCTAACCACAGCATGCACCATGGTTTGGTGTTACCCATGGTCCATCATAAAACCCACTAAGAGCACACCATAGCATCGGGGACATCATTTTAACCACTCTAATTCCCACCAAAACTATCCACCTCGGTGTTTTATCTCCCATAAGTCCCCCAACACTACACCCCAAGACCTCAAGGATCTTAAGCAAGATGAAACACATAACTCAATTGTTGTTAGTTTCTTAGGGAGACCCATATCATTTCTTTCACATAAAAATGGAAAAACTAGGTGTTTATCCCACTAATTTTGGTATTTTATACATAAAAGTGGTGAGATACAAATTGTGGTGCTCCCTCGAGTGAATCACTTATAGCTAAAATGGATACAGGTCCACATGGCCTTTATCTGAAGTCCGATCAAGCACCTAAGAAACTTCATGGGCCTTAATAAATGTCCAAAAACATATATATGAGATGGTCTAAAGATAATAATGTTGATCATACTTTTATTTTCCAAAATAAATACCTCTCAAAATCAAAAATATTTTTTTTTTAATTTCATAACTCATAATGGACACAGGGTTTTATAATCTCCCAACCATAGAACTTATCATCTATGAGAAGCCTCAACAATAGTTCAATCATTATCATAACCTATATTAGTTTCCAAATCATATTAAACCCATCCCGTTCTAATCATGAACGAGATTCTCATCCTAGTTTTCAATTCACAATCAAGCACTAATTGTGAAACTCCCAACATGAGGAACACTATATATCAAATATGGATCCATAACTTAAAAAAATAACCAAAAAATAGAGATGGTTCTCCAACACACACATTTATCCTTAGAAACCATGGTTTCTTCAATCAATTCAACTTTAGGATCATTGTTTCCTCATTATAGAGCTCCACTCACAAGGGTAACTTTCAATCCATGGTCTTTCCCTCTAAAAAAATTACATAAAAAATAATTTCTCATAGTCCAACAGCATTCTTAGTGTGATTTCCATATCAATTAACTCAGATATGAATGAATACATTATTCAACCCTTCTCTAATCGACTATTCTTAGAAATTATTAGCTACACCTCCTCATGTGCCACCACATCACTCAATCTCAAATCATTTACTCTGGAATGCACACACCAAATTTCAAACCATATATTCGATTTAATTTCATTGTTTGATCCTCAAAAAACTAAATCAGTTACCATTATCTCACCCCAATCACTAGTGCACCATCAATATGATACACCTTTTGAAAACATCATAAAATTTCCCAAACCTAGGTCCAATGTACAGAATCCATCAAATATTGTATATAGATTTTAAATCATGTATTCACTGATAAACCAAATAAAACTATATCAGTATACACAATGAAATCCAGGTTCCACCTCAATCCAACTACTGCTCTCATCATACCCATGACCCTACCAATTTGAGAGTCAACCCTAAATATCCCACACTCCATCCATCACAGCACATGATGACTATACAAGGTCATCCCACTCATACAAGAGTGCTAACATGAAATGTATTCCAAACATTGTCAAATCATTGGTAATTTAATACTCAACATCCTATAAAGTTAATCAATAATGAGGGTCACACCCTCAACCAACCTATGGTGAACTCCCCACTATATGTATTTTTGTATACACCGCTCACCAAGACCAACCTCTATGGATTTCATCATCGCACGCATGACACTCCTCTCGATCCATGTTAAACCACACTTTAAACTCCTAAAACCATACCATCTTGTACCATCATTTTCACAGAGGTATCCTTCCTTAATCTCATTCAAACCTTAAAAAAACAGGATTTTAATAATTCCATTAAATTCATTGGTCCTGGTCCCATACATGGATACTCATTAATTCATGATTCAAATTGGTACTATGCATAAATAGTGTGAACCACCTTGGTATCATATAAACCCAATTAGTGTACATTATTGTATCACTAAATCACAAAATTAGACTAAAAATCACATGATTAATATTCCATAATACCTAGGATCATGTGCCTAAACCACTAACCATGCTCCTTGTGTGTCATTATCAACCTAACGAAAGAACCCTTAATGCTCCTCTTTAAAATCAAATCATTTACTCATGATAAGGTATACCACATGATCACCTTCCATTTATGAACCATATCAAGACAAGCCTATAATCACTCAATTATCATCTTTAATCCTACTATCTAGGATCCTGGTTCACTCTATAATTGTGAACTATTCTTGAAAAGATAGATAAAACTAGTGTTTTGGGTTAATTAGATACATATAACCACAACTTTAAAAAGGGATACAATGAAGTTATTTAAAAACACCATAACATGTCTTTAAAATCCATTGATATTCTAATACAACATAAGATAACCTATGGATGTACATAAGAAAGGGGTGAGCTATAAATCTTAGTAAGGTAATAATAAAATCATAACATGAATTAAAGCGGTTCATGTGATTCAATATGCATAATAAGATGACATAGATGGTTGAGAATTATAAAAATTAATATCAAATCATGATATAAGATCATAACATCATAAGGAATGTAGACACAACATAAAATGTGACATCATGAGAATAAGTCAAGGCCAATCGCTGAGAAATCATAACATAGTGTTCTTAGGATAACTTTCCATGAACCGTACATGGTATCTCATGAGACAAAACATATAACCAAATTCATTGTAAAAAATATAATTCTACGCCCACCTATCACATTCATATCATGCACATGCATTTATATTCCACCTAAATCATATAACATAGAAATGAATTTCATCAATTTTTATCCAAAAATTAAGGATTATGGGTTAAATAAATGAAATTACAAAATAAATTAAGGATATTAACAGCTATGTGAATACCCATGACCCTAAATGGGTTTGGTTATTCACAATATAAATGTTTTTCAGGGAAAATCATGGGATACTTTTGGAAGTATAACGGGTGTACATAAATCTCCATGGAAGAGTTTAATGAGACTGAAAGGTGGAATCTCATTACTTGAGAACTATAGGTACATAAATGAAAAGTGTAAAAAGACATTTAAATATGAAAAATTATAAATCAGAAGGATTAAGATAAACAAATTATGGGAATAAAAACGAAGATGAAGAGAATATCTTACTTGAGAGGTTTCTTCTAAAAGATTGGGAGGAGCTTATTAAGATATTAGGAAACATGTGAGGGATATATATAGGTATATTGAGAGGAAATATATAATAATTTAGTTTTGAATGAGTATCAATAGAACATTGGGTGGGTATTTGTAGCAAAATTGGTGAATTTTTTAATAATATCTAAACATAGGCATTGGACTCTATGTGATAAAATAATCCAATCCATAAAACGTTCAGTGGTTTTTTTCCATGATTTATAATAAATAAGACTATCTTCCAATACTTTATTATTGTAACAACACAACTCATTAAAATTATATCATTCATGATGTGGAAGTGAGCCATGTTTGTAAATAATAGTTTTTAAAACCTTAAATTATAAAATAGGCTTTGGTGGATTCCTTAAAGTTTTTTAAAATTAATAAAATAAAATAAAAACAATTTATTTTAAATGGGAAGTGTTTTTTTTCATGTATTAATTTTATAGTATATATTGCATAATTTTCGGGCTATTATGTTGTCATAATACATAGCAAATATTTATACCCTATATAATTTTACCCAAAAATTATATTGTCTTTGAAAATTGTGAGAAAATCACCATTGGATAATTTTGATGTGATGATTCAAAAATTAATATTTATCTTACCAAAATAATATTCTAAATATGGGAATTTATAATTTAAAAGTAGAAATATTTATTTACTATAAAATACTACTTCTTATGACACTAAAAGCTTTATGACCCTAATAAAAATTACATCAGACTTCCTTAAATTATATTATATTTTAATTTTAAAATAACATAATTTAATAAGTATATTTCATGAAAATATAACTTATTATTAATTTTATGAATTTATCAAAATAGTGTTTTAATTGAGATTATATATTTCTGAGAAAAACAATTTTTATTTCTTCATACCAAAAACAAAATTCAATCAAAATATAATTAAATCATATATATATAATGTAATAATTAAAAGGTATCAATATAATTAATAATTTATTAAAAATAAAATTCAAATAATTCAAACTATTAGGGCCTAGATACATAGACCCTTATTAAACTAGTGTTCGCACTGAGGGTAAGGTGTAAAATTGTAGTACTTTCTTGGGATGGTTTGGAAAATATGGTTTGGGAGGTGATCCCAATAAGCTTGAACTTCTACCATAATTGGTTTTATCATGTTTTAGTTTTCAAATCTTAGATTGGGGTTGGTTAAGGGAAATTCCAATTGATTCCAAATCCATTGAAATCACTATCAATTGGGCTTTATAGGGTATGATTATATTAGTTGATGCCATGACTTCTTCCTTCTAGGTAAATTACATTTTATCATAACCCTTAGTATATTCATTCATAATGAACACCATTGAACTACTATATATAAATGGTTATGATTATTAAAGGTCTTTTAATCCCAAAAGTCAAATTATAACTATATTTTTTAACATTTCAAAATAACAATTGAAATATTGTGCATGTGTTCTCTATAACTACATCACTTAATAAGACATTTATTCATTCAGAAGATAATTTAATTTATAAAAGTTATGTCATTATATTACTCACCATTAATAAATTTCACCATAAAAATTTTATTTTAGACAATAAAATATACAAGGGTACTTTTATTTCATCAACTCTTTTGGTTCCCATTTTACCTCCTCAAAATTGTGGTTCTGATAAAATACATTGACCAAGAGAGTTGTCTTATTTCATTGAAATTTTTCTTTATGATATAATATCTTCACAGTATCTCCTTGTGTGAAATATCACTCTCCAAAGGTACCACCACATGATTTATTACATGAGAGGGATCTGATATCTACATTATTAAGAGGGATACATGAAACACAACATGTACTTGAGATATATTGTGTGGGAGTGTAACACTATAAGTAATAGCTTCAATGTGATTAATTATATCAAAGGGGATGATATATCTATTACTAAACTTTCCCTTCTTCCTAAACCTCATGAACTTCTTCTACAGTGACTTATAATGGAACGCCTTATATTCAATAAAAAACTCTAGGTCTCATCGATGATTGTATACCCAACTTTTCTATAATATTTTCATGTATTTTATATGATGATTACTTGTTTGAACCTTCTATATCATATCCTAGATAAGATCAGGTGTAAAAAGCTACATCTCCCTATCTTTATCCCATCTTGTTGGATTTTGAAACCTCTTCCCATATAGAACCTTATAAAGTTTCATTAGAATACTTGAATGGAAACTATTATTATATGAGAACTCTACTAGGGGAAGGTTTTGATCCTTACATCCTTGTAAATACATAAAACATGATCTTATTATATCTTATATAGTTTGATTGATTCTATCAATCTAACCATCTATTTGAGGGTGATAATCAATATTCCAAATCATCTCTTTATTCAATGCTTGTTGAAGGCTTCTCCAAAACATTGAGTTAAACCCTGGATCTCGATTAGATACAATATAGTGTCACTTAAGGCATTATTACCACTTCACTTAAGTATATCTTAGATGGTTGTTCAAGATATAAATATTCGTTTATAGAAGTTAAATGTGGTAAATTTTAAAAGAAATTGACTACCACCCAAATGGCATTATTTCCTTTAGATATCCTAGGAAGTCCTACGACAAAATCCAAGGATATGTTTTCCCATTTCCATACTAGTATATGAAATAGTTTCATTATATCATTGGTCTTATTTGTTTCATACTTGACTTTTTGGAATATTTATAATCAGGATAAAAATTCTTTAGTTCCCCAATTCATGTTATCCCCTATATGTTTTTCTTTGTATCTCTATAGATATAAGTACTTCCTGGATGAATAGAGAATGATGAGCAATGTTCATCATGTAGAAGTTCCCGCATTAGTATTGGTTTTTATGGGAAACATATCCATATTCCCTTATAACTAAATTTTTAGGAAATTTTAACTTTATAATATTCAATAACATCCTCTATTTCTTCTGATCATATTTTTGGTCGACCTTGATTCCTTCCAAAATGGATGGTTCAGTATTTATTTGAGCAAGGTAGGATAGTGTTCGTTTCAGGATTTCCATGTAAATCCCTTACATCTCCAAGAATATTAGATCCCATTCAATCCTCTTTCATGGATATGGTTATGGTATCCTTTATACTTAGAGAATTTGTAACTTTATTGACCTTCCCAAGAGGTTAATGGGTTAAACAGTCATAATCCTTGATCATCTTGGACCACCTTAGTTGGTGCATATTGAGCTCCTTTTGTGTGACTATATACTTGAGAATTATATTATACGTATATATGTCACATTTTTCTCCATATATGTAATATTGAAAAATAATCAATGGAGAGATCACTACAGCCAATTATAGATCTAGTAAAGGGTAGTTCTACTAATGGGTCTTTGATTTGTAAGAGGCATATACAATCAATTTTTTATTTTTCATCAGTACACAAACCATTCCATTTTTTGATGTATTGTAGTATATCTCAAATCCTTCCCCTCTAGTGGGTAATGTGAGAATAGGTGTAGTGATTAGTAAATTATTTAACTCTTTAAAAATCTCCCCTTATTTATCAACATAGAAAAACTAAACTCCCTTCTAAATTAGGTTCATTATTGGGATTGATAATCATGATAATTTTCACAAAAATTAATAGTTCCCATCTAATCCAAGGAAACTATGGATATCCATCAAATATGTTTTTCTTGGTCATACTTTAATTTCCTCTTCGTTTGATGGATCCACATATATCTCTTTGATGCTGAAATCTTGTCTTGAGACTATTTTTTTCTCCATCCAAAAATTACATTTCATATACTTCTCATATAACCTTTACTTTTGAAAGGTATTTAGTATAGAAAAAATTGATATCAATGTTCATCAAAGATTTTGGAGTAAATAATAATATCATCTATAAATACTACCATAAATGTGTCAACGTAATCCCTAAATAATCTATTCATTCAGTCTGTGAAGATAGCTGGAGAATTAGTGATTCAAAAATGGAATCACTATAAACTCATAATGACTATAAATTTTATAAAAACTATTATTGGGGATTTCCTCCTTCTTCACCTTTACTTGAAAATATATCGATCAAATATCCACATTGGATAAGTAATGGCCTCTACATAGAAACTTTAAAGTTTCATCAATACATGGGTGAGGATACTTATTCTTTATTAGGATCTTGTTGATATCATGATAGTCAATTTTGGGGAACATTTACCCATCCTTATTCTCAATGAAAATGACTATCTTGCCTTATAAAAAAGAAAATGGTAATATAAAACCTTTATCTAAATTCTATTATAGTTTCTTCTTCATCTCATCATGTTTAACATTGGTAATTCTATATGGAGTCTTGCATATTAGAAAATCTCTGGGTATAATTTCAATTGATAACTCAGCCTATATTTTTTTTTAGGAAGACCAAGAAATTATTTTGGAAAAAAATAGACATATTCTCATAAAATACGAATGTCATCAAGGATGGTCTTTTCATTAGTATCAACCATTTGATCATGATACACTTTCTCACAATGAAATAATATTCCTGCTTAAGATGATTATTCCAAAAGAGATAACCCCCCCCCCCCCCTCTTAAATTTGTACATAATTGGAGGTCGATTCGTGATATGAAGGTTTATTTATTTGTCCCTATAATTTATGTTGGATATATACAAGGAAATCTAATCAATTCCATATAACATCTAATTCCACTAAAGGGAGTATCAAAAGCTTTAATGGAAAATTTATTCCGTAATTATTAATGGGGGAGAAGTTATATAATTGGGATGTAATAATTGACCCATCATATGTTTTCACTAACAGCTTGACTTCGTTGTTTTGAGTTGATGTTTTAAGAACTATACTAAACTTTCATGATATGAATGAAATGAATAACAAGCAGACCTTTCACAACTTTATCATCATGATCCATATTAGTACTTATGAAGGAATATTCTCACTCATTCTCTCTATGCCTTACAGGTTACTGGCATCAATTATATTCAACAATCATTGTCCTTGTGCATTGGTTTTCATAGTGTCCTTGTTTCTTATAGTTGAAACATTGGAAGGAAGGTTTTGAGTTGAATGGGACTTTCCTTTATTCCATCACATCCATGGGTTTATCTCGTTGGTATTCTCTAGCTAGGTACCCCACTTTACCGCACCTAAATTATTTTTATGCCCCCTTCAAGGAATTTTTGACATACTTCTTACCATAATTTTGATTAGTGGTATGTTGTAATTTATTTCCCACAAGATATTTATCCATTTCTCTATGAGAGTTAAAATCTATTCTCTATTTATTATCTTCAGTCCCATGAGACCTGTGAAATTCATTAATCTCAATTTTTAATTTTAGGGAACATCAAAAAATTTCTTTATAGTGGTCAAAGTATCAATTTTCCAAATATTTTAAAAAATTTCAAATTCCGCCCACTAAAGAAGCATTAAAATTTACTTTCATGTTTAGTAACAAATAGAAAGCTTCAATTTCATTCCTGGACTTCGTATTCTTTATCAATATTCACCATTGATCAATTTATCCCTCCTTGCGATAAAAAACTAGCATGACCTTCTCTTGCTCAGTAAATTAAACAATAGAGAAGATGTTTTCAATGGAGTTGATCTATTATTCAATTATTAAGGGATCATAAAATCCCATAAAATATAGAGTTATTTTCTAATATAAATGTATCAATTGTAACTTTTACTTTCTTAAGAGGATGTCAGTGTTACTCCTAATTCTTGTTTATATTCAAAACTATAGTTAATTTAGAAATTATTATAATAATTGTATGGGTCACTACTCCCATAGTGTTGGAAATATCATTTTTAAATTAATCACATTTATCCTCACATTGGTTATTGACTTAGTTCCTTCTATTTATAGTCACTTAAAAAAATAAAGGAAACATAGGGATGAGAATTTTCAAAAAATTAAACATATAAAAGGGAAATAATGAACTTTTAAGTGATAACTCATAAATGGTGTGTATTCCTTAAAAAATTAATTTATATTTTTTATTATAATTTATCCATTATATATTTCTTAATATTAAATTTCCTAGGAATTTTTGTTTCCTTTATAATGGTTTGTAATAAGATCATTATTTACCAATGCATATCCCCTAAAAGTTTTCATCTATGTGTTTAATCTTAGTACTCTTTGTCATGCACCAAGTATATGTTGAGTAAACACCCAATGATCCCTTTTGGATTTATTACTCATAGGTACATATGTTTCAAAATTTCATCCACTTTAAATTATCGGCATAATGATGTATCTTCTTATAAAACCAAGAACTCTATACTTTACTAGAATTTAGGGATTTTATCATGTGTTTGGTTTTATCCAAAAGTCTTTCAATAATATTTTCTAATTCTTATCCCAAAAAATAACTATACTTTTCTATAATACCAACAATGAAAACCTATATCTTTTATACTCTTTATTTCATGATTTATTACATAGAGATACACATAATACAATCCCTAATGATCAAGAAGCCTATTTTATTGGGGAAAATGATACATATAACAATAAATTGGAAAATGGAAACAATGATAATATTTAAAAACTCTATAACATGCTCTTAAATTATATTGATCTTCTAATATTGATTGGTATGACCTAGGGATGTACAAAAGAATGGGGTGAGATATAAATCCTAGTAAGAGAATAATGAAAGAATAGAATGAAATAAAGTGGTACGTGTGAGTCAAGAGGCATAATAAGAATACATAGAAGGGCGAGAATCATAATCTAGAATATTGAAGTATGATATTAGAATATAAAATTATTTGAATGTGACAATAACATAAAACATGACATCATAAGCATAAGTCAGAGATATCCACTGAGACATCATAAAATAGTGTTCTTAGGATAACTACCCATTCACCATACAATGTATCTCTTGATATAAAAAACATCCCCCAATACATTAGTGGTCTATATAATTCCAGTTTTACCCATTACATTCTTATCATGTACATGAATTTCTGTTCCACATAAATCCTACATCATAGGAATTTATTTCATCACTTTTAATCTCATGATTAAGAAGTGTAGATTATAAACATGGAAGTATTAAATCGATTAAGGATAATAGCATCTAGGTGAATACCCTTGAGTAAATATGGGTATGTTTATTCACAACAAAAAAGTTTTAAATGAAAAATAATGGGATAATTTTGCTAGTGTAATAGGTGTACATAAAGGTTTATTTAAAGGTTTTATGAGAGTGATTTGGTCTCTAATTACTTATGAATCATAAGGATGTTAAATTAATGTGTGAAAAAACATTAAAAATGAAAATTTTGGAATCAAATGGCTTAATACCAAGAAAGTACATGAATAAAAAGGAAGAGTAAGTGAATCCCTTACTTGATAAGTGTCACGAACCAGCCCAGGTTGACCCCGAACTGGTCACCTGAGCCGGCCCACGATATGGCCCGAAGGGCATTCCCGATCCCCATGGGCTGGAAACCAGTGCCGAGCAACAAAATTTAATCACTGGGAACAATTTTTCCATTGAACAAAAGATAGACAGATAGATAAAAAACTGACGAAAAAAAATAAACCTATTTGTGGAATGAAGGTAGAACCGAACATACCTCCACATGACCATCCAGTTCACCACCCAACCAAAATCCAACCTCGCTCAAAAAAGGATCAATTCAGCCAAGGAAAACCATAGAAAGGAAACCATTAACTGAAATGATAATGATAGGCATGAGCACTAAAAATTCTTAGTAGGGTTTCCAAGATAAACCACATAATCCAACGTCTCCCCTCCCGAAACAATCCACTAACACAAGTTAGAAATAAAGTTATAAAAGTAGTATTTTCACCTTTGAAAATAAGCAAAATGTTTTCCCCATTTAAAACCCGAACATATGATACATACCATTTTACAAAATCATTATTCATTTGATAAATAGAATCCAAAACATTATATACCAATGTTATGCTAGAGTAAAACAAGTAATAGTTAAAGAAGAAAATAAACTAGTGAATAGAAAGTAAACAAGCGATGAAAATAATCCAGTAATCATGGGTGATCCTAAACATCTATAGAAGACCCCTGGATGTACTTAGTTTTGGAACCACCTACTGGTGTATGGTGAAGCTCCTAATTCTATAACAACTGGCCTCCCTAACCAACCAATCCAATGGAAAAGTCCGCTTGGCCTACCAACAAATCCAGGGGGTACCAACCCGTCTAATCAGGGTTGGTCAGCAACTGTCACTCGATCATCTAAAAGATACCCAGGAACCCATGGTGGTTATAATAATACTATGTAAGTGGGAAGCTCCCGCACGCATGACTCGTCTCACTGCACTTGCCTACCCAAAACACAGACACTCCATACGATAACCCATAAGGGATATCCCCCCCTAAAGAGGTGCCCCAAATATATATATATAACATCATCAAAGGTGCCAACCGGGCTATCATGCCATGAAATAATTAAAACTATTTGATACCTTTTTCAAAATATTAAAGTAGTTAAATGGGCATATAGTAATCAAAACTTCATCATTTCAAAGAATCAACACAAACATTACACTAAAGATGAAAGTGTCAAACGTTCCATCACGACACATCCATGTCGAAATCGTTTCTATAAAAACATTTAAAACTCTGACCTGACACACACAACATCCAAACACAAACCATTCTAAAATTTAACACAACTACACCCATGAGTTGTAAGAGCCAAATGGGCCTTTAGGTCCAAAGTATTCAAAAGTGTTACCCAAACATCACCTTTTCATTGAAAGATCCAAATGGTCCTTTGAGTTGACATGTCTAAATTCATTTACACAAAACATCTTACCAATACTGATTTTAAATTTGTAAATCCAAACATGGCCAATCCTTGAAAAATACTTTTAAAACCACTTCTTTGAAAACACAAAGGAACTTCCATCCATTGGGATCCAATGACCATTTTTTAAATCAAAATCAACCACTCCCCTTATTTAAAATAACACCAACCCTTATATTGGAAACATCAATCTCTTCTCAAAATATTTTAACACAACCACTATGTCATAACCACCAAATTGAACACCCTCAAAATACCCTTTTGAAAGAAAATTCACACCAAATCCCTAACCAAATAAGTTTCGCAACTTCCACACAATTTGATAAACCAAATACACAATTTTACAAAACGCTATCAAGAATCAACCAGTTTCAAACACTTTTATGAACTAGAAAACCAAACTCTAAATGCTTTTCATAATCAGACCAAACAATAAATAAATAATTTTTATAAGAAAACAACACAATTTGTTAACGATTCCATATCCAGGTCAAATAAGTTACCCAAATCTAGAAAACTCGCATATAAATTTAACTAGAGAAAATACTTCAAAACTTTTACTAATACACCAATAAACCTTGAAAACACCATAACATATTAACTATGTTCATTTAAAGAATGTGAAACAAGTCAATGATTCTACTAAAATCAATCAAGAATTAAATGGGTTTAATCAGAAAAGGAAACATGGGTTCACCTACCTCAAAGCAGAGCGGGCGTGATGAAACTTCAGCAGAAGGAGTAACAACCTATTGCAGACCAACAACACACCTAAAACAACTAGAAAAATTCCCATACCAACACTCGAAACATTAGGGATTTTTCAGCTTGAATAAAACCAACTAAAGTAAAGGGGAAATAAGTAAACTGTGGTATGGGAGTCGTGAGCTAGGGTGTGCGCTGAAAAGGGAGACCACAGGGGGGTCACACGCTAATTGTAAGGTGCACTACGGGCCGTCGCAAGGTGGAGGGTGATAGTTCTGCAGGCCGGACACACAGTAGGGTGAAGCAGGATAGTCGGAGTTCTGTCGGTCGGAAGGCTGGAGGCTGTAGGTGGGCTGGTCGGATCGCGAGAGGCCAGGGCACGACCTTGCCGGAGGTGCGGTGGTGGGGAAGCATGGTGCAGGTGAGCCGGGGTTATTGAAGGTGGCTTGTGGAATGAGGCGGGGCAAAGATGACGCTGGGCGAAGCTGGGGGTGGCGTTTTTGGGATGGGAGGTCGGTTGGGTGAGCCAGAGGGGGCGAGCAGGGAGGTGGATCGTGGAAAAGGGCTAGAGATGGCGTGAGGATGGGCAGCATGTACCAGAAATGGAATGGGTGTGGGGTCTCGGATGAGCGTAGAGGGTAGGGAGGCGGAAGCCAGATAGGAAGAAGGTGCCAGGGCGCGAGTGGGTGGGTAGTGTCAGGGCGCACTGAGGGGAGAAGGCGGGAGGGGGGGCTTGAGATGCGAAACTGGGGAAAAAGGGGGGCCAAGTAGCTAGGGTTTTCTATTTTTTCATTCCATTATATTAATATTAGTAATATTAATAATCCTAATAATAATAATAATACCAGAATGACAATAATAATAATGATAAAAATAATAATAATAAAAATAATAATAATAAAGATAATATTAACAAAAATTATTAACAATAATAATAATAATAATGCAAATAATAATATAAATAATAATAATAACAATTTAACAACCCTAATAACAAAATATTTTCTTTATTTTAAACATCGCTCAACTGCATGACTCGTATGCCGCCATGAGCATGGTTGGGTGAACCACACTCAAACTCCGCCACCTAGAAATGACCGCTTATAGGGGTAAGATGCATGCTTTCCACACATTTTTATAACTCGTGTGCAAGTCACGCATCAACTAGGTCAGGGTGTGACAATTCTTTACACCACATTCACTTTCTGCACCCAAAAAGTCACCCAATCAAATTATAGATAAAACAAGAATACATTCCTGATTAAAACCGGAAGAAACCACAATACAAGAGAATGTGAGAACACGAGAGGGTTCTTCCCACCACAAGAACTCAACTAGTGCGGAAATCTAACACTCAAACATACAACCCTGAGAAGTGGGGCGACACAAGAACTCCCAACCAATCCAAACTATCTTCTATAGCAGGAGCGAACACCCCCAATGAACCTTGAAACTATCAACCTAAACCAAAACTCCAAATACTGGAGAAAAACCCCTAAGCATAACATAACTCAGACAGTAAACCCAAGTATAACTACAACCTTTAACTCCTTTGCAGGCACTTACATCTCCCAATAAACACCGACAAACCATGATCAACCCAAAAAGGGGCCAAACACACTTAGGAAAAGTGCATGATTTAGAATACCAGGATCAGACAAATAAAACTATTTGGATTACAATAGAAGATGTAAATTATAACCTTTCGATGAAACAATGGACCTACAACAACATCTGAATTCAACAATAGAAAACCAAGAATGAAAAGACTTTAAATGTTCCATTTACAACACGGAACACAAAACCCGGACCGAGGATTCACACCCCTAGCAACTTCTCATCACGCGCGAGCTTCACCTGAAGACCTGTGGCGGGGGTTCTGATGGCTGAAGCATCTCTTGCCTCACATTCAAACACTGGAATTTCTCTGCTCACAACATCTTCTTGAGGCGATGCTTCCTACTAAACTTCTACAAGTGACCCAGACAACTGCAATAGTGACACATCTTTGGAGGGATGCGACGTGACAGCTTCACGTGCTCGAACTGGCCACACTGGTGGCACACCACTGAACGGTCTGACGAACTAGAATCCATAACCACTACAGACGACTTTTTAGAAACAGGTCCCTCTAGCACGCCCTACTCACCAGATGGGGAACCTTCACGAGAAACCAGATTCACTAGATTTTCAAGCACCTATGCTCTGAAGACCAACTCATCTAGGAACACCTCATCCACTAGCTTCTCGAAACGATGGTCTTTAGAAACGAGAGCCCACTCCTTGATCTCTATATGAAGACCCCCAATTAAGAGAGAAGTCTTCATCAAATCCTATGATGCTACCTCAAAAGAAAAGTACACAAGCTCCCCGAAATGGTAAACATATGCCTTCACCGTCCGTTGGCCTTGTTTAATATGCATGAGATCTTCACTTTTCTTCATCTTCACCTATTCAGGTATAAACCATCAGATGAAGACTAATATAAAGACATCTCCCATCATCCCAACTTGTAGTGATAGTGGGGAAAACAACTCCCATTACTCCAGAGTTTGACCTTCAAACAGACCCAAAATAGCATGCGCTCTGACAGCTTCAGGAGTTCCCAAAACCCTAAAGACACGCTCGACCCCTTCAAGCCATTATGTTGCTTCAAATAGACCCCGATCACCGTGAAGGATAGGCAATGTCCGAGAAGGACCAAAAACTGGGCATGAATTATCAGAAACCTTGGCGACCTTTCTGGGTGGAATTTTCTAAAAAAAATATAAAACACAGAACCAAAACCAATATCAAGCTGAAGCAACATCATTGAAAGAACCATCATCCGAAAACAACCAGCTCAAAAAAAAGAACAAACAAATACAAACACAACCCAAAATTACTTTTTTAAAACCCCATTTTTATTTTAGATTTCAAAACAGCCTTCTTTCAAGGCCATTTTCCAAATACAAAACCCAATTTTTAAACCAATTTCAATTTTAAAAAATCATTTTCCCTTTAAAAAAATCTCTTTAGAAAAACAAGTTTAAGCCTTTAATTTCTAGTGCACACCCTAGTCATCCCATGAAATGTTGCACATGTCTTCATCCACTTTCATCCATACACACAAACATGCACTTCCCAGCAATTCTCTCACATGTGAAAATGTTCATAAAGAGTACTTGAAGTTTCACCCAAACCATATCACTACCAGTTCCAAGAAACCACTGGATTTTTAGCCCAAGAGCTTTCTGTTTAAAAAATACATTTCAAAAATTTAAATCTATTTAAAAGAAATAATACTCATTTCAAAAACCCTTTTTTCCATTTTCAAAAGTTCAATTACACAAAGAAAAACCAAGACGAAACCAAACTTACAACAAATCATCGGGATGAGGAAATAGAAGTTACACTTAACTTGGAGACATGGTATTGAGACACACCCCCAAGATAGAGTAAATGACCAGGAGAAGCTCAACCATGCACTCAGACTACACATGGGTCACTACTCCATGTGAGGTCATGACATGACACCGATCTGCCTCCATTGTCATCCCTCAATCCCAAAACAAAATAAGAATACTCAAAACCCAGACTACCCCTGGAAACTCGAGGTTCAAAACGTGTGAGGGTTCATGACTTCCTTCTCGTACCTACCTTTTGAGTCACGACAGTCCTAATGTCCATCTACCTAACACCCCAAATAACAACCTCCCCCTGATACCATTTTGTCACGAACCAACCCGGGTCAACCCTGAACCGGTCACCTGAGCCGGTCCGCGACATGGCCCCAAGGGCGTTCCCGATCCCCACGGGCTGGAAACCTGTGTCGGTCATCAAAAATTAATCATTGGGAATGATTTTACCCATGAACAAAATCCATACATACAGATAAAAAAACTGAAAACAAAAAAATAACACAAGATGTGGAATGAAGGTAGAACTGAACATACCTCCACGTGACCTTCCAGGTCACCTCCCAACTAAAGGTCAACCTTGCACCAAAAATAAGAAACTCAGCCAAGGAAAACCTGAGCAAGGAAACCTGTAATTGAAATGATAAAGATAGGACTGAGCATTAAATATGCTCAGTAGGGTTTCCAAGATAAACCACAAAATCCAACTTATCCCCTCCCGAAACAATCCACTAACACAAGTTTGAAATACAATTATAAAAGTAGGATTTTCACCCTTGAAAATAAGAAACATTTTTTCCCCATTTAAAAACCCAACACACACTACATACCATTTTCCAAAATAATTTTTCATTTGATAAATAAAATCCAAAACAGAATATACCAATGTTGTACTAGAGTAAAACAAGTAAGAGTGCAAGATGAAAGTAAACTAGTGCATGGAATGTAAACAAGCAATGAAAATAATCAAGTAACCATGGGTGATCCTAAACATCCCTATAAGACCCTTGGACGTACTCGGTTTTGGAACCACCAACCGGCATATGGTGAAGCTCCTAAGTATATAACCAACTGGCCACCCTAACTGACCAATCCAGCGGCAAAGCCCGCCTGGCCTAACAACAAATCTAGGGGTACCAACTCGTCTAATCGAGGTTTGTCAGCAACCGTCACTCGATTATCTAAAAGACTCCCAAGAACCCATTGTAGTTATAATAATACTGTGTAAATGGGAGGCCCTCGCTCGTGTGGCTCATCTCACTACACTTTCCTACCCTAAACACGGGCACTCCATATGATAACTCATAAGAGATATCCCCCCTATAAATGTTCCCTAAAATATATATATATATATAAATCACATCAACAAAGGTGCCAACTGGGCCATCATGCAATGAAATAATATAAACCATTTGATACCTTTTTTAAAATATTAAAGTTTTTAAATGAGAATATAGTAATCAAAACGTCTTCATTTCAAAGAATTAACACAAACATTACAATAAAGATGAACGTGCCAAACGGGCCATCACGTCACATCCATGTCAAAATCGTTTCACTAAAAACATTTAAAACTCTGATCTGACACACACACATCCAAACACAAACCATTCTAAAAGTTAACACAACTCCACCCATGAGTTGGAACAGACAAACATTCCTTTAGGTCCAAATCATTCAAAAGCATTACCAAAACATCACCTTTGCATTGAAAGAACCAATTGGGCCTTTGAGTTGACATGTCTAAATTCATTTACCCAAAACATCTTACCAATACTGATTTTAAATTTATAAATCCCAATGGGCCAAATCCTTGAAGAATAAATTTAAAACCAGTTCTTTGAAAACACAAAAAGGAAGGTCCATCCCTTGGGATCCAAGAACCATTTTTTTAAATCAAAACCAACCACACCCCTTATTTGAAATAACAGCAACCCTCATATTGGAAACATCAATCTCTTCTCAAAATATTTTAACACAACCACTATTGAATAACCTCCAAAGTAAACACCCTCAAAATCCTTTTTTTAAAGCAAACACACACCTAATCCCAAACCAAATAAGTTTCACAACTTCCACACAATTGGATAAACCGACTGAACAATTTTATAAAATGCTATCAAGACTCAACTAGTTTGAAAACACTTTTATGAACTAGAAAACCAAATTCTAAACCATTTTCATAATCAGACTAAACAATACAAAAATAATCTGTATAGGAAAACCACAAAATTTTTTAACGATTCCATTACCAAGTAAAATAAGTTACCCAAATCTACAAAACTCGCATATAATGTTAACTAGAAAAAATACTTCAAAACTATTACTAATACACCAATAAACTTTGAAAACAACATTACATATTAACTAATTTCTTTTTGAGAATTTGAAACAAGTCAATTATTCAACTAAAATCAATCAATCATTAAATGCATTTAATCTGAAAGGGAAACATGGGTTCACCTACCTCAAAGTAGAGCGGGCATGACGAAACTTCAGCAGAAAGAGGAACAACCTACTACAAACCAATCACACACCTAAAAAACTAGAAAAATTCCCAAACCAACACTCGAAACGTTAAGGTGTGGTCACCTTGAAGAAAAACACCCAAAAGCAAGAGAAAATGAGAAAATCATGGTGGGGTTGCAAGAAGGGGTGTGCACTGGAAACGGAGACCCCCGGGGGGACGTGGGCCGATTTTCAGGTGCCCTGCTGGCCGGTGCAAGGTGGAGGGCAACAGTGTAGGAGGTCAGAGACATGGTAGGGAAACATGGGCTGGTCGAAGGTGGGTCAGTCGAAAGGCTGGAGGCTGGAGGTGGGCTGGTCAGACCGCGGGAGGCCAAGGAACGACCTCGCTGGAGGTGTGTCAGTCGGGAAGCGTGGCACAGGCGAGGCGGGGTTGCCGGAGGTGGCTGATGCCATGAGGCGAGATAAAGCCGGTGCTGGGAAAAGATGGCAGTGGCGCTGCTGGGATGGGAGGCCACCTGGGCGAGCCGGAGGGGGTGAGAAGGGAGGTGGATCGCGGCAGAGGGCCGGAGCTGGTGTGAGGCTTGGCGGCGAGTACCAGAAATGGTAGGGGTTCGGGGTCTCAGACGAGCACGGGGGGTAGGGAGGCGGAAGCCAGACGGGATGGCGGTGTCGGGGCATGAGTGGGACGGAGGTTCCAGGGCACGCTGAGGGGAGAAGACATAAGGGGTGGGGGGCTCACGATGAGGAACATGGAAAAATGGGGGGGTAGCTAAGGTTTGCTATTTTTTCATTCTATTATATTAATAATAATAATATTAGTTATATTAATAATATTAATAATATTAATAATAATAATAATACCAGAATGATAATAATAATAATGATACAAATAATAAAAATAAAAATAACAGTAATAAAGATAATATTAATAAAATTTATTAACAACAACAACAACAATAATAATAATAATATAAAAACCCTAATAACAAAATATTTAATTTATTTTAAACATCTCTCAATGACATGACTTACATTCTTCCATGCGCGTGTTTGGACGAACCACGCCCGAACCGTGCCACACGGCACTAACCACATATAGGGTTAAGATGCGTGCTTGTCACACAATTTTATAACTCGGGTGCAAGTCACGCATCAGCTAGGTTGGGTTGTGATAATAAGTTTCTTGTAAAAGACTAGGATGAGCTTAATAAGAGATTGAAACACTTTCTGAGGGATTAATATAGGGATAGGGTGAGAAACATAGTGTTACATTGGTTTTTAGTGAAGATTAATGGGATTTTGGGTGGGAATTTATAGAAAAAGAGAGGTGAATCATTAATTAATTTATAATAGTATGTTTTGGACACAAAGTGATAAAATAATTAAAAACAAAAACCTTCCCATGGGTTTTTCCTTGGTTTATAACAAAGTTGAGTGGTTTACAATATTTAATTTGGTTAAGAACTAAACTCATTAAAAGAATACCATTCATGATGTGTAAGTGATTCTTGTTCATAATGATTTTTTTTTAAAATCTTTAAATGTAATATAGGTTCTATATAATTCATTATAGGTTTCTAAAATTAATAAAATAAGTTCAAAAATGAGTTATTTTTAAATAGAAATTTATTTTTGGTCAGGGATTCTTTTATAGTATTTATTACTACTCTACAAAATTTTTAACCGTTATAAAAATTACATTGGACTTCAGTAAATTATATTATCATTTATATTAAAATAAATATTATTTAATAAAAATATTTCATGAAAATAAAATTCGTTTCAAAATTATTGAATTTATGAAAAACAATTGCTTCAATTGATATTAGATATTTATGAAAAATATATTTTTTATTTCTATGTGTCAAAATATAAATTTTATAAAACTCATATATAATCATGTATATATATAAAGTAATAATAAAAAGGGATAAATATAATCATCAATTTATTAAAATAAAAATATAAATAATTCATACTATTAAGTTATAGATACATTACCCCTTATTAGACCATCATTCACCATATGGGTATGGTGTGCGATGGTACTGCTCTATTGGGGTGGTTCAACGATCATAGTTTGAGCAGTGATCTATATAAGCTTTAAATTCTCACATAAATAGTTTAAGCCAAGTATCAATTATTTAATCTCATCTAGGGCTTGGTAGAGGGAAAATATTAGTGATGTCAACTCCTTAAAATCTTCCCAAAATGGGTTTCTTAGGGTATGATTCTACTAGTCAAGGCCATCACTTCTTCTTTCTGGGTTAAATAGATTTTATCATAACCCTTAATATATAATAATCTTAATAGTTTCTATAGAATATAAATATTATAAATGGTTATGATTCTTTGTGATCTTTAAAGTCTGATGGAAAATTATGGATATATTTTATAATGATCCAAAATAAAATTGAAATATAGTGCATGTGTTTTCTATAACAACCTCACTTAATAATATATTTATCAATTCAAAAGGTAATTTAATTTATAAATGATTGGGCCTTTACAAAAAATCATTAGGGATAAGAATCCCACTTTTACATTCCTCTGAAACCAGACTTCAATACCAAAGAACCTCAAGTGTTTAACATCACAAAATCCAAAGGTATCACAATGGCTATATTGCATGCTCAGAAGCACCTCATGTACACTTATCTCACTAAATAAGGCTTCACTCTAGGCTTATCATTTAAAAGGTACTCATAAGCTCGAATAATCCCATACTTAGGTTACCCCCATCTATATCACTTATCTCACCAATATCCTGATCCACATCTCTATGGAACTAGGATTTCCAATTGGCCCATAAATCAGGTGTCATATTGGATAAATCTCATAGGGAAACACCTCTATATTTCGTTTTTCAACTATATCAAGGAAACTCATGTTCCTAAACACCCACTTTATGGTTCACATATACATATCATATCAGGGATCACATGAAAAGTATATATCCTAGTAGAGAAATAATCCTCATCAAGAATATGTATAGGAGACTACCCCCATGAGGACCATGATCTCATATTAAAACACATATTATAAGGACCCAACCTTAAACATTAAATAATATTGAGTTTTAGGTCTACAATTAATTGTCATCAATTAGATAATATTTATGGTTTAGAGTTTAATATAATTATTCCATCACCCTTACATATATAAATATTAAATCACCAAGTAGATACTTACATTTAGTATCCATTTTGTCCAAAAAACAAAACTGTTTGGATATAAATTTTCTTTTTCTTGATATATCTTTGCAATTTTCATATTCACATCATCCTTGTCCTTACATGTCCGAAAAACCCTATGAAATAAATTTTAAAAACTGGGATGATCAAAAAATTCATTTAAGTGACATAAAATAAAGAACAAAACTTTTTATTTCATGAATACTTATAAAAAATTGTCCTTTTAAAAAAGTATTCTAAAAATAAACATTTTCTTACTTAAGAAATCAACTTTTCAACCCAAATATTTTCATAAAAATTTTCATAAGAAATATTAAAGGAAAAAAATAAAAAACATAAAGGTTAATTTTCAATCTTGAAAACTCATAAAAATGTTCAAAATGTTATACATTTTACCCTTAAGAAATTGAAAATTCTTTAATTTATATATAAACTCATTATCTTACCCTGTGAAATCCTAATATTTCCGTAAAATCCATTAAAATCATAAATAAATCATGTAGGTAACTTGGGGAATCATGTTTATATCAATATTACAAATTTAATAACCTACATGACCAATTTATTTCATTAAAATTACCCAACACATTTTAATTTTATAATAAATCCATTCATCCTTGGTTTATAACATAACCAACCATCCATTGTTTACAGGGAAACCACCCATCCTTGGTTTATAATTGAACAACCAATTTTATTATAGAACCGCCTATCATAATAAAAAATTAAATATAAAAATAAAATAATCATAACACATGTAATCATTCATTTCCATCATCATACTCATATAAATATTATTTGCACACCTTAGAAAACATTTCTTGATATTTAAATATCTCTTTTGTTCAAAACCCTTTTTGGAAATACCCAAAAAAATAAGGATAATTATACTTTATGCAAAAAACATGAAAAAATGTAAAGAAATCAAAATAATGAATAATATTTATAGTGGTGGTAAAATACAATTGAGAGTATATATGTTAAAATAGAACATTCCCGTTGTCTTTTGTAAATAATGTCAAAATATTCTGTAAATAATACGTAAAAATATCCTTTTTGAAAATATTTGAAAGAAAGTACTTAGTGGAATAGAATTAAATTTAAAACTCATTTATTTCAATATAAATATATCCATAAATTAATTTTAATTAAATATATAAGGAATATAAATTTTTACAAAACAAATCATTAAAACATTCAAATTTTTTTTTAAAGTAACATATTACTTACCTCAAGTCAGACTCATCATGTATGTCCTTTATCTTCCTGAATAATTAATTTATGTTAATTATTTAATTAATTAAGAACCTTTTTCAATTTAATATTATTCATTACTATGTTATATTTAATTACTTAATCAATTAAGTTTATAAAATATTTTTTGACTGTATCTCGATCATATGTCCAAAATGACATTAGTAAGTTAACTATAGTCAAACAGGTCATTATTCTATCATATATAGAATAATAATCATGAAATAATTATTATTTTTTATAAATAAATTATACTTTTATAAGAAACCATGAATGATGGTTATGAAAAATGAACCATGTTACAATCATGATGACGGTAGATCGTATGTATGAATGAGTAATAATTCCATTTTTCAATAATCATTATGGAAAGAAGGTAAGTATTTTTTTGTATTTTCATAATTATAATTATTTCATAAATATGATATTAATTATTTAAATATACTTAAATATACTATCCATGTGATGTGGTGAGGAAAAATGAATCACATCACTTCATGGAGGTGGTAATCCACACGTACGCATGAACAACACTGTCATTTTTTAATAAATGGAAAGATGAGAAAATAGATAACATATTATCTTCAAATAATAATAATTATTTCATTAATATCATATATAAACATTAAATATATTTTTATAATCATCCGTAAGAGGTGTTTATGGAAAATTAATTACATCGGTTCACGAGGTGGTAGTCCACCGTACAGATGAACGATGGTTTCTTTTCCCATTTAATGAAAGAGGAGATGAATATAGGATATATTATAAAACTAAAAATATATAATTATATGTAATATTCTAGTGTAATTATTTCATAATTATTTAATAATATTTTAAGGATTTATAATAAAAAATAAATTTAAAATGCTTGTTTAAGAACTATACCAGTTCTTCAGACAACCTCCTTTTCTTTACACCATAGGCCCCTTAAGGTTTGTATTATACACAAAAATATGTCCTCAATAATTTATTTAGGGATTTTAAGAAGGTATTTTTTCAGGTAATGGCGGAAAAAAATGTCTCTTTAAGTGTGTTGGGAATATGATAGGGGGTTCCCTTATATAATGAAGGAAAGGGCATTGTTGGAATTTCTTAAATTATCAAATTAATATAAATTAAATTTCATGTTAAATAGATAAAAATTCATAAAATTAGAAAATATTATTATTATTAATATAAATACTCTCATAAAATAAAAATTGAAAAATTTTAGATACTTATTTCACCCTTACAATTTTGTTTCACCCCTCCGTTTACCCTTTCGATGATTACCATGATAACAAAATTTTTTACTCTTTAAGGGTTGACATAGTTACTATAAAAGAAAATTTTACAATAAATGGATTAAGGTTGATATATTAAACCATATATATATATATCACTTTTATGAATATTTATATTTTTTGAATTTTAAATCTCTTAATAAAATATTGTTTGTTCCGAAATATCATTTCTTTTATTTTTAGAAATACATGAAATATTATAAAATACTATCTGTTTTAGTCATGTAAAATGGTTCCAAAATTTCATTTATTTAAATAATGCGGTGATATGGTATTATAATAATTATACAAACAAATTTTTTAAGGTTTCGATAACATTTTAGACCTTATCTTTTGGATTAATCCATTGGTTAACCAATTTTAACCTCAACCAGGGTAATGACTTTTTCAACAATAAAGTGTTATAATATTACTTATATGGTGAAAATTGAATCAAAATTGTATAAGGGATGATAATTTAGACCAAATATCATTATAATTATCTTATTTAAATATTTTTATAATTTTTAAATAAGTGAATAAAAGATTATTTAACATAAAATATCATTAATTCCATTTTTAACACTATTCATTTAATTTGAATTCGAAAAAAAACATGACAGAAAATGAATAGAATATAAAACTTTAACACATCCCTAAATTTATATAATTTTCAAAAAAAATATAGGAACACATTATCTCATTCAAATTATATTACTTTTAACATTTTTAGAATCATTTATTTAATTTTTCTTTTAATTGAATAAATATTATTTCTATGTTCTCTAATATTTTAAGGTTACTATGAAATCACTGAAATTTATAAATAAATTACCTTGATAAAAAACAAATCATTTATATTTAAATTAAACATTTACCATTAAAATAATATTTTTTTTATCTCTGTCACAAAATATTATAAATTTTCAATGAAAGAAAGTGAATTTTTTTAATTTATCTTTTACTTAAATATTATAAAGTTAAAAATAAAATAAATATGTCACAATGTTACCATATTTTCTGAACATGGATTTAAATGGTTGAAAAAATGCATAAAAGAGGATAAATTCTAGTGTTGTGTTCATTTTCTTGTCCTTATCATATTATTTTTAACCTTAATTACCTAATTTACCCTTATCATGGTATAAATGATTTACTACGGTAAGTATTCATAATGAAAAAAAATAAAATGAACCTATTTGCGGAATTTGGAACTCCTAATTCCAAATATGTAATTTATTTTTCAAGATATAATTTCTAGGAGTGAAGAAGTTAATTTAAAATTAAAACATAAAATAAAACAAATAACTACTTTTTAGAAAATACCTTTTAAGTATAAAATTGTTTTTACGTTAAATATAACTATAAAATTGATTATAAGAAGTTTAATATGATTATTAATAATATTATATAACTAATGTTATTGTGAAACTAAATTAAAATGGCCTTAAACATAGTATAAAATTGATTCTGTAGACTATAATTCAATTTACTTCATTCCCAATGATCTTTTAGGTATAGAGTCTAAGAGAATTAGGAAAATATATTATATAGTCAACCCATACAGTAAAATTGGATACTTATAATTAGTATCATTTTTCCCATAAAAATAAACAATTTTAAAAAATTATGTTCTTCATTAAAAAATCAAAATTCTCATAATGACATCATCTGTGTCCCTACTCATTCTTAAAACCAGTGAAAAAAAATTTAAAATTTTAAATGAGAAAAAAATGCATGGTAAGGGATATTAAAAGAACAACCCCACTATTCTGGTAAAAAACATGAAAACACAAGAAAAATTACCATTATCTCAATTATCTTTGATTAGATAAAATAAATAATTTCTATATATTAAAATCACACAGTTTTTCCTTAAATAAAGACATTAAAACTCATAGAAAAAAATAATAACCTTTTTAAAAACATAAGGAATTACATTCATCACTCAAGTGAGAAATAACTCAAGTCTATCTAGATCCATAAGAGAAACCACCTTGTTAACTCCCCCTTTATAGTCTATTAAGACAAGAAACATTATCCAATATATCGGAGCCCTATTTAGGCACACACATCATATAAGATGTATTAGTCTCCCCCAACATTATTTGGGTACACACAAAATATAAGCTATATTAGGCTAACTTGTGAGCTATAATGGTCTTAGTCCCATAATATAAGTGGTATCAAGATCACCCGATAATATCTCGGTACACCCAATGTATAAGATATATCCCACTCACTTGTGACCTATAATGGGGCTCAACCCATCGTATAAGCTATATTAAGCTCACTCATTTCACATATATTGCTCAGGTACCATATAAAATAATTTATTCTGTCAACTTTTCATTATAAAATAATATAAATACTCTTTCAAACCCATATTAAATTAACATTTGGATATCATAATACTGTTTTTATTTAAAACCCCATTTTCAATACCAAAATACACTATAATTGGGAAATAGGGTCTTTCCTTCAAGAAAATATCATTTTAAAAAATCTTGAGAAAAATAAACTTTTAACTTTAAGTAACATAAATGGATATCTTATTGGATATAAAATTATCTTGAAAGTTCTCTTGGAATATTTCGTGAGTAAAAAATTCATTAAATTTTGGAAACACTTATTTAAAAAACAAGACAATTTTAAATAAAAACATATCATTTGAAAAGTTTCCCATACAATTTCAAAAGAAGAATCAAAGAAAAAATATTCAAGAGGTAAATAAAATTATTTCATGAAAAACATTCCTTTCACACTTCTCTTGGAAAATTCAAAAAGTACCTCATTTGGAAAATGACCAAAAGATTTATTTCAAACCATTTTGTAAAAAGTCAAAATGGGTAAAAATTTCTTTAAATAATCATAGGAGAATATTAAAAAAATTATTTAAAACATTTTTTAGAAAATATATATATGTAATAAAAAGGTATTTTTATGATAAAAATTAAAATTGAATTTGTAAATTAATGTTCCTAACCTTGAGTCTAACTCATCATGTACGTTCTTTATCTTCAAATTCCTTAATAATATACTTTTCTTAACACCTTAATACCTCCAATATTGATATTATTCAAAACCTAATCCCTCTATAATTATTTTAGTGATTCTAAGAAGTAATTTGGTCAGATATTGGTTGAACCAATTGGGTTTTGAAGTTTGGAGGATTGAGAATAGGTTGTTCCCTTCTATAAGAGAGAGGAGGGGTGCTCTTGGAATTTCCAAAATATAAATTAATATAAATTAATTTTCAATTAAAGATGGATAAAAATGATTTATTTATAATATAGGATGATTATGGTTCAAAGTAAACTCATCTGATAAAAATTATTCACATTTTGAATGTATATTTTCTCTAATCCTTTTGTTTTATGGCCTCACTAACCTCTTTCACACATACCATGACAATAAGGATTTCTACACTTCGACCACAATGATAATTATATAAATTGAAAAAAAGCACATAAATATATCATTTTGATATTACAAACCATATCATAATCACTTTTATTAAATTAATTTTTTTTATATCATTTAATTAAATATTATTTATTATTAAATTTCATTAATGTCCATTTTTAGAAAAATCCATTACTTTGATTTTAATAACATCAAAATTAAAATTAAGATTCAAAAACAATATCTTATTATATAACTAACATATAATGGTCATCTATAAAAAAAATTACCACATTATTTTTCTCAAATTATATTAATTTTAATGTTTTTAATGTCATTTATTCTATTTTATCATTAATTGAATAACTACTCCGCCAACGTTGTGTAATTATTCAAATTATTTATTTCTTAAATATAAATTAAAAAAATTAACATATTGAAGATAAATCTTTTATATTTTATAATAAAATTTATAACTTAAAATATCACCTATTTTTTCATGGAATTGTTTTAATATTTATTAAAAACAAGAGGTTGAAAATTTTTATTTTTCTTTAAATAAAATATTATAAAGGTCATAATAACTTACAAATGAAAAAAGGTAACATTTTAGACATTTGGTTGACTGTGGACAATATATAATTATACAATAAAATTTAATATAGTGTTATAATAATTTTATAGTCCTTATCATATTATTTTTAAACCTTAATTACCTGGTTCACTTTTAATTGTGGTAATAAAAATTAAAAAGTTCATTATTCATAATGACCAAAAATAAAATGGCCTAATTTAATAAAATTTTACCCAATTATTTAAAATATAAAATCTGTTTTTCAAATTTTAAAATGTATAATTTGTGGAATTTAAATTAAAATCAAACCAACAAAATGCAATGAAAAATAATTTTTCAAAAAAAAACCTTTTAAATATAAAATGTTTCTATACCAAAATCTTGTTTAAAACTCATTGAAAACAATAATTTTATTCTTTGAAATAAAAAGGATCTAATTAAATTTTAAAACTAATCAAAATTGTAATTTTACTTTATAAATAATTAAAAAAAATATAGTTTTCAATTAAAAATCGGAATTTTTCAGTATTCATTAAAAATCAATATTATTATAACATATTAAAAAACTAACCATAAGATAAATTTTAAATGATTGTTTTAAAAATGAAATTAATTTTTTAAAAAAATATTTCCAAAATATCTATAAATTAATTATAATATTCACTCATAAAAAGAAAAAAATCCATTTTTAAAGAAAATGTGTTTTCATGTATAAAATGAATTTACTAAAAATTATGTGATTATATTATAAGTACTTTCCATTAAATTTATATTTATTAGGACATTTATATTTACTTCATAAATAATTTAATCCAATTTATACCCACCAATTTAATGTCTAGGTTAGAATGGTCACATTTAAATAATAATATTTAATATTTCTTTTAAGCTCGATGTTGTGTATCATATACGCAATTGAACATAGAATTTCCTTTTATAATATGAGGATATTACATTCTACCCATTTAAGAAACTATATCCTTAAAATTTTAATTCAAGATCGGTAATTTGGGTTTGACTTTTCAAAATACTGTTGTTGAAAACCCACAGCATAAAAAGGGACAATAAAAATTCCTATTATAATGAGAGAAAGTGAAGTATAAAGATTATCTTGAATAATAGATTGTATGTTTACAACTAGGAGAACATAAATGTAAATTTAAAACATAGATATGGAAGAAAAACCAAACTCCCAAGCACTGATAAAGAGTAATAGAGAACATAATAATTTATCCATCACAAAAATTTAAATTTGTTATGGGATAAAAGACCATTGATTTATTTGTAAGAGAATTACATGGATAATTTTTTAATTTAAAAATAACATTCTTAAATTTTAGGTGTCTCTTTACTACCTAGATAAATTACATAAGTAAATACACTTATGTAACAAATATAATTTCATCCTTTAATCAATTCTCACCACAATCTCATCTTATTTCTTAAAACAATGAGTATTTAAGATGAATTTTTACTAAATTTCTAGAATAAACCTCTATGGATAATAAAATCCATAAAAGTATAACAATTTATTCCTCTTATCTTTAGGAATTAACCAAAGCCAAAATGGTTATCATTATGTAAAATAATTCCCAAAATAATATTCCTTCATATGAAGAAAACAATGTTAATGTCCAAAATTCAACAATAACACCAACATTTCAAAACATTTCATTAAAAAACTAACCTTAAAATTCCTCAAAAATATTCAAAACAAAGATTGAAAACAAACATTAGAAGAATTTTATCTCATATACTTACAAGATAATATTAATATTTATCTCTAAATAACATCGATCAATATTAATTTATCATACCAATAATTTAATTTCATTTACCACATAATCTTTGAGATGTGATATAAATTTCAATAAATAGCACAAATATCCAAAATCCAAAATAAAATCATATATTCTTCTAAAAGATAATTTAACCTTTTTTTATCTAAAAAATCACAAAGTATTCTGTTTACCTAAATCTAATAATGCTCCCAAAAATAGTAGTGATCTTCTTCTTAAATAACATTAATCACATAATAAAAAATTACTTTTCTGTTTCTTTTTTATCTATAAAATAAAAAATATTTTCTCAAAAATAAACTTAAATTTTATCTATCAGATAGATTAAATAAATGAAAATGTTTTCATGCTAACCAACACATTATATATGACAGTGGTAGGCAATTTACCCTTGTCTTTATTTAGTAACAAATAATTAACTCATAATCAAAGATCATATAAACCCTAAATGTTACCCATACCTTTAGACTTATGTCCATGAAATTAAAATGTAATTCTTCCTTAAATAACTTATTTACATGATAAAATTAAGGGTTACATATACCTCAAACTTCTAAGAAAATTCAATAAAATTCTCCCAAAGTACCCCCATTATCAAAAAAAAGTATTACTGATTTTAAACTTAAGATCAACTATAAATATACCACTAAATCATAACTCTTGAATGTAGACACCTTGATCATTCACCATTATTCATAATCCCTTAATCGTGATTTTTCATTTTATTTCTTAATAATTCTTTCCCATAAAAAATATGAATCAGGTCATGATATTCAGCAATGTAAAAACATAATACAATTAATACATCATACTTGTAATATGTCATTTTTATTTTCCTCATCTTCAACTATTATGGAATTAGGTATTTCTAAATGGATATCACTATAATATTTCTTATCATATTCAAAATCCATACCTCTAGGATTGATTATCATAATAAACATTCACCTCACATTAAAAATATTCAATTGATACCATGTTAATAAATTCTTTCACCTTCATAGAGTTAACTAAAGGGTTCCTTTTCCTTGGAAGTTTTTTTATTTTTTACCTCCTTTTCCACAAACAAAAAAACTTCTCATTATTTTAATACATTTTCTTGGGGTATTATTTCTACATTCTTGGTATATAGGTTCTTGAATATATATTAATTTATGATCATTATCATCTGAACTTCCAGAGGGCTTCATTTATATCATATTTGATGTAGTAAGAAACTCACCAAGGTTTAGGTTTTTGTAAGTACTCTTAATATCTAATTAAGAATAACCACAAGAGTTCTCACTATATCTCTACTTCAGTTTGGTTTCTTGTTCTGAAAACCATCACATTTAACTTCAAATCCATTGTTACTTTGGTGCCTATTAGATCCATACATTAATGAAAAGAATATTAGTGTCACCACATCAATAAAATCATAATATATCATCTTATGAGGAGGATAAACACTGATATATCCTTATTCATGTCATCTTAAACTCTTTTGAACTAATAAATCAAGGATGAAATATTGGTCATCTAGTAGAGAAACCTTTTACCAAAACTTCCCCCATATCATTTCTAATCAATAAATTCTCCTTCATCACTCTATGAGACTCACCAAACTCATAAACAACATCTTAATAAGGATTCATGTTTAGTGCATTAGCAACAACATTCCCTTTATCCAAACTATAGAAAATATTAAATTCATAATCCTATAATAATTTAATGTACTATCACTATAACATGTTCAAATTTTACTAGTAGAAGATATATATATTAGATTCATGTTATCTAAGAAGAAAAAAAGTGCTCAGTGATGAGATAGTGACACTAAAACTTTATAGAATTTTTTTTACAAAAATATCAATATTTTGAGTAATGAAGTTATGAAAATATGTTCATAGTTATTAAGACACATAATATATGTCTATTCACTATTATATCATATTGAAATCCAATCCATGGAATAAAGAATCTCAATAGATCTCAAGCATAACTCCTTCCTTAGGAAGGGAGAGAATATGGGCACTAACTAGATTATCCTTCAGATACTTGAAAGAGTTTTAAACTAATTAGTACTCACAAAATATTTTTTATTCCTAGATAAATATGCTAAAGGAATCACAATTTAAGAAAATTTGGTTTTTAATCACCTATAATATTATATAAGACATAGAAAACTCCAAAACATGGCAACATTCTTGAGGGATACTCATGAAATAATTTCCTTAAACTTGAAGGTGTTTGTGACTACTTCTCACTAAGACAAAACATGTCTTAGGAAATGAACCTCATGTTCCTAGAAATTACACTTCGATAGTATACCAAATAGTTAATAATTTCAAAGATCCTATAATAAACAATTGGACCCTATAAGATTTTCTATACCTATCTTTATTGGGGATAAGGAATTTGGAAAAACATTTTGTAACTTAATTTTGAGTTTCAACATCATGTCATACACCACTTTCAAGAGCCTTGGAATGATTGAAAACAACATAATTAAAGTTTAAACATTCTACTTCAAATTCAACTTCTCAGTGACAGACATGGAATAAAAGAAGACACCCCTCGTTTTGGGGAGACCATTTCTACCCATCGAGTGCATGTTGATATATGTATAAAGTGGAGAAATATGTATGAAAGTTAGTAGAGAGAATGAATGTTTCAATATCCATTTAGTAATTAATAATTTTTTTTGTTAGAGAAGAAGATGATTTTGTAGAGGAATAAATACCAAAATTTGAGGATGCTACTGAACTTGAAGAAGTACATGAAGTAGTTGTTTTCATATTAGAAGATACTCAACATAAAAGTATTGAGAAGAAGAAAGATAAGCCAAGAAGAAAGACCAAATATGTTGAAAGTGTGATTTATTACAAAGATTTTGAGAAGGTCCAAAAATTATGGATGGTATAATAAATTCCATTTAGTTTATTAGGATTAATGAATAAATGGTGGATTGGCCTGATGAAAATCAAGTAAGTGTTGCCTTCAGGAAGAATTAATTTGTTTAGAGTGGAAGGAAAGGAGATGATCTATATAGATAGGCCAACACTGAGACCATTTATAGATCCCTGCCAGGTAAAAACTTTTTGATCAACTTTAAAGTTAGTTGAAACTAAAAGAGGTAGGTTCGAACCAACGATGTTAAAGGAAATCACTTCCAAGAGGCAACCTGAGTTTTTAGGATTTTTCTTTATTTATTTTTTGTTTTTAGAGGCGGCCATGGACTCTCCAAAAAATCTTTTAAAATTAATTGATAATGTTATGTACTTTGATCTATTTTTTTTATATTTTTTAGTACCATCAAGGCATTGGTAGGCAACATGATAAAGAGATTCAGGGATGATACACATCATGAACTGGGTATAGAAAGAACATATACATCCTAAGTTTAAATAATCATTAGATTGGGGAGTAATAATTTTCATTCTATAATTTTATATTGTACTCTTAAAAATTAATTGTTTTAATGCATTAAAATACTAATTACATGACCTTCCTTGATTCTTTATTTGTTTAAATAAACTAGGAGAGATAAACTAGTTAGGATATGTGTCATAGGATTTTAAATTTATTTTTCAATAAATTAGAAATATAAAATAGAAAAATAATTACTAGAGATAAGTATATAGATTAGGATTTCACAAATCATAATTAAGGGGGTGATGTTAATCTTTTAAAAAAAACTAAAGTATACTCATGATTTTATTTTTTGATATTTTCATTCATTGATATAATTATTTGTATGCATTTACGGGAGTATTTTTCTCAACCATTAAACTCAATCTCAAGAAATCCTTTGATCCAAATATTTAAAACTACTCTATTTATTATATTTCTTGTGAAACTTGGAAATGTTATCTTCAAGAGAATTATTGATATCTTTTCAAAGTTATGACTGAATAGAATCAGTTTTAATAGATTGAGGGACATTTATGTTAACCCTTTATCCATTGTACCCACCTTGAAATAATCTTATTTAATCGCAAAGAAGCCATGGAGAGGTGTTTTAGAAAATGATTCATGTTACAATCATATCTTATCCATTGCTACCTTCCTTTAAATTTTTTCATGATATTTAAAATAATAACCGTGGGGGAGGTATTTTCCATAGAATATGGTGATTTACTTTATTAAGGAGACAATGATAATGGTTTTTTCTTTATAATATGGGTAGAGTCCATTTATTATTCATTCCAGTTTATTATCCACCTCAATTTCATAAATTTAAAAAAAGGGTTGTGTTATAGGAGGATCAAAATTCACTATTACAAGTCCAATGATATTTTGATCATATGTGGTTAGTTAGTGGATTTTATATTTTTATCATGATGTGATATTTTTCTTAGACATAGATTTCAAGGGATATGTTGCTACTTATGGTCATTATATAGTCTTTATAATATTATTTTTAGCCTTAATTACCTAATTTACCCTCACTATGAAAACAATTATTTATAATAGTTACTATTAATAATTTCCAAAAATAAAACAAACCTATTTAATTAATTTGGACCTCTTAGTTCCAAATATTTAACCCATTTTTCAAGATTCAGTTTTTAGATGTGTAAGAAGTTAAATTAAGGCTAAAATAGAAAATGAAACAAAAAACATTTTTTCAGAAAAGTTTCTTTTAACTATAAAAAGGTTTTTATACAAAACTAAACTATTAAATTTATTCTAATGAACATAATAGGTATATTCATAAATTTAATTAACTAATTTTATTATGAAATTTTAACCTTCCGACCTTAAATGTAACATAATATTGATTCTTTATAATAGAATTCAATTTTCTTTAATCCCAAATATATCAAGACCCTGACCCCAATAGCCTAAGATAGTGTCTGTATTATTACATTGGCATAAGATACTAGAAATCACATCCCAATGATAGAATAGTTTAGAAATATTATTCAATTATATACATACATAATTCTTGAATAATGTTCTAATATAAAATTTATAACATATATTTTTTTTAGGATAACATTGTTCCCATTTGGATATGCTTATATATCAATCATAGTAAACATCATAGATTTTTAGGGAAGGAAAGAAAACAAGGGTAAGCATAGATACTTATAAATGGTTAATTATAGTAGAAGTTATCATGATTAAATAAAGAATAATAAATATAGAAAGTTAAATAACTAAACATGCACTCCATTTAACCAATGGCATAGATATCATAATTAGATAAGTCATAAACAATATGGAAAGGTAAATAGATGAAAATTCATGCCATTTAATCAGTAAAAATAGAATTAAATTCATCTAGAGAAAATAACATTTTTAAAAATATCATGGAAAATAATAACTAAAATATTAATGAAGGAAATTCGTAATTGTTGGACACCATTATCTTGTGCATCATGATACCTATACTATTAATACCATTCATATTATAGTTTAAAATTAAAGGTAAATCCCTGTTTAATACTAGCTTACATATTTTTCTCATGAGACCTACTGATGTATTTAGGAGCTATATAATACTGGGTCACACCCATCACTATGGGTCCAAATCATTCCTTATATATTAAATAATTTATTAAATTCATAAAAAATTCACCCTATAATCCAAAATTTGTATTGAGTAAAGAATACATATTTATCAATATTTCCCCGAATAAAAAAATAACTTTCAATGTGGAAAACTCTATGTAAAATTGATATATGGTTTAAGAAACTAACATTTCCAAAATAAATAATATTGATATTTAGGAAAAATTTAATTTTCAATAATAATAGGAAGGTAAATATTTAAAGGGAAGGCTAACGGGCACAAAAATGAATCAAGGAAGTGAATTTTAATAATTTCATTGGTCAAAATAATCATAAAACATACATAGGAAGAATAAGGACAATATTAATACTACATGTCCCTAGTGAAGTATAAGTAAAATAAAGGGTTTTTTCAATGATGAATAGAAATACCATAAATTATCTTTAAAAACATTCTTGAGGAAAATATCCTTTTTAGTTTGAAAATCACTTTTTAAAAAATAAAACATTTTGGAACAACTTTTCTTTGAAAATCACATTTAAAAAACTATGAATTTAAAGAATATCAGGGGAAACATTTCATTAAAAATTAACTTGTAAAATTTTAATGTAATATTCAAAGAAATGACAGTCATGATAGTGGTAAATTCTGAGCATGCCATATAAGTTAAAAAAGAACATTCTTTTTTCAATGTAAAAAGCTTAGAAAGTACATTGTTCAGAAAATGATAAGAATATTATTTTGAAAAAAAAACAAAATAAAAAAATAACTAAAATTTATATAATAATTAATTTTGAAAATTTTGAAAACATGATTTAATTTTTTTTAGAAAACATGTGTTTGGAAGAAAACAAATTTTTGATCAAATAGAGAGAGATTAAGTCACATTTTCTTAAAAACATTCTATAAATAATTTTATGTACCAAAGAGTGGTAAAATGACACTATTATATGAAAATATCATGAATAAATAGTGGATAATAAAATGAAATTTTTTTATACAATGATCAAATAATTTCCTTCAACTAAAATTCAAAAATATACAATCATAATTAGAATAAGATTGTGAAATAAACCCTTATAATGATCATAACATTGATTTAATAACAAATAAATGAATCAATTATGTGTATAAAAAGTAAATTCAGATTAAAAAATGTTAAATAAAACATAATATAATCAAAATTAATTATATATAAAATCATAGCATATTAACGAAAACGAAGAAGTAATATAACCTGGTGAAAATAAATTGAGTTATGAAATTATTTACCATAAGGTAAATTTGAATTCAAATACCCATGGATGAAATAAATCAAATTAAAACTTAAAATACCATAAATTTTTAATTAATCATTATATAACATGTCAAATGGGTAGTATATACACCATATAAAAGAAATTAGGTGCATAAAATTTCAATATGCCTCAATGAAATGAAATTCAGATGAAATACCTTACCTCATGCTTCCTTTTTGTTGAACATGCATTAACCTCTTGTATAATAATTTTAAACTTGTTATTAATTTATACCAAAACTATATTCATATTTATAATATCATATATGATCATCTTACAACATCTTATCACCCGTTCATTAATGATATTTCATTATTTCTATTATCTTGGGTGTTAATTACTTGTTTTCCCACAAGCATTTGGCCATCAAATTTCCAGTTATTGGGTATAGGATATAGATACATTGTATAAATAATTAAATTAATCTTATAAATATCATATTTAATCAATATATAAATTATTTGTATCATTTTGAAAAGTTTTGAATAGAGAATGATTCACATCGCTTCGTGGAGATGATAGGTCATACGAACACACGAGCGACGATATTATTCCTTTAATGAGTGAAAGGGAAAGGAACTAAGTGAAGTTTTAATTTAATATAATAAATATTTTATCATATATATAAAATATATTCATTAATTCTATCATTATTATCTTCTTTGTAAATCATAACTGAAAAACAATTTGCATCGCTTCACAAGGCGGTAGTCTGTCATACACACGAACGACGTTATTGTATTTAAATTGAAATGGAACGTAAACGATATATTTGATATTAAAATTATATAAATATAATTATATCACAAATATAATATAATTTCTTTAAATCCATCATTATATCCATCCTTGAATGTTGGTGATGGAAAATGAACTACACCGGTTCGTGAGGTGGTCGTCTGTCATACACAGGATCGATGATTTCATTTCCCATTCAATAGAAGTGGAGATAGATAATTATTATTCTATAGGCATGATAACAACTCATTATGCGGGAGATAATTGTGTTATTATATTTTTGGTTTTAACACATAATTGAATGTTGAAAAATCAGAAAGAGAATGATAGATCTTTGTTAAGATAATTACCTTCTCTAAGAGAAACCTTCATTGGATCTCCTCTAAAGGACACTAAAAATGGTATTTTGGGAGAGAAATAAGACGTATAATTTGAATAACGATGTAGGGAGATAATTTTTTATGGTTTTTTTGATAAAGATGTCTTGATAAATTCATGTAAGAAAAACAATTATATAGAGTAATTGAGATCATTGATCTCAAGAAAGTGAATGATTTAGGGGAATTTAAGGGCCTCTAAACCATAAATTTATGGTGATTTAAAAGACCATATAGTTCATATAATAATAATTTTATAGGATATCATTTTTTCAAGATCCTTTTTCTAAATTTGAGTTATTATTTTAATGTCTATGTATATAAGTCAACATATTTACTTAATACTTTTATATTTCATTATCTAAATTTTATCCTTTGTATGTGCATCGATCAATTTCCAATCCATCCCTTAATACATAAAATAAATATCTAAAAATTATTTTTTTTATTCTTAAAGCACTAAAATTCACTTTTAATGGATTTTAATATCCATAAAATAGTTATAATAATTTTGGTCTATCTCTAACTATTTTTCAAAAATAATTTGGTCAGGACAATTTATCCAATATAATACATCAATTTGTAAACCTCAATAGTAACACAACTGGTTCATCATTAATATTTATTTTTCAAACTGTTTATCAAAATCCGGCCATTTGTTCAGGCCTTGTGGCCTTGACAAATGCAATGGGTAGTCACCCAGAATGGAGGTTTTCTATATTCTAAACTATATTAATATAATTTGCATAACATTACCAAATAATTGTGATATATTTCCTTGAAAGAAAACAAATCATTAAATGGAATTTTTACAAATCTTTTCAATGAAACTTATTTTTTTATTTTATTTTTTATTCTAATAATATTATTGTACTATTATTAAAATTTCATTAAAGATCACATCAACCCTAAAGGATATCAATATCTCTAAACTTATTTCTATAAAATGTAATGAAATTATTCCTCAAATAACTTTTTCTCTGAAACATATATTAAACCAATGGGTTTTATTACTATAAATTTCCCCCAAGTTATCCTTAATCTTGGTATATTTTCATCGCATAAAACCTAAAAAGGGTGTTTAAGATATTAAACTCATAATAAACCATAAACTAATAACCCATGATGGTATCCATAATTCATAATTTATTGAATACAAAAATTCTTCTTAAATTAAACTCAATACTTAGATGCTTCCAAATTCTTATAACTAAAATACCATTGGTAAAAATACTTCTATAATTTCGTTTTCTTTAATCTCATTATATAAATTCTTAATCCATATTATATTCACATATATCTATCCTTGTTCTAGAGTTTATCCTTTAAATGAAGGAATTGACCCATATATTTCACAGGTTATCTTTTCTTAATTAAAATATTTATAAATTGATCCCTAGGATGAGATTTATTTCCTTCCATCATGATCTTTATATTTCCTCCGAAATTCTTTTCATTATGCCTTTTTGTTTCCACAAATAAAGCATTTTATCATTACATTGAAAAAAAATCTTTTCAATCTGAGAAACCTCAGGTTTAACCTAGGTCTTTCATTATCATCATCTATTAAAGCCCTTCATAATAGTTTGTAAAGAAAATTTAAATTATCCTATGCATATCTCCCGAGATTTTCAACCAGGTGTGCAATAAGGCGCTTTTCGTCCACCGGGTGATGATAGGGTCAAGCACAATGTTCTTATTTCAGAGTTATAACACCTATGTACTTATTTTCTAGAAATAAGTCCATTTTTAGTATTCATAAAGGGATGTATTTTAATAAAAAACAACATAATATCTACCTTACCAAAAATTTAGGATGTTCTTATACACTTATCCTCAAATTATATCATATTATTATGTTTCTAAATCTATTTTTCTTTTCTAAATCTAGTTCCCAAGGTTTTTTCTAAACTTTCACTGATACAAAATATAGTAACCTTGGCCCCATTAGCCTAGAGCTAGGGTCTGCTTTAATGGTCAAGTTATAACTGTCACATTTAACTAATAATATTTCATCATTGATTTAAGATATGTGTTGTGTATCGTATATAATATCAAACATAGTATTTCATATTAAAATCTATAGATATTACATTCTCCACCCTTAAAGAAATTATGTCCCCATAATTTTAATTCAAACTTGATAAATAGGGTTTTAATTTTCCAAATATCTTTGTTGAAAACCCACATTGTAAAAGGGGTTAATAAAACATCCTCTTAAAATAATAGAAATGGACGTACTAAGATTTTTTTAAATAACACATAGTAGGTTTACAAGTAGAAGAACATAAGTGGGAAGTGAAAACATTGATACAGAAGAAAGAACTAGCTCCCAATGACTAATAGAGAGTGATATATAACATGTTTAGGAGAAAGTTATCCATTGCAAAACTATAAATCTATGATGGGTTAAAAAACCATTGAGTTCTCTGTAAGAAAAGTAAATGGATAACATTTTTGTTCCAAAATACCTTTTTTAAAGTTGAGGAATTATTTTACTACCATGACAAATAACATAAGGAAATATATTTTCTTAAAATGTATAATTTCAATCTTTAATCAATTCCCATCACAATCTCATCTTTTTTTCTCCAAAAAATGAGTATTCAAGTTGATTATTTTGGGATGAGGCACTAGAATAAACTTCTATAGATCATAAAATACACAAAATTATAACAATTTATTCCTATTATATTTAGGAATTAACCAAAACTAAAATGGTTAACACAAGGTAATATAATTACCAAAAGAATAGACCTTCATATAACGAAAACTATTTTAATATCTAAAATTCAACAGTAACACCCAAAGTTTGAAATTGATCATAAAAAAACAACTATATATAAAATTCCTCAAATATATTCCAGACTACAATTGTAACCCAAAATAAAAAAGTATTTAATCACATAGTCTTCCATGATAAATTTAATATTTATATCTGAATTGCTTCAATCACTATTAATGTATCATACAAAAATTTAATTTTCATAATCACGTAATCTCCAAGATATGCTAGTCATTTCTATAAATTACCCGAATCATCATAATCCATAATAAAATCATATATTCTTCCAAATGATATTTCAACCTTTATTTCTCTAATAAATTTTGAAAGTATTCTATTTACCTTAATCATATAATTCTCCCCAAAATAATAGTGATATTCTTGAAAAATAACGCGAATCACATAATCAAAAAATAACTTTTCCAACTCAGGGTTATCTATACAATAAAACATATGCACCAAAAATGAACTTAAATTTTATTTTCCAGATAGTTTTAATAATAGAAAACAATGTTTAAATAACCAATACATCATGTAGGCCAGTGAAAGGCTATACACCCTTATCACTTTTTGGTGGTTGGTTCAAGCCTCAAATCCTTACTAGATGTGGCCAGATTTCAACCTAACTATGGATTGTCCTTTTTCTAAAACAATATTAATATAATCCATATAAAATTCCCAGAAATGTGATAAGAATCCTCAAAAATAACATTAATATATTCAACATTAAATAAATTATTTAACCTCAAAATTTATCTCATTAATTTCATTTTTCATCCCAAAAATGTGATAACCCATAATTACCTCTAAATAAAAGATCATATAAACCCTAAATGTTATCCACACATTTAAACATATGTCCATAATATGAAAAGATCATCAGTCCTAAAATAAATTTTTCACATGATAAACTTTAAGGGTTATATATTCCCTAAACATCTATCAAAACACAATAAAAATCTCCCAAGCTAATCCCATAATCAATAGGGTAATGATTATTTTAAACATATGATCACTATTAAATCTAAAAATATATTATAATTATTGAAAATAGATTCCTTAATCATTAAACATTCTTCATAATCCCTTAACCATGATTTTCCATCTTATTCTTTAATAATTATAACCTATAGACAAAAATATGATTCATTTCCACAAATTCAATAATGTCAAAACATAGGAAAAGAAATAATCCATAGCTTTCTTATATCATTTGAAGTTTCATCATTTTTAACTATAATAGAATTAGGTATTACTAAACATAAACTTTTTCATCCTTTCTGATCCCATTCAAAAGCCTTCCCCCTAGAACATTAATTTGTATAATGATCATTCACCCCACATTTAAAATATTCAATTGATACCTCAGGAAGAACTTATTTCCCCATCATAGAGAAAAATAAACTATTCCTTTTTTCCATAGAATATTATTTCTTTAAGACCTCCTCTATCATATATAAAACATCTTCCTGTTCTTTTAAGAAATTTCTTTTGGTGATTATTTACACTTTCTTGGCATATATTTCATTGAATATATTGACCTTTATGATCATTATCACTTAAAAATACATGGGTTTTCATTTACATAGTATTTTATGCATTAGAAAACTCACTAAGGTTCAAGATTTCAATCATTACTTCTAATAGTTGGTTAATAATAGCCAAAATAGTTCTCACTATATCTTCTCTTTCATTCTGTTTCTTGTTCAGACAACCACGGCATTTCCACTCATGTCCATTGATACATTGGTTCTTGTTGGATCCATCTATTCAATAAAACCAAAATTCAGAGGGTGTGCAAACCAATATAAACATAATATAACATATTATGAGGGGAATAAATACTAGTATATCATTATTCAAGTTATCCCAAACTATTTCAATTTATCAAAAATAAGTTTGATTCTCCATAATAAAATAAACAATTTCATTATATAATATTTATTACTTATGCCTAAATATCATCCTCACCTATAAAGTTATCTAAATTTTACTTTAATACCAATTGTATGGACACAGACTTAAATATAATACAATCTTTAGTCTTTATACTAGAATTAACTTTCCTTTATTCCCAAAGATCTTTTAGGTTTAGAGTTTTAGAGAATTAGTAAAAACTATTATATAGAATACTCATACATTATAAGTAGAAAAATATACTAACTATCATTTTTTCCGATAATAAAGATTATTTAAAATAAAATATGATTTTTTTCATAAAAAATATTTAAAATTTTCATCCTGATTTCATCTCTGTCTCCAATAATCCTTAAAATCTATGAAAAATATTTTAAAATGTGGAATGAGAAAAAAATCTTATTAAGGGACATAAAAAAGAATAAAATTTTTAGTCTGTGAAAAAAATAAAAAAAAACCATGAAAATTTTACCTTTAAATAAATGATCACCAATCATATGAAATAAATCATTCCCACATGAAAATCACACACACTTTTTTCTCAAATAAGAACATTAAAACTCATATCTAAAATAACTGCATACCAGTTAAATCCATAGGAGAAAAATCATTTTTTACTCCCTCCAAGTCAGTTAGAATAAAGAAGGTTACCCAATGCATTGTAGTTCTATATGGGTGCACCCATTCGTATAAGTTGTATCGGTCTCACCCTTCAATATTTGGGTGTACCCAATATATAATCTATATCAGGCTCACCTATGAGATATAATGGAGATAAACCATTAGTATAATTTATATTGAGATCACTCGATGCTATTTGGGAACACCCCACATATAAGTTATATTAGGCTCACCCATGATCTAAAATGGGGTTCAAACCATCATACATAATATATCTGTCTCACTATCTTCACATATAATGTTCAAGTAGTATATAAAACAATTTATAATTACAAATTTTCTTATAAAACCATTAAAAACCTCTTTTAAACCTACATTAAAAACACATTTGGATACCAAAATACACATTTTATTTGAAAATCCATTTTCAGTACCAAAATACCTAAAAGTGGGAAATAATATTTTCTTTAAAGAAAATTTCAATGTAAAAAATCATGAGGAAAATAGACCTTTCACTTTAACTAACATCAATATATATAATCTAAAATAAAAAATTATTTTGAAATATAACTTGAAACATTTCTTAAGGAAAATATCCATTACATTTTCAAAAAAAATTAAAGAAATTGTACAGTTTTAAAGGAAATGTTTTTTCTTTGAAAAGAACCATATAAACTTATAAATAAATCTTCATTGAAAATACTAGTCACAAGATTAATAAAATAAATTCATTATATATATTAAAAAAACATTCCTTTCATACTCTATTTAGAAAATTCACAAAGTACATTGATTATAAAGTGATAAAAATATTTATTTCAAACCATTTTTTAAAAAGTCAACATGTGTAAAAATGACTTTAAAAATAAAAGGTGAATAATAAAAACCTTATATAAAACATTTTTTAGAAAATATAGATATGAAATAAAAAGGTAGTTTAAGGGAAACTTTAAAATATGATTCAAAAAATAAAGTCACTTACTAAGATTCCGACTCGTCACGTATGTTCTTTTCATTTTTCTTCTTTTCAAAATCTCATTTGTTTAACACCTCAAGACCTCTTGTATTAGTATTATATAAAAAATGATGCCTCTATAATGAGAGGAGATATTCTAGTAAGGGATTTGGTTAGGTTTAGGATAAACCAATTAGGTTTTCAACTATGAAGGATTGATAATAAGAGGTTCCCTTTAAAAAGGGAGGGGAGGGGCACTCTTAGAATTTCTAAAAATATTATAATTTTATAAATTAATATTCAATTGAAAATGAATCCAAATAGATTTATTTAAAATATAGGATCCCATAAATTGATTTATGTTGATATTATAAAACATATAAAAATTAATTGTAATAATATAATATATTTATGGTATTTATTTCATTAAATTAAATATTATTTATTCTAAAATATAATTAATTTAAATTTTTACAATTATTCAGTACTTTGATTTTAATAACATCAGAAAAATATGTTAATTTTTTAAAAATATTATATTATATCTCTAACATTTCATGGAAATATATAATATTATTCTATCACATTATTTATTATAAATTTTATTATTTTTAATATTTTTAATGACATTTATTTTATTTTTTCATTAATTAAAAATTTATTGTGCCAGTTTTGTCTAATTATTTAAGGTATTTATTTATTCACTAAAAATTAAAAATAAATTAAAATTATGAATATAAATCTTTTATATTTCAAAATAATTATTATAAAAAACACATCTCTGGTTTTCCCATGTTAAAATTATTATAGTTATTAAAAACAAGAGTGTGACATGTTTTACTTTTATTTAAATAAAACACTATAAAGTCATAATCACATACAAATAGAAAAAAATTCATATTTTTAACATTTTTATTATTAGCGATGAGATATAATTATCCAATAAAATTTAGGCAAGTGCTAGGGTAATTTTATAGTCTTCATCATATCATTTTGACCCTTAATTACAAAATTTTATTTTAAGTGTGGTAATAAAAATTACTAAAGACACAATTAATATTGAAAAAAAATAAAAGAGATGTATTTTCTAAAGTTGGGCCCACTTATTAAAAATAAGAAATCCATTTTTCAAAATTCAAAACAAAGAAGTGGCAATGTAAGATCATAGATTTCTATTAAGGTATGTTTTGATTACGTTTCAGTTTAAGACCCCTATTTTAGTAAATTAAGTGGTTTCCCAAGTCCTTGTGAAGGATTAGGGGTACTCCAGGAGTTCAGGACATGAAAAAGGGGGAAATAGGTCTTTTTTGGTAGTCCACATGGTTTGTGCACGGTTTGGAAAACCATGCGAGGGGAGACCGTGTGGGCAGGGGAAATCCACATGGTTTGTGCACAGTCTGGAAAAACTGTGAAAGAGAGAGTGCATGATGGTAGTAGCCTCTACACAGTTTGCACACGGTTTGGAAAACTGTTTGGCCAGGTAACTTCTAAAAATTGGAAAAAATTCCATTACGGGGGAAATAATGGGCACTCGGGATTTTCCTCCCTTATTCCTCCTCTAACCCTAGTGATTCTCAAAAATCTCCAAGAGCTTACAAAGATCAATCCCCCTCATCTTAGAGTTGTTTAGTGCACTGTTGGTTACAGATTGAAGATCCGGGTAAGGATAATCTCCCTCTTTTATTTTTGGTTTAGGTTTTTTATTTATTCCCCATCTCCATATAGAGCTCTTAAACCCTTCCTTTCAGTGAGGTTTAGTGTAAAGATTTGAGGGTTTTTTGAATCGAGATCTAAGTCTACGATTTAGATAGAATTCACCAACAGATTTAAGGCATGTGGTCTAAAAGTTATATCCCTTAGGTTTTATGTAGATTTGTGCGGGTAGGGTTTTTATTCTTGACCTCTGTTGATAATTTCTTGGTGACTATGACATGATGTGATGTTGTGGGTGTCTAAATAGTTAAATTAAACCCTCTTAATACCCATGGGATGCAAGTTGGATGACTCGACCAAATTAAGGCCACCCATGGGGTGTACTAATATTTCCCTGATCTATAATTTAGCTAATTAGGTGTAAGGCCATTATCTGAGAACATAGATCCCATGATGAATATTTTAATATGCTGGAAGGAGGTATAATTGGTGTTTAGTAAGACACTTATATTGGAAAATGGCCTAAGAGGTTGTTTGGTTGGCATGAAAAAAGGTTAAATGGATTAATGGGAAAATTCTAGGGGATTATCTTTATAATTTAATACTCCTAGTGAGATAGGCATGGGAAATGGGATATGCAGATAAAGGGTTAATTAATACCAATAATTAATGTGTTGATAGATTGAGACAAAATGTTATTTTACCATTTATTGATATTGTTGTGATTTTGTAAATATCATTGGCTAAGTCTATGTGATATGGTGAATTGTGGTGAATAGTAAATAAGCATGTTCACATGGCTTGGATGAGTGGTGTATTGACTTGAGGTTCTACTCCCATTGGTTAAGTTAGACTTGGGTTCTAGATCCTTCCCTAAATGCACGGGTTAGGGAAGGGGACAAAGTTACATTACCCTAACAGTGGAATTCCATATGGACTGTGGCTTGGAGGTTAGGATTAAGTGATTGATATAATGTGATGCCTAGTGAGATAGGGATTGATTTTATTGCCATATTCTTGATAATGTTGAACATGCCAAATCTTTTGAACACATGAAAAAGGTTGATTAAATCATGAAATTCCTAAGTAGTGAACCCCAACGTAGTGATAATGGTTTAAGGAACACATTATAGAACGACATATTGAACTATTTATCTTTACTTACCATTCTTTATCACTTGAATGCACTATATAATTTTTCTAGATATATCTTAGACAACGTTTGTGGTGGCCTACTGAGTAATACTCACACCCTGTTCGGCCCGTCATTGGGTACCCTAGCAGATTGCATGCTTGCAACTCAGAACAAGGGCAAGGGCCCTATGCTAGGGTGTTGAGTTGGAAATTGGACGTGTGGGTGAGGTTTAAGACTTGTAGTCTAGGCCATTTGGGGATCCTTCTTTTTCCTTTTTTGGGTTTTATTCACTTGTCACTTTAGTATGGAACAACATATTTACGGTTGTATATGGTTGTACCCAGTTTTGGGAATTGGTTATTTATGCATGTTATCAATTGTTTCCCATTGTTTCCATTATTTAAATTATTATATGCTTTATCTTACTCTGGTAATGAGGGTATAGTCCACCCATTTGACCTATTAGACCCTTGCTACTAATCAAAAACCTCTGGCATATTGGGAGGCATGCTTGATGTCACATGGAGACCTGAATCGGGGAACCAGATTAGTGACTCTTGGGTCGAGGATGTTACAAAGTGGTATTAGAAGAGTTCTTCTCTATTTCTTATTATTTGGGGATGGTAGACCGGGGGTAAGGGAAGCATTGGGACTTGTTAATGAGATTGTTCTTTGGAGTATCTAACCCATGTATGGGAGAAAATCCAAGTCACCCTTGGAGGGGATTGTTGTTCTTGTTGTGTGTTGTTATATTTGATGATATTTCACCATTGGGTGATGCACTTGTTGTATGATTTTATGGTTTTATGATATTTCTCTTGTGGTCGGAAATGTATGAGGTTGTGCATTCATTCATATTGTAGAAACCTATTTAGGAAAGTGATATTCATCATGATAGGTACACACATGGGATGGGTGTGTGAGATATAAAGGTTAGGATGCATATTTTTACTTAAAAGAAACAAAATTGTGACTAATGGTGCTTAATAAAGAAGAAAACGTGGATTATCATGTGGTAAGAGTAAATTGGAATAGGGAAACAATTTTGAATGGGAATAAAAGATAAGTATTGTAACCAAGTGAATTAGATACCATGTTAGCCATGGCCATATGAGAGACGGTCGAGGGTAGTGACCTGGTTGCGAGTGGGCTCTTTTGGGTAGTGTATGGAAACCTTTTTGGTTATAAAAATGTATGAGTCTACATATGCACCTTTTCCCTTCATAAAAGTGTTGTAGTTGTGTTTTAAAGCTCATTTTTTGGAATTGGGGAGAAATGACACCTCAAAGACGTGTGTCGGTTGGGTGACATGATAGTGTTGCTAAGAAAACTCCTCTGGTAGTGGAGGAAGAGGATGTGGTGATATAGAAAAATAATGAGAGCAGTTCTATAAGAACTTCGCTCATTTTATGTAGAGGATGTAACGAGACCCAAGGCATGTTGCACCGAGTATGTTTGAGATGACCAGAGATTTTTTAGCTGTAGCACCCTCTGACCTTTACCAGAGAGGGTGGGCCAGAAGCAACAAAGTTGTGGATAGAGTCCATCCAAAACATTCTTGACCATCTAGAGACTCCTCTCGAGAAGAAATTCAATTTTTCGGACTATATTTTGAGAGGTCAAGAAAAAAATTGGTGGGAAATTATGTTCAAAATAGAGCAGGTTGAGGGAATTATGTGAAAGGAATTTCATGAGAAGTTCCTTGAGCACTTCTACCCAGAAACCTTGAGGCAAGAGAATTCTACAGATTCTATGAGGTTGACTCCGGGGACAATGTCGGTAATAGAGTATACTAGTCATTTCACCAATTTGAGACTCTTTATTCTGACGTTAATGGGAGATGAGGTAGCCATAGCGAAATGATTCCAGGATCGATTGATACACAAGATCAGATCTCAGGTGAATATCTTTCATCTAAAAAGGTTTGCTGAAGTGGTGGATCAAGACCTTATCTTAGAAGGGGGCCTTAAGAAAGATTTAGGTGGTGAACTTGTGGCGCCAGCTGGGTGAGCAAGTGGTGCAGCTTATGATAGTAGGAAGATCCACTTTGGAACCTTTCAGTGGGGTGGAAGCATATAGAGTAGCCATAAGAGGGGGCCAGCTTCACAAGGTGGTGACCAGGTCTTCTGCTATTAGCGTTTCATGTTGGAACAAAAGAGTGACCAGTGTCCCCACCCACCAGTTGAGTGACGAGTGTACGGAATGTTAGGCCACATTCAAAGGTTCTATAGAAACCCATGACAATCAAGGAATGATCGAGGTCAGAGGTAGATTTCGAGTGTATATAGGGGGTCATCTACCTCGTATCAGGTAGGCAGTTCGAGCTCTACGGGTCGTACTGCCAGAGGCGATGGACATGGAACTCCAAGGAAAGATCACCCTTACCAATAGAGCAGTGCATTGCATGGTTCTCATGCTGGAGCCCAGTATAAAGGGGTAGGTCATCTTCATGATGTTTAGGCTAACCTGAAGGTGGTGAGGCAGGACCATCTAGAGTTCAAGGTACAATTCATATAGCATCCATGTTTTCTAGTTCGTTATTTGATATAGGTGCTACACATTCCTTTATTTATGCTCAGTTGGTAGTTGTGTTGGGCTTAACTATAGAGACTTCATGGGGAGTAATTTTGCCTAATACTTCTCTAGGGTTACAAGTTGAGGATATCAGGATGTGTAAGGTTTGTGCACTAAAGGTTGGTGTATATCATTCTCTATGGGATTTTTTTCATAAAGATGTCAGCTTTTGACCAAATATTGGGGATGGATTGGTTGGAATTATATAAATCCCATATAGACTTTTATCGATGTCGGGTAATGTTCACATCCTCACTGGGAGAAATTATGTCCTTCGTGGTGAGTGGGATACTCAGGCGGGCCACGCAGGACCACAATACCAGTAGTTAGGGGAAACACACAGCCCATGTGGCATTCTTTATGTTAGATGATGGGGAGAAAGGACAGTCAGTCTTCCCATTTGTTGTGGATAAGTCATAGGATGTGTTTCCTAAGGACTTCTCAGGGTTACCACCAGAGAGAGATGTTGACTTCACAACCGAGTTGTTTCCCATAACATAGCCATTTTCCATTCGACCTTACCAAATGGCACCAGTAGAGCTCCAAGAACTGAAGTTTTAGTTAGATTAATTGGAGAATAAGGGGTTTTTAGGTTCTAGTACATCACCTTGGGGAACTCTAGTATTGTTTTCTAAGAAGGATGATGGATCACTGAGGCTATGTGTTAATTATAGTAATTTGAACAAGGTGATAGTTAAGAACTGGTATCCACTTCCAAGAATCGATGACCTATTTGAAAAACTCAGAGGTTCCTTGGTGTTTTCTAAGATTGATTTGAGATCGGGATACCATCAGTTGAGGGTTAGACCTTCTAACATACCTTGGATATCTTTTCAAATTAGGTACGGGTTGTATGAATTTTTGGTAACATTTTTTGGTCTAACTAATGCACCGGCTATGTTCATGGCCCCGATGAACCAGATATTTCACCTATATCTAGATCAGTTTGTATTTTTTTTCATTAATGGAATATTGGTGTAATTCATTAATCACGATTATCATGCCAAAAATCTTGACATTATCATTAGTAAACTAAGAGATCATAGGCTTCACACCAAGCTATAAAAATGTTAGTTTTGGATTGATTAGGTGTACTTTTTAGGAGACATCATATCTGATTTAGGTGTGTCAGTGGATCTAGAAAAGGTGCAGGTAGTGTTGTTATGGAAGAAGCCCAAGAATGTCTCTGATATTCATATTTTTCTTGTTTTGGAAAGTCATTACCAAAGGTTTATTAGATATTTCTCTCATTTGGAAGCACTACTCACAAGACTAACCAAGAAGTGGGTTAATTTTGATTCGTTAGTGGATTGTGATAATGCTTTTTAGAAGATAAATAACGAGTTAACTAACGCACCAATTAGGACATTACCTAAACTGAGTAAGAGGTACACCTTGTTTTGTGATTCATCAAGTGTTGGAATTGGGGCAGTGTTGATACGGGATGATCGGGTTGTAGCTTATGGGTTGAGACAGTTAAAGACACGTTAAAGGAATTATCCTACTTATTCCCTGGAGCTAGCTAATGTGGTTCATGCCTTAAAGTATTGGAGGCATTACTTATTGGGAGAACCTTTCAATATATTCACTGGCCATAAAAGTTTCAAATACATATTCTCTCAATGGGATTTGAATCTTCATCAACGATGGTGGGTCGAGTACCTAAAATATTTTTATTTTGAGTTTATGTACACACCAGGGAAAGGGAATAGTGTTACTGATACTCTAAGCCAGAAGACTCAAAACAAGGTAGATCAGGAATCCAGTTTAGAGTGGGTGATGATGGCCTTATTTGTATAGATGCATTTCGAGGTATAGTATGGTTACAGAAAGATGACCCTTATATTTAAAGAAATTGAATCCACACTTCTAATCCAAGTTAAAGAGAGATATTTGGTGGATCCATAGTGTTTGGATATAAAGGAAAGTCTTAAAGTTGGGGAGTAACCTTCTGGTTAGACTTTCAGTGCTAATGGATTTTCTTATGTTAATGGTCTTGTAGTGGTGCCAACAGATGTACATGAGGAGTTGATGCACGAGTTCCATTCATCAAAGTGGGTAGTGCATATGGGCTTGAATAAGTTGTACCATGATATTCGTAGGCAGTTTTAGTGGCCAAGAATAAAGAAAGAAGTTGTGATTTTAGTGGCTCGATGCCTTACTTGTCAGCAGGTTAAGGCTGAGAACCATCATCCAGGTGGGTTTTGCAGTCATTTCCTATTCCTGAGTGGAAGTTGAAGTACATCACGATGGACTTTTTGGAGGGTATTTCAAGGAAACCTCAGAATAATGATTCAATTTGGGTGTTGGTAGATCGGCTAACCAAAGTGGACCATTTCTTGCCAATTAAAATACTTATACATTCAACCAGTTGGGGGAATTGTATGTTTGAGAAATAGTGAGTTCGTATGGAGTTTTGAGAACCATTGTTTTGGATCCTGATCGACATTTTATCTCATACTATTATAGGGGACTACATAAGGCACATGGTATCCAGGTGTTTTTGAGTATGGCTTACCACCCATAGACTGACGGGTAGTTAGAGCTTACAATTCAGGTATTAGAAGACATGTTGGGAGAATGTGTTCTAGATTTCGGTGGTTCGTGGGAGAAACACTTGTAGATTTTTTAGTTTTCTTTAAAAAATATTTTTTAAATTATAGTTCAGATGGTACCTTTTGAGGAACTTTATGGTAGACCATGTAGATCTCTTTTGTGTTGGTTAGAGGCCAGAGAATCTGAGCTATTAGGGCTGATTCCTATGTAGGAGACCTCAGAGAAGGTTTTTTTGATTCAAAATCATATGGAAATGTCTTAAATTATTAATAATTCATCTTCATATTGATTTCATAAACTACTTAAGTTTTTAGTGTGTGATAGTGTGTTTCTTTGGGTGTCGCCACGTTGGGTCACCATCAAATTAGGAAGAAAAGAAATTTGGTGCCTAGATATGTAGGTCCATTTGAGATTTTGTAAAAGATTAATCCAATGGAATACTGGTTGGATCTTACATAGTGGTATTGTAGGATGCCTGGTGTTTTCCAAGTTTTACAACTCTGATGGTATCATCCTGATCCATCACATGTGATAAATGTCGAGAATGTCGAGCTTGAGGTTGATGCGTAATTTGAGGAGCACTCGGTTTTTATTTTGGACCATAGTGAAAAATGTTTGAGGGGAAATGATATTCCCTTGGTTGATATTCTATGTAAACATGGAAATGTTCAGGAGGAAACTTGGGAGTGGGAATCAGAGATGCGGGGCCAGTAGCAGGATATCTTTTCTTTGGAAACTCAATGATACTGAGGAAGAGTGGCTCAAGGATAATCCGTTATAAGGTGGGGAGGTTGTAAGATCCTAGATTTTTATTAAAGTATTTCTTGCTTATGTTTTAGTCTAAGACCTTTATTTTCGTTAATTAAGTGTTTTCTGAAGTCCTTGTGAAGGCTCAGGGGTACTCTAAAAGTTTGGGACATGAAAACGGAGGGAAATGGGATTTCTAGGCAGTCTGCACAATTTGTGCAGGGTTTGGAAAATCATGTGAGGGGAGACTGTGTGGGAAGTAGAAATTTTCACTATTTTCACATGGTCTTGAAAACCCTTTGAGAGAGAGGGCGTGCGGGTTGTATCCTCTGCATAGTTTTTGCACAGTTTGGCAAACTGTGTGGGTAAACCGTGTGGTATGGGAACTTCTAAAAATTTACCAAAATTCCATTACAGGGTAAATAATGGGTACTCATTATTTTCTTACCTTATTCCTCCTCCTACCCTAGTGATGCCCCCAAATCTCCAAGAGCTTCCAAGGATCACTCTCCCTCATCTTATAGCCTTTGGGAGTACCGTTTGTTGCAGAATGAAGATCCGGGTAAGGTTAATCTCCCTCTTGATTTTCATTTTGTTTTAGGTTTCTATTTCTTCCCCATATCCATTTGAAGCTCCCAAACCCTTATTTTCAGAGAGGATTAGGGTAAATCTTCAATGGTTAGTTCAATCGATATCTAAGGCTACAATTGAGAGGGTGTTCGCAGACGAATTCAAGGTAGGTGGTCTACAAGTTATATCCCTTGGGTTTTATGTAGATTTGTGCATGTAGGGTTTTTATTGTTGTCCTCTTTTGATAAGTTCTTAGTTTCTTTTACATGATATGATTTTTTGGGTGTCTAAATGATTAAATGAACCCATATTGATCCCCATGGAATGTAAGGAGGATGACTAGACCGAATTAAGTCCACCCATGGGGTGTGCCGATATTTCTCAGATCTATAATTTAGCTAAGTAAGTGTAAGGAAATTGTGCGAGAACATAGATCCCATGATGAATATGTTAATATGATGTAAAGAGGTATAATTAGTGTTCAGTAATACACTTAGGTTGGGAAATGGATTAATAGGTTGTTTAGTTTGCATGAAAATGGGTTAAATGGATTAATGGGAAAATTATAGGGGATTAGATTTATACTTGAATACGCTTCGTGAGATAGGAATGGTAAATGGGAAATGGGGATAAAGGTTAAAGTAATATGAATAATGAATGCGTTAATGGATTGAGGCAAAATGTCACTTTCCCATATATTGATATCATTGTAATGTTTTAAATGGCATTGGCTAAGTTGTTGTGATATGGTTAATTGTGGTGAATGATAAATAAGAATGTGCACATGGCTTGGTTTAGTGGGGTATTGACTTGAGGTTCTATGCCCACAGGTTGAGTTGGACTGAGGTTCTAGATTCTCCTCTAAATGCATGGGTTAGGGAAGGGGATGAAGTTATATTCCCCTAACGGTTACATTCCACACGAACTAAGGCTTCAAGGTGAGGATTATGATATTGTTATAATGTGATGCCTAGTGATATGGGGCTTGATTTTATTCCCATATGCTTGAGAATGTTGAACCGGACTAATCCATTAAACACATGAAAAATGTTGATTAAATCATGAAATGCCTAAGTAGGGAACCTGAACTTAGTGATAATGGTTTAAGGAACATAGTCTATAATGGACTATTGAACTATTTATCTTTACTTACCATTATTTATCACTTGCATGCACTATATTATTTTTCTAGATATTTTATACACATCGTCGGTGGTGCACTATTGAGTTATATTTAGATCCTGCTATGGCCGCTATTGGGTACCCGAGCAGATTTCATGCTTGTAGGTCAGAACAAGGGTAAGGGACTTATTCTAGGGAGTTGAGTTGGAAATGGGACATCTGGGGGAGGTTCCAGACTTGGAGTCCAGACCATTTTTGGGAACTTGTTGTTTCCCTTTCTTTTGGGTTTTTTTCAGTTCGGACATTAGTAAGGAACGACATATTTATGATTGTATATGGTTGTACCAAGTTTTGGGAATTATTTATTTATAAAAGTTATCGATTGTTGCCTATAGTTTACATTATTTAAATTATTATCTAATATAGATTACTCTGGTAATGAGGGTATAGTCTCCCCCATGACCTATTAGACCCTCGATGCTAGTCAACAACCCATACCATATGGGGAGGCATGCTTGAGGTCATGTAGAGACCCAGATCAGGGCACTGGATTAGGTTCTCTTGGGTTGGGGACGTTACCGGAAGAATTTAAATTTAAATTAACAAGTAAAAATGCAACAAAAAATAGTTTTTTATAACAAAATCCCTTTTAAGTATAAAATGTTTTTAAACTAAATTAAAGATTAAAATTCATTTAAAAAGAAATTATTCAATTATTTTAAATAAAAATTATTTGATAAAATTTTAAAACTAGTCCAAAATATAATTTTACTTTATAAATACTTTAAAATATATTACAGTTTTTAATTAAAAATCCCCATTTTTTACTATTCATTAAAAAATCAATATTTTGAAAAAATTCTAAAAAATTCACCAAAAGATAATTTTAACATGTTCATTTCAAAAATTAATTTAATTTTGTCGTAAAAAATATTAAATTTATATAAATTAATTATAATATTCACGCATGAAAAGAAAGAAAGACCATTTTTGAAGAAAATGTATTTTCAAAAAATAAAATGACTTTACTAAATATTATGTGGTTATTATTAATAATTTACCAATACATATAAATTGATTATGTAATTTTTATTTATTTCATAAATTAGTTATTCCTATTCATACCCTATAAATTAACAACTTTGTTATAATGGTCACATTTAAATTATAATATTTTTTGTTCATTTAAAATCGGTGTTGCATATATTATATACTATCGGACATAGTCTTTTCATTTAAAATATAGGTATATTATAGAAACAATTTAAAAAAATTAACTTTTTAATTTCTTAAGTTAAAAATACACTTTTCAGTAAATATTAATATTTTTCACTATTCACTAAAAAATAAATTCTTTATGAAAAAATCTTAAAAATTCACTCTAAGATAATTTTGACATACTAATTTCAAAAATTATATAAATTTTATCAAAAAATATATATAATTTATATAAATTACATATAATATTCACTCATAAAAAGCAATAAAATCCATTTAAAAACACATTTTTGAGGAATAAAATTACTTTACTAAAAAATTCATGCAAATTTCCTAATAATTAATAAATATTTATTTATTTAATATTATAATTAAATATATTTAATAATGTTGTTATTTATATTCATACCCACCAATTCAATATCTTGGTTATAATGGCCTTATTAAAATAATAATATTATGTGGTTCTTTTAATCTATGTGTTGTGTGTCATATATACTATCCAACTTAATGTTCTTCCTTTAAAATAACAAGGCACTATATTCTACCCCCTTTAAAAGATTTCATCCTCATAATTTGTACATGAGATCAGTAATCAAATTTTTTACAATTAAAATTTATTTTTTTGAAACCCTATTTCATAAAAAGGGTTAATAAAACTTCTTCTAGAATAGAGTGAAATGGAATTAGTAAGTTCATCGAGAATAATACATAACTAGATTTCCAAATATGAGAAAATTAGTGGGAAGTGAAAATATAGACATGAAATAAAATCATAATGTCCAAATAATTATGGTGAGTCATATATATCATTGATTGCAAGAAACTTAATGATCCTGAGTATAATATCCTTGAACCCAGACTCCCAGATCTAGTGCTAAAAACATAAAAATTACATTTCTAGATTCGATATCAATGAAGGTGGCATAATTTTTTAAAACCAAAACATACAACATAAAAAATGAAATATTATATCTCATACATACCCAATAACCTTTTAGGTTTATAGTTTTATATAACAAGGAAAAATACTTAAATAAACAATACCCTTGTCTTTAAAAGATCATTTCTCCCACTTAACCTAGTATTTATTTTTTATCATTAAGTTATCAACCTCATCCATATGAAACCCTTCAATAAATAATTCATTAAATATCATTTTTTATAACCTATGTAAAAGTAAACATAATTAAGTTTATCTTAAATTCTCATTAAGGGTAAACATAAGCATTAACAAGTGAATTTCAATAGTGGAAATAAGATGATCATAAGGTTATTATGACATAATCAAATTTCATGAGAATAAAATAAGATAACTAATACCCTAAAACCTTCATCAATAAATATTTGGAAATTTAGAAATCTTTAACAAATTTAGGATTCATGAAATTCAATATCCATAATCCATGTGATGTAAATCTTGATCAAAGGAAACATTTAAAAACCATAACAAATTTAAAGATAACATATTGGTGTCTTGGAACATTATCTATATATTACTCTGACAAATGAAATAACCAATATGTCTGACCTATATCTTTGTATTACCCAATACATTATAGAGTTATCATATAGAAACCCATACTTGGTTTATCATTGAACCACCCATCCTTTGTTTATCACAGAACCACCTATCCTTGGTTAAAAATATAACAACACGTCCTTGGTTTATAACAGAACCACCCATCATCTAGACCTCTAACCAAACATTATTTTAAAGAGGTTTTCTGTATTAAGTTACTCAAAGTGGGGTAGTGTAATGCAACATTTGATGGTAAGGGAGGGTATCACGGTGTGAATATTGAGATCATGATGTAAAGTTGGGCTCCACCGATTAGATATTCGGGTCATGGGGCCTTCGATCCGTCAAAAAATTTAATAGGACTTTGAACCATTGGTTATTTGGGTCATGTAAGGGTCACCACTAAACCCTATTGAATAGAGTGTTGTATTTATTTAATAAAGAAATGGGTTTTCCCCCAACCTGTTAAAAAATAAAACAATTAGAAGCTTCCATTTTTTGATCATAACCATAATAAATGTTCTTTTATTACTTTCTTCACGTGTGGAAAAGAAATGGTTTATATGAAAATATATTTGAAACATGATTAACCTATGAAAATGAAATGTTTTTTGTGGAAATATTTTTAAAACAAGACTTACATGTGAAAAATAAATTGGTTTCATGGAAATTTCATTAAAAAAATCAACATTCATCCAGAGAAAGAGTGAGGATGGTATTATTACAAAATATATCCCAATAAATAATAAGTACCACCAAGGTTTTATTATGTTGATTAATGGGAATAACATTAAAATATCATTAAAAACATTCATGAGGAAAATAACATTTTTACTTTGAGTAACATCAAAGGATGTTATCTTAGTTATAAAATGATTTTTAAATATCACTTGGAAAATTTCTACCGAAAAATATCTTTTCTATATTGAAAAAAACATATTTAAAATGTAAAAATTTTCTCAAAAATTAAAATTATCATTTAATTTATAAATAACCTTTGAAAATTATAAATTAATATTTAAGAAATTGAGTGTAAATGATGGTGTAAATTTCCATTCATGCTGATTTTGTTAAAAACAAAGATCCCTTTCACATTTTTGAAAGAAAGGTAAAAAAATTCTTAGTTTGGAAATTGATATTATTATTATTTTTAATTATGTGTATAATATAATTTAAAAAAATAGTAGTAAAACATGTTTGGAAACATTTTTATAAAACATGTATTTGGAAGAAAAATGATTTTTGACCGAAGATAAAAATTGATTCGGGTTTTCTTAAAAACATTTTCTTAAATAATTTTAAGTAACAAATAGATAAAAATGATACTATTACTTGAAAAAATCATGAATAAAAAGAGGATAATAAAATTAAATGGTTCTATAATATAATTATCAAATAATTTCCTTAATATAAATTCAATAATAAACCATTCTGATTAAAAAAAATATTGTAACATAAATCCTTTTCAAATTTGGTAACTTTATAATAGTAAGAACCATGAAAGAATAACTTCAAATGAAACTTTAAATTCAATAACATGAATATATTCCTCATATTATATGTCAAATAAGAAGTATATACACCTCATAAAATAACTTATGTTCATAACATCAATATATATCCTGAAGAAAGATAAATTTAGATGAATAGACCTTACAAAAATCATATTGTTGAATTGAGAATTAATAAATTGAGTGAATATGTATAATAAATTTAAATAAAAAACAATTTGAAATACATAATAAAAATATTTACATATCAATTCAAAAATAATGATATCATAAAAAAGAAAATGAGGGAGAGTTGTAACCCAACGAATGGAAATTGAGTTAAGAAACCCTTTATAAATTGGTAACTTTCAAACAAAATCCACTTGGATAAAATAATTCAATTTAAAACGTATAATACTGTGAATTATGATTTATTAAATATATAACATACAAAAGGGTAATTATATACACCATATATAATGAATTATTTTCATAATAATAAAATGTGCCTTAATGAAGGATTATTGTGACAAAGTCCCATACCACTTTGGTAATATCTAGATCAAAAAATCGTGAAAGGGAGAACCTCATATAGATTTATAAATTTAAATATTTTTCATTAAAAAAATCATAAAATACATGCATGGTCATTATATACACTACAAAATAAATATAAGTTTTGAATATTGTATATGTATCACAAAAATAAAAGTTAGACGAGAAACCCTTACCTTGAGTCCAAACATTCCATGTTTTTCCTTTAACTCCTGTATAATAACTTTATATCAATTATTTTATTTCTTAATAACCTTTTAAAAGATTAATAATTTATTATTATATCATTTATTTAATTTATTTTAATAAATATTTAAATATTTAATCAATTAAGTCCAAATCATGTGCATTGAGAACATTTGGTTCATTGTTTCAAAATGACTTTAGTGTGTCGAAAATGGTAAAAGAGGTCATTATTTATATTTAAAAATTAATAAAAATGAAATAAATATTATATTTCTACATAAAATAAACCTTTTTTAAAAACCAATCATGAAATATGGTCATGAAGAATGAACAACATTATGACCATGGAGACGCTAGGTCATATGCATGCATATGTAACATTTCCATTTTTCAATGATCATTATGAAAAAAAGGTATGTTTTATTTAAACTTTATAGAAATATAATAATATCATAAATAACATATTAATTCATTATATATATTATATATTTCATCCATATGATTTATCAATGAATAAAGAGTCTCATCACTTCATGGATGAGGTAGTCCACACGTATGCATGAACGACGTTATCACTTTTCTGTGTAAAAAGTAAAATGATAAATTATGTTTTAAGAATGATAATTATTAAATTATATAATAATTATTTCATTTATATCACATATATTAATTAAATTTATCCTGATTACCAACCACGTAAAATGATAGAGAAAAATGAATCACATCGCTTTGTGGGGCGGTAGTCTGCCGTACATACGAGCGATGTTGTCGTATCCCCTAAAGAATAGAAAGTAAAAAGGTATATGTTGTATCATTACTATGTGGGTATAAATATGTTACAAATATCATATATAAACTTTTAGTATATCATTATAAAAAAATTAGAGGCGATCATAGAAAATGAATGACATCAGTTCGTGAGGTGATGGTCCATCATACACCTGAATGATAATTTTTTATCCCGTTTGATGGAAGGAGGATGGTTTTAGGTTATTAAATTAACATAATAACATATCATTATATGGAATATAATTTTTTTTATCAAATTAGAATAAGTTAAAAATATTTAATGGGGTTGGAAGAAGAAATAAAATAAAAACTCTTGGTCAAGCACGATACCTGTTCTTCAGACAACATCCTTAGGGTAGGGCAAAACAAATCATTAAGTTTCCTTTCTAATCAAAAAAAGGTCTAGGTATTTGGGAAGAAATTTTGGAAGGAATTTGGGTAGGTACTAGCCAATAAAAGGGATTTAAAGGTGTGAATAGATGAGGAGAGGGTGAGATTTTATAAGTGAGGTGAGTGGAACACTTGTAATTTTTGAAAAGAAAAATGTGTACCATGTTTTTTACATGCCAAAAGAATCCAAAATGAACCATTCTAGATACATATACATTATAAGATTGAAATATGTCCATAAATATATTTTATATAAGTTTTTAGTTCATTTTGACCATTATATTTTTAGTTTAACCCCTGATAAACTCGTTTTTACCTTAAAAATAGTAATTTAGTTTTCCAATTTTCAGTATTCATTATAGTTAAAAATTAAGTTAACTTTATTAGAAAATAAAAAATATTCTAATTTAAAATATTGAATCCATTTTTCCAAATTCAATTCACATAATTGAAAATTTTTAATTTAAAATTAAACCTGAAAAGGTGATAAAAAATATGTTTTTAGAAAGTGTATTTTTCAATATAAAGATGAAAATTTAGTTTTTCAAGAAGTGTATCTTTCAGAAAAATTCCATTTTTAAACCCAAAAATAAACTTATAATAAAATCCAACATAAAGATGATTAAAATGTAATTAAATAGATTAAATATAACTAAGTAATACTTATGTTGGATTATATCATAAACAAAAAAATGAGAAATTTAAATTACTTAATTTATTAAAAATAAAGGTTATTATTAATAAAATCTGTATTTTTTACTATTCACTAAAAAATCAATTTTTTCTAAAAAAATCACAAAATTTAAACCAAAGTTAATTTTGATATGGTTATTTAAAATTTTAATTTAATTTTATCAAATACATCTTCTAAAATTTTCGATAATTAATTATAATATTTTCTCACAAAAATATATAAAAAAACATTTTTGAAGAAAACATATTTTTGAATAATAAAATTAGTTTACTAAAAATTGATTATTATTTACTAATAATTTATTAATCATTTATATTGAGTAGGAAATTTATACATATATTTCATAAATTAATTAATATTATTCATATATTTCAATTTAATAGTTAGGTTATAACGGTTATATATTTTGAAGGTCGCTTAAAGTTGGTGTTGCGTATTGAATACAATATCAAATATAATGATATTCATTTAAAATATTAGGGTTTTATATCCTCCCAACCCCTTAATAATTTTTTTCCTCAAAATTTGAACTTTAAATTGGTAATTGAAGTTTTACATTTGAAAAAATATACCTATATTGGAAGCCCACATCATAAAAAGGGTTAATAAAACACCCTCATGATAAGAGAAAAATGGTATTATGAAGGTCATCTCAAATAACACATGAAAAGATTCCAAATATGAGAAAATATGTGGAAATTAAAGATTTTCACATGGAAGAAATTTTTAAAACCAAATAATTAAGGATAGTGATGAAGATCATTAATCACAAGAAAGGTAATGATCATGAGAAAGTCAACAACCATTAAATAATAAACCAAAGAGGTGTATAAAGGGTCATTGATTCCATAAAAAATGTTGGTAAGAGGACAAAACGTTTTTTAAAGATCCTTTTAATAGGGTTGATAAATTCCTTACCATATATAATAAGAAAATAAGTAAATGTACATGGTGATTATAATTTCATCCTTTTATCAATTTCTACCACAATCTCATTTATTTCTCCGAATAGTGAGTATTCATGGTGTTTTTTTAATTCCTAAACCTCTAGAATCAACTTTTAAAGGACCACATAACCATGAAATGGATAATAAATATATTCCACCTATTTTAGAAACTAACCAAAACCAAAATGGTTAACACATTGTAAGATAATTCATAAAATTAATAAACATTCATATGATGAAATAATACATTAATCACCAAAATTTATCTGTAATACTCAAAGTTAAAACTAAATAATTCCATATATTAATTACCATATATACCAAATAATATTAATAACCTCCAAATTAAATAGTTTTTAACCTCAAAGTTTATATCATAAATTTCAACTTACAAGCCAAAAAATATAGCAAACTTCTTTTGAAGTAACATTAATCACATTTAAATCTCATGGGCATCTATATGATAAAGAATTTGTTCCCAAAATTATATCAAAATCCAAGATCATATAGAACAAAAATCTTATCAATACCTTTAAACTAAATTCTATGAAATTTATTTGTATACTTCACATTAAACTAAATATTTACATATAATTCAAACTAATAAAATGTATCTTAATGTTTCATTAATCACTTTAAGATGTCATCACTTAAAAGAAAAAAAGGGTGTCTATGACATGGAACTTGATAAACCATCATATTATAGACCCATGATGTTATCTATAAATCTTAATATAACCTCATAGTAAAACATCCTAATTTTCAATTTTATCTAAACTAATCTCTGATACCAACTATAACAGTCCTAAACCCACACTCTCAGATCATGCACTAAAAATAAAAACAATACATTTCTACATTTGATACCAATTAATGTGACATAATTTTCTCCATCCAAAATATACCAAAACAAAAGGAAATATTGGATCACTTATAAGCCTAAGGACCTTTTAAGTTTCAAGTTTTAGATAATTATAATAAACTCTTACATAAATAATACCCATGTCCTTAAATGTTAATTTCACCAACTTAACATAGTTTTTTTATTTCACATTAATTCATCATCATCGTCCATATAAAACCCTTCCATACATAATTAAATCTACATCATACTTGATAACCTAATGAAAAGTAATTATAAAAATTGTGAGCTCAAATGCTCTGTAAGAGTAAACATAGTCAATGAAAATTGAATGTCTATGGTGATAATGAGATGAGAATAAGGCTATGATGACATAATCAAATTGTATCATCATAAAATAAGATAAATCATATACATGAAACAAAAATCAACAAATTTTTGGCAATGTATAAATATTTAACATTATAATGATTCATGAAATTAAATAATCATGGGCCACGTGAGGTCAATCTTAATTGAAGAAAACATTTAACACCTATAGAAAGTATAAAAAACATATTTGTATCTTGAAACATTATATTCATGTCACTCTTACAAATGGAATAACCAATATGGTCAACATTTATCACCATATTACCCAATTAATTAGAGGATTATCATGAACATACCCATCCTTGGATTATCATAGAACAACCCATCCTTGGTATATCAATGAACCCCTCATCATTTGTCAATAATGTTTCTACATGTACTTGGTTTATAACTAAACGACCCTTCATCATGAACAATTTCTAAGAACCATATCATTTATAAAATAATTATAGGAATTCACTTTTCAATCATAACAATAATCAATGTTCTTTCACTATTTGTTTCACCCATAGAAAAGAAAGGGGTTCCATGAAAATTTATTCGAAGAATTATTTACTCATGGAAAATAAAAAGGTTTCATAAAAATATCTTTGAGATATGATGAACCTTGGATAAATAAAATGGCTTCATGAAAATCACATTTAAATGATCATAATCCAATAAAAGAATAAATTATGATGGTATCATTACAAAATATATCCAATGGAGCATAAGTTACATAAAGGGTTTTTTATGTTGATAAATGGAAATAGATATAAAATATCATTAAAAACATTCTTCAGAAAAATAAACTTTTCTAATTTAGGTAACATCAAAGGATGTCATATTAGATAGGAAATGATTTTTAATGACACTTCAAACATTTCTTAGGGAAAATATCCTTTCTATTTTGAAAACACTTATGAAAAATGTAAAACTTTATCAAAAATTAAATTAATATTTTTATTTGAAAACATACTTTCAAACTTAAAATTAAACTTTAAAACATTGAGTGGTCATAATGATTAAAAGTTCAATTTATACCGAATACGTTAAAAACAAATATTCTATTAAAATTTTTGTAAGATAATTCAAAAAAAGTACTTTGTTTGGAAAAAAATTTAAAGATAAATTTCAATGAATTTTGTAAAAAAATTGAGTAAAAATTAATTTAAACAAAAATATTAAATAATTTTTGAAAACATTTTTTGAAAATATGGATTTGAAAGAGAAACATATTTTTGAAAAAAATGAAATGAAGTCAAATTTTCATAAAAATATTTTCTTAAATAATTTTAAGTATCAAAGAGAAGAAAATGGTAATATTACTTAAAAATAATCCAAAAAAGACGATAAGAAAATAAAATTGTTTTATTAGAAAATGATAAAATAATTTCCTTTAATGTAAATTCATGCATAAACCATCCTGGTTAAAAATAATATTGCAACATAAATCCTTTGTCACTTTCATACCTTTTCAATCGTAAGCCCCATGAAAAAATAACTTCAAGTGAAACTTTATATATCAAGAAAATAAAGATATTAATGATATTACATTTCAAATGAGAAGAATATATACCTCATAAAATAATTTATTTGCATAACATCAACATATGTCCCAAAGGAAGATAATTTGAGATAATAACCCAAACATATATTATATCATTAAATTGATAATTAATTAATAGATTGATTATGTTAAATAATTTTAAATACATAAAAAAATATATAATAACACAGTCTATATATAAATGCACTCAAAATCACATCAATATAAAGTCAATGAATAAGAGTTATAACCCAATAAAAGGAAATTTAGTTAAAAAAACCTGTTACCACTTGGTAACTTTCAAATAAAATACCTTTAGATGAAATATTCAAGTTAAAACTTATAAAACCATGAAGTATTGTTTATTACTGATATAAAATACAAAATGGGTAGTATACACACTATAAAAATAGAATGAGGTTCATAATAATAAAGTGTGCCTCAATGAAGGAAAATTGATATGAAGTCCCTTACCGCTTTGGTAATCTCAGGAACAAAACCTCATGAAAGGTATAACCTCATATATATTTATAAATAAAAATAATTTTAATGAGAATAGTCATAAAATATATTCATGGTCAGTATATACACCACACAATAAATATAATTGGTAAATATGGAATATGTCTCATAGAAATAAAAGTGATACAATAAACCCATACCTTGAGTCCAGACTTTCCATGTTTACACTTTAAATACTATATAATAATATTATATCAATTAATTAATTTATTAAGAACCTTTTACAAGTTTAATAACTTTTACTAAATTCATTAATTTATTTTATTTTTATAATATATTTAAATATTTTAACAGTTAAGTTCATGTTGGGTGTTTTGAGGACGTTCAGTTCATTGCTTCAAAATGGATTTGGTGTGTTGATCGTGGTCAAAGAGGAAATTTTTTTAAGATCTCAAGAATAATAATAGTTTAATTTTTATTATATTTATAAATAAATTATATTTTTTCTTAAAAACCAATCATGAAATACGGTTATAAAAAATGAACTATGTTATGATCACGGAGATTGTATATCATACGTACGACGTTATAATTTTTATGTGTTAAAAAATGATATATTATATTTTTATAATGATAATTATTTCATTAATAAAATAATTATGTGATTTATATCACATATATTCAATAAATATATCCCCATTACCTTCCATATAAAAAATTAGTGAAAAAAGAATCACATCGCTTTGAAAGGTGGTAGTTTGTCGTGCACACGAGTGACATTATCGTATCCCCCATGGAATAGAAATTAAGAATTTATATGTGATATAATAACTCCATAACTATATATTTGTTACAAATATCATATATATACTGTAAATACATCAATATAAAAATCCATTATATGTGATTGTGGAAAACGAATGACATCAATTCACGAGGTGATATTCTGCTGCACACACGAATAATGATTCTGTATCCTATTTGATGGAATGGTGGTGGATTTAAGTTATAAAATTAAAATAATAAAATATCATTATATGGGATATAATTTTATTATTATCTAATAATAACTTAAAAATATTTTAAATAGGTGGGCGTATAAATAAAATAAAAATGATTGGTTAAGCATGATACCTCTTCTTTAGAAAACTTTATGTTAGCACTAAAAGCCTTATTATGTTAGTTTTATAAAAATAAGAATAGATCTAGGTCATGGTGATGGAATTTTTAAGGCATTTGGGAAGTATTTTCGTATCCAAATTACTTTTATGGTGTGAATAAGAGAGGAGAGTGGGTGGCCTTTTATAAGTGAGGTGAGCAACACACTTGCAGTTTTGGAAAATAAAAAGGTGTACCCACATTTAACATGATCTAAAAGGAAATAAATAGGCCATAGTATATAATTAGACATTATAATATCTAAATATGTCCATACAATATATTTTAGACAAGTTTTTAGGAAATTTTTACCATTATCATTTTAGTTTTACCCCACAATAAACATGGTTTAACCTTAACCATGTTAATTGATTTTTTCTATTTTCACCATTCAATGTGGTAAAAATTAAGTTAACCTTGTTAGATAATATAAATTATTATGATTAAAAATATTGAATCTATTTTTCCAAACACAATTCACATAATTTTTTTAAACAATAAAAGTAAACCTACAGACGTAATGAAAAATTTGTTTTTCAATAAGTATATTATTCAAGAAAATATGATTTTATATTAACTCTATAAATAGTAATAGTCATTATATTAATTTGAATTAATATTTACTTATATATAATATATAAATTTCATTTAAAAAATCCTCATTTGGTATAATACCTCAGTCCTTGCACTCCCTTATCTAGTGTTGGAATCTAAAGCGTTACATTTTCTTCTTTGACGTAGTTAAATGTGATCTATTTTTTCCATAAAAAACATGAAAAATAAAAAGGAAAAATTGGATCACTTAAATTATAGAATAAATTTTGGTTTATAGTTTAATATAATTAGGATAATATCTTACATAAACAACTCACATGTATTTAAATGAGCACTTCTTCCACATAACCCAATTTTTATTTTTTTCACATTAAGATGTCATCTTTATCCTTATGAAATCACTTCCAAAAATAATTTTTTCAATCACTTTCTTTATAAACTTGTGAAATGGAAACATAATATGGTTGGTCTCAACTTCTCAGTAAGGTAAAACATAAGCATTAAAAAATTAATGTCATCAGTGAGCATAAGAAGAGAATAAGGGCATGACGACAAAATCAAAATGTATGAGTACAACATCTGAATATTCCTTCCCATCAATAACTTGATCATAAAACATAAAAACTTAGAATAAGTCTTAAAAAGAGTAAAAATTTATAAGAATAAATAATCTTGTGCCATGTTTTATCAATCATGATCAAATGAAATATCATAAACCCATAGATAAAACATATTGATATCTTGGAACATCATCACATAGAACCCTTACAGAGCCATTACAGATTGGAATAATCATATGAAATACTTCTAATATAATTATCTATATTACATAATTATTACCCCATAAATTAGATACCTATCTAAGTTTACCCATATTATAAGCGGTAACAGGCTCTCCCAGTATTATATGGTCCCACCCATCTTTTATAATGTCCAAGAACCGAATAATAAATAAACAACATAGAGAATTCATTTCATCATTACTCATTAAAACAATATTTATTATTTTCATAACATGATTAACCCAGGTAAAGGAGACAAGTTTCATAAATATCTCTTTGAAAAAGGGATAATCCATGGAAAATAAACTGGTTTCATAACAATCTCTTTGAAATGTGGTAAACTAGTGGAAAAGAAACGGATTCTAGAACAATATCTTTGAAACGATATAAATTCATCCAAAGAAAGAAAGAGGATGGTGTTATTACAAAATATTCCAATTAGAGAATAAGTAAAAATAAGGGTTATTTATCTTGATAAATGGAAATACCATTAAAATATTATTAAAAAATTTGAGTAAAATACCTTTTTCATTTTGAAAATCACTTTTTAAAACATAAAACATTTTGAAAGTAATTTTATTTGAAAATAACATTGAAATATTATAAATTATTATTTTAAAAATAATTTAAAAAATTTATTGAGGAAAATATCCTTTTGTATTAGAAAATAACTTTTTAATTTTTTTTTATAAAACATGGTTATAGAAGAAAAAGATTTTTTGACCAAAAAGATGATTTTTCCTAGAAACATTAATCTGAAATAATGAGTACATATGAACAGGAAAATGATGGGAAAAATATATTATAATGAAATATTTATATTAGTAGAAAATTCATGAGAATTATATATATATAGATCATAATATTTAAATATTGGAGACTTAATCATAACAATCCCAATAATCTATGAGACTGTAATATCAAACTGTTGCCGCTTTAGAAACAATGAATCGCAATCCCCATGAAACTATTACATTAAATTAAACATAAAATACCATTATAATATATAAATTCATGATATTAAATGTCAAATGGGATCTACATACACCCCATAAATGAAGGTAGGTGCATAACATGACATATGTCTCAATGATGGAAAATTGTGACAAAAATTCATTATCAATTTGGTAACTTTGAAACTGTAAACCCCATGAAAGAGATATACTCAAATAGATATTTAAATATAAATAAATTTAATTATTATAATCATAAAATACATTCATGAGAATTATATACACCACACAACAAAAATAAGTGGTGAATATTGCATGTATCTCACCGAAATAAAAGTGAGCCAAGAAAAATATTTACCTTCAATATCATTTTTCCTGATTTTTATTTATCTTACTAAATAATAAACTTATGTTAACTATGTAATTGTTGGAGAAAATTTTACAGGTTAATTATTGCCTATATTTCACTTATAAATAAGTTATACAATATTATTCAATTAATTATGTTTAAGTCGGATGTTTTGACCATATTCATCTTACGTGTCAAAAATGAATTTGGTATGTTGACTATGGTCAAAAGTCATTTATTTAATCATATATATAATAATAATCATGAAATAATTATCATATTTATACATGAACTATAGTTTTAAAAATAATCAGGAAATATGGTTAGGAAAAACGAAGTAACATTATAATCATAAAGATGATAGGTCGTACTCATGCATGAGTATCATTTCCATTTTTCAATGATAATTTTGGAAAGAAAGTGAGTAAAATTTAATATTTATATAATTATAATTATATCATAAATAACATTATATTTAATTATATATATTTATATATATCATTATTGTGATGTAAAATAAATCACATCACGTTGAGGAGGCGGTAGTCCACAAATCCACAAACGATGTTATCACTTTTTTAGTGTGTCAAATGGTAATAAATAAAATAATATATTATATTTAAAAAATATAATTTTGACATAAAAATTGTAATTATGTGATTAATATCATATATATTCATTATAATTACCCCAATTACCTTCCATTTATTGTGTTACAGAAAAATGCTTCAAATCACTTCGCGATGAGGTAGTCTGCCGTACACACGAGCGACGTTATTGTATCCCATAAATATGGAATTGAAAAGGTTATATTCAATATAATAAATCTAAATTTATAATTATGTTATAAATATCACATATAAACTAAAGATAAATCACTATTCTCGTCCTTGAGTGGCGGTAAGGGAAAAAGGAATGAAATAAGTTCGCAAGGTAGTAGTCTTCCATACCCATGAAAGATGATCTTGTAAATCATCTGATGGATGTGTGTGTGGTTATAGTAAATAACCTTAACATAAAGACATATAATTATATTTATTATACTATGGTTATTATATAATCATGGTATATGAAGAATTCAATGGGATGTAGAATGAAATAAAAAATATATTCTTGTTGATGAAGGTTACCTCTTCTTTGAGTAACTCCTTTTGGTTTAAAGAAAAGGGATTACATGGTATTATTTCTTCCCAAATAAGGGCTTCTATAATTATAGAAGGATGTTTTGACTTGAATTTTTTAGTTTTCTGATTAGCCGAATGGCTTGATAGGTATGGAGAAGTGAGGGGAGTGAGTTCCTTTTTATTATTGTAGAGGAGTGTCATTCTTGTAAGTACCCAAAATTAATCATTATTGGAAAGTCAAAATTATGTAAACTGGACCAAAAATTGATAATTTAAGGTTATAAGGGATTATATGATAGATAAAAACCTCCAAAATTGTCATAACCCGTCCCAGTGGAGCCTGCACCATGACTCCCCAAGCCCGCCTCCAATAGGCCAGGGGCTGGTGACTAGCACCAAGTAGGCATATTACTACATGGGAGGCATTGCCTAAGAACCTATACACAGGCACACATATGCAAGACCAAAAATTCTAAAATGTAAAAACCACTAAGGAAGAATATGTATGCATACAACTAAACCTAACCAACAGAGTACAACAGAAACTAAAGTACTAAAAGTAAACTGGGCCAGAATACAATCCCACCAAAAAACAAGAGTCTGAAAAACTGCGAAGTCCAACCAGTAAACAAAAATAGGTACTGGAACTACTGCTTGTAGCCGAAGTAACGCCTCGGCCTATATGGGACTCAAAAATCATGGTCCTATCATGGTTCTCCCTGGACTCTGTCAAAAGGTTGCTCGTCTGCACAAGACACGACACGTGCAGGCAAAGCCCATACAGGGGTGAGTATAACAATACTCAGTAGAGGACCCTGAAAAACACAAAGTAGGTACACAAAGGAAAGGCACAGTCATCTCTACACACTATATTTCTACTGAACATATAATAGGAAATCACAATCTAGATTTACTCAAAACATAGACCCATATTCTATAGACAAGTCACACAACTGCATACCCCCTCTAGGGATTCAATTAAAAGAATTCCACGAAGTACTCATTCCTGGAGAACACACTCCATGAGTCTGGTAGCTCTGATGACATCCATTCAAGAAGTATTGTTCATTGGGAAATGTCACAAGAGGTAAATAAACTCATTATGGGAGACACAATCCTAAGTGGGAAGATCACGGTAGATAGAAGCACCCATTATGGGAGACACACTCCTGAGTGGGAAAGATCATGATACACAGATGAGGATCACTTCCAGGCCCATGGAGGATACCGCGACTCATCCAGATTCACCAGCTAGGTGATTCACCAGCTAGGTAGATGATCAACACCTAGTAGAGTTGGTCACGTTGATGCCGGACTCTACCTAGGGTCAGTAATGGATAGAGGATCTCGTTCCGGGCCTCTCGGAGGGATACCGACTCTATCACAGAAAGTCCTGCTAAATGAATCATACTCTAATAGAAGGAAATTATTCCTGAACTCCAGGGTAATGAGAAGAAGGGGCACTAACCCAAGTGAAAGATGTCCAAGATATGGTGAAAAGAGGATCATGCCATTTTTTAAAAAGTACACGTCGTGTTGTTTGACCGTGGGTACTACCCGTGTACAACGGCCCATGTTGTAAGGCTGGTCATGTAGAAAAGTGAGTACATGGCTTGTAGTATGGTGTACATGTTGTGTCCAAGTGACTAGGGTTGGCTCTATGTATGTTGGCCATGTGCCCGTACACGGTCATCAACCCATGTACTCCAACCCATGTAATCGGTACACGGGGTGACCCACGTTACTAGCCTCTCCCAACCATGTGATGGAGTACACGCCTTGTACTTCATCCCATGTCCATATATCCCTTGGATACATGCCGAGTCCTGCATATCCTCCTCTGCCATGTGGTGTAGGGAGTACACGCCGTGTCGTCTGAAGACGTGTAGTCCAACTCGTGTCAGTGTATTTCCTAAAATACACGCTAAGATTCGGGGAAAGTACAACACGCCGTGTGACCAGGGTCACATGCTGTGTGATTCCTCTCTGACCCCCAACACCCTAGCTGTTGTCACCAATACTACACGGTGTGTTCTTCGGAAGTACATGTTGTGTATTCCAAAACATTCCAGAAACGTGAACTTCCACCGTCGCGCCTCCTGTGATGTCCCGTTTGTCGAACTGGCCATCCAATCGCCATGAAACTCCTAGGTTTTGGTCACCCTGACACCACGAAGTTGATTCCATTGTTTTCAGAACTCTTATCTGCTCTGAAAACGTGCAACGATCCACCCGCGTGAAGAATACTAAAAGAACATCCCTTCCCGATCCGGCCCGATTTGTCATCTGCTATCATCATCGCACCTCTGAAAGGTCGTTTTCATGTCAAATATTTAATTTGGGGTCATTGTGTTGCAAAACGGATTCACAATGACCCATTGTTTGTCGCCCCATGAAGAACGCGAAGAACGCACGAAAGAAACTGGGGGAGGAAATCCAAAGAAAATCGAGGAACAAACAACCACAGTCGTTAATCACGGCATTGATCCACTCCCATTAGTAGGATTAAATAGAACATAATCAAACGATAATTAAACATGGATCAATTCCCTGAATCATCCCAAATAAAACCCTCCCTCAAGAATGTACGAATCTGTGGATCAACTTGTTTTTGGTTGATCTGTGTTCATCATTTAAATCAAAAGTTGGGAAAAATTAAATAACAAACCCCTAAGGATTTGAGCCTCCCACTCCCATGTGCTCTCCTGAAGATTATTCTACTTCCAACTAATGCATACCAAGGGAATCGATCGACCACGAAGGATCCTCTCATGTCGATCCTTGATCTCCACTGGGTACTCAGCAATGGTCACTTCGTCCTCGATGTCCAGCTCGCCTCAGTCAATGACATGCGATGGGTCATGCACGTACCTCCTCAGCTGCGACACGTGGAAGACATCATGTACCCGATGAAACTGTGGTAGTAGAGCTAGGTGGTACCCCACCTCTCCGACAATGCACAGTATCTGGAAAGGTCCAATGAACCTTGGAGATAGCTTGCCACCCCGGACAAATCTCTAAAACCCTCGTCGAGGTGAGACCCAAAGTAAGAGGTGGTCTCCCTCTTCGAACTCCAGAGGTCTCCATCATCGGTCAGCATAATACTTTTATTGGATCTGTGTAGTATTTATCTGCTCCCGGATGATTTTTACCCTCTTGGTGGTATCTCGCATCAAATCTGGACCCATGAGTGCTGACTCTCCGGGGTCGGTCCAGCAAAGCAGTGACCGGAAGGGTCTCCCATCCAAAGCCTCAAATGGTTCCATAACAATGGTGGAGTGGTAGCTGTTATTATACGAAAACTCCACCAGTGGTAGGTGGTCCTCCCAACTACGACCAAAGTCCAAGATACAGGCCTGCAATATATCCTCTAGAACCTAAATGGTCATCTTCGTCTGACCATCTATCTGGGGATGAAACACTATTCTCAAGTGTAGTTGAGTCCCAAAGTCCTCCTGTAATCCATTCCACAACCAGGATGTAAAGCGGGCATCTCAGTCCGAGACTATCATCAAGGGGACGCCATGAAACCGAACTATCTCTTGAATGTAGAGGCATCCCAATATCTCTATGGAACTCTGCTCCCTGATAGCTAGGAAGTGGGCCGACATGGTGAGTCAGTCAAAAATCACCCAGATGGAATCATGCCCCTTGGAATTCTGTGGTAATCCTATCATCAAGTCCATTGATATTTTATCCCACTTCCACTCTGTAACATCCAGGGGTGAGCTAATCCTGCTAGAACCTGGTGCTCAACCTTCACCTGTTGGCATGTGAGGCATCGGGAAACGAACTCTACTACTTCCTTCTTTATGCCAAACCACCAGAACTATCGTCAAAGATCCTGGTACATCTTTTCCACTCCACGATGTACTGCCAAGGGGGATGTATGAAAATCCCTAAGGATCTCCTTTTGTAAAGCTGCTGGTACAACAGTGCATTCTCTGAAAAGAAGTATGTGCTCCCCACATTGAGAATATCCATCAGGAGGATGTCCTGTAGATAACTAAGCACGTAAATCCATACAGTCCACATATCCTAGTTGTGCCTACCTAACCCACTATAAGAGTGGAGGGGCGACATCCATCGACTTTAGGTATGATTTATCCTCTTTGTACATTAAGGATAACTGCAATGCAGCTAACTTCTCTATCGCCTCACTCAACAGATGTGATCTTGACCTTCTGCTAAGAGCATCTTCCACCTTGTACCCCTTCCCAGGAGTATAGATGATCTCGAAATCATTGTCCTGGAGGAACTCTATCCAACACCTCTACCTCAGATTCAGATCCTTCTACGAATAGATGTACTTGAGGATCTTGTGGTCAGAGTAGACGATGAACTGCTCACCCATAAGGTAGTTCTGCCACATCTTCAATGTGAAAACTACCATAACCAACTTGAGATCATGGGTCGCATAGTTATTCTCATGTGACCTAAGCTAGTGCGAACCATAAGCATTCACCGCCTACCTTTGCATCAGGACACAACCAAACCTAGTCCCTGATGCATCATAAAAAACTATGTATTAGACACCCTCTTCCAAAAATATCAAAATCGGGGCTCTTGTCAAACTCTATCTCAACCACTAGAAACCCTGTTGGCACTTCTCCTTCCACACGAAGGGTTTCCCCTTTCTGGTCAAGGCTGTCATCAGTGCTGATATTTGAGAGAAATTAGGGATGAATCTCTGGTAATATCTTGCCAACCCAAGGAATCTCTGCACCTCTGTCATGCTCCGAGGTGGCTCTCATGCTAACACAACCTCCACCTTGGCTGGGTCTATAGCTACTCCATCTAATGGGATGACCTATCCCAAAAAGTGGACCTCCTAAATCCAGAACTGGCACTTTGAGGGATTTCTATAAAGCTAGTGCGCCCAAAGTATATCTAGAACCTTCCACAGGTGTCTCACGTGATCCTCCTATAATGCTAAGTACACAAGGATGTCGTCGATGAAGACCACTACGATGAACACTACGGGGGTGTTCATCATGCTGAAAGACATCACTAAGAATTCATAGTGACCATAGCGGCATCTAAAATCCGTCTTCAGTATATCCTCATACCATACTTGTAACTGGTGATATCCTGATCGATGTTCAACCTTTGAGAACCACCGTTCCTCCCTTAGCTGATTGATGATATCATCAATTCTCGATAGTGGATAATTATTCTTCACCATCACCTAATTTAGGCATTGGTAATCTATGAAAAACCTCAAACTCCCATCTTCCTTCTTCGAAAACAAGACAGGGACCGCCCAGGGTGAAATGCTGGGTCTTACAAAACCCTTTCTCTAAAAATCCTCTAACTGCACTCATAGCTCGTAAAGCACTGTGGGAGCCATCAGATATGCTGGTGAGGAAATTGGTGTCATCTAGGGGTGTAAGTCGATGTAAAAGTCGATTTCCCGGTGGGGAGGTAATCGTAGAACATCTTCGGGAAAGATTTCCTCATACTCCACCACTACTGCTACAAAATGAGAGCTCATAACATCTACTGCTCCAAGGGTAAGGCAATCCATATCATGAGTGATCATTTGCACCCTCCTATGTATGATCCCATTGTGTGCTGTTTGGGTCTCCTTTTCTCCGATAATGGAAAACCTCATTCCATCACGGCGGACACACCACACTCTTCGCCTAAAATAATCAATCTGAGCATGGACCGAAGATAACCAATCCATACCGAGAATGACGTCGTAAGGCCTTGACGCTACCACTAAGAGGTTCTAACCAAAACTCTAACCTTCAAGGGTAAGATCACATTATATGCAAAGGTGTGTGGTCATCGAGTCTCCTCCCGCAGGTGTCTCCAAGCGTAAGGATCGAGTCAGCGGTTCTGCTATAATCTTAAAGTTTTTTCACAAGAAATGTAGCGATGAAGGAATGACTGGAACCTGTGTTTATAAGTATAGAAGCTAAGGTATAGAAGACACAGACTATACCTCCTATCATACCTAGAGTCCCTGGGTCGTATGCCTCAACCGCATGTAGTTTTCCCCACCCTTGTCCCCCAACTCCCTGATCCTCGTGTAGACCTCTTGGGGTGGTGGTAGCAGTATATCGAAGCGTCTGCCACCACCTGTAGCTCTCCCTGCTCCTCTACCATGTTCGCCACCTAGCGAGTCTGTCTGCTCCATTCTCTTCCTTTACCTTGGTGGTCCATCCATCGCTTCCCTGTCAGCAGCTCGATGGGTCGGACAATATCTAGCAAGTTGTCCCCTATTGTCACACGCATAGAATCGCTTCTCCCTAGGCTAACAGGATCTAAACTAAAAGCCATGGACCATGGATCCTCTATCATGGCTCCTCCTCTGACATCTCTCACGTCCTGATCCCTGCGTCCTATGTCGGCTCCCTGTTGTCGAGGTCTCCACACCTGTCTGCCTGCTGCTGGAAATCGTCAACTGCCTCAGCTCCATCAAGAAGCTCTCGATCACCAAATCCCACTCAAGAACTCTAGCATAAGTCAGAATGCATAGAGGCACGAAACTAGATAAGATGTATCATCACAGACCTCACTAGAAGGTCCGATCTCTGAAGTAATGATCCCTGACCATATCCATCAAGTACCTGGTGAGGTTGGTGAACCTCGATGAATATTCATCTACCGTAAAACTGCCCTACTGGAGTTGAAGAAGCTCCTGGATGAATACGGCTCTCAGTGTAACCGGAGAGAACTCCTCCTTGAAGAGTTGCTCGAACTCTATCTAGGAAAGAGTCTCCTCATCGTGAGTCTGTGTGGTCAGAATCCACCATCGTCTCTCCAAACCCTAAAGAAGGATCGCTCTTAAGATCACCATCTGGTTTGCCAGTGTCCACACTAGACGAAAAACTCTGGTCACTGCCTCAAGCCAGTCGTCAGTCGCCTAAGGGTCGGGCATGCCTCGGAACCTAAGGGGTATCTGTCACGGGAACTCATGGAGCGCGCTCAGCCTACGCTCCTCGTCGGTCGGCACTGTGGGAGCCACGGGCAGCTCCACTGGTGGTGGTATAGCAGGTGCACCACCTAGTGGCAACGCCTGGGAAACTAGTCCCTATATCGAAACCTCTTCATTGAGGGAGTCATCCTCATGAAGGTGTTTCTGCATCCTTACGGTTATGCGTCACGGAGGCATCCTGTAAGGAAACAAGGTGTACCATGGTCAATGAGTATATCAGGATAGCTGACACAAAGGATATGGAAAACAAAACCCATTCTTATATGATGAATGTGCCATTATTTTATTTCCCCAAACCTAGTGTTTTCATGTACTGAGTTGAAAATCATGTTATCAGAGTCCTGGTGTGTGGATACGTCGGCTGTCGCACCAACACTGGAGTCTTTGGCCTGAAATCCAAGCTCAAAACACTGAACATTGTTTCCCCAAACCCATCTCATAGACTCTTGGTCCTAAGGTAGAACCAACCACCTCTGATACCACTCTGTCATGACCCATCCTAGTGGGGCCTGCACCATGACTCCCCAAGCACGCCTCTAATAGGATAGGGGCTGGTGACTAGCATCAAGTAGGCATATTACTACATGGGAGTCATTTCCTAAGAACCTGCACACACACACACATCTCCAAGCCCACAAATACTGAAATATAAAAACCACAAAGGAACAAGATGCAAGTAGAAAAATAAACCCAACCAGCAGGATACAATGGAAAGTAAATTACTGAAAGTAAACTGGGCCAGAATACAAGACCACCAAAAATAATAGTCTGAAAAACTGCAAAGTCCAAACTGTAAACACAAAGAGGTACTGGGAATACTGCTCGTAGACGAAGGAACGCCTCTGCCTGTAGGGGACTCCAAAAGCTCGGTCCTGTCCTAGTCCACCCTAGACTCTATCAAAAGGCTTATCATCTACACAAGACATGACACGTGTGGGAAAATCTTGTGCAGGCGTGAGTATAACAATACTCAGTAGAGGACCCCGAAAAACACAAAGCAAGTACACAAATGAAAGGCACAATCATCTCTACAAAGTATATGTCTCGTGAACATATAATAGGAGATCACAATCCATATATACTCAAAACCCAGACCCGTTGTCTAGAGATAATTCACACAACCGTATACCCTCGCTAGGGATTCAGTTCGAAGATTTCCACAAAGTAATCATTTCAGTAGATAACACTCCATGAGTCTGGAAGCTCTGATGACGTCCGTCTGAGAAGTAATGTTTGTTGGAAAACATCAAGATAAGTAGATACACTCATTATCTAAGACACACTTCTAAGTGGGAAGATCATGGTAGATAGAATCACTCATTACGGGAGACACACTCATGAGTGGGAAAGATCACGATACACAGATGAGGATCACTACTAGGGCCATGGCAGATACTTCGACTCATCCGGATTCACCAGCTAGGTGATTCACCAGCTAGGTAGAAGATCAACTCCCGGTATAGTTGGTCACGTCGATTCATGACTCTACCTAGGGTCAGGAATGGATAGAGGATCTCGCTTTGGGCCTCTCGGAGGGATACCGACTCTATCCCAGAAAGTCCTGCTAAAGGGATCATACTCATGTAAAAGGAAATGATGCCTCACCACTAGGAGAATGAGAAGAAGGGGCACTAACCCAAAAGAAAGATGTCCAATATACAGTGAACAAGAGGACTATGCCATTTTTTAAAAAGTACACGGCGTGTAGAAAAGTTACACGCCGTGTTTTCTGACCCCAGGTATTGCCCGTGTACAACGGCCCATGTAGTAAGGATGGTCATGTAGAAAAGTGAGTACACGGCATGTAGTACAATGTACATGTCGTGTCTGAGTGACTAGGGTTGGCTCTATGTACGCTGTCCATGTTCCCGTACATGGTCATCAACCCATGTAATCCAACCCGTGTAATCGGTACACAGGTGACCCGCGTTATTGGCCTCACCCTACCGTGTGATGGAGTACACATTGTGTATTTTATCTCGTGTCCATGTATCCCCTATATAAACATCGAGTATCATGTATCCCCATCTACCATTCTACGTATGGAGTACACGCCCTTTCATTTGAAACCTTATAGTCCAACTCGTGTCCGTGTATTTCCCTAAATATAGGCCAAGCTTTGGGGAAATTCCAACATGCCGTGTGACCAGGGACACACGCCATGTGATTCTTCTATGACCTCCAAAACCCTAGCTGCCGCCAGTACTACACGGCCTGTTCTTTGGAAGTACATGCTGTGTATTCTGGAAATTTCCAGAAACGTGAACCTCCATCGTCGCACCTCCTGTGATGACTCGTTTGTCGAATCGGTCATCTGATTTCCATGAAACTCCCATATTTTGGTCATCCCTACACCATGAAGCTGATTCCGTTGTTTTAGGACCTCTGATCGGCCCTGAAAATGTGCAATGATCCACCCACGTGAAGAATGCTCAAAGAACATCCCTTCCTGGTCCATCTCGATTCGTCGTCCACTGTCATCGTCGCACCTCTACAAGGTTGTTTTGGTGTCGAATCATAAATTTGGGGTCATTGTGTCACAAAACGGATATGTAACGACCCGTTGTTCATCACCCCATGAAGAACGCAAAGAACATGCGAAATAAAATGGGGGAGGAAATCCAAATAAAATCTACGAATGAACCTTCGTCGTCGTTTGTCATGGCGTTGATCCAAACCCGTTAGTAGGCTTAAACGGAGCAGAATCAAACAAAAATTAAACATGGATCAATTACATGAATCATCCCAAATAATACCATCATGTAAGAATGTATGAATATGTGGATCAACTTGTTCGTGGTTGATCTGTGTTCGTCATTTAAATCAAAAGTGGGGAAAATAAATTAAATAACAAACCCCTACCTCAACTGGGATCGATCACTGACGAAGGGGTCGGGATACCATCATCATCGAGATTCTTCAACCTCGTTGGCACAGTGATTCATAGCTTCGATCTATCTTCGTTCGTCGCCAAGAGTTTTCTCTAGAGATACCTCTCAATCTTCTGGCAATGATCGACGTTCGATTATCCCAATAAAAAGGGATACGTGTTTGGCACTCAAAATACGCTGCAATATTAATGAGAGAAGCTTTCCAATCTTGATTCATTATGATATGGCATTTATTAAAGAAACAGCTGCCCTTTTACTGCGCTATAGTGAATGCTTCCATAAAATAAAATAAACATTGCGAATTTATTTTATTTTACTTTTACTAAAAACGTCCGAAAATTAACTTTTTCCTCGATTTGCACTAGTCAAGGTTAGACCCGTTCTTAGGTAAAGTCATCATCCTGGACACAATGGTGCCCTCATATTTTTAATCCAAGCATCCATTTGCAAATTGCCGCAACCGCGCACAAGTGCTGACTCACTTAACTTAAAAAAAGTTCGAACCACCATTTTGGGATCACTGAGCCTCGGAATGATGTGTCATCTCTGCGCCTGGTCTCATAATAATTCCATATAATATTTAAAAATAATACACGGAAAAATCCAAGACACTACAAACATAACAATAAACACATTTCTAAAACATATATTTCCTTAAATCTTATGTTTCCTTATTTTTTTTTATTTTGGTTTTTTATTAAGATAATTAGTTTTCTAACATGACTAATTTATCCATTAAAACTAAATTAAAGTGAAAATTATTAGAAAATTTATAACCTATTATTATAAATTTTAAATAAAAAATATAAAATAAACATCTCATGTGTTTTGGAAATTAATTTTAACAGAAGAGTATGTAACGCCCAAAAATACTGATTTAACCCCAACCATGCTAACAATGTTTTAACTATTTATGGGTCAATATGTTTATTATAAAATAATAATTGATACATTAATGGACTATATTTGATATTAATTAATATTTAAAAATAACTTGTAGGAATATATGTTGTTTAGTAATTTTAAATCATTTAATAAAATATCATTTATTATAAAATAACATTAATGATAATTTTGACATTATTTATTTATTATAAATTTAAAAAATATCAAGACAAATATTCAATTTGAATATGTTAATTTAAAAACTGAGTAACAACATATATTTGACTAAAAATTAATTTAAGACAATAATTCTTTCGATTTACTTCACTTTTAAGATTTTTAGTATCATTTATTTTAGTTAATTATTAAATAAATAATTACTTGGCTAGTACTCTTAATCAATTTAAGTAATTGTTTAATTTATTAAAATTAAGGATAAATTATCATTTAAAAAAATTATTTATATTTCAAAAGGATATATATAACCTAACATATTTTTTTTGTCCCTAACCTAAGGCCTTATAGAAATTAAAAGGAGAAAAATGTTTTTTTTTTGTCTTATTCTTTACTTAAATTATTATATGGGTCACTTTCAAGAACTAGTACCCCAAAAGCTCAAAAAATATATAATAAGGTCATATGGGTTGACATATGTCCATAAAATTGTTTTTGGATATGTTTTTATGTCATATTTTCTATGAGGTTTAATGTTTAATTACTTCATAATCTCATTTTTACCTTTATCGTTGTAATTAAATTTAGCTATTTTCACTAATGAATTTGGTAAAAAAATTAAGTTATAGTCATTATAAATTATAAATTATTATGGTTAAAAATATGGAATTAGTTTTTTTAAATTCAATACATAGAAGTGATAAAATTGAATTTTAAATTAATCATATATAGGTGACAAGATAGCGGGTTTTTATGAAAAGTATTCTTTTAGAAAAACATGATTCTATATTAAATCAATGGCTAATAATAATCATTATAATAAAATAAATTAATAATTAATAATATATAATTTATAAATGTAATTTAAAACATTTCCCATTTTGTAATATTTGAATTAATTAAAAATGAGAAACATTATGCATTTTAAAACAATTTTCAGAAAAAAACCCATTTTTAAACTCAAAACAAAATTATTTTAAATACCAAGATAATGTTGATTCAGAAAAAAAATTAAATGGATTAAATATAAATAAATAATACTTAGGTTACTTGAAAATATATTAAAAACATATGGGTACTTTTAAATTTAATTAATTTATTTATTTCATAGAAAATTCTTTTTACAAAAATCCTAACTTTTTACTATTCACCGAAAATTCAATATTTTTAGAAACATTACAAAATTTCACCCAAAATAAACTTTGATATTCCAATTAAAAAAATGAAGTTCATTTTATCAAATAAATTTTCTAATATTTTTACAAATTTATTGTAGTATTTTTTCATGAAAACCGATAAAAATCATTTTTAAAGAAAACATAATTTTAAAGAATAAAATCACTTTATTAAAAATTGATCGATTATTTACTAAAAATTTATTAATGGTTTATATTGAGTGAGAAATTTATATATATAAATATTTATATATTTTTAAAATTATTTAATATCATTCTTACCCTCCAATTTAACGGTTATGTTATAAGGGTAATATATATCATCGGTCGTTTAAGTACGGTGTTGCATGGTGAATTTTTTATCGATCATTAAAATCTTGGGGTTTGCTGTAACCTAAGATAAATTCAGTGTTTTATGTAATTTCATATAAAATAAATATTTAATTTCCATTAAACCATAAAATATAATTTTCTACTTTTAAAATCTCAATGTGTTACGTTATGGGGTATATTAATAATGAAAAAGGAGAAACATTATGCACTTTAAATAGTTTTTAGAAAATATCTATTTTTAAAGACAAAATTGAATTTATAATAAAATTAAACATAAATATGATTAAAATTTAATTTATTTTATTAAATATAGCTAAATAATCATTATTTTTCTTTAAATCATATTAAAAACATAATAGAACTCTAAAATTACTTAATTTATTGAAAAGAAAAGAAATTTGAAAAAATGGTATTTTTTCACTATTCATTGAAAATTCAATATTTTCATAAAAAAGTACCAATATTACACATTAAGTTAATTTTTATATAAATACTTAGAAAATTAATTTAATTTTATCAAATACAATTTCTAAAAGTTTCAAAAATTAATTATATTTTTTCTCACAAAAAGTAGTAACAATCATTTTTGAAGAAAACATATTTTTGAATAATATAGTTAATTTAATAAAAAATTGATTGATTATTTAATAAGAATTTATCAATAATTTAAATTTAGTAATACATATATATATATCATAATGTAGTTAATATTATTCATACTAACCAATTTAACAGCTAGGTTATAACAGTTACATATTTCACTAGTCATTTAAGCTTGGTGTTGCATGTTGAATACTCTATCAAACATAATGTTCTTATTTTAAAATATTTTGGTGTTATAATGATAATGTTAAAAAAACCATATATCAATCTGTTGTGTAAAATACCATAAATTCATTAGAAATAATTTTGATAGTATAACATTTTTCAAGATCCTTTTCTTAAAATTAAGGAATCCCTTTACCAATTTGACTAAAAATATAAAGAAATCAACTTACTTGACAAGAATAATTTTATCCATTGAGTAATTTCCATCATAATCTCATATTTTGTCTAAATTATGATTATTCAAGATAAATTTTTCATGTGTGAAGAACTAAAACCAACCTCTAATAGATCACATAATCCACAAAAGGATAACAAGTTATTCCTTCTATATTTTAACATTAAACAAAACTAAAATGGTTTGTACAAGGTAAGATAATTACAAAAATTAATAAACCTTTATATGAAAAAATAATATATTTTTCTCCAAAATTATCACTATAGGTTCAACATAGATAATTCCATAAATAATTATCCTTGATATTCTTTAAAATATTCCTGAATATTATTGAAATATAATATTAAAATGATTTGATCATGTATTCTTCCAAGATAATTTTATCATATAACTCTAAATAATATCAATCACTCTTAAATTTTCATAAGAAAAATGTATATTACATATTTATATAATCGCCAAGATATGATAATTATCTTCATAAATGCCCAGAATCACCATAAATCCACATTAAAATCACCATGCTTATAAAAGATAATTTAACATTATTAATTAAATAAAATTTAATCTTATCCAAATATATTTCCTATTACATTAGTTATATAAGGTCCCAAAATATTAAACTTATTCTAAAATAACATAAATCACTTAATCAACAAATTACTTTTCTATCCCATGGTTTTCTCTAGGATAGAACATATGTTCCCAAAATAATCTTAATCATTATATAAAATATGTTTTATGTAAAAATAATAATACTAAATAGTGAATCACAAAGACTAGTGGTAGGAAGTGCACCCTTTTCACCCTTCAGTTGTGGCTTTAATCCTCACGGCCTTTCTGGATGTGATGGGTTGTCCCTCATCCTGTGGGTTGTCCTTTTACCAAAACTATATTAGTATAATTCCAATAATGTTACCAAAAATATGATGAATATCCAAAAAAATATAATATAATTATTTTAAAATAATCCATAATGTTAAACCTAAGAGTAACATATACATAAACCCAATAAAACCTATCTCAAAATATTAATCACCTTAAAATCCCATCACATAAAACCAAAAGATGTGGTGTTTATGCCTTTGAATATATGATCATCCGCAAACTTATAAACCCATGATGGTATCCATAACTCTTAAACTAACTTATCATGAAAAAAATCATAATCTATAAATTTATATAATCCATTCCTCTTATACTAACTATAAGAACCTGTCCTTAAGAATTACATAATCCTAGGTTTTAGGTGTAGAATTCATTCAATTCCATTTGAGGATCATTATTTTTTAGGGTTTTAGATAATTTTTTCATCACACTTAAATAAAAAAATATTATATCACAAAGTGTATACTTCTACTCAGTATCCATTTTTTTTACAAACTAAAACTTTTATGAAGAGGCAAGTTTTATTTTGATGAAATATATTCACAATTTTTATCTTGACCTCATCATTGACACTAATAATCCTTAAAACCCTATAAAAACATTTTAAAATGTTGTATAAGAACAAAAATCTTAGTAATATGTATAAGAGAAATAAAGAAACCAGTAATTTCATGAATACCTAAAAAAAATTCACCTTCTATGAAAAATGAACATTGAGCTCAAAATAACCATTTTCATTCCCATGAAATCAACTTTTATTCCCAAATATTTTAATAAAACATTTCATAAGAAATATTAAACATGGAATAAAACACATATAGGTTTCCTTGAAATCATGCATAAATCATAAAAACGTTTAAAAAATTTATACATTTAACCCATAAGAATTATAAAATACTTCATATTAAACATAAGCTCATTATATTACCTTGTGAAATCCTAATATTTCCATAAAACCCCATTAAAAGAATAAATAAATTATATAGGTAACTTGGGTCATCATTTTCATATCAATATTATAAATTTAATAACCTAAATGGTGAATTTTCATCATGAACATTACCTAATTCATTGGTGGGCTATAATGCACCCACCAATAATTGGTTTATAACATAACCTCCTATCGATGGTTTATAAAAAAACCACCCGTCCTTAGTTTAAAATGGAACCACCCATAATTGGTTTATAACAGAACCAGAATTCATTATAAAAAATTATCAAGAATAATAAATAATCAAAAAACATGAAACATTAAATTTCCATCATCATACTCATATAAATATTCTTTTCACCAATTAGAAAACATTACCAAATATTAAAATATCCTTTCCATCTAAAACCCTTTTTGAAAATAACTAGAACTAAGGGAATGAGATTTTTTATTTAATGGAAAAAATATGAAATATCGTAAATATATCCAGAAATAAAATAATGGTTACATTGGTGGGAAAATAATTTTATTTATTATATGTTAAAATAGAAAATTCTATTTGTCTTTTATAAAGAAATTTAAAATATTCCATAAAAATATGAAAAAATATTCCATTTGAAGAACTTTGAATAAAAGTAAAAAGATACATAAAATTTCATTTATAATTTATTTATATATATATAAATACATCCATAAAATAATTTTAAAAATATTTACATAGAATAGAAATATTTGGAAAATAAAACTTTAAAATATTTAAAATGAGGCATTTAAAGTAAAGTGTTCCTTACGTAGAGTCATACTCATCATATATGTTAACTATCTTACTAAATAAAAATATTATGTTAAATATTTACTTAATTAATAACCTTTTTAAATTTTATTATTTTTTTATTTTATTTATTACTATGTTATAATAAATTACTTAAATAATTAAGTTCACGTTAGATGTTTCAATGATATTCGGCTAATATGTCCAAAATGACATTAGTAAGTTAAATATAGTCCAAGAGATAGTTTTTACATAATATCTAGGATAAAAATATTGACATAATTATCATTTTTTTACATTATATATACTTTTAAAAACAACCATGAATGATAGTTATGAAAAATATACTATGTTACTATCATGGAGATGGTAGGTTGTACGTATGCATGAGTAATATTTTCATTTTTAAATGACCCTGATTGAAATATGGTAAGTATTATTTTATCTCTAAAAAATGATAATTATTTCATAAATACAATATTACTTATTTAAATAAACTTATATATATCAACCATGTGAGGTAGTGAGGAAAAATGAAGTGCATTTCTTCATGAAGGTGGAAATCCACACGTACGCATAAATGATGAAATCATTTTTCAATGGATATAAAGGTAAGAAAATATTAGATATATTATATTTAAAGAGAATTTTTTATTTAATTAATATCATATATAATATTAAATCCATCATTTTAATAATTCATGGTATGTGTTGATGGAAAACAAATTACATCAGTTCGTGAAGAGGTAGTCCTCTATACACACAAACAACGATTTCATTTCCCATTTAATGGAAGAGGAGATGGATATAGGGCATTATATTAACATAAAAAATTTAAATATATTTAATATTTTTTATTATTTAAAATTAATTGAATAATATTTTAAGGATATATAATAACAAATAAAATGAAAATTCTTGGTTAAGAACTATTCTTCTTCTTCAGACAACCACTTTTTCTTTACAACTTAAACCTTCTAAGATTTGTGTTCTGGAAAAAATAAGAGCTCTAGAATGTGGGTATAGATGTTTATAAGTTACTTTTAAAGGAATTGGATGAAGAAAATTTCTCTTGAATCATGTAGAGATGATTATAGGGGATTCCCTTTTAAATGAGGGGAGAGGTGTTCATGGAATTTCATAAAGTATTAAATTAATATAAATTAATTTTCATTTAAAAATGGATCTAAATTTATATAAATATATGATAATATTAGTTTTATTCAAAATAATTTCATACATTAAAATTTGGAAAAGTTTATCTGATATTTTATCCTTTTCCTTTTTGTTTTAACCCTCTGTTAACCCTTTTAATGATTACCAAAAAAAAATTATTACTCTTTAGCGATCAAAATAGTTGATATAAAAAGAAAATTTCACCATAAATGGACCATGGTTGATATTTTTAACTATATAAAAATCACTACGATGAATATAAAATTTTTAGTAATTTAAATTTTTTAATTAAAATATTTTTTATTATAAAATATTATTTATTTTATTTTTGGAAATACATGAAATATTATAATATAATGTGTGTCTAACTATTATAAAATGGTTTCAAAATCAGATGGACTTTAATATATTGAATATATGTTATTAATATATTCAAAAAAACAAATTTTTATAGGTTTTACATCATATTTGGGCTTATATTATGGATTAAACCCTTGGTTAGCTGATTTTAACTATAACCATGGTAACAACTTTTTTCAAATTAAAATGGTTGTAATTTGACTTATAAGATGAAAATTTGATAAAAAATGTAAAAGGGGTGAAATTTTAGACTATTTTTCATCATAATTGACCGCATTGAGTATTTTTATGATTTTTTAATTTTTTAATAAAATATTATTTAATATAAAAAAATATAATTAACCACTACTGGAATCTGGTGTTTTCCCAATGGTAATATACCAATAGTTTCTTCAAACTATTGCTATATTATAAAAGAAGGAAACATTTTCCAACGGTTTGAAGAAATTTTTGCCAATGCCTAAGATTTCCCAATAGTTTTCCAAAATCATTGGGAAATAAATATTTTCTCTAAGATATACCAATAGTTTATCAAAACTGTTGGTAAAGAGAGGCTTTCCCAACGGTTTTTAAAAACCTTTGGGAAAGTTTTCCCCTAAATAACCAGCACCCCAACCCCCACTCAGCCTAATAGCAGACCTAATCTTGAGCTCCTCCTGAAGTCTTCTCAGCTGCGAAACTAATTCCATCCATAGATTCATCTTAAATAAAAAAAAAGTATTTCTACACTTTAATTTTGTAAGTGTTACCTTAGTTTTAGTGTCCTTCCTCTTTTTTTCTGTTTTCTTTTTTGATTTTGTCTAAATTAGAGTTCATGTTGTCTTTGGAGTACTGAACCCTTTGGTTTGTTTTATGTTTTTTTGTTCTACACTTCAAACATGGTAAAGGGTTTGTTTAGTGGGGTTTGTTTAGTGCAGGGGGGGTAAAGGGTTTGTTTTATGTTTTTTCAACTTTAATTTAGTTGAACATTGGATTTGGATTTTGGATTTGGTTGGATGATGGATTGGAATTGTGAACACCCACCACCCCTACCCCCATGGACACCTCCCACCCCCTAAACACCCCCCCCACCCCTTGGACACCCCCCATTGGACAAGCCCCCACCCTCTACACCCCCACAGCCCTGGACACCCCCACCCCCACCCTCCCTGGACACCCCTCACCTCCCATGGATAGCCCACCCCCTTGGACACCTCCTCCTCCACCCCTGGACACCCCCACCCCCACCCTCCCTGAACACCCCTCACCCCCCATGGACATCCCCCCCCCTCCCCCTTGGACACCCCCACCCCACCCCACCCCCTTAGAAATCCCCACTAGACACTGCCACAATTATTAGACACAACCGCACCTCCTAAGTGGCTGACCCAATTTTTAAATTAGAATTAACAATGTAGTTAATTTTCCCTTTCCATAATAACATTTTCTAAGTGACCCATAGAGACTTATAAATTGAATTTGTCATGTTTTTATAAATTCAATTTGTCATGTTTTGATAATTGAATTTTTCATGCTTTGATGAATTGAATTTGTCATGCTCTGATAAATTGAATGGGTTTTGTGGAATGAAATGGATAATTCATGATAGTTTGTCTTTCTTAATGAATAAAATGATTTTAAACAAAATTTTCCTAAGGGCAGCTGCAAGAGGGGTAGGGGGTTGTCCAGGTGTGGGGGGCTATCCAGGTGGGGGTGGGTTGTCCAGGGTGTAGGGGCTAGAGGGGGGGTCGGGGGGATATAGGGGTGTGGGGGAGGGGGTATGGGCTGCCCCAAGGAGGGGTGTGGGCTGTCCAAGGAAGTCAGGGTGGGGTGTTCAGGTGGGGGAGGGGTGTGGGGTGTCTAAGGAGGGGGTGGGTTGTCCAGGTGTGTGGGGGGTTGTCCAGGTTGGGGGTGGGAGAGATGTCCAGGTGGGGGGGGATGTCCAGGTGGGGTGGGTTATCTAGGTGGGGGTGGGGGTGGGCTGTCTAGGTGGGGGGCTATCCAGGTGGGGGGGCTATAGGAGAAGGCTGTGGACTATCCAGGGAGGGGTGGGATGTCCTGGGGGGGCTATCCAGGTGGGGGAGGGGGGAATGGGCTGCCCTAAGGAGGGGTGTGGGTTTTCTAGGGGTTCAGTGTGGGCTCTTCAGGTGGGGGGCTATCCAGGTGGGGGTGGGGGGGACGTTTAGGTGGGGGGTGGCTGTCTTGGTGGGAGGAATATTTAGGTGGGGGTGGGTTGTCTAGGTGGGGGCTGTAGGGGAGGGGGTGGGCTATCTAGGGAGGGGGTGGGCTATCCTGGGGGGTATCTTGGTGGGGGAGGGGTTATGGTATGTCCAAGTAGGGGGGGTTGTCTAGTGGGGGGTGGGGCGTGAGCTGTCCAGGTTGGGGGGAGGGGGGGTTGTCCAGTGGGGTTGTCGGGGGGGAGCTGCAGGGGAGGGGGGTGTGGACTGTCAAGGGAGGGGGTGGGTTGTCCAGGGGTGATGGTGGGTGGGATATCTATGTGGGGGTGGGGGTGTGGGATGTCAAGGTGGGTGGTCTATCCAAGGGGGTGGGGGCAGGTTTTCCATGTGGGGGAGGGGGTGTTGGTTGTCTAGGGAGGAGGGGTGGGCTATCCAGTTGTGGTGGGGGTGTCCAGGTGGGGTGGGGAGCTATCCGGGTGGGGGTGCAGGGGGTTGCAGGGGTGTGTGGTGTGGTGGGATGTCTAGGGAGGGGGTGGGTTGTCTACTCCGATACTCTACAAAAAAAATAGGAATCAAATATAACCAATTTATAGTTGCTTTGAAATGTTAAGACTTTTCTGGAAGTTCCATACCAAGACTCACTCTTACCCTTCCAAGAAGAAGTGATATCTGTAAATAAATCTCACTCAAGTTCTTATCCACTATCCATATTGATCTCATAAAAATTTAAAATTCGTACAACACCATATCACCTAATGATATAACAGGGATCATACTCCTATGAGTAGTGTCCCGTCGAAACAGGGGTCATAAAATCTGATCCATTTATGATATTTGGTGGTGTGTTTACAATTGGGTGTGTTGTGATTTATATGTATTATATTCATGGTTTACACCAACAGACTTCTTGGTCATCTATAATAGGCTTGAGATCATGCTAAAATTGGATAAAGATTAGATTTTACGGCCCTAGTTTTGGGGTGGACACCCCCACCACTTGAACACCCCCCACCCCCCGGGACAACCCTTCCACCCCCTTGGACAGACCCCCCCCCCCCCCCACCCCACACCCCTTGAACACCCCCACCCCCCCGGGACAACCCTTCCACCCCCGTGGACAACCCTTCCACCCCCATGGATAGCCCTCCAACCCCCCCCCCCCCCCAGTGGACAACCTACCCACCCCCTAGACACCCTGTACCCTCCTAGACAGCCCTGCCACCCCCTGGACAGCCCACCCACCCACCCCGTACCCCCCTGGACAGCCCACCCACCCACCCCGTACCCCCCTGGATATCTTCGCCACCCCCTGGATAGCCCATCCACCCCTAGACACCTCTTACCCCCTGGATAGCCCCCACCCCTGGAAAGCCCCCCCCCCCACCCACTGGACACCTCGTGTTCCTCTGGACAGCCCCGCCACCCCCGTGGATAGCCCACCCACCCCCTGGACACCCTGTACCCCCTGGACAGCCCCCCCCCCCCCCCCCCCCCCCCCCGTGGATAGCCTGCCCACCCCCCTGGACACCTCGTACCCCCTGAACAGCCCTGCCACCCCCGTGGACAGCCCACACACCCACCCTGTATCCCCCCCTGGATAGCCCCACTACCACCTAGATATCTTTCCCCCCTAGACACCCCGTACCCCCTAGATAGCCCCCAACCCCACCCACTGGACACCCCCGACCCCCTTGGACAACCCTGCCACCCCCGTAGACAGCCCACGCACCCCCCTGGACAACTCATCCCTCTGTGGATATCCCCACCCCATGGACAACCCGCCCACTCCCCCTGGACACCCGCCCACTCCCCCTGGACACCCGCCCACCACCCTTCAGACACCCCCCATCTCCCTAAACACCCCCACCCCCGGGAAACCCCACCCCCCCACCCCTTAGACACCCCCGACCCCACAGGATAGACCATCTACCCCCATGGACAGCCCGACTACCCCCCGTGGATAGCCCACCCACCCCCTGGACACCCCATACCCCCCAAGACAGCCCTTCCACCCCTCTAGACAGCCCACACACGCCTTGGACACCTCGTACCCCTTGGAGATCCCCCCACCCCTGGAAAGTACCCCCCCCCCCCCCCCCCCCCAACCCCCTGGACACCCCTAACCTCCTTGGATAGCCCCTCCACCCCCATGGATAGCCCGCCCACCCCCTGGATAGCACATACCCTCTTGGACAGCCCCCCCACCACCGTGGATAGCCCACCCCCTTTACACCCACCCACCACCCTCGGACACCCCCCATCCCCTCGAACACCCCCACCCCTTGGAAACCCCCCCCCCTAACACCCCCCGACCCCACTGGACAGCCCTGAAAACCCCGTGGACAGCCCAACCACCCCTCGTTGACAGCTTGACCACCCCCCCGTGGACAACCCACCCACCCCCTAGACATCTCGTACCCCCTGGTAGCCACACCACCCCTATGGACAGCCCTCCCGCCCCCTAGACACCGTGTACCCCCTGGACATCCTCGCCTACCCCCTCGACACCCCTCTCACCCCCCCTTATACACCATGTATCCCCTATAGAGTCCCCATGAAATCTCCCCACCCCCTAGACACCCCCCGACACCCTGTGGATAGCCCGCCCACCGCCCTGGACACCTGCCCACCACCCCCTGGATACCCCCATCCCCACAGACACCCCCCCACCCCTGGAAAGCCTCCCCCCACCCTGTTGACACCCTGGACCCACTAGACAGCCCCAACACCCTCGTGGATAGCCTGACCACCCCCCGTGGACAGCCCGCCCACCCCCTGGACACCCCATACCCCCTAGACTGCCCTGTCACCCCCATGGAAAGCCCGCTCACCCCCCTGGACACCCCGTACCCCCTTGGACATCCCCCAACCACCCCCTAGACACCCCTCTTACCCCCATGAACACCTTGTTTCCCCTGGACATCCCCCCCTACCCTCCACCCCTAGAAATCCCCCCACCCCATGGACACCCCCAACCCCCCGGACAGCATCTTCACCCCCGTGGACAGCCTGCCCACCCCCTAGACACCCTGTACCCCCCTAGACAGCCCCCCACCCCCGTGGATAGCCTGCCCACCTAGACACACCAACCCCCTAGATATCTTCCCACCCCCCTGGACACCTCTGACCCCCCTGGACAGCCCCGCCACCCCCCTGGACACCCCTCTCCCCCTAGAAAATTCTCCTCCACAAGTGCACATGATATTGTACACTCATGTATATCTCTTCAAAGATATTTTTTTATAAATATAGTATTTTTTTGTCTTTTATATTTTGATTCTCATATAGACTAGTGTGTCAATTATGGTTTCATATAAAGTAAACAATTCTCATTTTCTTAAATATATTTTCGATAAAACGTCAATCTTATTGAATTGATTTTGAAGAAATGACTTATAAATTTATTTTTACAGAATGGATAGAAGTTAGATATATGAAACTGATCATATCTCAAGTGATTTTCAAATCAATTTGAAGATCTTTTTATATTTTTCATTTCACAATTCTCTAGATAGTGTTCATATACACTGCCCCTATTACAAGTGTGTTGGAAGACCTTGGTTGAGCCGTGAAGAAGTATGCTACCACATAACCAAATATGTTTTTCAAGAAAACTACTATATGTGGTATCACAATGGGGAGAAAATGACATCTCAAATTAATGATGATCCAAATGAGAGGACTGGATTAAAGAATTTGTTATACGAATGGTTTCCATTTATTTATCATCATGAAAAAGAAAGGACTCTGACCCAAGAATATTTCGATATGAGCACACATGATTCATCTAATTAAAATGATGATGTTGTCAGTGTGAAAAAATTGAATGATGTTGCCACTACTATAGTATATCAGTAATGCGGTAAAATGAAAAAGATGGAATATTTAATTCGTTTGTTTCATGGGAAAACTATGTATGAGATTTCTAATACTGCCATCGATTACATTCTTACCTTCTTGAAGGACTTACTTCTAGATGATGCAAATATTCCCTCAAACCACTATATGGCATGGAAGTTAGTTGAGGAACTTGGATTTTCAAGAAAAAAAATTCATGCTTTCCCGAAAGATTACAGTTTATTCTGGGAGAAAAATGCAGAACGGAATGATTGTATAAAATGTGGCACATCCTTCTAGAAGCCAAAAGCTGATGGAAAACCATCCTATGTTCCATAGAAAGTAATGTGTCACATTCCATTGATCCCCAGACTCCAGAATCTTTTTTTGTTCTGATGAAATATTAATAAAAATGTGATGTAATGATACCGAGATAAAGAAGAATAATGATGATTTGGCTCACGCTGCAGATGGATTTGTAAGGAAGATATTCGATGCTCAATATTCTAATTTTTCATCTAACACACGTAATGTGAGGTTGGGTCTTTCATGTGAAAATTTTAATCTGTTTGGGAAGATAATTACATCGCACAACAAATGGATGATTTTTATACGCATTTATAATCTTCCCCCATGGTTTTGTATGGAAAAACCTTTCGCATTCATGAGTATACTCATATCTTTCCCTTATGATCATGGAAATGATATAGACATATATATGCAACCTTTAATAAAATATTTGAAACTTCTTTGGGATGTGGGTGTGCGCACATATGATGCATGTTCAGAAGAAATATTTCAGATGCTTGATGCACTTATGTGGATGATCAATGATTATTACTTATGCAATGATGTCTAGATGGAGCACGAATGGAAAACTATCATGTCCTATTTGTATTAAGAATACATGATCCATAAGAATGAAACATCATTGTAGTTTTAGTTTTATGGGTCATCGACGATTCTTTCCAATGGACCATCCATTTAGAAATAATCGTCGAAGATTTGACAATACCATGGAGACAGATGATCCACCTCAGTGTATGTCTAGAACTGATGTGCTTAATGAATTGAGAGATTTTAGTTTTTCATTTAAGAAGGTTCAAATGAAATCTGGAATGAGAAAGAATGTTTCCACTGAAACCTATTACAATTTTAAGAAGAGAAGTATCTTCTTTGATTTGCCTTATTGTTCAACCAATTTGTTATATCATTTCTTAGACGTAATCCACATTGAAAAAAATATGTATGAAATATTTCTTTTTATTCATTTAAATGTTAAGGGAAAGAAAAAAAGATGATTTATGGTCTTAGTTTGACTTGGTGGATTGGGGCATCAGACCGGAATTGCATCCAGTGCATATTAGTGAAAATAAATGGAAACATCGATGTGCTTCTTATGTGATGACACCTACATAAAAAAAAATTAGAAGTACTAGAGACTATTAAAGTTCCTGATGGATATTCAAGCAACATATCCAAACGGGTCAATAGAAGAGAGTTGAAGCTAAAATCATTAAAGACTCATGATTATCACATCCTTCTGAATGAGTTGATTCCAATATAAATTCATCATCTTTTTTCAATAATGTAAGGTTGGTTGTTATTCAGTTGTGCCATTTGGTTAGAGATCTTTGTGCTAATAATTTTTCCAAGCCTTTCTTGAAAAAAATGTTGGCAGATGCCCCATTAATTTTGTGTGAGTTAGAGAAAATATTTCTTCCATCATTTTTCATATGCATGTTGCATCTGACTGTCCATATTCCAACAGAAATACTTCTCAGAGGACCTATTTCTTTTCATTGGATATATCCAACTAAAATAAATATGTACACATTAAAGTCTTATGTCCATAACGGGAATCATCCAAAAGATTCTATCGTTAATGGTTACTTAGATCATGAATGTATGGATTTCTGATCTATGTATTTGTCTGATCTTAATACAAGAATGAACAGACCAATGAGAAATAAAGAAGAATGGCATGAGAAAATTGAATCCATTTTTCCATCACTACCTTGAACAGGAGGGATTCCTGGATCATATACATTGACGACATTAAGCATTGAAGAGCGGGAGATGGCACATCACACAGTTTTGTTCAACTGTGATTTTTTCAACGAATACATATTGTAAGTACATTTTATATTTATATTATATATATATATATATGTTAAACTATTCATATTTTTATCTATAGGTAACATAAAGCAATGATAAATAGAAATAATTGTTCTTTATCTTTAAGAAGAAGGGAGACTTTGTATAACAAAGAGTTTTCTGCTTGGTTAAAATTAAAGGTAATAATATTACTAATTAAAAGAATTAAAACAATAATTAATTAAGTTTAATATTGATTTATATTTCAGGAATTGAGTTTGCCTACGGACTCTATCTCTGAGAAAATAAGAGCTTTGGATTTTGGTCCTAATACCATGGTTCATGACTATAAATCAATTTTTATCAATGGGTACAGATTTATTATCACTGAAAACGAAAAGAACATGAGAAAAAAATGATGGTGTTATGGTTACTACCACAATAGACTGTTATGTTAGTGCATAGGATAGTAGACTGTGATTTGAAAATGTAGGTTATTATGGATTCGTTGAAAAAATAATTATATTGGATTATTATTCTAAGGGATGAGTCACGCTGATGAAATGTAAGTGGTTTGATTCGATGATGAGGTAGGGCACATTTATTGATGATTGTGGATTTCCATTAAATGATATGACTCACACTCTTGCTACCGATGAACCATATGTATTGGCATCAACGGATAAACAAATATTTTATGTCAAAGACCATCTTCGACCTAAATTTGGTGTTATTATTGAAGTAATATCAAGACATATTTTTTATGATGGTGATGATGGAATTGAAACCATCCCTACTTCCATTGGAAATGATCCATTTATTACATTTGATTACCCCAATATCTCAATTGTTAGATTTTATTGTGAACCTGAAGTTATGGTGGGAAATATATAAAATCATCCATTCATGTTCTCAATTCTTTTAGTTTATCTAGACTTGGGTTGTTAAGGTTTGTACTATTCAAATTGATTTAATATTGATTACAAATATGTTGTATCTGACTTGATCGTTATGTGAATTTTTAATGTTTATTGGTTACAATTTTCTTTGAACTGTATTTTATAATTTGGAATTGAACTGTATTCAAACCTATGAAACCAACATTTCTAACTTGTTGAACATTTCAATGCTTCAACTGTGATTTTTATAAAATTTGTACGGCTCTAAGACCTCTCTTTAAAATTTTACCAGGTAATAAACATGATGGTTTGTATTCTTCTTCAAAACATGTATTGAAACCTTCATCATCTACATCGGTTAAAGAAATTAAATTTTTCATTAATTTTGACAACTGTTTTACCACTTATGAATCTGGTAGAATCAATGTTCCGTGATTTAAATAGACTGATGAAACTTAGTAAATAACCATCCTACTAAAACTTAAATTTCTTTATTACATCTTGTACAATTTGTTGACTTCATTATATATTTGTTCAGGCTCACCTAAAACAATGGCTAGTTAAATTATCCATGAATCCCCATATTCCCTCTCATTTATTTTGTTTTTTTGTGTTACACATTAGTTATCCTTTTCTATTTACTTACAAATTTGTTTTCAAATCTAGTAAATGAAACTAATTGAAGAGAGGCGACAAAAATAGATTATGGACACCAATTGTCACATGACTGAGCTGGGAAATCCATCCATAGTGCCTGCAGTAAGTATTTTATTTCAAATATATATATTTAAATAATATATAATTTCATGTGATTAATTTTTTTAAAACATTTTTTCAGGATCTATCTATTAGGCGATAGTTATTTGATGATAATACTATTAGTGGTCCCAATACTCAGGGTGTTCATACGAGGGGGATGGTACAAGAGCTAGAGGATCTGGCCGGAATAACCAATTAGACCCTACCCCTCCCACTGACATACCATCCATCTCATATACTAATCTTGGTGTGTTGTTAGGGACACACGAGATATTTAGGCCTCTCATTTTTTCACCACCATTTACATCGGAGCTTAGTCACTCGTCTGTACCATATCTGGTGATGATTCCCACCACCTATCCAGTATTCGGCCAGTCATCCATGTCATATTCTTTTACTTCTACTTCCTTCTCTCCAAGATTTTATATTCCATCTTCTTCCACTCCTGCTCCACCAGAGTCTGTCCCTATGAAGCATGCATTGGGACCCACTTCATTTGTACAGGGTGTTCCTTTAGTTTTTGCGGATCCAGCAGCGCCCATTGATCAGACTACCGTAGGTATACTTATACAACCCTAACAAAATTTTAAACCATTATTTATTTTCATTATAACATGTATTGATAAAATATTTGTTTTTCTTTCATAAAAGATATATCTACTAATAGTCAGCTGATTGAAAAATCATGGCAGCAATGTCGGATTTTTGTGGAGACACTTTCCAGATACTCCAACATCATTCCTATCAGCCCACTCTCATAGAGACAGCTGCCAAATGAAGTCAAGGATAAATCCTGGGCAAAGATATGGGTAAAAAAATATGTTGTATTTAATGAAATATATTAATTTTTGTATTTATATGAATTAATATTTTGGTGTCAGCTGCGGTTTAATTTCCCATACAGGGAGGGTGCACGGTTAGCACGTCTAAAGGATTTAGGCGAGCTTTGGAGAGCTTATAAGCATGATTTGTACATTGGTTGGCATGATAGAGTTGGCATTGAGTTAGAAGAGGTCTCTGACATAGATGATTGTCTGTTAGAATAGTACCGACAGACGATTACTCATTGGAAAACTAGCCAATTTAAGGTATTAATCACATTAGAGGTATTTAAATGAAAATTTTCATGTTTTTTGTTAATACTAATTATTGAATTTTATTTAGGATTCATCTAGAAGAAATAAAAAAACATTGATTCCAAGAAATACTTCCACAGATTGGGACGTACTATGATACCAGATCATGAGAGGCAGCAAGTATGACAGTTCATAATATTTCTTTATGACTTTCACTTTCTATTGCTTTCTCCATAATTTATTCGATTGATAAAGTTGTTATATAATTTATTTATGTAATTAATGTTTTTTTGGTATCCTATTTTTAATTACAGTTTTCTATATTCAATTTCATTGTAGAGGCATAAATTGAATATATAAAGATGTGTTCCTTGAGAAAAACTATTTTGCTTGAGTAGAAAGAAGAAAGATGGAAGTGTGGTCAATGAACCGACTCAGCGGCAGATTGTAAGTTTTACTTTGTAGATTTGAAATTTTAATCTGTATTTTGTAACTTAATAATCTTTTTATATCTGTAACAAGCTACTTTAGAGGCCCTTGATGCCCATGAACCTAACAATTTTGGGCCAAATGATCACTTACATCAGGTGTTGGGAGATGACCACCCTGGTTGAGTACGCTAATGACCCGGGAAGAGTATAGTTCTGATGAGGTATTGGCCCTCCTCAGGTATGAGTTGTAGTGACACTGAGTTGCAGCAGGTTAAGGCACAAGAAGAACAGGCTGAAAAAAGGGCTATAGAGATGGAAGAACAGTCTGCTAGGGAAAACAATGCATTTACGAAACTGATGGAAGTTTTATGTCCAACACTTCCACCAAAGGACAACACTGCTTGTGATGAATATATGGAATTGATGAGTTCTATATATGGTGCATCGGGTGGAAGTTATAGTGGTGGTCGAGACAATGGAAAGGAGGAGGCCAAGGCGGAGGATAAGGGGTGAGGAGGAGGTCGAGGCGGAGGAGGAGACCGAGGAGGAGGCCGAGGCTGAGTACGAGGACGAGGAGGAAGGTGGGGATGATGATGGGGATGACGATGGGGACAAGGGTGAGTGTGATAATGATGGTTATGATTGTGATGGCGATGAGGGAGAGATTGATCTGTTACATTTTTTACTGATATTACTGACCTTTGATGATTTTTGATTTGTTTTGTCTAAATATATATATGATTAGGTAGGTCACATTATCTTTTTTTTTATAAATTATAAAACTTAACTTGATGATTTTTTGTGACTGATTCACCCCTCCCCTAGATATCCCCCCACCCCCTGGACACCTCATACCCCCCTGGACAGCCCAGCCACCCCCATGGATAGCCCGACCACCCCCTAAACAGCCCCTCCTCCTATGGACACCCCAACCCCCTGGACACCCCGTACCCCTCGGGACAGCTCGCCCACCCCTTACTCCCCTGGACAACCTGACAACCCCTGTGGATAGCCCGACCACCCCCTGGGACACCCCCTCCCCCCGTGGATAGCCCCCCCACCCCCGTGGATAGCCCGCCCACCCCCCTAGACACCCCTACCCCCCGTGGCCAGTCCACCTACCCCCTGGACAGCCCGCCCATCCCCTAGACACCCCCTACCACTTGGACAGCCCCCCCACCCATGTGGACAGCCTGCTCACCCCCTGGATACCCCATACCCCCTTGGACAGCCCTACCCACCCCCGTGGATAGCCCACCCCCCAGGACACCAACCCACCCCCCTAGACACCACCCCACCCTGGACACCCCCCCTGGACACCCCCCCAGACACCACCCCACCCCCCAAGACACCACCATGGACAGCCCCCCCCCCCCCCCCACCACCCTGATGGAACCCCCCCCCCCCCCCCGTGGATAGCCTGCCCACCTGGATAGCCCCACCACCCTCGTGGACAACCCACCCACCTAGACACCCCCCCCCCCCCTCGGACAACCCCGCCCACCCTCTTGGACAGCCCACCCACCCCCTAGATAGCCCCTCCCCCTGTGGACAGCCCCCCACCCTCTAGACACCCCATACCCCCTGGACAGCCCCACCCACCCCCCTGGACAGCCTCATCCACCCCCTGGACAGCCCCACCCACCCCCCTGGACAGCCCCTCCCCCCGTGGATAGCCCCCACCCATGTGGACAGCCTGCCCACCCCCCTAGACACCTCGACCCCCCATGGACAGCCCATCCACCCCCTGGACAGCCCCACCCACCCCCCTGGATAGTCCGGCCCACCCCTGTAGACACCCCTACCCCTTGGACAACTACCCCACCCCTGTGGACAACCCCACCTACCCCCTGGACACCCCTGACCCCCTAGACAGCCCCGCCACACCCATGTACCCCCCCCCCCGGAAAGCCCCCACCCCCCGGACAGCCCCCCACCCCCGTTGAAACCACCCCACCCCCCCTTAGACAGCCCCCCCTAAACCCCCCTGGACACCACCCCACCCCCTAGACACCCCCAACCCCTAGAAATCCCCCCCCCCCACACCCCCTGTACACCACCCACACCCCTGGATACCCCCATGGATACCCACCCCCCCAAACACCACCTCACCCCCCCCCCCCCACCCCGAGACACCACATCCCCCCGGACATCCCCACCCCACTAGACACCCCCACCCCCCTTGGACAGCCACCCCATACCCCTTAACAACCCCTCAACCCCCTGAATTCTAAATTTAATTTTTCATATATTTAATTAAATTATAAATTATGTGTTAATGGTGTATGAGTATACTTGTTGTATGTGTATACTTGATGCAATTACCTTATGAATTATGTGTTAATTCTGTTAATGGTGTGTGTAACTCTGACTATGATGGGATCTCAAAATGTGATTGTCCTCTCACCATTATGAGATGTCTCCACTAAAGAAATTGAAATGGGTTATTTGGAAGTGTGGTTTTCATGTGAATATTAAAATGGGGAAAACTATGTCATGGTACATGTCATGGTTGGAAGATTATATTATTTTTATGTGATATTTCAGGGGTTTTTTGTTCTATTTTAAGTGTAAATTGTTCTATTTTAAGTTTTGTATTTTTTGTTCTATTTTAAGTGAAAGGTGTTCTATTTTAAGTGTTTTTTGCATCTGTGTTTATAGGTGTATGCAGTGGGGGGAATGGGTGGTTGATGTGTTGTTTTATGGAAACACACTATACCAAGGGTTTTAAACCATTGGTAAAGTGTTTTGGATAATAGTTTTACCAATGGTTTAAATAAATAGTTGGTAATACACAATACCAACGGTTTTAAACCATTAGCATAGTGTATTTTAAGAATATTTGTCCCAACGGTTTTAAGGAACCGTTGGTAATACTATATACCAACTGTTTGAAACCATTGGTGAACTATATGTAATCTATATAACCCAATAGTTTATCAACCGTTGGTATAAATATATACCAATGGTTTCCATAAAACTGTTGGAATACTGAACGTTAGGGCGCCATATACCAATGTTTGGAGGAAAACTGTTGGTATAGGCCTTTTGCAATGTCTTACTAGCCAATGGTTTTGAGGCCTATACCAACAGTTTCAAACGGTTGTTATATATTGTATTTACAGTAGTGAATGTCATTTTTAATACTATTCATTGAATTTGACTTTGAAAATAACATGACAACAAATGAATTCGAATATAATTTATTAAAAAATATCTAAAATTTTATATGTACCAAAAAATTAGTGGAACATATTAATTCATTCAAATTATATTACTTTTAATAATTTTTTGAACCATTATTTTTTATTTTTTATTAATTAAATAAATATTATGTCGGTGTTGTATAACCATTTATGGTAATTATTTCCTAACCAAAAATTAGAAATAAATTATCATAATAAAAAATAATAATTTATATTTTAAATAACCATTTATGACTGAAAATAAGTTTTTTTATCCCAGTAAAAACTATTATAGATTTTAAAAGCTAGAAAGTGACAATTTGGACTTTATCTTTTACTGAAATTTTATAAACGTCGAAATAAAAGAAATATGGAACCAAGTTTCCATTTTTTAGAAAAATGGATTTAAATTACCGAACCTCACTCATCCAATAGGATAAATTCTATTGTTATGATAACTTTTTTGTCCTTATCAATTTATCTTTAGCCTTAATTACCCTATTTACCCTTCATATGGTAACAATTATTTGTTATTGTTACTATTCATAATAACCAAAAAATAAAAGAGCCCTATTTACAAAATTTTGGCCTTTTAATTCTTTATATTGAATCAAATTTTTAATATTTTATTTCTATAAGTGTCAGAAATTAATTTATGGTTAAAATGAAAAACACAATGAAAATGGTTTTTTAGAAAAATGTCTTTTTAAGTATAGAAATTTTTTTATTCAAAATTAAAAAATAAAATTATTTCTAATGAACTTAATTGAATTATTCATAATTTTATAGAACTAATTTTATTATTAAACCATTTTAAAATAATGTAAGTTTGTAAATTCTTTAATCAAAAATACAGTTTTCAATGCAACTCACTATTTTCACTATTCACTAAAAAATTAATCCTTTTAGAAAAAACCCAAAAAATAAATCTAAGATAATTTTTATATAATTATTTAAAAATTTATATCCTTTTTATAAAATAAAATCTCTAAAAATTATTTATAATATTCACTTATAAAAATCAATAAAAAACTATTTTTGTAGAAAATGTATTTCTGAAGAATAGAATTATATTACTAAAAATTTAGTGCTTATTTCCGAAGAATTAATTAGTAAATATGTATTGATTGGAACATTTGTAACACCCCAATATTTCATAGTGTGTTATTTCTTCAAAATAATTCAATAACTTGCACTACACGCAACACCGAGTTCTAACACACCATAACCAACCAAACTAGCTGTTATGAATAGTAATACCTACTTTTTAAAATTATATATATTTTATATTTCAAAATGAAATTCATTTTTGGATTCGGAATATCGAATTTATCCTAAGGTGAAATTTTGGAACTTTTCGGATAACTTTAATATTTTGATGAATAGTGAAAATTATGAAATTTTAATTAAAAACAACTTTTTTAATCAAAATAATTAATATTGATAAATTATGAATTTGAGTGGTTTTAAAGTATATTTATAATATATTTTTACCATTTAATTCAATGTTTGTCATTGGACATAATTTCACAATTAAACCAGACATAAACAAGTGCCAATGTTTTGATAGTTATTATCTCTTAAAAACACGCTTTTTGTTTTAATAACAGGAATTAATTTTAAATTAATTTCTGCCACTTCTGTGTTTTGAATTTGGAAAAATGGATTCCATATTTTGAATCAGTTTGTTCAAATTGTGTAAATAGGTAACTTTTATTTTTAGACATTTTGAATAATTACTTCGGTAAATATTTTATTTACCATGGTTAAAGGGTAAATCCGGTAAATAAGGGTTAAAAAATAATAATATAATAATACAAAATTACACTAAAACGTGTCCTAACCTTATTGGTTGATACATGGCCGACCATGAGCATCTTTGGGTCGATTTGGGGACCCCATGGAGCCACTTGTAGGTGATAGGGACACTTTATTTTAATTAAGTTAAAATGAATACAAAAATGACACAAGCATATATCTTTTAGAAACACAATTTTTACATAGGGTTATATATGTTGTATTTTCAACTATAAATATTAATTAGAAAGATAAAACGATTTACTACATAATTATATTTTATTTATAATTTTTAGAAATTAAATAATTTAATTTATTTATGACACAATAATGATGCAGTAATTACCATAATAGTGAAAAATTAAAATAATTGATATTATAAATACCCAAATAAATATAATTTGAGACTTTTAATGAATTAAACTAATTTTCTAGGATAATATGACATATTAGGATTGATTTAATTGACTTTTTTATAAGTAATCATTCTGTTATAAGTTTCACAAAAATCAACTATTGAATAGTGTCAAAATTGACAAAAAAGAGTTCTTAAAATAAAATATTATATTATTAATTGATATTAAATTCTTAAAAATCTAAGGTTTGGCCAAGAGACTTATATCATGATAGGTGTATCATTAATAGACCACTTGGGGGTCTCTAGGATGTATATGGTAAGTTTATTAACCATATAATATAAAAATACAAAGAGACATTGTAAAAGTGAAACTAATTAACTTAGAGTTAATACTTAAAGATAAGGTTAATATAAGTACCCAAACCTGTCTAAATTCTATTGGTTGAGTGTTTTTAGACCCCTCCCCACCTTAAAATTTAAATAATCCACTTTGGAGCCATTATAAACCGAATATGAATTTATTATAAATTAATATTTCTAGCTTTTCCAAAGGTGCCCCTCACCCCTCTTATAAAAGGGAACTCCTCCTTCTAATTTATTCACACTTTAAAAGCCTTTTGGTTCAGCCAAAATCTACCCAAATACTCTCCCAACTTCCCTAGAGTCCTTAGTTTTATCAGAAAGCCAACCTAATGAGCCCTTTTGATCAAATCAAAAGGAAGAACCCAAAGAAGAGGTAATGATTTCACCACCCTTTTTCAAGTTCCTTTCTTCTTCCACTTCTTCTTCATTTGTTGTTACCATTCTAAAATAATAACTCCAGTATCATATATATACTATTATGTTATTATAAATATGTTACAAACATATTCACTATTATATCCATCCTTTGAATAACATGTTACCATACGTGTGTACGTACGGCTTACCATCTCCACGTCGTGGTGTAATTGTTATTCAATAAATTATTATTTGGATGGGTATAATAATGATGTGTAACTCATGTAAATAATAAATATAACATGATAATGATTCTGTATATATGATATACCATCCAATTATATTTTATTTTAATATCAAAATAATGATATTATCGCTCGTGCATACGTACGGACTACCGTTTCCACGAACGCGATGAGATTCATTCTCCATCATATCCATTCAAGTATAATTCTCATTTGATGATTAATAATAGTATCTAAAAACTTGATATCATTCTGGATATGATTAAGATACAACCTATCCATTACAAACATGGCTTACGTAACAAAACATGTAAAAGAAAATGAGTAAGTTAACACCCGAAATGACGATAATTCTAAGATATTATTAACAAAGAAATGTTAAAAGATCATATATGATATCATATTAATGTATATGATTATTTAATAACTTAATAAAAATTATTTCACCATTATACAGGAGGTTAACCTACCCCAACCAAGGAAAAGTACAAGGTAAGGGTTTATTTCACAATCTCTTCATTATCTGAGGATGTTTATACGTAATAATCTACTGGGATCTCTTTATCATCCACATCCATGTTTCTTAAAAATGTATTTCAAAACATTTTTAATATTTAAAATAATATGGTTTAAATTCATTCATACCCTTGTTTTACTTTTTATAAGAGTTTTATAAAGGAATCTTTCCGTCGTTTTCCAAACAAGGAACTTTTTACCTTTTGACAAATTTAAGGTAAAAATGTTTTTTTTAATTTATACGGTGGGTGTGGCTATTTACCGCCATTATAAAATCATCAAATCTTCCCTTACAATATTATAAGAATATTTTCAAAGTAAGTGTTTTATTTTATAATTATGTGACTTTTAAATGATTTCAAAATGAATATTTTAAGAATTCTTGAAAGGTACTCTTTATCAAGATCATAATTTTAAATATTTTAAAGATTTATCTTTCTAAATATTTTTAATTAATGCCCATGTTTTCAAAATGATTTTAAGGATTTATTTATATGGACATGAAGGTTTTGAAATGATATTTATTTTCAAAAGTTTCAAAGTGGTATGGGACACTTTGATTCTAAAATCTCTTTTCAATTACTTCCTTTATAAATGTGTGACTTTTCAATGATTTCGAGAAAAGATATATTTCTCTCAAATAGTTTTGATTTCATCTATGTCAACATCCTTTGATGGATTTTACGCTTATTTGAAGTTGATTTATTATGATAAAAAACTTCTATATTGTATTGAAGGTTTTGTGATATGTTTGACTGTGGATGTGCTATTTTTATACCGTTCATAGTTTATGGTGAAAGTATTGACATTTCGTATGCTAGTTTTAATACGAATGTTTATGTTATGTTTAAACCTTTTCATATGGGAATGCATTGGACTTAATATGTGACCGGTGGAGCCCGCTATAGCTCCCTGATGCATCGGTAGGTCTCATGAGACAAACTACTGTCTTGGAACAAGGCCTTGGAAAAATCTTATTTGTAGTCTTGGCACGAGGCCTTGGCTATGTGGTTATGATAGTCTGGCATTATGCATTCCATCATTATGAAAGTGGTTATTGATTTTGCATGTGATTATTAGATTAGTAGAATATCCATGTGAATAAGTAAATGGAATTATTTCATTTTACTTTTTCCATACTATGTTGAAATTCATGTTTAAAAGGCTTTTGTTTTAGTTATACATTGCCTTAAATGTTTATTCTTATTTATGAAAGTTTCCGCTATATTTTTATCCTTACTGGGCATTTGATCTCACCCCTTTTCTATGTTTTATTTTTCCCAGGAAGTGAAGATGTAAATTATGAATGACCTGCAGGGATATTATGTGGGGATATGAGTGTGGAATATGGAGACAATATGTTGTTGTAGTAGTTTTTCACTTTATTATGTAATGTAAGACTTATGAATATGTCTAGTGTTTCCAAGGCTACTAAACCAATCAGTATTTTGATATTTTATCTTTATTGTGATCATGCCAATGTTATGTAATAATGCACTAAATCTAGGTAACTGGGGTCGGGGCGTTACAGTTGGTATCAGAGGAAGTTTAGTACAAACCTTGGAAGCTAGATTTAGATAAACTTTGATTAGAGTACATAGAACTAAGATGGATTTTAAGGATTTGTATAGAAGAACTTCCTAGAATTTTGGTATTGTAGAGATTTTGTGAGTTTTCCGAGCAATACATCCCTGTCTGGATACGAGCAGGTAGAGGTGGCTCTGGTACAGATGTACCTAGGGGTAAAACCCAAAAACACCGCTTTGAGCTAGACTCGAACGGGAACTGGTGCACGACAACGGGCCTTGCTCCACTCTTGGTTACGACACTCCCGGGGGATATGCTTAGGATAATTCTCATTTTCTTTACAAACCATTATGAAGGGTTTATGAGTATATACTTCCTCAAAGGAGACATTTTTATGATTATGGATTATATCCATAAACTATTTAATTTATGTTATGTGTATTACAAGTTTGGGATTAGGTATTGTTATTCATAAACTAATCCAGTGTATGCCATTGTTTAGAAATGGTGCCCAGTATAAGGAATGAGAACTCCAGCAATGCACATGATCCAAAGAGAAGGAAGGGTCATATCTTTCATGGTCTTAAGCTAGAATTTATAAGATAAATATTCTCCCATGTATTATCATCATATGAAGAAATAATATCATGTATTGATAAGATAAGTAAAGAGTTTACTGAGTCCTATGGCTTTGAAGGGAAGTAAGAGAAGAAAAGGATGGAAGAGGGAAAGGTGGATAAAGGGAAGAGAGAAAAGAAGAATTTTCCCATATGTGATAAATGTGGGAAGAAACACCCTGGAACTTTCCTGAAAAGAATTGGAGTTTGTTATAAGTGTGGAGGAAAAGGGCACAAAGTACGTGAATGAAAGGGTAAGAAAATGGTTTCAAATGTACAATGCTTCATTTGCAATGAGTTTGGACACTACGCGAACATATGTCTCAGTCATCAGACTATGTCGCAAATGATGCTATTGGATAATAATTAAGTTATGATACTACCACAGATGAAGAGGAATTATTAGAGTTCTTATGTTGATTATGTCATTTGAGTGTTGTGTCAACAATGTACTTGTTATAATAATTATGGAGTATATAAGGATTGTACTACAGTACTATTTCATTATGGACTTGAGATTGTGTGGAACAAAGAAAAGTGACTCAATAGAAGGTTAGATTTTTGGAAAATATATGGTTGAGAGAAAGATAAACCATAATATGGTTCTGATACCGAGGTAGTGATTTTAGAATAACACATGATTGTTTTGGATAAATTATATTGGATATTCTTGACTACCTTGAAACTGATTAATGATTTGTATATTCCATCATTGTTGGGGTTTACAACATTTTTGGATTGAAGGACTATATCAATTATTCTATAAGGAATAAGGGATCATGAATGTAATCAATAAGGTTTTATGATAATTCGGGATGTTGCAGTGTTTTAAAAGAATACATGATGAAGGTGATCACATGTTATTACGCGGAAAAAAAAGGATCTTCATTGTGTTTACCTTCCTTGTAAATTTTGGACTGAAGTATTTTGGATAGTCCTAGTTTGATTTATTTTGGATTGCCATAAAAGGACAACCTGGAAGTCGGGCGTCAACTCGTCACGTCCGGCAAGGCCGCGAGACATGAACCCACAACCGAAGGGCGACAAGGGTGTATCACCTACCACTGACCCACGTGATGTCCGGGATTAAATAATGTAATTTTTTTTAAAAGATCTGGTAGATGAATTATAAATTCTTTTTTTTAACCCTATACGAATAGGAAAAATAGAATATATTTTTTTCGTTCTATTATCTTTTAGAGTGAAAGATGAGTTTGTGGTAGAAATTAGTTAAAGGATGGAACTCTACTTGTCAAGAATATATTTTTCTTCTTCTCTTATTATATGAAGAAATTAATTCTTATACTTTATTTAAGGAATCCTAAAACCAAAAATGTGTTATCCTAATACCCTGTGTTTTGTTGAACCGATGGTATTTCAAATCATCATAGATTGATGAATTTAAGGACCTCAATTTTACACTTGTTTGTGATTGATGACCTCAATCACTACCTATAAATATTTACGTTTTTCCACCAATTATATGTCTCTAATTTCCACCAATTTTATCCTAATAGAGATCATAATTTGGTGGTGACCCTTTCATTTCTCTTTTCCTCATATTAAGACAAAATTTTAGTTACTTAATTTCTGATGTGGGTTTTCCCACAAAGATATTTTCTATTTTCAACCTTTTATTTTTGAAGAACAATTTCAAATTGCGAGGACGCAATTTATTGAAGGAGGGAAGAATTTAACACCCCATGATTTCATAGTGTGTTATTTCTTCAAAATAATTCAATAACTTGCACTACACGCAACACCGAGTTCTAACACACCATAACCAACCAAACTAGCTGTTATGAATAGTAATACCTACTTTTTGAAATTATATATATTTTATATTTCAAAATGGACTTCATTTTTTGATTCGGAATATCGAATTTAGACTAATTTGAAATTTTGGAACTTTTCGGATAACTTTAATATTTTGATGAATAGTGAAAATTACGAAATTTTAATTAAAAACAACTTTTTTAATCAAAATAATTAATATTGATAAATTATGAATTTGAGTTGTTTTAAAGTATATTTAGAATATATTTTTACCATTTAATTCAATGTTTTTCATTGGACATAATTTCACGATTAAACCAGACATAAACAAGTGTCAATGTTTTGATAGTTATTATCTCTTAAAAACACGCTTTTTGTTTTAACAACGAGAATTAATTTTAAATTAATTTATGCCACTTAAGTGTTTTGAATTTGGAAAAATTGATTCCATATTTTGAATCAGGTTGTTCAAATTGTGTAAATAGGTAACTTTTATTTTTAGACATTTTGAATAATTACTTCGGTAAATATTTTATTTACCATGGTTAAAGGGTAAATCCGGTAAATAAGGGTTAAAAAATAAAAATATAATAATACAAAATTACCCTAAAACGTGTCCTAACCTCATTGTTTGATTCATGGCCGACCATGGGCATCTTTGGGTCGATTTTGGGACCCCATGGAGCCACTTGTAGGTGATAGGGACACTTTATTTTAATTAAGTTCAAATGAATACAAAAATGACACAAGCATATATCTTTTAGAAACAAAATTTTTACATAGGGTTATATATGTTGGATTTTAGACTATAAATATTAATTAGAAATAAAAAAATATTTAATACATAATGATATTTTATTTATAATTTTTACACTTTAAATAATTTAATTTATTTATGATACAATGATGATGCAGTAATTACCATAATAGTGAAAATTTACAATAATTGATATTATAAATACCCAAATAAATATAATTTGAGACTTTTAATTAATTACACTAATTTTATAGGATAATAAGACGTATTATGATTTATTTAATTGACTTTGTTCGATGTAATAATTCTGTTATAAGTTTCAAAAAAAATCAACTATTGAATCGTGTCAAAATTGACATAAAAGAGTTTTTAAAACAAATATTATATTATTAATTGATATTAAATTCCTAAAAATATAAGGTTAATCCAAGAGACTTATATTATGATATTTGTATCATTAATGGACCACTTGGGGGGTCTCTTGGATGTATATGGTAAGTTTATTGACCATATAATATAAAAATACAAAGAGACATTGTAAAAGTAAAAATAATTAACTTAGAGTTAATACTTAAAGATAAGGTTAATATAAGTACCCAAACCTATCTAAATTCTATTGGTTGAGTGGTTTTCGACCCATAACCACCTTAACATTTAAATAATCCACTTTGGAGCCATTATAAACCGAATATGAATTTATTATAAATTAATATTTCTAGCTTTTCCAAAGGTGCCCTCACCCCTCTTATAAAAGGGCACTCCTCATTTCTTCACACCTTCAAAGCCTTTTGGTTCGGCCAAACTCTGCCCAAATACTCTCCCAACTTCCCTAGAGGCATTAGTTTGATCATAAAGCCAACCTAAGGAGCCCTTTTGATCAAATCAAAAGGAAGAACCCAAAGAAGAGGTAATGATATCACCACCCTTTTTCAAGTTTTTTTCTTCTTCCACTTCTTCTTCCTTTGTTGTTACCATTCTAAAATAATAACTCCAGTATCATATATATACTGTGATTTTATTATAAATATGGTACAACCATATTCACTATTCTATCCATCCTTTGAATAACATGTCACCATACGTGCGTACGTACGGCTTACCGTCTCCACGTCGTGGTGTAATTGTTATTCAATAAATTATTATTTGGATGGGTATAATAATGATGCGTAACTCATGTAAATAATAAATATAACATGATAATGATTCTGTATATATGATATACAATCCAATTATATTTTATTTTAATATCAAAATAATGATATTATCGCTCGTGCGTACGTACGGACTACCGTCTCCACGAACGCGATGAGATTCATTCTCCATCGTATCCATTCAAGTATAATTCTCATTTGATGATTAATAATAGTATCTAAAAACTTGATATAATTCTGGATATTATTAAGATACAACCTATCCATTACAAATATGGCTTACCTAACAAAACATATAAAAGAAAATGAGTAAGTTAACACCCAAAACGACGATAATTCTAAGATATTATTAACAAAGCAATGTTAAAAGATCATATATGATATCATATTAATGTATATGATTATTGAATAATTTAATAACAATTATTTCACCATTATACATGAGGTTAACCTACCCCAACCAAGGAAAAGTACAAGTTAAGGGTTTATTTTTCAATCTCTTCATTATCTGAGGTTGTTTATACGTAATAATCTACTGGGATCTCTTTATCATCCACATCCATGTTTCTTAAAAATGTATTTCAAAACATTTTTAATATTTAAAATAATATGTTTTAAAGTCATTTATACCCTTTTTTGACTTTTTATAAGAGTTTTATAAAGGAATCTTTCCGTCGTTTTCCAAGCAAGGCACTTTTTACCTTTCAACATCTTTAAGGTAAGAATGTTTTTTTTAACTTATACGGCGAGTGCGGCTGTTTACCGCCGTTATAAAATCGTCAAAGCTTCCCTTACAAGATTATAAGAATGTTTTCAAAGTAAGTGTTTTATTTTATAATTATGCGACTTTTAAATGATTTCAAAATGAATATTTTAAGAATTTTTGAAAGGTACTCTTTATCAAGATCATAATTTTAAATTTTTTAAAGATTTATCTTTATAAATATTTTTAATTAATGTCCATGTTTTCAAAATGATTTTAAGGATTTATTTATATGGACATAAAGGTTTTTAAATTTTATTTATTTTTCAAAAGTTTCAAAGTGGTATGGGACACTTTGATTCAAAAATCTCTTTTAAATTACTTCCTTTATAAATGTGTGACTTTTCAATGATTTCGAGAAAATAGATATTTCTCTCAAATAGTTTTGATTTCATCTATGTCAACATCCTTTGATGGATTTTACGCTTATTTGAAGTTGATTTATTATGATACAAAACTTTTATATTGTATTGAAAGTTTTGTGATATGTTTGACTGTGGATGTGTTATTTTTATACCGTTCATAATTTATGGTGAAAGTATTGACATTTCGTATGCTAGTTTTAATGCGAATGTTTATGTTATGTTTAAACATTTTCATATGGGAATGCATTGGACTTAATATGTGACGGGTGGAGCCCGATATTTCTCCTCGATGCATCGGTAGGTCTCATGAGACAAACTAGTGTCTTGGCACAAGGCCTTGGAAAAATCTTATTTGTAGTCTTGGCACAAGGCCTTGGCTATGTGGTTATGATAGTCTCGCATTATGCATTCCATAATTATGAAAGTGGTTATTGATCTTGCATGTGATTATTTGATTAGTAGAATATCCATGTGAATAAGTAAATGGCATTATTTCATTTTACTTTTTCCATACTATGTTGAAGTTCAAGTTTATAAGGCTTTTGTTTTAGTTATACATTGCCTTAAATGTTTATTCTTATTTATGAAAGTTTCCGCTATATTGCTATCCTTACTGGGAATTTGAGCTCACCCCTTTTCTATGTTTTATTTTTCCCAGGAAGTGAAGAAGTAAATTATGAATGACCTGCAGGGATATTATGTGGGGATATGAGTGTGGAATATGGAGACAATATGTTGTTGTAGTAGTTTTTCACTTTATGATGTAATGTAAGACTTATGAATATATCTAGTGTTTCCAAGGCTACTAAACCAATCGGTCTTTCGAGATTTGATCTTTCTTGTGATCATGCCAATGTTATGTAATAATGCACCGACTCTAGGTAACTAGGGTCGGGGCGTTACAACATTTATATTTATTTCATAATATAGTTAGTCCTATTTATTCACATCAATTGAATGGCTATATCGTAATGGTCTTATTAAATTAATAATATTTCTGTGTTCGTTTAAGTTTGGTGCCATGTGCCATATGTGTTATTGAACATAATGCTCTTAGTTTGAAATATCATGGAGTTAAACATATATAATGGAATCGTATGATTATGATCTGTGTAAAATATTACATAGTTATATGGTTCGGTTAAGTTGAATTCCACCAACAATCTATATCAGTAAACACCATATAGGTTGTTGTTTACACTCTAAATAACCAAAACTATTCTCTTTTTGAAACTAGTATCATAATTATCTATAAGGTTTCAATCAAAAAACATTCAATGATTGTATCTACTTACTAATGGTCACTATACATCCCTTATAAAAGGGATTTTATAGTGGTTATTCGAGATAATACCTCTATACAATCCACATAAATCTTCATCATGTGTAAATATACTACAGTTCAAATGACATGATCAAAACCAACAATTTATATGGAGAAATTACATTTAAGTTGTTATTGAAATGTTAAAGATTTGAAGACTCTATCTTCAGTGATAATAATCACAAAAAAGCATGAAAAATTCATTTAAATCCTATATACCATGCATGATGCATATATAAAGGTATCTTTCCAACAAGACAAGATCCAAAATCACATAAATCGTAAATCATAAAAAAAACAAGTGAGTCTCACAAGGTGAAATCATACAATCATAAAAGAGGAAACCAAAAAATATAAATCCCACTTCCCTAGTAACTTAAACTTATTTCTGGAAAATGTGTTCAAGATTCACATGTTTTATATCCATGAAATGCTCTAAAAAATCCCTAATCCTTATCTACCATAATAAAAATTGTTATAAAAAATAAAATGATGCTCGGATATCACTTTGTAACACCATGTCTGATGTAAGTGAACATAAGATCCACGCATGTGATGCATAGTGAAGAAATTCATATGATGCATGTATACTTGATCTACTGTACACCATCACATCATCACACATGATGTTTCATTAGTTATAAACCATGTTGTAGCCACATTTATAACATATGATACTTATTCATTGATGTTTTCAATGAATTAATACTCAAATATGTGTAACTCTTGGGTGCGATGAGATGGATCAAGATCCTTTTTATATGGTTGATGCTCTTCATGAAATGAATATCATAGATGATAGATATATAATAGGATTTGATCCTCTCCTATTGATGTGAGAGATGTTGTTGATCCATAGTTGATAATCTCTTCCTCGTAAAAAATTATTTATCATACACTGAAGGTGTTGGCACCCCTTCATCATTTAGGAATTCTCACAAAATGATTATGGATCCATTGGTTGGTGCATCCCCATCAAAGGTGGTGGTATTTGTTTAACTACTTCACATACTCATCATCAAGAATTATCATTCATACAAAAAGATGGATACTGTTTTTGTACATGAATTCTAGCTATTCTATTTTTTGATATATTTACTCATTTTATTTCTTGAAGAAATGTTTTCCTGGGTTTGGGTTTTTTTCACTTCCAATAATCATTATATGATTAAATGAAACCTATTAGTGGTATAAAATCTTATTTATTTAAAATTTAAATGTGATTAAATCATTTCTTATGATGAATATTGGAGTTTTTTTTTAAATAAATCATTTTTTTAAATCAATTTAACTATATCATATCATTATGCGAGCTATGTAAAGGTAATATGAGATTTACCATTACATGAGCACTCATGTAAAGGTGACCCCAAGACTTTACTTTCCATAAAGGGTTCATATAACAGTAATTTTATTCTTAAGATTAAATAAATGGTTTGCATAAATGTAATATGAAACATAATTTACAGAGACGAATTTATGTTAAGGTAACCTGAGACTTACCTTTATGTGAAGGTTTCACGTATAGGTAGTATGGGACCTTCCCTTACCTTAAGTGTTCTTGTAAGGGTAGTTCAATGCTTACATTTATATGAATATGTTCATATAAAGGTAATTTGTAACATACCATTACATGAAATAATATTTTTAAAGGTCACCCATATCTAGAGTGTCTCGATAATGTTAAAGGGAGGTTACCCTCATAGTAGGGTAAACTGAATTATTTTAAAAATTATTGAAAAAATGTTTTTAACATTTAAAAGGTTTTTAGGGTTTTTAAAATGTTTATAAATCTGGTTAAAAATATTTTTAGTATATTTAATCTGAATCCTGCTGAAAATTAATTAATTATAATCTTTTTCTAATTAATTAAATATTTATGAAAAAAATTTATTCAAAAATATTAAATATTAACATATAAATTACCTTTTCAAAACTATATGAAATTCTTGTGTTTATAAATAAAAATATTATTTATAAATCTTAAAGGGTAATTTATAAAATATTTATAATTAAAAAATTAATGATATTTAGATTATTTAAAAGGATTATATAATAGAAATTGGATTGAAAAATATTTATAATTCATGAAATATCATATGAATTCCTTATAATATAAATTATTAAATTGTTATTATTAAAATGAATATAATTTTTTTATATTCTATATAATTTATAAAATGTTTACAATTAGATTTTATTTGTGAATTCTTTATGAAATGTTGTCTTGTATTTTTGAAAATAAATATTTATTTATTTATTTTTTAAATTATTTTGATATTTATGTTTAGTAAATTATTTATGAAATGTGAATATTATTTATGATTTATGTTTAGCTATTACATGGATTCTGGTATTTGGATCCCTGTATTACATGTTAGGTATGACTCTATAAAATTTAGTTTTATCTACCTTAACCTCATCTTGTAATTTGACTTATGATCTTAAGAATAGTTTTTGAATATATTTTCCATGAATTAGGTATTATAGATATCATGAATTAAATTCCATATTCAATAAAGTCTCCCTGGGTATAGGGATTTTGGTTTGGACCACATACCGGCCTATAGGCTATGCCTTGTCTATAATGGTGAATGGAGTTAACTATCTATCACTCTGGGATTACTCATGTGCAGATTTTCAATATCATATAACTCTAAAAATTTCTATTAACAGTTCATGTACATTATGCATATGATTTATTTAGATATGTATGAATATACATGACTTCTATTTTCAGTGAGTAACACAAATGTATGGGTTGTGTAAAGAGTTACAGATTAATGTGGTGAGAACACATTAATTTTGAGATTGGAATTGAGATTCCAAAACTAATTTCTTTTAGGTATTCATACACAAAAGATAATAAGATAAGAGAATATAAATATTTCATAATATTCAATATTTATGAATTTAAAATTCATGTGATGTTTATTAAATTATAGTGATATTAAAAGAAAATACCTCAAATACTAATTATTTTATTCCTTACAAAGAGACACTTTTAAAGACCTTCATCATCCCACCAAGCCATTTCGTGTCATAGCTGGGTACCCCTGTATTATCTTATGTAAATAAATAAATTAATAAGTTGTTCTAGATTTTCCTACTCTGTAGTTTCATACTATAGTCAGTTATCCCTCTATTTTATACTGCAAGCTTGTTTTGACATTTTATTTGGGTAAAACTATATAAGAAATACTAATGGTTAAAATACAAGATAAATAGAGTTCATTGAATCCATATGATAGATTTGGATAAAAGTTTATCTTCTAAACTATCCAAAATCCATGATAATTATGATTAGGATGAATCCTTACCTAAATAATTAATTGGTGAGATGAATTCCCTATAAGACTCATTTTATAGTGAAAGATGGATCTTATCTTACTAAATGGTCTTAATGGAAAGGGTTTTCATTTTTAATGGGATCAATTTCATTAAAAGTCCTTGATGAAAAAAAATAATATAAGATACTCACCAAAATGATTTTTCCTGGTTTTAGATTATGGAATACTTAATGTTATTAATTTTTTCATTAAAGTATGGCCAATAAAACTATAAAATATTGGTATCTAGGATTGAGAAGTATTTTTAGAATGAAACATTTAGAGTACCTAGATGTAAATGTTTCCACCAACTCTGACTCATGGGTATTAGATACTATATGTGATTCACACATTTATGATAACAAAAAAAGTCTCAGATATATAAAGGATTTGTTCAAAGGGGGAGTAGATATTCATGTCAATAATGTATAAATATTTATTTCATTAGAAGTCAGAATGTATGATCTGATTTTACTTATTTAATTGATCCTATGATTGGAAAACTGTTACTATGTTTCTGTTATAAATAGAAGTTTTATTTTTTATCATGTTTATAGAACAAGGTATTTTTCCATTATTAATAATAAGATTTTTTATATTTATTAGATAAAAATGTTTTATGGAATTGGAAATATTATGAATGATTTATATATTTTTTAGACCCCCATGATGGATTAACCACTGAGTGGGAATGGGTGAGTCATTGGTTTCTTTCTATGAATTCCTTTTCTTTTAAATTTAACCTCTTGAACTTGTTAAGGTTTTAGATCCACTCAATATTATCTCTCAAACTTACCTCGTGTGTATTAATAACAACAGAAATATCAACACATAATATTTGAAAGTTTTGGAATAAAGACCTACTTCTTGCCTTATTTATTATTCCCCTCAACATGGACCCTTCATCATACTTCACTATCAGACAAGTTATTACAATGGCTTTCTGCTCCAACTAAAAGACTAATTCTTCCGATCCAACTGAGATGCTTTGTTTGCTTTTGGATCTAACCAAAATTCCTCTCGCCCTAGCTCCAACTAAGAGACTACATTTTCTCTTAGATCCTACCAAAAGACTTCACCTGCTCCTGACACCAATTGAAAGTCTTCACCTCTATCAAACAGATTTATCCACTTCAGGATGATTCTCTGATATTCCTCCACAATCTTATAGGATATTACTTTCCTATTTACCTATTCAATTACATTCAACAAAAACTAAACATGTACTGTTTTATTTCTAAATAATCTATGATCACTTTTTCTTGATCAATTGACTCAGTAAAATAGTGTTTGGGCAAGTTCTTCCTTCTTCATGAAGTCCAGACCTCACTTAGATGTGTGAAAGTGGTGCACACAATCTTATTCAATATTTTATACAAGAAAAAACACTTACACAAGCTCAATTCAAATCCACTAAATTTTGGAACGTATGAATGTAAGTATAAAATACAAAGTTCACTTTGTTTATCAATGCATGTGAATGAAATTTTTTTACATTAATTCACTCACTTTATTTTTTGTTTCTTTACACACACACATTGTTTGTTTATCCAATTCCTTCAATTCTAAATCCATCACATGTGCATGGGCATATATATTCATGAAAACGCTATTAAAAAAAATTATTCACATGATTACATATCCTTCTCAACAATCCTTCATATGTACACACTATCTACACACATTGCATGTGTTATTTAGTTACGATTCAATGATTGTGTGTGTATATTTTCATTTACATAGAACTAGGTAGTTTCATGATCATGAAAATAGAATAATTATTTTTCCTATTCATTCACATTGAATGATCACTATTTCCTTCATGAATTTGAATATATTAATCATGTAGACTTGTCCTTCAAGATCACTCTCTCTATTCTTCATGAAACATAGTGTGGGTAACATTGTCTCGTTGATCTTCACAAGACGCAGAGATGTGTTATTCTTCTATCCCATTTGCTTCATAGAAATCAGTTATTCCCGAATCTCCATTGATATTTATTAACACTTATTGAAGTATTTAAGGACTCCTTTTATCCTTTTTATAACACTATCATGAAAAGGAATTCTCTTTCCAAATCAAAAGTGTTGCAATGATTTATTTTCCATGGAAACATGGGCTTCTCTCAGAATCTAAAGCAACCGATCATGGCCTCAGTTTCTCTTAATTTATAGGTAATTATCACCACCCATATTATTTTCATTTCATGTCAAGTTCATACTTAAATCTATGAGAACAATATAAAGTCTTATCCTCTTAAATTCCCAACGATATCGGGAAAACGAAATCTTTATGCGATGTTGAGAAACATGGAATCTCATATTTGGGAACCTATTTTGTGGTGATAAACTCATGCTCATGTGATGAGGATAAATTATCCCCATTTATCTAAGCTTGATATCCTCATTCTAAAATGTGTTATGAAACTCATGTTTTCATCCAGTCGAGTGCTTCTTCAAATTCTTCACATGAATGCAAGATGTCAGATTGCATGCATGAATTTAGTTCAATATAAATAACCCATCCTCTTCTTATCTCAAAAATAGAGCATTCAATTCATCCTTGGGTTCATCATTGGAAGATTCGAGGGACCTTGGTCATGAACTCTGGTGAACAGGATTACCATCGATGGTTGAGGAAGTAAAAAATCACACATTGAGGAATTGGACATATGAGATCAACTGATCGATTAGATTCGATGTCCCATGTAATTTCAATCATTTTAAATTACAGAGGAATGGTATGTGTCTGAACTATGCCCCACATCAAAACATCCATAGTACTGGGGAATGGTATATCAATAAATGGATTCCATGGACCAGCTAGAAAACCCTTCCCCCTCTAGTAACTCCTTTTACTGCTTCTATTCACCACTATGTTGCCTCACATGGTGGTTACAACTATGCTTCATATTCTCTCTTGGAATTATACAAGGGTCCTATGATGGAGAGATTTTATAACCACTCATTCCTTCTATGGGTTGGCCTTGTACGTGTTCCTTGGTCACAGTTGACCCTTCTGGGTCCCACAAGTTCCCAAGTTGAGCATGTATTGGGATGGCCCTATGGTGCGATTTTTTTAATGTAAGTCTGCTTACATACTTAGAAAATTTATAATTAATTAAATTCAATACAAATACTTATTTAAAATTCATACTCAATGCCTTCTCAAGTCTCATTCTCTTCTCAAATGTCTTCTTCATGCCAAAATGTACTTTATTTTTTTCATAAGAACTTAAATTTAAATAATTTTTTATTCTTCTTTACTTTATGAAATATAGAATTCATATCCCATTCCATTTCAGAATTTTTTGGAAACAATGTTACTTGTGACACATTTCTTTGTCATTATGATCACTTTAAACAATCTTCATCTTTCCAAACACATATTGATATATCATTAACAAAAAAATTCAATATTGGGTCCAAAAATATTCCCCTTGGTATTTTGGTTTCAATACCTATTTAGCACAATTTTTAAGAGTCAATATATGTTATCACACTTTTATTCCACTTATTAGAAGTCAAATGATATTAAAATTGTGGATATTCTCAAAAATATGTTCTCCTCCATATGAATATTATTTCTTGAATACCTCTAAGATATGGATGATATCACATGGTTCTATTAGAAAATATCCCTTAGTTAATCAACTCTAAGTATATGTGGGATAACCCCATGTAGAAAATAATGGAGATACAACTAGTGATTTATAAGAAATCCATAAACACTATTCATGTGAAATCATGCATGTAATTTATTAATTCTCATTCAAGGGGTTGTAAATAATAAAATTTTATAATGACATCAAAATTACTTCACATACTTCCACAAACACATCAGACAGTTCTAATGAAAATACAAAAATCCGCCTTTATCCCATTTTATCATTAAACAAGCACTCCCCCTTAATTGATAAGATAATATAATTAATAACATGGGATGAAATTTGGATTCATATTCCTTGACGTTTAATGTTGAATTTCATCTAAGGTTTTCATTCCATTCTCATGATTTTTCCCCCTTAATGAATTCACTCTTTTCTTCCATTTCATGGAAGTCAGTAAACTACATGAAGTAAAATATCATCATGTTTTCCATAAGTGATATACTCAAATTTATCATTCAATACCCTATATGTTATCTTAAAACACATAAAATAATAAGAAATAAGTAATTTTATCTTGTTTTTCAGAGACAAATTATAGACTGAGTGCTTTCTCTCAATCTGGGATTCTTCTTATTCTTCATAGACTCATAATATTCACATGACTTGCCAAAAAATTTCTATTAAATAATTTTCTCTTTCTCAGCAAAGGGAATATATCTATACAGTCTTTTCACTATTACCACTTCATTATGTGAGATAGTAATTTTATCTATCTAATCATATGCATCTGCGGATGCAAGTTTCGTTATTTTCAAGGCTTATTACTTTGATGGAAATGTGGTTAAACATCCTCTTGAACTCTGTCCATATTTATTTCAACTCTCACACATAACTTATTTAATACACAAGTATTTCATTTATTGACAACCCCTCATAAAACTTGTCTTCTTCATGTGGAATGTTCATTTTTTCCTTTATCATTATATTTTTATGGTTCTTCTTCTAACTTTCAAGATTTCTCTAAATTAACAAGAAAAATCACAATAAAGTATTTGGGAATGTTGATAGCTTGTTTGGAGTTTATAAATGGATTTACAATTCTTGAAAAACTTTCATGAAATTCATCTCCATCATGTGGAATCTTTATTTTTCCTTTAGCACTATATTTTTCTTATACTTAATCTAACTCTCTATATTTCTCCAAACCAGATGGAAAAATCAAAAGAATGTCATTGGGAATATTAAAATTTTGTTTAAAGATCTGAATGGATTTACATTTCTTTATCCCATTGATATAAGAGATGATATCTCATTTTTATTCTTGATGAATATTGGTTTAATTGTCTTCATGTTTTGTTAAAAGGTTAAATATTACTTATAATATTTGATATTCTATGGATTTCAATTCTCTAATGCATTTTGTTTATTTTATTTTTATTTTATCCTTCTAAATGCATGCCTTTGGTTATAATCATGATTTGACATTTTTTATTGGCAATATAATTCCTTGTTTCATAATTTATAACAACACACACAATATCCAATGAGCCTTATTCTCTTTTTTTGGTGTAGTATATCTAGGTTTCATATATTATTAACTCTGATTATTCTGAGTATAACCATCACTCAATGTAGCAATTATTTGGGGATATATATTTATGCTTATTTTTACATACACCTTTGATTTGGGGGATATAACAGTGTTTTTCACCATCCATACTTTCCCAGAGTTTGATTTTAAACCTATACAATCACTTGAAATATCATTCATACATAAAGAAATTTTTGGGTGATGGGATACATTCTCATTAAGGGAAGTTTCCTAATAATAAGAAACTAAATTCATGATCTTCTTGGAGTCATTTTCCTCTAATCACACTTCCTTATAAAAGTTTATTTTAATAGTAATATGGGAAGTTCCATGTTGTGTTGATTCATGATTCTTTAATCTGACTTATAGCTCTAAGAACTTCATGTTGAGATAGTTCTTCTCATCCTCAAATGATCTCATCTTGTCTTCCCACTCCACTTTTAACTTCTTCCTTTGATCTTCATGAATACTTTTTGATTCTTGTAATGAAATTTCAAGATCCATTACCATATTATCTTTTTCCTCTATTTGAGATTCTTCGAAAACCATTAAAACATTGTGCAATTTTCCACATTTATAGAAATATTTTACATATACCATCTCAATGAATTATTTCCCAAAAACACTTTCTTGAAATTATTCAATAGATTCATCATATATTTCATTGAAAATAAAAATACTTCATTTTCTTTCACAATTTTTGTGAGAGTGTTTGACATACCAACCATTTTAAGCAATGCCTCTTCCATGGCATCAGATTCCTTTTATAGCAGTAATTTTTTATATTCAATACCCTTAATTCCATCAAAAATATGTTTTACCACTTATCTAGGTATATTCTGTAGATGTTCTATAAAGGCAGACTTAAAATCACTTAGTGATCCATTATCATCACATCTTTAATAGTATTCATCAGATGGATTTTGAAAGAATCATTGTATGTAGTGCCTTTCAGATTACCTCCAATTTGAGGCATCTCTACACTTTGAATGAGATTCTTCTCCAAATTCCTAACTATTTTTTATTATTGTTATTTTGAGTCTTGGTTGAGATCTCTATCTGAGGTAGATCACTTATTTCCTAAAATATACACTTCATAAAGACTCGCTTGGATATTTAAATGGAACCTACCACACTGATACCACTTTTAAATCCCTAGGACATATTGACCACTAATAGGGGAGGGGTGAATAATTTGTTTATTTTTATGAATTCATTTTTTATTTAATTCATCCTCTTAAACTTGTTAAGGTTCTCAATCCACTGAACAATATCCCTCAAAGTCACCTCATATATAGAAATAACAAAAAAAATGGGAAGCAAGCATTATTTACAAGGTTCATCATAAATACTTACTCCTTAATATATTGGTTATTACCACAAACATGGATTAATAATTATAATACACTATCAGAAAAGTTACTACAATGGATTTTAGCTCCAACTAAAATACTTCTAAATCATCTCCAACTGAGTGACTCTATTTTCTTTTGGCACTAACCAAAAGACTTTCTACTCTATCTCCAAATGAGAGACTCTGTTTACTCTTAGATCCTACTAGAAGACTTCACCTACTCCTAAAACCAATAGAAAGGATTTAACTCTGTTAAAATTATTGATACACTATTGGATAATTATATGATATTTCTCCATGATCATGTAAGATGTGACTTTCTCATGTACTGGTTCAAGTTCCTTCAATAGTCATTGAAGATATCTTTTGGTCTTTCTCAATAATCTTTGATCACATATTCTTGATCAGTTTCCCAATTGAAAAAAATGCCCAGGATGATTCTTCTTTCGACCTTAAGTCCCATCCCCACTTGGATGTGTCCAAGTTGTGTGCACAATATTCTTCAATAATTTATGCAATGAAAAATAATTTCAAATATCAATTGAAATCCACTCAATTTTGGTACGTATGCAAGTAATAATGCAATAAATGTTCAGTTTGTTTCTTAATTAATTTGAATGTAATTTTTTCAAATGAATTCACTCACTATATTCTTTATTTATTTTCACACTCACACACTATTTGTGTATCTAATACCTATATATCTTAAGTCATCACAAGTGCATGGGAATACATATACATGAAAACAATGTTCCCAAAATGATTCATGTGAGTACTTGGCCTTCTCAAACATCCTTTAATCACACACACTATTAACACAAATTGTCTATATTTTTCAGTTTCCATTCAGTGTTTGGGTGTTAATTTTTTCCTTTGTGCACAACCAGGTAGTTTTGTGATCGTGCAAACAAATAATGGTTTGTCTATTTGTGCATAGTGAATGATCAATGTTTACTTCATGAATGTGAATATTTTAAGTTTTCTAACCTCTTCTTCAACATCACTATATCTCTGTGATTTTTGACACGCAGTGTAGGTGACACTGTCTCATAGATATTTGCAATCTAGGGAGGCATGTTATTATGCTATCATGAATTCTTCACACAACTCAATTATTCACAAAGCTCCTTTGAGAGTGATACTTATCAAAGGCCTATATGACCCCAATTCTTCTTTATATAAGACTATATCAAGGAGGGATTCTCTTCAAGAACCATAAGAATCACGGTTCTTTGTTTTCTGAGTAAATGAGAGCTACTCTCAGAATCGGAAGCAGCCTATCTTAGCCAAGGTTTCTCCTTATTTATAGGCGATGATCCCCACATATCATATGCTTTTTATATCATTTCAAGGCCATATTCAATGACCTAATAATAATACTGATTGTCATCCTGTTAAATTCCTAAAAATATCAGGAAAATTAAATCTTAATGTGATGATAAAAAACATAGTGTCTCGGCTTTATGAACTTCCTTTGCAGTGATAACCTCATGTAAATGTGATGAGGAGGCATGATAAACATTTATCCAAGCTCAAGATACTCCTTTTTTAATGTCTTATACAACTCATGTCAACATCTAGCTGAGTGAATCTTTGATTTATTTGTATGCATGCAAGACATCATATTGCATGCATGAATTCAGTTCAATCTGAATAACTCATACCCTCTTTATATTGATGATAGAGAATTTATTCCAGCCTTGGTTTCATCATTGGAAGATAAAAGGGAGCTTGGTTGTAAACTCTAGTGAATTGGACTGATATCAAGGTCGAGAAAAAATATATCCCCCATTGATGAATTAGACGGATGAGACCAACGGATCAATCAGATTGACGTCATATGTAATGTCCATCATTTTAAAAATCATAGGAATAGTATGTAACTGAACTGTATCCCACATTGAAACATTCATAGTACTTGGGCATGGTATATCAATAAAGGGATTCCATGGACCATCCAAAAATCTCTTCCCCCTCTAGTACTACCCCTTACAGCTTCTCTTCACTGTTTTTCTTACCTACATTGGGACATTTTTTATTCTCCATGATCTCTTTAGACCTTATACATCTTCTTATGCTGGAACACTCTTATGCCAACTAATTTCACCTTTGGGCTGGCCATGGATGGTTTTTCTAAGTGTGGTTGACCCTTCTGGGTACCATAAGTGCTCAGGTTGAGCATGTCTTGGGTTGGTCCCCTTATGGAATTATTTTTTAAGTGAATATCCTTCAATACTTAGAAAAATTTCAAGTAATAAAAAGAAATACATACCCTTCTTCAAAATACTGACCAGTCCCCTTCTATTATCAGATGTCTTATTCAAGCAAAAAAAATACATTCTTTTTGCATGAAAACTTCAATTTAAATCATATTTGATTCTTTTTCGCTTAATGAAACATGGAATTCATATTGAATTCCCTTCCAAACATCATTGTGAACAATGTGTCCCATGACACATGTCCTTATCATTAGGATAACTTCAAACGATCTCCAGCTTTCTAAGCACATATTGACATATCATTGACAAAAAATGAAACAATGGGCCCAATTTATTCTAGATATGGATAATATTGTTTTTAAATTTAATAATAATAAGGTTGGGGTTGATTCTAATCCCGCCTATATTTGGGATTATCACCTTAGACACATAAAAAATAAATGAGTTCAAATACTCCATAGATATCGATTATTGGACTCAATTGATTTTGAACCATTTCATACATGTGAATCTTGTTTATAGGGAAAATGATCAAAACACATTTTTGGATAAAAGGTGAAAGTTCTAGCTAACTATTGGATCTCCTGAATAATGATGTATATGGACCAATGAGTACTCAAGATAGTGGTGGCTTTAGGTACTTCATTACTTTTACTAAGGATTTTAGTCAGTATGGACATATGTTTCTGAAGAAATGCAAGTATGAAAGTTTTGAAAAGTTCAAGGAGTTTAATAATGAAGTATATAATCAACTAGGAAACGTATTAATATTATTCAATCAAATCAGGGTGGAGAATACTTTAGACATTAATTAATTGGTCGTTTAAGAGATGTAGAATAGTTCAAAAAATTACTCCTCCAGGAACACCATGATATAATGGTGTATTTGAAAGGAGTAATTGTACATTATTGGACATGGTTTTGTCAATTATGAGTTAGTGTGACCTTCCTGTTTCATTCTGGGGTTATTCTCTAGAGACTATTGTATTACTACTTAACAGTGTTCTCTCTAAAGAATCTAGAAAGACTCTATATGTGATATTATATAGGAAATTTCATAGTTTTAATTTTATCAATATTTGGGGTTGTGAAGAAATTATATGATGGTTGATATCAGATAAATGTGAACCAAAACATTAAAAGTACATATTTGTTGGTTATCCCAAAGAAACAAGGGGATATTATTTCTATAACCCAACTGAAAATAGTTTTTATGGCCTAATATGTTTATTTTCTTGAGAAGTAATATATAAATTGAGGTATCAATGGAGGAATGTTGAACATGGAATATTTCAACACCAACATATAGAAATTCTTCATGATATAGAAGTTAAGCTGATTCTGTAAAGAGTTGGGGAAGAAGAATCGACTCAAGTTACACAAAAATCTCAAAGGTATTGAAGGATTCCTAAATAACCATAGAGATATGGATTTCTCATGGATAATTATGTTAAATTAAGGTTTATATTAGAAAAATATAATACCAACCAGGAATTCATATAGACTTCTAATTTTGAGAAATGGTTAAAAATAATGAAATTTGAAATGGACCACATGTACCCTAACCAAGTTTGTAACATGGTGGATGCGACTGAAGCGGTAATACCCATAGGATGTAAATGGGTTTCCTGTAATAAAACTAAAATGTATGAAACATTTTCTACCAATAAATCATTTCTATTGGTAATGGGTCACAAAAAAAATCATGGTATTGATTATGAAGAAATCCTTTCATGGGTTGTGATGATAAATTCCATCCATATTTTTATCCCCATAAAAGTTCATTATAATAATGGAATATATCAAGAGGATGTAAAAATAACATTAATGATTAAATAAATGAGTTTTGTTTCATACAGAATGTATATTACTCTTGTGTATATATTCAGGTTAGTGGGAGTATCGTAGTATACTACTTATCATAAATGACATCCTGATACTTTATTCTATAAAGGTATGGTTGGGAAAATGTTTCTCAATGAAATAAAAAGGTGAATAAACTTGCATAATAGGTATGAATATTGATAGAGATTGATCTAATAGGTTTCTTAGACTAAGTCAAAACACATATACTAGTAAATTTATAAAGCGGTTTAGCATAGGGAACTCTTAAATGGGGTATTTGTCTATATTGCATGGTATGAATCTTAGGAAGATTTTGTATCCTTAAAATATTTAGAAAGGATGTATATGATCCCTTATTTTTCTTCCATAGGATCTATCATGTGTCTCTTGTTATGTACTTGACTTGATGTCTCTTATTCTTTGAGCATAACTAGTAAATACTGATAAAATTCTAGTGAGAGACACTATATTACTATTAATAACATTATTATATACTTGATAATGACTAAGGTTATGTTATTAGTTTTTTAAGGATAGGATTAACGTTTTGTAATGGGTTACATGAATGTTAGTTTCCAATTAAACAAAGATGATCTGAGAAATCAATCTAGATTTAGGTTTTTCATAAATGGTGGAATTATTAGTTAGAATAGTTCTAAGAAATCGACCATAGAGGACAGAATAATAGAGGTATAATTCAATAATGTATCTAATGATGTGAAGGAAGATGTTGGAATCAATAAGTTCATTACTAATCTTAGATTGGTTGTTGGCATTAAAGGAGAAAATAACTTATATTTTAAAAACAATGGGGTTGCTACTCATACTTAAGAATCCTGATCACACAAAAGGACCAAAAAAATAATTCTCAAATACCATCTCATATGGTGTATTATTGATAGGGGAGATGTAAAGATCATCTGGGTGGATACATAGTATAATGTAGTAGATCTATTTATGAAACCATTACCATAAAAGCAACATGAGGTTTAGATATAATTTCTAGTTGTAAGGAACAAGAGAGATTTATTTTCAGGGTTGTAAAATTTATAGTGTTATAATAATAAAGGAAATATCAAATTATCATTCATTCATGTGTGCTGAAATTTTTTTACAAGAATGGTTTAATGATAATATCCCCAAAGTAGGACACTAAGTTGTCAAAGTCAATGATCATTACAGAGTATTATGGGTTTTAATGATATGATAAGGATAAAATGAATATAATATTATATTAATTACAAAGATTTTTTTATGATATATAAAGAATAGATTCACGAGGTAATAAGTAGAGACTTATTACATGTATTGATCTACCAAAGTATATCTTATGGAATTAAATAAAATCATCAATATACTTTGGGGTTTGTACTTATAATAAATCCTTCTTACCTGAAGTTAGAAATACACCTAGCATGTTAACCTTAAAAATCCGACACCCTACTTACATATATTTGAAAATAACTTAGCTAATATGGGGGTGGTTGTGTTTGTTGTTGATCACATTATCAGTTGGAGCATAAAAAATATGGGATTCATCCACTTAGTTGAGTCACATATGATGTTTCCATCTATATAAATGAGAGATGTGTAATGTTTTCATCTTTAAGATGAATTAAATGTGATTTATTCATTTACTTAGTTATTCTTTTTTAGAGAATCAAGAAAATATGAATTGGTTATAATATATTTAGGTGTTCCATGTCTACTTTTCACTCGATATCATATAAAAAAGGATTATATAGGTACATATATTATGTATATGATGCATATTGTGGTGGAAATGTTTTGATAGATATATGAGTATGTTTGATGGAGATCATACCAGAACCCTTAGTAAATTGAGTAGCACTGAATCATTTCTAGAGGCCGCTCTTTGATTACATCTATGAAATAAGGATTTCATATATTTTTTCCACACCGATAAGGACCATATAGTCAAAAAATTAGGCATTTGAATAAGTATTAAGTTTTAGAAAACGTTTTTGTTTTTAAATGACGATATCCGGATGAGACTATATCCAAAAGAGTTTGGATGAATTTTCAAAGAGTTTTGAAGTTTGGAACTATATTATTTTAGTGCAACTGGGATATTGATAGAAGTTCACAAAAAACACATGAATGTGATGCATGGTGAATACATTAATATAGTGCATGTAAACTCAAGAAACTATACACTGCCACATAATCTCACATGATGGTTAATTAGTTATGAACTAAAAGGTTGGTTCATTTATGGAATTCTATACTTATTCATTGAAGTATTTAATGAATTAACACTCCAACCAATGTAACCTTGGGTGTCATGGAATGGAACTTTTATCATTTCGATATAACAAACACTCTTCATGAAATGAATAAAATCTATGATGGATATATTAAATGATGTAATCCTCTCATATTGGTGAGTGAAATACTACTAAGTCCCGGTCAAAACCCTCTTCTTTCTAAATTGTTTTATCATATAATAAAGTTTCTAGTACCCCTTCAGTGTTTATAAATCCTCATGAAATGTTCATGTACACACCAGTTGGTATATCCCTCTAAAAGGAAATAATCTTTATTCAACTACTCCCCATGGCCTTCATTAAGAAGTCTTCTTCATACAAAAATATGGATGTTTTTATTGTAAATGAATTAAAATTACTCTATTATATGATATATTTGCATGTTTGATTTCTCAATGAATGATCATCCCATGTTTGCGTTGTTTTATGATACCAATAATTATTATATTATTAAATGAAATACATTACCTTCTTCATAGACTATTCAACTAGTGACTGAACCAGTGCTCACCATGTGACCTTAAGCACACCTCCTCGAATGAAAAATGCTTCTAACTAGAAACCATTTTGGGTGTTGTCATGGAAAGACCATACCACCCATATCAGAGTAAAAAAAACAAAATAAAAACAAAATAAATATATTCAATCATAAGTCATAGTACATGCGAATAATAAAATATATCTGTGAATAAGAAATGAATGTGAAATCAAGTAGTAATGAAAAATCATGGTCATGCCAACACACATTAGCTAAATGTCCATCAGGTTAATCACAAATAAAAAATAAATAAAATAAAAAATGAATAAAGGATTTACTATCAACCTTGAGTCTTACCTCTATCCCAATCCCCACTCTTAACTTGGTTATCCCACTCAATCATGCAACTATGGGCTTAAACCCAACCTGAACCTATAATCAGTGAAGTTTATTTGGATACCCATATTCTATGGATTCCCAATAAAAGTGTGAGTAAAACTCAGTAGGGAACCACCAATGTGTCCTTGTACATACCTAGTGGATGTTCTATATGTTAATATGACATGATTAGAAGAATAAATGAATAAAATATAGTGTATAATTGTAAATAAAATAACCACTATCGATCCTTGGGTTCTAACATGACCCCTAGGATTGACTATACCTACTTTAACCAATTCTAGATTATCTAGGATCTCATTATATAACTATTACCAACAATACTAGGACAAAAAATCATATTATAGCGGGTCCAACCACTGAATCCTTAGTAGTATCCAAAGTTACCCCAACAAAATCATGCACAAATTAATGAATCCATGGTAGGTAATCCTAGGAATTATTCAAGTAGAAATCATGTATTTGATTCCTAGGGGGATGAACCTAGGCTATCTGGATAGACCATAAAGGCCTGAACCCAATGTCATGGGAATTCTATATAGTTAGAAACTGAATCCAAGGGTATTTCTCAAGACATTATAAATAGATAGTCATTAAAAGAAAATCCAAAGGGATTACTAAAATAAATATAAGTAAACAGGTGTTAAAGACAATCCAAAGGGATTTCCCATTACATTATAAACATATAAGAATCATAGTTGAATCCTAAAAAGTTTCTTAGGAATTACCTAATGCATATCATATCAGTTGAATCATGGGTAATCACCCAGGAATTCTATATATTTTTTTTACTTTTGTTATAAACATTCTAGGGTAGATTTTTCTACTCATTATATCTTATATAACACATATCAGGAGGGTTTTCCATCTGCCCAAACCAATCTCACATAATCAAGGTTGTACTCTTAAACGCATGAAATGTGATCATAATTATTCCTATAAAATTCGACATCATTGATTCATGTTCTAAAGTGAAACTTTAGATCATTTATACCAGTTTCACTACATTATCCCTCTCTAGGTTCCTTATATAATTGGGGAATCCATTGGTTTCCCCTATGTCTCATCATAGCATGGACACCTACATGGGTTTCATTATACCATTCTCATATATTGGGTCAACACCTACCACTTTAAGGTCATAATGTCCCTCATCATCATTGTAATCATTACACGGCCTCTTAGGCCTTATAGGAAATATTTAATTAGTGTCACATAAGAGATATGACCTCAATCCCATCCCCTATCAAAGTCATTCAAGATAGGTCATAATGCACCCAACCTATCCATAACTCATCCAATGAATTCTACCTCGGTTCTCAAATATCAAGGGGGTGAACACTCACCTCTCTTTCATCTCAACTCACATTAAGGTTGTACAATGAATCAAGGTTCACTCATGAACTACTCAGGTCAACCATTTCCTAACCAACACTCTCTTCTACAAGGAGGCATCAAGTAATTTATCCTAAGGAACACTATGCTCATTTAATTAATTTAAATACCACCCTAGGATATTTACATATAAAGGAACACATTTATAATCAAGACCTCAGCCATAGTCGCTTAGAAATAAATCCATTGAATAAGGATTTGTTGTGGCCCTTGGCCTATTATATATTTCCAAGAATTTCATTTTAAATAATGATTCATTTTAAGTAAAACATAAATCACCCTAAATGGAAATAAAAAATATTATTGGCATATAAATAAGACAATTTTTCTATAGGGTTATTTGACATAGTACACATACATCATTTATGAAGAAATTTCCTTTGAAACATAGCCCGATGGATTTCACAAAATATTTTCTAATTGTTTCATCACCTTCTAATCCCCTATATCAAGGAATAACATCTAAATTAATTAATCATAAACCTTTATAATTAACTAACAAATTATAATAAAATCTCTAAATTTAAAAAATAGAAACAATTCCTGGTAACATAATGAGTGACATTGTTTCATTGAAACTATATCCAGCTGCACCAATAATATTTGTGGCATACTCTCAACACCATTATGGGTAAAATTCCTAACATGTGACATCAATTAAATCTCTAATTTAATTTTATTTAACAAAAAACTACAAATGATTACATAAGGAAACATACCTTAAATGAAATGGAATTTTTTTTCATGTGTTCAACCTCTTAATACACCTTCTATACATACTAAGCATAATCCCCATCATATCAAATGATTTACCCCATGATCCTGTGGAAATAATCACCAACCCCAAACTAAGAAAACTAAAAATTAGTGAAGAACAAGGAAAAGTAAGAATATGAATAATATAGGATTAAAATTGTCTTTAATTTCTAAAGTAATCAATCAAAATCCAATACGAACTAAGGGGTTATTTAAGGAGTAAAGTTTAGGTTTTCATAGGGACTACCGTGTTTAAATACATGAGTTTAAGGGGAGAATGGGGGAAAATACACTAAATAATCAATAGGGGTAAGGTGATAAAATAAAATAACATACAAAAATAGAAAATGCACCATGTAATTCACCACACCATGGTTAATCTCTTAAAAATACCTTGAGGAACTACAATATGGAAAACAATACAAGAAATTCCACCCTCTTCCTTACTCACCGCTTCACACAAAGGACTCTTCCCTTAGACTGTGGAATTAAACATGGCATGGTAATGCCCATGGCCCATCACAACACCCACCTAGGGAACACCACGATGTAGAATATATCATTTCAGAAACCCAACAACCACAATTTCTAGCCACTTAGGTGATTGAACACCTATGAGTCCCTTATAACTACACATAAGACCCCCAAGACATTTAGCTAATCCAAAATTCCTATATAAACACAATCCTTTTATGTATATTATTACTTGATTTTTATCATAAATATCTATTAAATACAAAATAAGGATCTAAAGGATTTGTTTCTTTGGAAGACTAGGTACATAAAATGTCTACATGGAAATAAAGTGGATTTATTTTAATCTTTATAATGATATATTAAATCCATTTTAGCTTCAAAAAACAACATGGAATAAATTGTGGAATATATAGGGAAAATGGGTGATCTAAAAATCTTAGTAAAGGAATAAACATGATTTGGAAACATAACGTGTGAGTCAAGGGTACAACATGATATTATAAAAGAGAAGGCTCATGAGTAATAACACTGGAGAATAACATAAATAACATGGTATAATAATACCGTGTAAATATAGGAAATGAGACATAAATAAAAAATAATTCATATGAATAAGACAAGGGTAACTTCTAGGAAAACATCACACAATAGACAGATTCCCTTCATGGATATGGTTTACTCACCAATCTCATACATAACATCTCATGTGAAAAAACTCTACCCAATAAATTACAGCTCTATCTAGAAACTCCCATCATAACTTGATTATGATTATGTTTTCTAAAAAATGTAAATCACTCATAAGTTATAATCATAATAATTTTCCATATAAATAAAAGGGTTTCATATCCATACATCATATGATAATCAATGAAAATTTAAAAAAGATTCTAAAGAGAAGAATGAATTAAATATAATAGATGCTCATATCGGATTAAATAATTATAAGTCTCAAAATAATTTTTAATTTTAGAATAAAAAACTTTAAATTGGTGTTACATAAAAGGATTAAGTGATAGAATAGTTACCCTTAATTGAGTTTGATTTCTAAAGAATGAAATTTAGAAATAAACATATGGAATTTATTAACCCATAAAAGGAAAGGAAAATTAGAAAGTTATTTATGTATAAGACACACACATATATATATATATATAGTTTTTAAGTAATTTATAACATCAAACAGAGATATAAATTGATTTAGATAGGGACAATGGTCATAACTTGAAGAAAAATGGTTGTTCAGAGAGATCTCTTACATTAAGTCAAAACTTTATTTGTACCCATTAAAAACTCTATTTAATAAAAATATATTTATTGAACATTTATTAAATAACAATAATCAATTATATCATATCATATATGATTCAATCATAACATATTACCTCCCTTATATTAAAAATTAATTATTAAAATAACTGATCCAGATGATAACTACTTCATTTTTCAGGCATGTTTTGGTTTAGAGGTATCTATATTTATAAATTGATCATGGTTACATAATCTATATAATTTTAAAAAAAATTATTAATATCATATATATTTATATTTATCATTAAAAGTTAGATATAAAAAAGGTGAATTATATTGTTCATGTTGGTGGTAGGTCGTACGTACGTATAAACGTTGTTTCCATTTTTGATGGTGGAAAAATAAATATAGGTAAATAATAATTAAACATTAAAAAAAATATAAAAAAAGATATATATATATATATATATATATTAAATCCATCATTATAACCATCAATTTGAGGTATTTATTGAAAATGAATTACATCAGTTCGTAGGGAGGTAGTCTGTCGTACACATGAATGATGTTTTTTGTATCCGGTTTTATGAAAGAAAAGATGAATGTAGGTGATTCCATTAAGAAAATAAAATATTATAACATGGAAGATACTAGTTTTATTATTTCATATTTTTTTAATAATATTTAAAGGAGTTATAAGAAAAAATAAAACTAAAACATTCTAATAAAGACTATACCTATTATTCAGAAAACTTCCTTTATTTTAAATATTAAACCCTCTAAGTTTGGTATTCTTCCCAAAATAAATCCTCTATAACATATTTATAGATGTTATTAAGGTATTTGGGAAGTTATTTTATCAGATAAAATGATTTTTAGGTGTTAATAAAAGAGGATATGAGGTTCCCTTTCATAGGTGAGGGGAGTGACACTCTTCGAATTACTTAAAATATTAAATAAATACAAACTAATTTTCCGTTAAAAAATATAAAAACTGATATAATTAAAACAACAAATTATAATGGGTTTAAATGATGTCATGAAACAAAATTTGGATAAGTTTATATTGTTTTTTCACACTTATCTCTTTATTTTAACCTCTATTAACCCTTTTTGACAATTTTCGCGATAATAAAGCTTTTTAATCTTTAAGAGTCGATATAGATACTATAAAAGGAAAATTGGACAAAAAATATAAAATATTTGATATTTTAAAACATATAATGATAACGTGGTTGAATTTAAGATTTTTAGGAATTTTAAATTATTTAATAAAATATTAATTATTATAAAATATCATTAATGTCATTTTGGAACAATTCATTAAATTTGATCTTGAAAACAACATGAAAATAATGGAATTAAAATATAATCCATTAAAAACTCTATAAAATGTAATTTTTATAAATAAAATTTTTGGAACATAATGATTAATTCAAATTATATAACTTCTAACAATATTAAAATAATTTATTTTATTTTTTGACTAATTGAACAAATATTGTGTTGGTGTTGCATTAGAATTTATGGTAATAATTTCACCCCTAAAAAATAAAAATAAATTAAAATGAAAAAAAATTATTACTAAAATAATTATTTATAATCGATCATAATTTTTCTTTATACCTATTACAAAATATTATGGAAATTAAAAGAAAGAAAGTGATACAATAGAATGATGGATATGGAAAAAAATTCCATATTTCCTAAAATTTGATGTATATGGAAAAAATAAACTAACACAATAGAATAAATCAAAGCGTTATGGTAATTTTTTAGTCCTTCTCATATTATCTGTAAACTTAATACCTAATTTACCCTTATTGTGGGGACAATTATTTAAATGGTTACTATTCATAATGACAGAAAATAAAAGGGGACTATTTACCAAATTTGGAACTCTTGATTATAAATATGGAATCAATATTTCAAGATCTATTTTATATAAGTGATATAAATTAATTTAATATAAAAACACAACATGCAAAGAAAAACAATTTTTCATAAAAATTTTGTTTTTAAATATTAAAATGTTTTATGCCAAATTTAAGAATATAATTTATTCTAAAGACCATAATTGAATTTTTTTAATAAAAATTAACTAATATAATTTTAAATATAATACAATATAGAATTTATCTAAGTAAAAAATTTAAAAATAAAATGCATTTTCAAATAAAAATAAATATTTTTCACATTTCATTGAAAATATAATCTTTTCTAAAAATATAAACAATTCACCATAATATAATTTTTATATTAAGATTTAAAAAATGAAAATCATTTTACCAAATAAATTTTCTATAATTTCAATAAATTAACTATATTATTTTCTCATAAAAATCAATAAAATTTATTTTTTTGAAGAGAACATATTTTTTTAAAATAAAATGACTTTACTAAAAATTAAGAGATTCTTTCCTAAGAATTAATCAATACATTTTTATTGATTATGATCATTATATATATATATATATATATATAAATTTGGTTAATCCAATTCGCACCCTCTAATTTAATGACTAGCTTATAACTATAATAATATTTCATTGTTTGTTTAAGCTCAGTATTATGTGTTATATATGTGATTGAACATAGTGTTCTTTTAAAATATAGTGGTGTTAAATTCTTCCCCCATTAAGAAACTTTTCACTATAAATTTCATATTACATACTAAGGTGAAAATAGGTTAGGGTACTTCTGCTTCATGTCTTACTCTGGCTCCCATGTTGCCTCTCCGTATTTAAGGTTTCACAATAGTAATTTGACTACATGAGTTGTCTCTATGGTCCAAGGTATTTTCCATTTACTCCTCATAAGGGAGATAATTTTATAGTTGTACCACCTTTGGATTTTGAATATGTGAGGGATATGGTATGTACTTACTCAATATGGATACATTGAATACATCATAAACTTAAGATTGGATTGGTGGGAGTGATATTCGATAGGCTACAACTCCAATTAAATCAAGAATACCAAAGTGGTAGATGTACCTTGGGCATAGCTTACCCTTATTCCAAAATCTCATGAATATATTCCATATATATATATATGGATAAAAACATTAACTCGAATCTCAAACTCTAGGTTTTATCAACGATTGTTAGCATATCTATTTTATCAACTCGGAACAGTCCTGATGTATTGCTAAATGGTCTTAATATTTTCTACCATTTCTTAAACCGTTTCAGGTGACAACAGCTTGTTTTCACAAAATTTATCCCATCATGTAGGTTTTCTAAATCTCTTACCATAAAGGGATTCATAAGGATCCATTTGGATGCTTGAGTGAAAGTCATTGTCGTATGAGAACTCAACCAAAGGAAGATATTGATCCCATTATTTTTTGAAGAACATAGAGAATTCCCTCAACATAACTTCTGATGTATTGGTAGTACACTCACATTGGAAATCATTTTGGGGGTGATAATTCATATTTAGGTTCATCTCATAATTTAGATCATGTTAGAGACTCTTCCCAAACTTGCTGGAAAATTTCGTATATCATTCAATTACAATTGATAGTGGTGTTATATGTAGCCTTACTACCTCTCTAATGTATATACTTTAAAGTTGATTGAGTGATAATCCCTATTTAATTTTAATTAATTTAGAAGTATTTGAAATATGTTCCACCAAAATCCGTATAAAATTATTTCCCTTTGATGTATTTGGAAGACCAATAACAAAATAAATGGTGATATTTTCCCATTTCCATGTAGGTATGGGTATTGGTTGCATCATCCCCTTATGATTTTTCCATTAAACCTTCACTTTCTAACATACAAAGAAATTTAATGTATATTACATGATCTCTATATTCATATTTTCCCACCAATAGGGTTGTTGTAGATCTTGATACATCTTTATACTCCCTAGGTGGAAAGAGAAATTCGAGATATGTGAATAATTTAACAGCTTCTTCTTTACCTCAGTATTTGGTAGTATACATAGTTATGACCCAAATCTTATTACTCATTCTTTATCAATTTTTAACTTTGATGTTTTCCAATTACTTATATATTCCTCCTTCTGAATTTCAATATCATCTCTTTGAGTATCCTTTATCTTCTATAGAAGGGATGGTTGACCAATAATTTGAGAAAGAAATGATTATATTCCTTCTTTTATGATTCAAATCTATATCCTCTTAATTATACAAAGATTAGGTCCTTCTAAATTATAATCATTGATAAATTTTTGAATCCTTTCTACTTAGAGAATATTCCACTTTTTTTCATTACCAAGTTGGTAATGGATTGAGTATTCATAGCTCTTTATCATCTATAACTATATTCACTATAACATATTATGATACTTATATATGAATATATATTTTAGGATCTTATGATATTTATATATCTCACACTTCTCTCTATAGAGATAATGACAACACACTTTCAATTACAGAGATCACTAAATCTAAATTCAGATCATGTTTTGGATAATAACACTCGTGAAATTTCAACTATGTTGAGGTGTAGGCTATTAATTTTTTATATTTTCTTAGTACACATCCAAAATCCTTCATTTAAGCATCAATATATACCAAAAAAAAGTTCCCCACTTAAGGTTATCATGTGGACTGGTTTAGTGATAAACCTCTTTTTCAATTCCATAAATTTATCCTCACATTCACTGGTCCAAAAAACTTTACTCTCTTTAAAGTTATCTTGGTTAGAATGTTTTACAATCATGAGAACTTTATTAAAAAAAATTAGTAATACTCATCTAGTCCAAGGAAACTATGGATCTATATTATAAATATTGGTCTAGGACGATCTTCAATTTTATTTATCTTAGAAGGCTATAAATATGTCCCTTTTTTAGTTATAACATGTCCCAAGAATGATATTTACAACATCCAAAACTTTCATTTATTATAATTTTCATATAGTTTTTTATTTCACAAAGTCTTCAGCATAGTATTCAAATTCTTCTCATGATCCTCTTAGTTTTTTTGAGTACATCAAAATATCATCTATAAAGACTACCATAAATTTTGTAGAGGTAATCTCTGAAGACTCTATTCATTAAGTCCATAAATATTTTTGGAGAATTGATGAGTCTGAAGGGAATCAATATGAACTCATAATGTCCATACCTTCTTCAAAAAGAATTTTTGGGAATATATTCCTTCTTCATATTTAATTGGTAATATCTCAACTAAAGTTCCACCTTAAAGAAATAATGGGCCCACGTAATTGATAAAATAATTTATTTATCCATGGAAGGGGATACATGTTATTTATCATGATTTTTTTTAATTTATGATAATAAATATAGAGGCCCATTGACTCATCTTTCTTCTTTATGAAGATGACCGACACACCCCATAGTGAAGCACTTGGGCATATAAAACCCTTTTCTAGATTCTCGTATAACTATTTTTTTAGTTCCTCCAACTCAATGGTGTATATTTTGTAAATATTATTATATATGGAAAGATATATAGGAATAAATTCAATTAATAACTCAACCTATCAATCAAGTTAATACCAATAAACTCTTTTGGGAATGAATCAATATAGTCCCTCATAATGGGCATATATTAAAGAATTATTCTTTACATTGTATCAATAATTTGAGCTAGATATTCTTGATCATAATTCAATAATATCCATGATTGAGAAGAATATTCCAATGGAGATTAATCCTCATTAAACTTGTACAAAATCATTAGAGGACTTGGAATTTGAAGAGTGATCTCCCTCTCCAAACAGTTTATGTTGTCTTTATATAAGGATAATCAATCCATGCCCAATATAGCATCAAACTATACTAAATTAAGTAATATGATATAATCAAGAAGATTTATCCTATAACCATTGAAAAGGGAGGAGTTATATACTATGGATGCAATAATTTATCATTTTCCTATTCTCATAGATAGCTTAACCCCCAAGTTTTGAGGTGGTGTTTGAATAGTTATACTAAACATGAAATATATAAAAGAGTGCATAGAGATAGAATAAAAAAGGTATGTTATCTATTATTGAATTTATAACTAGTGTACTTATCACCACATCATTTTGGGATCTGCCTCAGTAACAGTGATAGCAAATTCCCTTCATTGTTAACTAGGCCTTAGAGTTTTTTGTCGTTGATTGTCTTTTAAAACCATTGGATTAAGGCATTGTCTTTCATAATGGATATGTTCCTTATAGTTGAAACAATATACCCAAAGTTGAGTTTAGATCTTAACCGTATGTTATTCTATTGAGTTTTTGGGTTTCTTCATCTCTTTTATACATTGATTATCCTAGTATCATTCTTTTCCACACTTGAAGCATCTCTCGGTTCCATTAAGAAAGTTTCTGATATGCTTCCTCCCACACTTTTGAAACAAAATATATTGGGATTTATTTCCTACATAATATTTATCTATTGATATTCCTAAATAAAAACTCAATTTTATGATTTTTATCTCCAATCCCATGATACCACTAAGAGTATCCAATTCCCATCTCCAATTTGAGGGCACGAAGGACAATATCTCTATACCTACAAAATTATTTATTTATTAAATATTTTCATATACTTGGATTTGATCCACTAAATAATAGTTCCAACTTAATTTCAGAGTTGATGAAAAATATATAGGAATACTCTGCAATCCTTGAAAATTTTGCCTCATATGCGCTAATAGACTCATATTACATCTGCTTTAGTCGGAGGAACTCCCTATCCATTTTAATATGGATAGTTTCAGGAAAATATTTATTGAGAAATATTTTCTTTAATTATTCTCATTCCATGGAATCAATATCCTCTTTATACTTTAGGTTCTTGATCACCATCCACCATTGATCAGTTTTTCTTCTCCATGAGATAAATGAATAACACAACCTTCTCTTATTAAGATCATTATAGGATAGAGAATATATTCTCAATGTAGTTAATCTATTTTTATGTTATGAGGGGATAAAAAAATACACTAAAGGTAGGAATAATTTTTCACATAAAATACTCCACTATAAATTTATCTTTCTTTAGAATAGGTATTTCAACATGATTCAACTTATTATTCATAGCATGTTCCAGTTGATCCATTACTTCCATACAGTTCTCATCTCCTGCTCCCATGAGGTTAGGAATATCATTAGGGAAATCATCGCATTTCCTATCATGTTTTTCATTGTCATGTTTTATATTATTTCCCTCTATTAACTAAAAAATAAAAACAAGATGAGAATAACTTAAATAATAAACATACAAAAGGAACACTTATGAAATTAGAAGAAATAACTTATAAATGATAAGTATATTCTAACTTATAAGTCACTATGTTTAAATCTAAGTTATCCATGGTAATTTTCCTATTAATTTCTCTAACATGACAATATATTAAATTCCTTCATAATGGATTATAAAGAGTTCGTGAAGTTTTCAAATCATATTCTTTAGGAGTTTCAAAATAGGTGTACAACAAGGCCTCTTTATCATACACTAGGAAAAAACTAAGTTAAAATAAATTACACCCTTTTTAGAGTTATTACCCACAAGTAAAAATATTCCATATCCAAATCCACTGGTAGCATCTAGGCTGGGATGTAATTTCTTGGAAACCACTCTATATATACTTTAACAAAATTACAAGATATTTTCTTATACTTTGACTTATCCATAGGGTTATCAATAAATTCTTCTTGTCCTAATACACAAAAATAACTATAATTTCGTCTCATCATAACTATATTTACCCAATACTTTTTACACATATTATTACATTATTTATAACATAAATATCCATTAAATACAAAATAAGGATTCAAAGACCTAGTATCTTTATAATACGAGGTACATAAAACCTCAATATAAAAATAAAACATATTTATTTTAATCTCTTTAATGTGATAACCTGGATGGCCCGAAGGCCTTATTTTTTTATTTTTTTATGGATAATATTCCTTTTAATGGTGGAAGGGGAACCCGTACATGACCCGTAGGCCCAAGGCACAAGGCCCGACTAACTTTAAATACATGACCCAAAGGCCCAGAGGCATACCATGCCTAATACATGACCCATAGGCCCAGACCACTTGAACTGCCCCTCCCCAGCTTATGTGTCATTGATCACCTAGCTCCTCACCATGCATTGCTGATCGGCTAGCATTACCTCATACAAATCTTCATGGTGCCTGGTCCCGATGGTAGTTATCATACCCTCTCTTTCTTCCAATCTGGTTAGCTCTACATCTGGTGGCTGCTACTCTTATTGATCTGATTCTCATTTGGGGCTTGTTTTGTGTGAACTGGGCTACTCCATGGTCTTTTGTGGCCCAAAGGCCCTGTGGCCCGAAGACCATTGATGAATCGAAGGCCCTGGAGACCTGTAGTCCCAAACCAGTGGCCCAAAGGCCCAAATTGGGTGAATAGTTATGACTGCTACAATACCAAACAGTAACTGCTACAATACTGCTACGGTAACTCGAAAATTTTCCTCCACCCGGTTTTGAACCTAGGTCTCTTGGATGCCAAGAAGGAACCCTTAACACTCAGTTATGGGATCTTTTTCCACTTTAATGTGATAATAAATCCCTTAATGATCTTAAAACTACATGGGATAACCTAGGGAATACATAGTAAAAAGTTTTAATCTAAAAATCCTAGTAATCAAATAAACATTATATAGAAGCATAACATGTGATTTAATTGTATAAAATGGTATCATAAAAGATAAGTCTTGTAATTAATCACAAAGAAGTGTAAAATAAATAATAAAGTATCATAAGATCATGTAAACATAAAAAAAATTAGAAGAAATACAAAATATGACATAAGAATAAGTTAAGGATGACTACCAAGACAACATCACATGGTTGACAGAGTCCCATCATATATTAGGTTTACTCGCTAATAGCATATATAACATATGGAAACATAAATAAATTACCCAATGAATTAGAGTTCTATCTTGGTGCACCAATTATAAAAATTTAAGGATAATGTGTGATGAAAAAATGAAATCAGTCATCATTCAAAATCATAATAATTACCCATGTAAATAAATGGGTCGTATAATCTTATCTCATATCATATTCACAGTAAATTTTGTAATGATTCCAAAGAGAAGAAGGAATTAAAAATTATGTATGTTCATATATAAGAACATGATGATAATAAATCACAATAAGATTTCAATTTGGTAATAAAAACATTAAATGAGTGTTATATAAAAGGATTAATTGATTGAAAAGTTCCCCTTAATTTGGTTTTCTTTTTAAAGAAAGAATTTGATAAATGAACTTATGGAATATATAACCCCCATAAAATAAATGTAAAATGAGATATTTATAAATTTAAGAGGCATATGTACATAATTTATACGCACTACATAACATCCAATGGATATATAAATCGAGTTAGAGAGAGGGAGTGTCCATAACCTAAAAAAGGGTGGTTCAGAGAGATATCTTGCCTTAAGTCTTGTATTCTTTCATACGTGTTAGAAACTACTATATAATAAATATATATTTATTATAAATGTATCACATAAACATATTCATATATTTCATACCATTTATTATTTTATTATAATATCTTACCACCTTTTTATTAACAATTATTTATTAAAATCACTTCTCTAGTGATAACTGCTTCATCTTTTATGAATATTTTAGTAAGACGGTCTCAGTATTTATACATTGAACATGATTAAAACATATATATAAATTTAAACATGATATTTATATAATATATATTAATTATATATAAATTAATTTTCATCCATAAATGTAAGAGATAAAAAAATGAATTACATTGTTCATGGAGACAGTTGGTCGTACGTAGGCATAAATGTTGTTCCCATTTTCGATGGATAGAAAAAAAGAAAGTTAACTAATAATTCATATTTAAAGAATTATAATAATATCATAAATAACATTTATATATATATATATATTAAATTCATAAATATAACCATTTTTGAGAGACTATTATGGAAAATGAATTACATCGGTTCCAGAGGCAGTAGTCTGCCACACACATGAACGACAATTTCGTTTCCCATTTGATGGAAGAGGAGATGGATGTAGGTGATTAAATTAAGATAATAAAATATAATAATATGGAATGTAATTTTTTATTTAATAATTTTTTAATAAGTTATTGAGGTGTTATAAGAATAAATAAAACTAAAACATTCAGTTAAATATTATACCCCTTCTTCAGACAACTTCCTTCCCTTTACACCTTAAACCCAATAAGGCAGGTATTCTACCCAATCTAAGACTTATATAACATGGATACAGGTGTAATTAATAGATTTGGGTATGTATTGGTTGAACTAAAAGTATTTTTAAGGATGAAGAAAAAAGGAGAAGAGGTTATCTTTTATAAGTGAGGGGAGGGGCACTCGAGGAATTACTTCAAATATTAAATTAATATAAACTGATTTTGCTGGAAAAATGAACCAAACTGATAAAATTTAAATATAGGAATATTTTTTGTTGCAATTATATCATAAAAAAATAGGACAATTTCATATTAGTTTATACCCATATCTCCTAATTTTAACCAGCATTAAACCTTTTTGACAATTACTGTTATAATGATATTTTTTACTATTTAAGGGTCCATATAGTTACAATAAAAGGAAAATTGGACCATAAATGGACCATATTTTATATTTGGAAACATATACCAATCAATTGACCGAATATAATATTTTAAATAATTTTAAATCATTTAATAAAATATTATTTATTATAAAATATAATTAAATTCATTTTGAAACTATTTATTTAATTTTACTGTGAAATAAACATGAAAATATTTGAATTAGAATATAATCCATTAAATCCAATCTTAATATTTTATATTTATCTATTAAATTTTTTTAATATAATAATTCATTGAAATTATTTTACTTTTAACATTTTTAAAATCATTTATTTAATTTTTCTATTAATTGAAAAAATATTGTGACGATGTTCCGAAAGAATTTAAGGTAATTATTTGATCCATAAAAATTAAAAATAAATATAAATGATAAAAAAAATAATTTATATATCAAATAATTATTTATAATTGAAAATAAGATGTCTTTATCCCTATCACAAAATATTATAGATATTAAAATCAAGAAAGTGACATTTTTATTTTATCTTTTACTTAAATATTATAATGATCAAAATCAAAGAAATATGGAATCAAGTTTCCATATTTTCTATCCATGGATGTTAATGGAAAAATTAAACTAATCAAATATAATAAATTAAAGTGTTATGGTATTTTTTATTCCTTATTATATTATTTTTAAACTAAATTACATTATTTATCCTTACTATGGTGATTATCGTTTATAATTTTTATTATTCATAACTATATAAAAAAATAAAAGTGTCATATTTACCAAATTTATACCTCATGATTAAAAATATGAAATTATTTTCTTAGTATTAATTTATTGAGGTTCCAAAAATTAATTTAAGATAAAAATTCAAAATGAAACGAAAAACAGTTTTTGAGAAAAATGTCTTTTAAGTTTTAAAAAAATAATAAAAATTTCAAGTATAAAATTAATTACAAAGACCATAATTGTATTATTTTTAATTAAAAGTAACTAATTTTATTTCAAAACTAATCCAAAATTAAATTTGACTATGTAAATGCTTGAAAAGAAGATATAGATTCTAATAAAAATCAGAATTGTTCACTATTCTTTGAAAAAACAATATTTTTAGAAAAATAAAAAAATTCACCATGAGATAATTTTAATATGATTATCTGAAAAAATAAATTAATTTTATTCAATAAATCTTCAATACACTTCATAAATTAATTATAAAATATACTCATAAAAAAAATAACATTTTTTGAAGCAAACTATTTTTTGAAAAATTTAATGAATTTACTAAAAATTGAGTGCTTATTTATTAAACATTAATTAATATATTTTCATTTAGTAGTAAATTTATATATATATATATATATAAAATTGTTTATTCATATTTACACCCACCAATTTAATGACTAGGTTATAACTATAACAACATTTCATGGGTTTTTTAAGCTTGGTGTTACATATTGTTTAAACTATAGAACATAGTGTTCTTTTGAAATATTCGATGTTCCAATACCCAACACAATGGGCAGGGTCTTCTTGGGATTTTTTTATAGGGATTTCCCTTTAGGTTCAATTCCCATCAAAACACCCAACCTAAGAATTTCTCCCTCCAATCTGGGTGTTTCACCCTCCACCATGATGAGCTCCACTTTGTGGTGCTCCCTATGGCAGAGCACCTATAGATAAAGTTGCTACAGGACCACCCATACATTCTCTCATAACACATAAAGCACTTTAAAACCCTCTCAGACCTTGATATTCATTCAAAAACAACTTCTTAGGATGTTTCAAATCACAAAATCTCAATCTAAATCTCAGTTTCCAAAATTATACTCTTACCAAATCAAAATTTTGTAATTATTTTTAATTTCATAACTCATATGGGGAATGGGGTTTTACACAGTTTTTCTCATTGAGTAATGATTCATTTTTATATTCCACATAACTTAAACTACTAGGGTACATGACCTGTTAAACACATAGGTCTCATATGTCATGTTTTACCAACAGAATTCCATCTAGTTTGACCTCACATGGAAGAGAAATTAAAATACCTAATCGGAAATTATTTAAGAATAAAACACCATTTATAGTATATTTCATGTCATATACTATATATTCTTGGGTATTTTTTAATATTTTATCCAATTTTTTAAAACATAATAAATAAATAATCCATTATTGGTTTTTTTTATATAGGGTGTGATGGTATGATCTTTTTTTCACTAAATACTATTTACGAGGCATCTTGGGTAGCTTGAGGACTTTGGATCTATAGAGATAACAATAGGATATAGGTAATGTGTTTTGAGTAGACATGGAATTTATGTACACCCACATATGTCATCGAGTTATCCACCATGCATGGAATTCAGGTACTCCCCTTGTGGTATATCAATGATAAGGACCAGTCTTCTAAGTGATAAATAGAGTTAGTACTCCACTATGTGTCAGGGTTTTATCCTCGCATAATGTACTCCTTTGATTGATACATTATTTTCTATATTATTCATGGTCCCATAACATAGTTAGAGATATATGGTATGGATGTTTTTTAGGATGAGTATATGAAGTTCAAATGATCCCTCTTGTATCAATTCATGATCCAACATCCATGGAGTTAGTAATACTTTATATGTGAGGTTGTGATCCTCCCTAGGGGTTACTATTCCATCAATCAAAACATTTCCTAATTGAAATATGTTTCCCCAATATTATATTAATAAAGTTACAAGGAAGTTATTAATTTTGGATAATTTAGTATTTTGGTGTACTACAACATATCAGGAAATGTGATTGTCTTTGAGAAATTACATGCAGATGGACTGTCAATTTTATCCATTCCAGGTCTTATAATATTCTGATTTTATCTAGTTTTTTATGATATCTGATCATTTTTAAAGATAAGCTGTGATGATTGGGACTTACCTATGTCTCTAGGTATTCTATATATAAATTATAGTAGGGTTTTTTATTTTTTTACTTGTTTAAGGGTTTGAGCTGAACTATTATTATCAACTTTATTTTTTTAGTGTGATCTACTAAGTATTTTTTATAATCTCCTCTACAAGATATTTTTTCCCATATGTGTTTTGTCTGTATAGATGATGGATGGTTTTTAGGTGACCTCATTGGACCTTCAGATAGTATAGTTGGTTCTTAGTGGCGTAGAGTAGTTCTTTATGGAGACAACTACTTGTAGTGATCATTCCATGAGAAATTGTAGTGGGGAGGTTTATGGGATATTTATTGGAGTAATAACCCTTATTTATAACAACATAAGTGATTAAAATCCAATGATCAATACCTCTATGCATAAATAAATAAAATATGAATAATAAAAATAAATAACACTATAAATAATGTTCCTTACACTATATATCTACTTCACCATCTCGATCGTCATCACATGTGTTTGAAGAAGGTCATTAGAGTGGTAGTTGAAGGACTCCCACCTTTATATGTATCTATGGGTTGTGCCTAAATTTATCAACATTTGAATTGAAGTCTCTAAACACCATAATATACTATTTAATCAAGAATCAAAGAGGTGGTAGAAGAGAACATCTAGTTTTAGGGAGTATTAACTAGCATACTCACTATTATAAAAATATATATTAGGAATTTTTAGGTTTTTTTATTAAAAAGGGTTATAGAAAATTACCCAGAAACTTTATTTGAAAATATATAGATCATCTATTATCATAGCTAGAAGATACTCAAGTTATTTGGTTAAAGAAACCATCGCCATGGTTTAGACCACACCATGGTAATTTTTGTTTATCTGCTTTGATTTTTTGAAATCGGTGTAGTGAAAGAGAAGTAAGTGTTTTGATGGTGTTCAAAAGAAAATATTTCCTATTGAAAATAGACTCATAAACTATGTTTTAGTAATCAGTATTTCAATGGAATTAAATTCACATTATTTATCCAATCCTAAATATTCAAAAATGGCATAAAGACCATTTCCCTTTTTTATTTAAAGTTTGTAGTATAGAAGGTTTATAAATTAAATGGGGAGAAGAGATTCCCTATACCAAGGTAAAAGGTGTTTTAAGTAAGAATTATGCCTATGAAAAATGGTCAACAGTAACATTAGAATACTGGATATAATGGGTGGATAAGGTTATTTTGTGAGAAGTATATGAGTTGTCTAAAATGGTTAGCAAGAGGTAACCAGGTTATGGAGCTCGACATGGTGGATTGAAAGTCCACATGTGAAAAATGGGCTCCCTCTAGAGAGTTTTTGTTATCGTGTGGACTCATAATGGATGTGTTGGAGTTAGATAATTAAGGGTTTTATATGATATAGTTCTAGTAATTTCAGGCACGGACATATCCTTGAACAATATATAAATATCCAGTACTCATGGTTTTAGATGTTTTGAAGGGCATCTCTCTTTACAAGGAACCTAAAAAATTATGGTTTCTTGGAGACAAATTTTTTCATGGGCGCTTTTGATAGAAGAAATTATATAATGGATTAACTATAAATAAATATCATTTTTTAAAATAAATATATCAATCCATATAGGAGCCATATCACATGAAATTAGATAAAGTCACACGATGATCATCGATCAAATTTTAAATCTACTAATTTGTGGAATAAAGAAGGTCTGAAATGTTATTAAGGATAAATTTTAAATAATTTTCCATATAAAATTACTGAATGTTTTATAAATTTAAGTCCCTAAAGAGTTTTATACAAAAAAATTGATACAACATAGAAGATGGTTTGAATGAGTTGAAGGAGTTCCTTATCATAATTTTTGGGATATTTTTTATTGTTGAAAATATATAATAAATTGGGGAATAAATGGGAAGGGGTGTAGAAGAAATTTATCAAATCATCTCAAAAAAATGGTATTAGGAGAAATATCAGGATATTCAAGGATCTTACTTATGGAAGGAAGGAATTATATTTTTCTATTATAAATGAAAAGTTGATTGTTTCAAATATTTTTTGAAAATAAAGTGATGAAGTTGAAAAATTTTCAAGATTTATTTCTCTAAGGAAGTTCATCACTTATATGCTGAAGTATTACACCAACATTGGTTTATTTTATTTTCTATATTCATTGGGAGAAGGAAACTATTACAAGGGGAGTATATTCTCGGATGACTGAGAAGGAGTAGTGAGTTTTTTATTATTATATAAGAAAATTAGTGAGTTTTTCTTTATTTATATGTAGATAGTAAGCCTGGAGGGATTTTATATCATATATATAGTATAATAATAACCAAAATCAATATGATTTAGTGTATTGGGTACACAATCACAACACCATGCATTTTACTTGGATTGGGCCATTTGGTTGAACTAAGTAAAATTTCTTGTGGTATTTAATGTTTTCATCTCTCTATAGATATTTAAAAATAGACAAAGAAGTATTCCTCACAATGATAGAACAATATAATTATCAATGAAGAACTTTTAAAATCTACAATACCCTGATTTACCCGCCTCCCCCTAAGGTATATACCCTGATTGGTACTAACAAATGGTATCAGATCTATGTTTTTGGGGTGACCTTTTTCTGTCTCAAAAGCATGGAAATTATTATCTACCATAAGGGAATACCTATTTTCAATGGTAGTAATTTTCAATTTTGGAAGATCTAAATATTTTAATATATCATGTCTTTGAGAATAAATTTATATACAATATCCATATATGATATTTTGTCTAGTATGGCGAGTGTATCATTATCTGATAAAGATCATAAAGAATTTGATACAAATAACAAGGCAATTAATGCCTTAGAATAGCACTATAAAATCTTATGTGTAAAAATTTCATGTCATATAATACTTCCCATGATATATGGGAAAAAATTATGAATATGTATAAATGAGATTTAGTAATAATAGAAGCTAAGTTTAAGGTTTTCTTGAATAAAATAAATATTTAAGGGTGATTCCAAATTCTATGTTCGATTTTTCTTTGATTGACTCAATGATATTGTAGAATACATGCACAGTATTAGAGAAAATATTTATGATGTACAAGTCATTAAAATTATTTTGAGAAGACAACTCTATGATTTAATGAAAAATTCATAGTGTTTAAAGACAAGTATCTGAAGTATATTTAACTATAAATCCTATATAGTACTCTAATTTCATATGAAATGAGGGAAAAAGATAATGGGTAGAGGAAAAGGGAGATTTCCTATGAATTTTATTTAAAATATATGAATAAATTCAAAGTGAAGGAGAATCCAAAAGATAAATAAGATACTGAGGTGATTGCTTTTTTCTACTAATTTTAAAATAGCTAAAGGAAAATTTAGAGGTAAGATTCCACTCACCTATTTCAAATGTGGTAAAATTGGACAACTTAAAACTAAATGTCCTAATAATTATCAAGGGTATGATGAAGATAAATCTATTATTATAAATAAAACTAGAAAGTATGTGAAAGGTATGGGTAAAGTAGATAATCTTTCTTTAGAAGAATAAAATTGCTTTCAATGGAAGATGATAGTTTATTGGAGACAAAATTTTAAGAGGTTGAATATTTTATAGAACTTAGAGAATAAATTTTTTTGGTTGTTTTTTATAGATCACAAGTTGGAGAAAATGATAACAAAAATGATGAGTTCAAAATTATAGTTTACCTTTAAGATTAATTGGAAGCATCCCGAGAGGAAATCAATATTTTGAGAGAAATAACAAATAAAGATAATGGAGTGGGGCATTAATCCAAGCTTCAAATACAACATCTGGATAAATAAAACTCAAAAGTGATGGTAAAAATTGAAAAAATATAATCTATAAATTATGGTACCATAGAGAATAAGGTTGATTTAGTGCATAAAATTGTGCAGTAATCCTTGATCATCAATAACATAGCTAGTTCTATAAAAGACAAGGTCACAAGGATTGAAGAACTCAAATGAGGGGTTGTGATGAGGCTTTTAATGTGAGAGGATCAAGAGAGACTCCTCACATAAGGTTTGAAATTAGGGAATCCTAGAACATCATCCTACAAAGAGGCTAAGGATTCCCATAAAATACTTACTAAATATGTTTCTCCAATATTGTAGGTTCAATGGTTCAAGAACTAATGAAAATCAGTTGTCAAACAAGATCATAAAAAGAAGATAGTCAATATTTTTGTTAAACCAAAATCATGGATACAGTGAAAGAAGGTTTATTTTCACATCACTACAATTCCATCAAATAATATAGTGAAATTTGAAAATATGACACCAAAAATAAGTTGGTATTACTGTGAAAACTTGGAACACACCCAATACATGTCTTTTATTATAAAGATACATTTCTAGGAGCATGAGTATAAAAAAACGAATTCATATTTTCTAAATTTTATTACAATTTAAATGGATACTATTTTTTCTATAAAGGTTATGGACACAAATCAATTCATTATATATAAAGGGTGAAACATAAGGTACCTAAGTAGATTCATAAAGGTAAAATACAATAGATTAAATCTTCTTAAAACCATTTCAAAAGTCAAAATAGATTTTTATTATTACAATAAGAATATTTCATTAAGATGTAGAATAAGTAAACTCACTAAACATCATCCAAAGTGGTCCAAAAATCATTGGTGGAGAAATGAAGTAATTAGAAAGAATTTTTTTTGATATTTCCTTTAAAGAAATAGATGGGTTTTGAATATATATTCTGGATAAAAAAATGTACCTTACACATGAATAAAATGAATATTTTATCATTAAAATCAAATATAGAAAAAAATGGAGTGGTTTGACATGGTAATGATGAAGGACTAAAAAAATTTATATTTAGGAAAGCCAAGGTTAGTTGAAAGGATCTTATAAAAAAGATATATTCTCTTGTTTTAAGGTTTTTAAAAACAATATTCTAAGTGTGATATAGTTGTAAAATTTAGAAAATATGGTATAATTTTGTGAGAAGGGTTGAACTATTAAAGGTAAATATGGTTCAATATTTCTATAAGAAAGATAGTATAATTTAAATATTTGCCTTATTGGTGAATAAAATTGGTTTTTATTATCCAAGGAGGATGGAAATAAGTTATGGAATAAGTGAAATATGCACCTGATATAAAAATCCTTAGAAAATATGGTAAATATTGTTGTATCTTGAGATATCCCCAATATCACATGTAATAACACCCATACATGAGACTCTTGAAAAAATGGGAAGCTTTTCTATAAGATTAATAATCCCAATAAAGGAAAATGATCAAAATTACAAAAATATTATTCATGTGGATGAAGAGATTTTCCTTATATATTCATACAAGAGTAATGCATACAGATGTTACACCAATTAGTTGGGTGAAATTATAAAAAGTAATTATACTTCTATAACTGAAAATGAGAAGATTTTGAATATAGGTGAGAAACTTTTAGTTTAATATGTGTATAATTCACATGGATACATCCTAATTTTAAAGGAGTGAAGTGATGAAGATGTGTCTGGATCAGGGGGAGTTCAAGAGGCTATAATAAACTCAGATGATAGCTCTGATGATGGAGAAAATGTAGTAGAGACAAAAACTACAAGAAGAGGATATAGTAGAGGATAAATCATTGAAAAAATTATTATTAGTGATTAGAAAAATCTAGTTCAAAAAATAAAAATGAAAGTGTAATAAGAAACTTATTTTTCATCTCAAGTGGAACCAAAATCCATTGAAGAGTCAGTCATCAATTAAATTTATGTCAAATAAATTCATGAAGAGATTGACCAAATAGAGAAAAAAATATGAGAAATTATTCCAAGGCCTGAAAAAAAATGTAATTAGAATCAAATGATTTTCCTAAAAAACTACATGAAGATGGAAACTTTATATGGAAAAAAGTCACAATTTTTGTGAAAAGGTTATTCTCAAATATAAGGAATGGTTGTAGAAAATATATTTTCACCAGTTTCACATCCTGAAATAATAATGTTATACATATTAGTGGTTGTCCAAAATGGTTTCTATGTATATAAAATAGAATTAAAATCAGTATTCTAGAATGGAGTTCTTGAATAGGAAGTCTACATTGAGCCACCATATGGATTTATAATCTATGAAGATAAAATAAAGGTGTTTTGGTTATAGAAATATATATATAGACTAAAACAAGCACTGTGGGGATGGTACTCAAGGATAGATCAGTACCTAAATAAGTATAGTTTTTAAAGAGGTGGGGTTTATAGTAACCTATAAATCTAGAAGGATAAAGAATAGTTGATGTTAGTTATTTTTTATGTTGATGAAATTATTTTGTAGGATTAGATGGCACCCAATGAATACAGTTTCCAAAAAACAAGAGGTGTAAATTTTAGATATATCTAATTGGTAAATTATCATTATTCCTTGGATTGTAGGTAATTAAATGTGTATATAGTACATTTATTTCCCAAATTAAATATTCTAATTAGGTTCTCAAATTACTTCAAATGTACTATTCTAAACTGAGGGCTACAATGGTAGATATCCAGAAAAAATTATCAAAAAAATGATGATGTCCAGATAGTTAATGTGACTCTTGATAGGAAATTCATTGGTTTTTTACTCTACTTTATATCCAATAAAAAGGATATTGTTATTTCCACATGTTAAGATTCCAATTATTAAAAAATTTCAAAAGTAAATTAATATGAAGGATGTGAGAATAATTCTTTGACATAACAACCAAATAGAGGCTTTGGGGAATTTTATTATAGAATTTTATTTTAGTAACTCTTGGGATATCTAGATGCAGACTGGGAAGGTTCATTTGATAACTGAATATAAACTTATGGAGTAGTATTTTATCTCATCAGGTCTTATATCTATTGTCTTAGTAAAAAATAAAAATTTCCTCTCCTTAAGTACGATATTGGCTAAATATATAGCATCCACTCAAACATATACCCGGTAGATCTGGATGAGGAAACAACTTTAATACATTAGGATGGAAGATAAATATCCGATTTTGATCACGTTTTACTACTCGAGTTCCATTAATTTCAATAAAAATATCATTCCTCATTTTAAGAACAAGAATATTGAAATAAAATATCATTTTATAAAGGATACGTTTGAACAAAAAATTATGAAATTGGAATATGTTTCAACTCAAGATCCAGTGGTTGATACCATGACCAATACATTACCCAAGGTTTATTTTTAATGTAGTTAGTTGGATCTAGGATTCTAACCAAATCCATCTCTCTAGAATTATTTGGTTATAGAACTTCCACTCCCTTGGGGGAAATTATCTCAAGTGAAATGTATAGATCACTTACACTTTTCATTATTGGGTTTATAATTATCTCTTGTGAAATTTTATAAAAGTAATTTATTTGGGTTCTTTAAAAAATAGAGATAGTATACATACTATTTTCATTAAATTAAAATCTATAAAATCATTATTTATAAAGGGAAAGAATCTCATTCCATTATCAAAGGGTGAGAGTATCTCAATATTGAATCAGGAGGGAGTTTTTTTGGTTTGAGGTTTGATGTGGTTGAATATCAAGTTATATGTATATAAGGATCATTTTATTCAATTAATATTTCTTACACCCAGTATGGCTCAAGTGGTATTATAATTGATGATTAGTGATTCGTTGAATCACAACCTGAAGGTTGTACATTCTGATTAATTATTTTTGGTTAAATTCGATATTTCTAGAAAATTGAAAATATTTTAGGTTAATTATTTTTATATGGAATTAAATGTTTTGGATTTTTAATCAAGTACAAAGAGGGATATTATTAGCAATAATCCAACTTAAGAAATTTTTTTGTTTTGTTTGTTAATAAATTGCTATGGGAAATTACCCAAAAACAATATTTGAAACTATAAAGAGAATCAAGGATCATGGTTGGAAAGAGATAGAGTGATTTGTTAAAGGAAACCTTCATAATAGAATGGATCATGCTATGGTGATTTTAGATTTTATGTTTTAAATCAAGAAACTATCATAGTGCAAGAGAAGTGATCATTTTTTTGGTGTTTCAAAATAAAATTATTCTTATTGAAAATGGATACATAAATTATGTCATAGTAGTCAATTTTTTAATAGAGTTGAAGTCTCATTATTGATCTAGTTCAGTAGATTCAAAAATGGTATGAACATTATTTTCCTTGTATCTTTTAATTTTTTAGTGAAAAAATTTTATATATAAAATGGGGAGCATATATTTCCAACATTGCATTCAAAGGTGTTTTAAGTAATAATTTTTCTTTTGAAAAATAGTCAATACTAACATGATTATAGTAGAAATTGTGGATATCTGAGGTCATTATGGAGAAGTATATAGTTTGGTCAAGATTGGAAGCTGAAGGTAACCATACTATGGATCTTTGCGTTGTGGATTTAATGTCCACATGTGTGAAATGGGAACCCTATGTGGGATTTTTTGTTGACATGGTGGAATAGTGTTGATCATGTTAGTGTTGGATTATTAGAGGCATTCTATACCATGTCTCTATGTGTTTTAGGTAATTTGTTTCTCCTAGTAAAAAAGTTGAAATTCGCAACGGCCATAGTGTTTGGTGTTTTGAAGGGTGTTTCTCTTAACGGGGGGGGGGGGGGCTCACCATGCCATTGTGTCAAGAAGATAATCATTTTAATGGGAACTTCTACTAGAGGAAATTACATTGTGGATTAACTGAAAATAAATATAATCCTATAAATCAATATCTCATTCTATATAGCATCCAACAAATATGGAATTAGATTAATTAATGTAATGATAATCATCCAAAATTCAAAGATAAGAGTTTTTTGGAATCATGGAGATCAAAAACAATATCAAGGATAAATTATTAAGAAGTCTCTAAATGAAATTATAGAAAGTTTTACATGTAAAAATATCTTAAGAGGGTCAACCAAAAATTATAGAGACAGTATGGAATCCATTTTGACCGAGTTGAAGGAGTTATTTATTTTCATTTATGGGATATTTATTATCATGGAAAATATATAATCTACAAGGGAATAATGAGGAAGGGGTTTTATAAATTTATCAAATAATTTCAAAAAAATAGAAAAAGATAAGTATAAGTATTTTAAAGGTTCTTGCTAAAGTAAAGAACAAATTATAGTTTTATTCTAAAAAGGAAAATAATATAGTTTCATACATAATATAAAAATAAAGAGATGATGTTTAATATTTTCTTGTAGTTATTTCTGATTGGAACTTCATCACATATTTTTTTAAGGATTGCAATAATATTCATTTATTTTATATTAAACATTTATTATAAAATTGAGATTATCACAAGAGGATCAGTGAGAACTTTATTTGTAAAGTATCATTGAGTTCCTTGTTGTTTGAGAATGAGAGTACTTAGTTTTAATTTATTTTAATTTGGATAGTGAGTCTGGAGGGATTCTTCATCCACTCCATTATATAATAACAAAAAAATAGTGCAATTTAGTGTATCAGGTTCATAGGAACAATATCATGCTCAAGCGATAATTTTTATAATCTATAATACCCTTATTCATCTCCCCACTCCCCCCTTAGGATATATTTCTTAATAAGGACCAATGCACACATATTTTCACTGAATGTAGGTAGGATTGAAAAAACATCAAGGATAATCCTTAAAAGTGAACACATTAAATAATTCATTGTAATTCATGTGTGAATTATTCATTATATAATTGAATCTAATAGGCCTAGAGGGAATTGTTATTTCCCTATAGCTCTATGCAAAAACAAATTTATAAAACTCAAACTATAATACTCAATTAATTAAAATGTAGTATTAAAATTAGGTCGAGATCAATCCAAAGAGATGGAGAAATTATATTATTTATGTTTATAAAATATTTAATTTTATTAATTTGTATAAAGGGATGAGAAAATGTGGGTTTTGATTGATTTTAGGAAGTAAAAATGAAAGAATAAATCAAAGCACAGTATGTTGATTGGTTTGTGATCATATTTGAAATACATTCAAGGGTTTTGTAATTTTAGGGTTCAAGCGAAATTGGATTTTAGAAAATAATTTTATTAATTCATGATTGGTATTGGAGTTGATATATGGAAGACCCAATGTCCATGGTATCCTCTCCTTAATGTGACAATACCCAATTTCCCTTGGTCTAGTAATTTAGGGTTTCAATGTATCAAGTTTGTCTTGATACTATATTTAAACCTAATTTCCCATAAATTTGACAATTCCCATGCCACATTTAGGGTTGTTAGTTTCATTATTTTAAATATCATTTTAGATTCAAATATAAATTTTCATGATAAAATAAACATAAATGGATTGGAAATTGATAAAAGAAATCACTCAAAACATATGCATGAATAAAGGAAAAGAAATAAATACAATTCACCTTCCCCCATATATTTACATAACCCTAGAATAAAGCAGGTTTACCCCCTAATCATAGTGATGATAGAATAATAGGTAAGGAGAAAAGAAAAAATAAAACATAAAGTAAAGGAAGAATAACTCTAAAAGGGTCTGGCATCTTATCACTCCAAGCTTTGGTATCTGAATCTCTAATGACTCCAATAGCAGCAGGGTATCACTCTTTTTATAGGATTTATTTGGGATCTATAATTAATGAATTCCATAAAGGGATGGTCCAACGGTGGTCTGGGTTGGGTCCCATGTTAAAGATTCGTTCAAAAAATGAACTTTAGTGAATATAGATGAAGAAATCATGTCATGGAATTTACACCACATGTAAATTTCCATAATGATTTTAATTTCTTAATGTCACCTCTTTATTATCTCCAAATGTACCGATACACATTATGTAATGATTCCAAAAAGTGTAATTCCATTTTTCTACACTAAAAAACTATTTTGGACTATGTTCTTAGGTTTTATACCTCAGAATTACTCTATGATCATCCTCAAAAATCTAGCATCATGCCACTTGGCTTCGATCATGACATGAAGTGTCTTTTAGATCCAAAATTCACCTATTTTTGTTACATTTCTAGGAATCATTGTATCCTACCATAAAACATAAAAAAATTTAAATCAATCAAAAATTGGAAAGTGTAATAAATAAAATAAATAAATAAATATAATAAAACACTCTAAAATATATGAATGGAATACAACCATAAAATATACCCACACTTAAATTCATACTTGTCCTCAATGATGGAATATCAACATACTAAAAAGGACATTCATTTTACCATGATTAAAATTCAATTTTAATAAAATCAATAGATCAAATGGAAAATTAAATCTATAGGCATCACATGTATAAATTTCATCAACGCCTCATTTTTTCAAAGAATACAAATCAACCATGTATTTTAATTTTCTTATTTTGAAATAGCCAAGCCTTTTGAGTCATTAAGTTTTATTTTTCAATTAAATATTAATATGCATGAAAATTTTAATTTACCTTACTTTGAATTTTTCCACTCAATATCAATGTACAAATTAATAGATTGATGCACATATCTTAAGAACATGTAACTTATCATAGTCTTGAAAGGCATCTAACATATCCACCGTATAAAGATAGAAATCACAATAAATCATGAGCGATTCACCATTTATTATCAAATGAATCTGAGTTTTAGGATAGGTAGGTAAATGATGTAAATTATGTAAGGCTCAAACAGAAGGTTCAACTCTAAAGTACTTCACATGATAATAAAAATATGCTCAATGAAAGTACTCTTTTCCCTAGTATCTCATATAAGGAACATAAATAGATGAAATTCAATAAATTATACTCTCTCTTTTATTATTATTTTTCTTTTCTTTTCTTTCTCAAAATTTTTGCTAGGATAAATTCTCACATCCACCACCCAACCCCTAATGATCTCCACATGGGACTATTTTTTATAGTTATAATAATATCTTTTGTTAAGTAATGGTGATTTTTGAATTTCCCTAAACACAACCCATTTTTTTATTTTTGTTTATTTTTTTAAGAGGGTGTGAAATAAATGCAATGAATGTACCTCCCCAAATCCCATGAAATCTCCCCCAAAATTATTCATTACAAAATATATATCCCTTCCACCAGTTTTTGTTTCCCCAACTCTTATGTTTGATAATCATGAAAAATATTTAGATGAAGGTAGGAATGGAAAAGATAGGCATGTAAACATGGCTCATTTTCTAACAAGGTTGTTTATAGATTCTACAGGATTAAAAAGGATTAATGTTGAGTGGGTATCAGGATAAGGGATAACAAAAATAATTCTTCAATAATTTTAAAAGTAATTTTGTTTATTCATTGCGTCAATAAGATGCAAATAAAGTTCTATAAGAAATCATGATCAATTTTCTAAAGAAATATTTGAAAGAAGAATGTGAAATATTTGGCTAAGTTGATTTCTCAATAATGAGATGAATGGTTGGGATAATTACTCATGGAAATTTACACAAACAATTAACTCAATTAATGAAAAAAAATTAGAAATTAAAATCATGGAAAAATCTAAAAAAATCATTTAAAATTATAAACATGTTCATCAGATCATGATTTTCAAAATCCTAATCCACATACTAATCTCAACTAATTTATTTCCCCATTTTTCTCATCAAAATTTATTGAAAAAGAAATTTAAATTCATGGAATGGTATTTATCCTAATCATTTTATATCTCCTAGTTAAGTTGATTGAAGCAATAATCAAGTGAGGTCATACAATTGGTAGTTAATGCTCTAAATAAATGAGGGTAATACAGTAGAATTTTTTTGAATTTGAAACACTTAATTCTATTGCAATTTTTTTTTCAATCATGGATGTGCATGTTCTACCTATTTAAGATCCACAGTGTGTAAATTCCCTTCATGATGTGTAGTTTTTCTATAGCCTATTCTTTTGATTCATGCTACTTATTGCTACTGTGGGTATTGATGGTCCTATAAATTTAAAAATAAATAGGTGAAATCATAGGCCATTATCAGTTAATTTTGAAATATTTTTAGTGATATCATGAGTGCTCAAAAATATAAAATAAATAATGAACAAGAGAAAAAATTGGGTTCCTCTTAGAAGTGATTTTGTTTACCGTTGTTGGCTCAACCTTACCACCTTTGGATTCTTCTCATGTAATAGATGATTTAAAGTTTTTTACCTCCTCAGGGTCTATAAATGGTCTTATTTGTGTCCTATCCACATAGGTTGGCCCCTTTCGTTCTTCTCTAAATTGATTAATCCTCCTTGATGGTATTACTTTCTTGACCTCCATTTCACTAACCCACCATTTCTTCCTCAATTTGGACAAACTAAATGGAATTTCATATACCATCCATACGTGTTGTCCTTTCTCAAATATAGTGGATTTGGTTTCTCTTATGGTGTCCATAGTCTTGGTCATCATCTTATCTTCCTTTTTTAGTTGAACATACTTTTTCATAGTAGCATCTAACTCATCAATGAATCCTATTGGGGATTTCACTGTTGAATCAACTAATTAAAGAAGTAATCTCATTGGATTATATCCATATAGTCCCAAACTCTTGAATGTTGTGTATGACATGATATTGACACTCTCACCTAAGTCACACAAATATTTTCCATATTTGTTAGCTCCGATAAAGATGGTAGTTGAAAAGATATCTGGATCAATTTGATTCATAGGTAGGTCCTTTTATACCACTTACAAACACTCCCATGTGAGTGTAATGGTTCCAATCACTTCCAACAACTTTTTATTAGTTATCATCTCTTTCAAGAATTTTTCATATCCCGACATATTTTTAAGAGCCTCTTCAAAAGCTATATTAATATGAAAATTTTTAAAAGTGTTCAAAAAATATATGTTTTTGCATGTTATTTACTTGAACTATTTGTTCTAGAAAATGATTTATTGGCTTATACTGGGTGTTTCTTCTTCTTCTTCTTCAGCTACTTTTTCCTTGTTAGCTTCCTCTTCTCTTACTTCCACTGGTTATTTTTTGGAAAATTCTATACCACTTAATTTAGTATTCTTACCACTTCTAAGCTATATAGCTTTCAAATATTCATGTGGGAATACCTAGAGGAATTCTGGTAGTACTCCTTTAGTTCTTTCTCAAATATGATTAGCAATTTGGCCAACTTGATGCTCCAGATTCTACAATGTGGCCTTTTGGTTTGATGATTCTTATTTTATTTCTTTGAATATAACCCCATAAGTAGTCAGTAATATAGACAATGTATCTTCCAATGTATGTACCTGGTTTTTCAGTGTTGTCCCTTAGGTTTTTATTTTTGGTAACCTTGTGGTCTTTGTTGAATCCATTTTTCTTTTTATTGTTGTGGTCTCTAAATTTGAAATTAATTACCATGATTTTAATCAGCATTGTTTGCATCATTTATATGCGTACCTTGGAGGTTTTTCTTTTGTCCAATCATAATTTCCATCTTATTTGTTAATGATTCCAATTTTTTTACCATCCATTCATTATAGTTGACTGCATGAATGCCTTTTAATTATGTTCCTTATATATTCCACTGGAAACTATTGCTCATCATCTCATCCAACAAGTTGTATCTTGCTTTAGGTAACCTTTTCATTAATCATCCTCCAGGTGAAACATCTAGGATCAACTTGTTTCTCTATGAAAAAACCTTGTAGAATTTTTGGATAATAATTCATAGCTCTATTCTATGATGGGTCAATTTTTATTCATGTCTTTATAACTTTCCCATGTAGAATATAGTGACTCATCTTCAAACTGAAAAATGTTTAGAATGATTATGTCATGACCCGTCCCCCAGGGCCCGTGTCATGACTACCCCAATCCCACCTTCCATAGGCTAGGGGATGGGGACTAGAACCAAAGGCATATTCCCTAAAACTGGGAATGAATTGCCTTTATAACCTATAAACACATGAAACCAAGCACACAGAAAGATACGAACTCAACAAAACTGTATAGTAAAAGAGAGAGTACAATAAGAAAAAAGGGACCAGAATACAAGCCCAACTGGAAAGTACAAGAAACTGAAAGTACAAGTAAACTGGAACAGCTCCTGGTATCACCTGCCAAGGATCCTACCAGAAGGGTAGGTACAACTCTCGAATAGTTGTCTCTGTGGTACACCTCATATAAGGTCCACCTCCGAGCTACCTCCAATCCAGGTACCCTCGTCCTCAAATAGCATTGTCTATCGTCTGCACCATACATAATGAGGTGAGGGAATATCCCATGTAGGGGTGAGTATAACGATACTCATTAGGGACCCTGAGACCCTCAAGGTCTCACAAAATCCACAAAGTATGAAGACAACTGGAAACCCTACTTAGGTATACGCCCATACATATACCTAAGTTATCAAGTAAACCCATATCAAATATGAGGAATCACAAGGCCCAACTCATTAGCACAAATCTCAACTGTTCCACAAATGAAGAAATACCAAAAAGGTAATTAACACACAGGTTCTCCACATTGAAAAATACCACCAAGGTATTACCTTGAAGGATAGTACCACACAGGTATAGACTCATCTCACACCAGGTATAACTTAGGTATAGTAGTATAGATGAATATATGTAACTACTAATTCATATTACTCTGTTAAGAGGAAGACCCATGAAGGATCCCTAATCATCATCAGACCCACAGAGGATTATAGTATATCATCAGACCCACACCAGATCCTAGTACCTAGTCAGTACCTCGTCAGTACGTCATCAGACCCACACATAATCCTAGAACATCACCAGTACGTTGTCAGACACACATAGGATCTCTAGGTGCGGACCCACACAGGATCGCTTGGTGTTGACCTACACAGGATTGCTCAGTGCTAACCCATACGGGATCGCTCGGTGCTGACCCACACAGGATTTCTAGGTACTGACCCACACAGGATCACTAGGTGTTGACCCACACAGGATTTCTTGGTGTTGACCCACATAGGATCACTATTAATTCTTCATGTCACAGACAGCTACTGGGTTCCTGCACTAAGCTTGCTCATCTCTGGGAGGGTCCGCTCCTCAAGCCACAGGTTGATACTCCAAGTAACAAGAATTACCACAAAGAAGTTACCCAAAGGAACGCCACATCATAGGTTCTCAATGCAATAGATGGTGCATCAATTGGACGCCCGGTCTGTATGTTATTAGCTTTTTTAGTCCTGAGGGCCCAGTTGGATTCATGATTGATCCAACACTACCATACACCAACTTTATCCAAAACTCAAATGGGGCATACCAAAGGTACCATCTCATTCCAAGGTATCCAACGCCGCTAATAGTTCATCAAACGAATGTCTGGTGCCAAAGTTATGGCCAAAAGAGCATAAATGGGTCGAAGTGGGTCTGGGTCCAGTCTGACCCGATCGGACAGACCCAGCTTAGCCTGTTGGAACCCGCCCGGCCCATACTGGGTGGTCCTACCTGGTGGCCCGGATTGGGAAGCCTGGTGTGGCCGCGGGGCAGCGCGAGGCGGCGCAGAGGCCTCAAGGGCCGTGAGGGGATGCGGAGATCGTAGGGACCGTGGGGCTGCACGGGGGCTGCGAGGGACACAGAGGCCATGAGGGGGGCCGTGGAGGTCGTGAGGAGGCAGAGGCCGCGAGGCGGTGGAGGCCGTGGAGGCTGCGGAGTCCGCAGAGCGGTAGAGGCCGCCAAGCGGCGGGGCGGTCACGGTGCGGTAGGGCACCGCAGCTGGTCGAATGGCCTATCGTCCCCTCCGCATGGTGCGGTCATGCATCGTGCCCTCGCCGGTGGCAGGTTCAGCTGGCCGATCTTCTTTCGTCGTCGTGGCACAAAGTCTTATTCTTCCATCGTGAAGAAAACACCAAAAAAGATGAGCGGCGGAGGGGTCGGGCCATGTTTTTTTGGAACGCACCCTCCATGTTAAAGCGGTAGCAAGCAGTGCAACATAAACTTTGAATAAAGAATGTCAAAATGTACAACACCCGACAACGATTATTCCCTAACCCACAGAAAAATAAATCATCTACGGATCAACTAGTTAGAGAGTTGATCCACGCTCTTTTTTTAGAAGGGAAGAACATGGTAATCCATAATCACACATAATAAAAATCCTACCTCGGATATTTTTTTATAGAGGTCGTGAGGAAGGAGATAATTTCATTGGAGATAGACAGACTTCGGTGACGTCTGTGTTTCCTCGATCATCAGTTCGTTGTCATTGAATATGTTCCTCGTTGGCGACTACATTCTCCTTTGGGGAGCGCGTTCTTCGTTTGAGAATGCGTTTTTCTTTGGAGAGAATAATCCTCCAATAGTTCTCCTCTCTCCAATTCCACCCAAAAATAAAAGTAGCCAATATACTGTGTTTCATCAATTTAATTGTTGGCACAAAAATTAAATTGACGTCATTAATTATGATGTGGTTAGCACCATTAAAGTTGGAAGTGTTGAGAGGTTTTCTCTCATTAAAGGGGTTTGGGTGGTCCCCACCTCTAAATTCAAAATGGGGGTTAGTTCAGGTGGTCCCTACCTTTTAACATTCACATGGGAGGTTTAGGCTCGGGTGGTCTCCACAACCATAACCCATGTTGATGGGGTTTCTAAAATAAAAATGTTAGACATTTTTATTTTATTTAATTCTTTCACGAAAACCACATAATTTTATCTTTCACTCTCAACCCACTGCGGTGGAGGTGATAGTCTCATTAAGTGAATACTAGCACTGTGAGTTCAACGGTGCCCTAAGATTTCAATTCCGAGCACCATTTTAAAAGTAACAAAATCTCGCTCGAATGTTTACTGAACATACCCAAAAAATAGTTCATAAATTCATTCCAGGCACACCGGGCCTCGGAATCACGTGTCGTCAATTTTCACAGACTCATAAAATTTCCAAATAATTATAAAAAATTACATGGAATTTCTGGGTCTTTACGACTTACTCATATGTCCATTGACTTAGAAGGTAGAAATAAGTGGGTGAGGAAGTTTCTTGCCAACTCATCCCATTTTGTGATGGATTGTGAAGGTAGGCATCGAATTCAATCTCAAGATAAAAAACATAATAAAAATTGGAAAATACAAATTGTTATCGCATCTCTTGAGACATTATGGAATTGAAATGTGTCAGAGAACTCAATAAATCTTCCCAAATGTTTGTTCGGATATTCATATGGAAGTTCGGTGAATTACAAGCTATTCAATATCATTGAAATTATTACTGTCTTGATCTTGAAGTTAGTTGTAGATATGGGGGGTGCTAGGATACTCGGTTGAGATCCTATGTTTCATGGTTGTTGTTCGTCTGTGAGCATATACATACCATGACATATTTGAAGAAACTCAATAGGCTGATTGAAATCTATGCCGGTCATGGTTGCAATTACTTTAATCTCCAATATTTATTTACAATGGTTGGATGAATTTATGAAGTCTTTTCTCTTTGCTTGAGTATTGTAGTTATGCATTTAAAAATCTTAAAATCTAAAACTCAAGGCACATTCACACACATTGTAAACAGAGAAATTAAAATAAACCAATTAAAATAAAAAAATTAATTCTGAAAAACTAAAAATCAACTATCCTTAGAAATGGAACCAGTTTGACAGTCTTAAAGGGGATCGTTATTTCCCTATGGGTCTATGCAAAAAAAATTTATAAAACTCAAACTTTGTTACTTAATTAATTAAATCTTAGTATTAGCATTAGGTCTAGATAAATCTACATAGATGGAGAAATTATTTTATTTAGGTTTATAAAAGATTTAATTTTATTAATTTGTATAAATAGGTGAGAAAAGGTTGGTTTTGATTTATTTTAATAAAGAAAAATGAAACAAGAATGAAAAATTTAGAAGATTGATTAGTTTTAGATCATATTTGAAGAGCATGTCATGGTTTTGTAATTTTAGGGTTCAATTTCAGTTTTATTTTAGAAAATAAGTTGATTAATTCATGACTAGTTTTATATTAAATATGAATAATACCCAATGTTCATTGTATCCCCTCCTTAATGTGTAAATACCCTATTTCCCTTGTTCCAATAATTTAGGGTTTCACCGAATCAAGTTTGTCTTGATATCATATTTAAACCTGATTTCCCCTAAATTTGACAATGTTCATGCCTCATTTAGTGTTGTCAGTTGCACAATTGTAAAGCTCCTTTTAGATTCAAATATCAATGTTCATGATAAAATAAAAATATATGGATTGGAAATTAATTAAATAAATCACGCAAACCAGATACATGAATAAAGGAAAAGAAATAAATCCAATGAATCTTCCCCCTTCTATTTATATAACCCTAGCACAATTCAGGTTTACCCCCTAATCCTAATTATTAGTTAATAATATGAAGAAGAAAATAAAAAATAAAATACAAATGAAAGTAATAATAACTCGTAAAGGGAATTGCAACTTCTCACTCCAAGATTTGGTCTTTGGATCTCTAATGCCTCCAATAGCAGTTGCGTAGCTCTCCTTTTATAGGCTTCATATGTGATCTAGAATTATTTAATTCCATAAAGGAATGGTCCAACGGTGGTCTATAGTGGGTCGTGTGTTAGATATTTGGTCAAAAAATTAATATTTGGTGAATCCGGGTGAAAAAATCCCGTTAACGAATTTACACCATGTTTAACTAAGTTACACCATGTGTAAATTTCCATGATGCTTTTAATTTCTTCATGTCATGTCCTTTTATTCACCACATGGACTGGTAAATGTCGTGTAATTATTACATAATGTGTAATTCATTTTTTCTACTCTGAAATCCTCATTTGGCCTCAATTATTTAGTTTTTTCCTCGGAAGTGCTCCATGATCATCCAAAAAAATCCAATGTCGTGCCGCTATTTTAGCTCCAAAATTCACCTATTTTTGTTCCATTTTTAAGAATCATTGTATCCTTCCATAAAACATAAAACAAGTTAAATCACTCAAAAATTAGCAATAATGATCAATAAAATATAGAAATCAGTATAATAAAACACTCTAAAATGTATCCATGTAATGATATTATTAGAATCCTTTGCATGTATTTGTCTCTGATGAATTACAACTCTTATAGAAGTTGAATAATAGTTTTCATGTGATGATTTTATCAAATAATAACCATTATAATTTGGTCATTCGTGTATTCAAATATATTGGTAATTTATTAAATACTATTCCCTATTATATGAGTAATCATTCATTATGATTTCATGGAAACAATAAAAAACCCATGCATTAAAACTCTATCAACCATACCATATGGTCAGGAAATAGAGTAGAAGGTGGTGTCGTATGTTTATCTTGAAAAACACTCTCAATCATACCTTATTATTGATGAAGGTATGGAATGAAATTTAATTTCATGACTTTATAACAATCCCTAATCATAAGATATGAAATAACATAATCATCACATCAAAAAATATTTAGGGAATATATCTCCTTTAATCTCCCAATTTCACTAAATCCTAAAATTCATTATGAGATTTAACCTTATACCATATCATATATGATAACTAGTGAAATCAAATTCAAATCACCTTTGAATATCATCTAAAATTATTTTTTAAAATTATCATCAAATTCACCATCTATCACATCATATGTAATACCTTATAAACACACATCCAAAACACTTTTGGATTAACTCTAAACACATTTAAAGTAGATCTATAAGTAAAACTCAATCCATATTCAGTCAACTATAATTTGTGAACCCATGGGCCTTTATAGTGTTGATAGCAAATATGAATCACCAGATTTATAAATTTAAGTAAAGAGAAGCCTCTAAAAAAACATCAATGTTACCCAAGCTACAAATGCATCTAGCATGATCTCCATCAAACACATGTATCACCATATGTGCGTCCACCGGCTGCGTATCATGATAGCATGCATTTTCATATGTTCCCTTTTTCCAAGACACTGAGTGACATTGGGACATAGTGTAACTCAATCCCATATATCCAACTCATAAATTCTCGATTCTCAGAGCATATTCTAGCCTAGTCGTTGAACACATAACATGTCATTCACCTTTATAGATGATCACATCACATGCCTCTCGTCTAAATAAATAATCACATCATATATACAATCTTGGAGTGTCCACACACTTCCAAGTCTATCTCAATTGAAGTCCTAGATTCAATACCCGTCATATTATAGGGAAAACCCCATATTTTTTGTGCTCTAACTCATGAAATGATCAGCAAGATACCAAACCACTATCTTATTAACTATTCCATAGAGGATTTCATAATAAAAGTATCAAAGTATGAAGTTTCTCAAGCTATGTATCTCACTAACCCAATGTAAAAGGGAATATATGATCCATGCACCCCTAGTAAACCAAATACATAGTGTATGACACTCCATGTGATATACTTAGTGGGTCATCCAGTTCACCAAAACACTTTTTTTGCCTAATGAGTATATTCCATATCTCATACTAGAATCATATAATACACCATTATGGATAACTAAAAGTTATATATTGAGAGTTTAATTATCATTACAATTTATTAAATGTGAATAGATATATACATTTATGAATATAACATGAATGAATGATAATGTAGATATTTTATTTTATATTATACATTTTATATTCTTACAAATCATTTAAGAATACTTGAAAAAAATAACATAAGAAATTGTATATCATATCATATATGATAGATTGTTAGATCGACCTTATGTTTTCTTCACTTTCAAAGGTTTTGTTGAATTTATTACATATATATAATTATTACAAAATTTCTATGTGAATATATAATAAAACCATCCCACTAAACTCTTTTATGAGTAAATATATAAATAAATCATGTTTTAATAATAGATAGATTTAGGAATTATATTACTAATATTCAACTAGTTAAACATATTCAAACTCTTTAATTTTTCAATATCCAGTGTTATGATGTCAGCTTTCAATTCCTACTTAGAACCCTTTATAAGTTTAACATCACCATCCTTACATTTTTCATTAATATTTTTCCTTGAAAACTAATGTGATTGATCACATTATTACTTACCTATACATCCTAAACTCCCTTAGGATAAATTGACATTCAGATTTTTATATTAACTAACTGTAACTATTTACATTTCACTTTATTGCTATACTCTAAATATATTTTAGGATATCTAGTGAAATTTTCTTTATAATTAGTCTATCATAATCATTTAGGAAAAAATAATATTCACTTTCTCATAGTATCTAAAGGTAATTTTTAAATTGTTCTATTACCATCACATATCCTAAACTCTTTAGAATATAAATTGAAACACACATCTGAATTTTCAAATGGTATAATATTTTATTTTCTAAATTTGTACTTTTATAAGTCCAAACAAACTCCCATTATCCTCTTAGATACTATACTATTATTAAAATTCCATAATAAGATACACAAACTCCTTTATGTTTTGTAAATAACTCTTATTTTCTATTAGTGGGAATATTTAACAAATAAACAATCATATAATATATGGTATTATATATGTCTAAAAAACATTCTATGAAAATAATACTTTATACTTTAAAATTTTCCATTGTTAAGTGGTGGTAACAACTTCCCTTCTATTTTCATGAACTATATAAACTCATTATATTGGATAAAAAAACTTTTATCCTTATATTTATTTCAAAACATGTAATTGAACCTAATGAATTATAAACCACATATATAAAATTAATCATCTTGTTTTCTTAAACTCTTAGTTAATTAAATTACTATCTTGGAATATAATAGAAATTAGATAAAGATACGCATCCTCAATTATGATTCATATGAGTTGAAAAACTCCTTTAAATTCAGTCCTTTGATGTAGCGACTCTTTGATTCATCACTTGAATGCAAACTAAAAGCTCTATTAATTCTTCCTTTATTTCAAACTCTTATATATATTTGAAACACTTTTAAAGAATATAGATAGTATCTTATACCCTTAAAAACTAAATTATTGATTCCTATAACACAAATGATAATATAAAAATTCCAGGGAGTTTCATAAACCCCTTTATAAATCTCAAAAAAACCATCACATGGAATCATTAGACCTCTTCTTAATAACACTTCTTGATTTCAATGACCTTTAATGGATTCTTAGTGAAACATTATTGGACTCTCTAATTAAATTTTCTTCTTTTGGTTTGAAATTTTACCCACTTTTATTATAAATACAACACAAGAGTCTAGAAATCATATTTCTTTTTCATCTATTAGAAACACTTTGTTAATAATAGGGTAAGATTTTATTAAACTCATTTAAATTATTGTAAAATTTCCATCAATGATAATAGATTGAATTTACAAAATAGGAAAATCCTTAAAAAATATATATTTTAACTAAATCTTTAGAATACTCAATCATATTGAGTATCTTTGAAATAACCAATAATATTTAGTATATGATACGAAAATTTCTTAGGTTATTTTGAATCTAATGCCTGTCAAAACTTTAGTGAATCATTATATACTTCTCATAATCATGTGGATTTACCTTTTGAACTAATCAAATATAAGGTTACTCAGGAATTGTATTGCCATAATATATAGAATATTTATTATACTTAAGAACATATTTTAAGTTATATTTATATTTATTTTCTTATATTAAGCTTCTCCTTACATAGGATTAATCAAAAAGTTAATTTTAATGATTATGACTCTATTTTTTATAAAATGAGATTTTATTAGATGAGTATCATGTTTTATTTCCATTTAATAAGTAATTTTATTAAATAGGACCCCACTAAAATGATAACCCCTTTTAAATTCACCATATCCATTAGTGGGACAAGATTCATATTACGTCATGAATTATAACAATTTGTGCACTTAAATAGTCCATGTGGATTCACTCAACTCAATATGGTAGCCAATTATTATCAATAATATCAAATATATATCTTATATAGTTATTTTAACAAAAAAATTATCCAAATATGCCATATGAATTCAATAAACTCTATTCCTCTAGTATCTTAATAGTTAGGGTTTTCTATATAAGTGTAACTCAAAGAAAATTCCAATAATATTACACCTAATGGTTAGGGTCATATCACTACTTACTTTCCCTAAAAATATAATACATGGGTACCTAGTAATTAGGTTCACCCATATTTAATGACTAAGATCTTTATAAGTTATGCTTTAAAAGAAATATAAAACTTATTATTTTTTAAAGGAATTAGTTTCACAATATTCTCTCTTATAATTTATTTTTATATTTTAATTCTTATAATGATTAAGTTTTGGAATCCTATTATATCCACAAAATGAATGTGTTCGCAACACATTAATGTGTAAGTATTTACACAACACACATGTTTGTATTACTTGCCCAAAAATAAAATCTAAACATATTTATATATACCCAAACTCAAATCATGAATATAATACATTAACACCTCATGTAAATTATTTTAATTTTATGATATTGAAAAACCGGGAATGGTTAATCCTAGAATGAAAGATATCTAACTCTCACTTTTCTATAATAAGGTATAAGCCTCTAGGATAGTGGAAAGTCTAACCCCAAGTCCCTCTCATTGTGGATACTTTAACCAATAGAAAATACAATGCATAATAACTCTAAAACCAAATATGCACAAAATATATTTAATAACTAAATTCAAGATGATAATTTTATTTATAAAATGATGTCAAGGAAGATGAAAACTAAAACTAATATAATAAAACCTATAATGTAATGCAAGGCCAAAAAATTTATAACAAGTATTTTAAAAAATTAAGCTGACACTATTAGAAACTTGACCCATACCAATAGACCTATACCAATGGTTTGGATGAACCATTGGTATAGGTACCCAATAATAATGATTCTTCCAAACCACTCATATAGATCCAAATGATTTGGGGTAGTTTTACCAATGGTTTTGATGAAATATTAGTATAGGGGATCTATAAAAATGGTTTTGGAGAATCATTGGTATAGGTCCCATGGATTTTTTATACCGATACCAAAAGCTCTCCCAAAAAATTGGTATAGGTCTATACCAATAGTTTTGAAGAAAAATTGGTACATGCTCAAATATTATTTAAGTATTTTTCTATAAAATAATAAAAATATCTTAAATTTTTATAATTAACTTTAAATATATGCATATATACGCAATAATGTGTATAAAAGTGGTCATAGGTAAGTTAATAAGTCTTTTAATGATAAAAGGTAGTTCCTAGGTTCAAAACTCTCTAATTTTTTTTATTTTCATAATACTTATATCAATGGTTTGATCAACCCATTTGTATGGGAATTTATTTTGACCTATACCAATGGTTCATAAACCATTGGTATAGACCACCTACACCAACAGTTAGACCAAACTATTGGTATAGGTATTTCCAAAAAAAATTATAACCGACGGCCCATTAAACCCTTTATATAATATATACCGATAGTTTGGGGACCTATAGGGTATATTATTTTTTCCAGTATTTTAAATCATATAATGATTCCAAATATATAAATAATTTATAACTTATGAATAAGGAAAGGAATAACCTTTAAATTAATGAACATTCAAAATATTTAAACATGGGATTAAAAGTTATGAATAATTAATAAAATAGATACTTATAAACATTTTTATTTATTTTATTCATTATAAACATTCAATAAATTTGAATATAAAAATTTTATATTTATTTAATAATATGAAAATTTCATATTATTCATTATATGTCATTTTACTTTAAGTATATATGATAATTTTATAAATTCTAAACATTTTATAATTGAATAATTATTATAAAAACATTTTAAACAATAATTATATCATTTAATCAACATTATTTAAATATTTGATCAAATCAATCCTTAAAACACTTTTAATGGGTTTGAAATAATTTCCCAAAATAGGGCATTAATTTCAAAATTTCATAATTTAAATATAAAGACTTTATATTTTAGCTTTATTTTATAATTTATAGGCCTTATAAATTTTCCTTATGATTTATAAATATAATATTTACTTAATTCATAAGGTATTATATATAATTTTATAACAGGCATTTCAATATTAACATTTAATATTAAAGAATTTTTATTAATAAATGTTTCATAAAAATTTATTTTATTAATTAAAAACTCTTTATAATTACTTAATTTATAAACATTTTATAAATTAATATATATTTTTATCATTTTTTACAAATAATTTATAAATAATAAGTATATTTCATAATATAATACAACGAGAAATAAATTTTTCTAAACATCTTATATTTTAACACTTGACTTTAATCGTAGGTTATGATTGATAATTGGTTGTTCATAAACCCTTTATATACTATTTATTTTATTCTATGAGAATGTTTCTATCGTGAAATGTGATATTTTAATATATGTAAGTTTTATTCCCTAAAATATAATGATATCATTAAATAAGATATACCTTATGCATATTGTTTTATCTGAATTGAATTTTATGATATAATGTATAATTGTATTACTGATATGATACTCTGTTTTTGGATGTATGGAATAGGAAATCATAATTTATAATATCTATATATCATATAATACAATTAGAACAAAATTCAAGAATTCAACCTATATCACTACTTATGATATCTTATATCGTATGTTATGATACGGAACCCACATAACAAATATCTAGTCATATGTTATCACCACCCTTATTATATATAATATTATTTTGATATCTTCATATCATAACATGATTTCATATATATTATCACATGGGATGATTTGATACCATCCTTGGTATTTTTAGGTAGTGGTGTACTATCAGTCAATTCAGTTATTTTTGTTTATTTTTAAAAAAAACCAAAAAAAGATGTATAAATTCAAAAGAACCAAACCAAACCAACCTAAATGTAATCCTAAATACTAAAATAACTTAATTTTCATAAAATAAATTAGTTAAAATGAAATAATAAAATTAAATCTTTATAACTTATAAATAAAATAAGTAAAAAAAATTATCATTTCTATTTTTTTATAACTTAAGTTTAAAAAATTATTTGTTCTAATATTTGAAATTTTTATTTAAAGTATAAATGTAATTTTAACTTCTTAAATTGATAAAAAAATTCAGAAATATATTCTTTAACAATCATAGTCGGTTAGGTCATATGAATTGTTTTTCTATATTTAAAACTAAAAACTAAATTATTTAACTAATTTAACCAATAGAAAAACAAAAATAACCAAATTGTAGAAAAAAACCAAATTATCTTTCAAAATTGGTTCATCTGGTTAATTTTATTAATAGATTCAATGATAACCCATATTTTTATAAGACTAATAACTCTTATTAATAATAATAAAAGCAATTAAAATCCCATGCACAAGATCTCCATGCATAGATAAATGAAATATGTGGAATGGAAATGAAGAACATTATAAATAATTTACCTTACAACAGAGAGCTATTACACCATCTAAATAACCATTGCATGGGATTAAATAAGATCATTAGAGTGGAATCCAAAGTATTCCCACCTCTAGATTTATCAAATGTAGAGATACTGCACCATCCCAATAACCATCTCCATATACTATGTTATGATAGTTCCTCAATGTAAAGAAGGTGGGAGAGTGTATAATTAGGTTCCAAGGAGTCTCAGTCAAGATTAACGAATCTATGGAATGAAATATAATTTCATTCATTTATGATATATCCCTATCATAGGCTATGTCATATCCTAATAATTACATGAAAATGGATTTAGGGCATATATCTCTTCCAGACATGTATTCTCTTGTTATACGTTCATTGTTATCGATGACATTATCTTTTTTATTTTTTTATTTTGGGGTTTTCCTGTGTGATGTTATATTGGATAGTTCATATATCATACATTAATTTTTTATATGGATTGGTTATTTATACATCATGGGTGGTTTTTGTTATCATGTATGATAGATATGTATTTTTTTGTAGGTTCATATAGGTTAAGGACTCTCATGTGTGATATGCCTTCATCGTACTAGTCATCATCCGGTAGACTATTAGAGTAAATATTGGGGTGGAAGAATTTACATAAGCACCAGATTAATGTGGAGCCTCATTGGGTTCATTTATGTTAATAAAAACCATGTTATGGATCTGGTAACATCATAGTTTTTTGGATATCATTTCATATTCTATTTTTAATAATGCTTCAAATATAAAAAAAAATAGATAATAATTCATTATATTTAATTTTATATAAATCATTAATTATGATACTTAATTAATTATTAAGTGACCAAGTAAGTATTTCATTTGTCTTCAATAATTCAATACGTGTTTCGTGGAGTTAATGATGATTCTTGGAGAATTTTTATGGATTCATGAGCAATGACTTGGATGTCATTATTTACAAATCATCCATGCAATTCTATAAATGATTGTGTTACTACCATGTTATATTGAAATTTATATATTTTGATTAATGGTGGACTATTCTAAAAGAACAAAAAACATGTGTTTATAATGATTTAAAAACCATGAACACTGTTTATAAATTTATTTTTGAAGAAATGTTGAATATTGAGATACTTTTAGAAGTCATATGATATTTTATTTTTTCATTAATATCATTATTGATAAGTAAATATAAAGATAATAAAAATAATATTTTAGGAGAAGGATGCCTCATTTATTTTATTAGGGGACTTAGAATTTTGAACTTATTATTTTACTGAGTATTTTTAGTTTAGTTATAAAAAAATGGTCCAAGCATGGAAAGTCTTGGGAACCATCTCACTATAAGTAGAAGATAGTTATAACACACCTATCTAACCATAGTGATATGGGTGGGGAATTTTTAATGCCTGGCATGTTCTTGGGAAGGTAGGGGTGTAGTTCCGACACACACAAGAGGTAGAGTGCATGAAGGGAGATGCACACAGGTGAGTGGTGTGTGTGAGTGTATCCAGGAGTTGACCCCAGTGCCATAGACAAAAGGCAGATATGGTATTGAGTATTATTAAATAGAGTCACTCCCAAATCTTTTTTGGTGTGGGACTCAACAAATTAGTGTACTTTTCACCCTCTTTAAAAATATATGGATAAAATTTATAAGTGATGTGTGTCTTCAAACATCATTATTCCCAACTTACCATGTCATCATCTTCCTTGGATTACCCTAACACTGGATTGACTATGGGATATTAGGGATCATCCACACACCCATATTTGAGGATACTGTATGAAGTATGAATCCATGGTTGATGTACTGAATGTATGAAGAATTTTCGACCTATAGTATAAGTTACTCAAGCTACCACAAGCATATGAATTACCACATGAAGATTCTATGAGCTATTGTGATTCTTCCATGATACTATATGATAAAATATCTATCCATTATACACCTATTAAATACCACATATGTTTCTTAGTGACCGTATGAAGGGATTTTTCATTAACCATAAGCGTTGTGACCTACTGCATATTGATTGATCAACCACATGTTGTCTAAGTATTCATATAAAGAACACACATCTATTGTAATTATCCACATAGTTGATGGATAATCCACTTGAGGAAAGTTTAATTGACTATAATCCTTCATAATAGATCAACCTACCACGAGAAGATAATGCCACTAGTTTTTTCACATGAGGGTTTTGAAACACAAATTATACCGACCCTTCAGACTCAAATTACACTAGTGAACGAATAGTCTAGAAAACTATGAAGAATGTTCTACATGCTATGAATGATGATATGGGGAGATCAAATGATGATCTTATTCTTTATCTTCATGGGATTATATATCATGATCAATGAAATGATTATGATACTAGACAAGTATGAGATTGTGTGAATCTCAAGGAAATGGGACCAAGACTGTTGTGGGGTTATTCCATAAATGAATAATCTTTGTGTATAAAGTAATTTTGAGATGTTGAGACAAGCATGAAGTTCTACTTTTTTTATTTTAAATTAATAAAATGTGATTTATTTGTGTGAAAAATATTTACAAATTCCATGTATATTGCATACAGGTTTCACCCTAGAAGAAATATAATCTATGTGACATTTATACATACCATGCATGAATATAAATATACATTCCACATATGTGTTTAATTAAACTTGAATAAGTCATGTGGATTTATATTGAATAATATTTAGTTATTTTCAAACTGTGTGAATAATTAATAAGACTTGAGTGCTTCAATTATTTAAATTAGAATGCAACAAAATTAAATTCATGCATGATTTGAGGAACTCTGGTCAAATGGAATTATGCCATAAATAATTTCATCATTGATACATAAAGATGTGTTATTATTTAATTGATATGGATTATATGGAGAATATGAGAATAATGAAATTAAAATTTCATGTGGAAGAATGAAGTCTTATTCTATATGATATTTAATGAGGAATAATTCTAGGATATTAAAAATGAATTATTATCCCTACTAAATGGGGAAATAATTCATATTCGTTAAATGAATTAAAGATGAGGGAAAAACTTTCTCCCAATAATAATAATTAATGATAATTAATATAGATAATTTTCATGAGTATATATTGATATAGATGATGAAACAAAAATGTTTTATGATTTAGAATTATTCTTAGAGAATATTATACACATGATATTGAGGAGAGAAGAAGTTTAGTTAAATATAGGAGTCCCTGAAGGAGACACGCCTAAGTATTCATAGATTAAGAAGAACCAGATTATTCTAGATATGGTTTAAAGGATTTCAAGGCCAAAAAACCTATTCCGAGAAGATATTTAAGATATTAAAGGTGTACACATGCAATACTAGTCCTACAATATAATTAAATAGGATCATTTGAAGAAGAATATATTTATACTACTAACACCGATAAGACTGATTGGGGTTTATAAATAGTAAAGTAATAAGATTGGTTAGGAAGTATACCCAATGTAGGCATAAGATTTGATGGCTAGGGTATATAACCAAGTCTAACTAGAGGATTTACTACTTGGGTGTACAACCAGTTGTTAGAAAAGATAAGTGATTCAGGGGTATGACCAATAACACTCCCATGGATTCATGAAATTATAGTAGAGAATCTAGGTTTTGACATATAAGCAACACTGTAAGGAGTAGGACTTTCATCCAAACCTTTTAAATTATTATATATTTCTCTCTTTATTATTATTATTACATGTTAAGGTGAGGTTGAAAGAATAATTGAGAGGATTTAAAACCATAAAAAGTTTAGGAGTTTGAATTAAGGGAATTATTAAAAAGAGTGGACAACTGATTCACCCCTCTCCCACCCCAATGGTTCATAACTGAATGTAATCATTTGGTAGAAGTAGAAATATTTCCTTTTAATATGATTTTCCTAATGAATCTTTTTCAATCTTTAATGATGATGTATCACTCAGTGGACTTTATTTTGAAATTTAATATCATCTAAATAAAGTTAAAAAAGAAGTAGTAAATTATATTGTTAGAAATATAGAGGTACTTTAAGATGCGAAATAACAACTTGAAGAAGATAATAATGAAATGTAAGAGGAATTGGATAAGAAAATTAGATGTACAACACCCTCAAAAATAAAGTGAGAGAAAAGGATTAAATGGTATCACTTTGTAATGGAAGGTATAGTGAATCTATTGAATGCTTATAAAGATCATATTGTGAGAATAATGTTTTAAAGACTATAATTAGTTACGTATTCCATATATTTTAAAAACTACCTCAATTCTCCATGAGATTTAAGACCATATAACTCGAAACAAAGGAAAATAGTGTGAAAAATCATGATTATTAGTAAAATTAGTAAACAATATACATGAGAATTAATTCCAACAGATAAAGAAGAATTGTAAATATAGGTTGAGATTAGTTGATAATGAGAATAAAATTCTCAACATAAATTTTTTATAACTAGTAATCAAAATAAAATATCTACAAGAAGAAAAATCTAAAACATCCAAATATATTGAGAAAAGGAATTCCTCCACACAGGTGACTTAAGTGAGTTTTCCTATCAAGAAATCTCAAAATAGTGTCTCTAAGAGCTTGAGATATTTTTTAGATACATATATATAAATCTCATAAAAAAATCTATACTATAACCTAGAAACTATCTTTTATACTAATGTTACTTCACTTTAGAATAAGTTTAAATTCAAATTCTGGGAAAAAATAGATTATGAAATGTACTAAAAACCCCAAAAAATCCTCAAGGGTGAATATGACAATATATATGAATATTTTTCCCCAATAAGTGTCCAAAAGAGATATGGATACACTCAATATCAACAAGGTACAAAACCTATGAAATTTGGACAGATTACACTAGAAGAGAAGATAATAAGGTTTGTAGGTTATTTTGGGTATTGCTAAAAGTTCAGGCATAAAGAAATTAAATGTTAACATAATATTTCAATTCATGAAAATCATATAAGTCTATAATAAAAAGGGAGAAAATATTAATAAATATGAAAACATACTGAGTAGAAGTTGAGAGATAAGAAACAAGAGTTTTCATTGATGAGAAAATAGAAAAAAATATTAAACCAAAAACTCTTAAGAAGTTAAATAAAGAAGTAAAAAATCCAATCAATGGAAAATTAAATATGGAAGGTGAATTTTTTGAAATGTGCGGTAAATATGTACATTCTTCTAATAACATCGTATAAATACTCCCTAAATAGTGGGAGTTGTTTAAAGATAAAGAGAAATCACCCAAATCTTCTTCTTCTCTAGTGGATAAACTATAAAAGGGGGTTTCACACAAAGTAAATGACGAGGTTAAAAGAATAGGGTGTCCTAGTTTTAAGGGAAACTCTCTCCCTAAACTTCATTTATGGTGAATCAAATAGGTCCCTCCTTATTCCCTATTATCTTATGTGTTTTTGAGATGACATATAGGGAATTGAAGGAGAGGTGTAATACTATCACTATTGGATAGAAATAATAGAGTTCTTCATGGTTTCCCCTAAACACCATGAAGATAAGTATATAATTATTTCCCATAATGGGGAGCTAACATAAGTATTTACTAAAAAAATCATTCCATGAAATTTTTAATTTTTTTATAGTTATATAAAGTTTGTATAAAATGGTATTCTAATCACACTTGAAATCTTTATTCTTTATTATATAAAATATTTTATAGGGGGTGTTGGTGGATGAAAATATAATATAAAGGGGTATTTCTATGTTCTATACTATAAACTTTTGATATGTTTATTGAGATATATGTAGGTTATAAGTATTTAATGATAAATATATTTTTGAGTTTCCCCTAAATGACTTCTAACCATAGTATCACATGCATGGTAGTGTATAGAAAAAAATAAAACCTTGGTTATTTTTCTCTCATTTTATACACTGAGAAATCCCACATAAAATTATAGAAGAATAACTTAGTGTTATTTTATATTAGAAACATTTTGTATTATCCATCTCTCAAATCTAAAAAAAAGGTAGATAATTTGTGTAACTTTAAAGGAGAAATAAGAGTTGAGAACATCCCTTACATTAATCTTTTCATTGGTTAAAAATAATAAAGAGAGTAATTAATTAATCAAAGAATAAATTTTGACATTGAGTATTTATGGTATTTCCAAAAACATTAAAGTGGGGATTTGTTCCCATGTAAGTATTTCATTTGTTTTTAATAATTCAATGTAATTAGTGGAGTTAAAGATTATACTTGGGGTTGTTATATATTCCTGAGTAATGGATTGGATTTCATGATTGATGAAACATCCATTTATGACTATAAGATGATTGAATCATGATTGATGTACTTTAATTCTATATGGAAAAGTATATATGTCAAATGATGGTGAACTGTTCTTAAAATAAAAAGCATGTTCTTATGATTTTTGAAGAAGAAAGAACATTATCTATAACTTTTTAGTTGAAAAATATTAAAGATGAATATATTTTTATAACATTATGTATTATTTTATTACTAAATAAAGATAATTTTGGAGAAAAAGGTATAAAATGAAGAAAAGGAATATTTGATTAGTAAGATTCCTAGTTTATTTTATTGGGTGAATTGGCATTTTGAACGTAGTATATTTCTTAAATATTTTTTATTTATGTTATCAAAAAAATTGGGAAAAATATGGCCATCCATGGGAACTTACTCACTATAAGTAGGATCCATTTCTAACACACCTAGTTAGTTATTATGGAATGGGTGAGGCATAATTGAGGCATAGCCTGTGCTTAGGTAGAGAGAAGAACACACAATGTGTGAACATGCAGCAGAGTGCATATAGGGCCATATTCATAGGTGATTATTATGTATGAGTATATTTGGGATGTGGATATGGCTTCATGATTGAAAGGCTGATGCAATATCAAGTTTTATTAAGTAGAGTCACTCCTAGAGATCTTTCTATGTGGGATTCAGTAAAGTTGTGTAATTTTAACTCACTTTAAAAACATACATATAAAATATATAAGTGTTTCATGTCTTTAAAAAATGGCATTCCCCACTTATAGAATCACATTCTTACCTAGATTACCCTAAAAGTTGATTAACTATGGGATCTCAGGTATCAACCAAACACCCATCTTCAAACAAATCGTCTTTATTATAAATCTATGATCTATGTTCCAACCGTACAAAGAACGTTCAATATACCATGTGAATAACTGAATTTACCACAAGTGTATGAGTGATCACATTAAGAGTCTGGGAACTAACATGGGCCTTCAAAGCTGCTATATAATGGAATCCCAATTGACTACATGCCTATAATATACTATATGCATTACAGAGTGACCACATGAAGGGAGTTCTCATCTAACACAAGTGTTATGACATACCACATAAAGAGTGACCAACCACATGTTGTTTAAGCTACCATATAATGAATGAAAAGATACCACAAGTATATATAGGGTCGATGGATCATCCACATTAGGAAAGGTCAATTGACCACAATCCTTCATTATATCTCAACCTACTATGATAAGATCTTGATACCACTAGTATGCAGAAATCGAGGGTTTCAAACCACAATTCATGCCATGATTATTAACTCAAATTACATGAGTGCATGAATAGTTTATAAACCCATGAATATTGTTATGCATGCATGCATTACAAGAATTAACATATTAGTATATTAGATAATTCACTATGTTTTTTTATCTTTATAGAGTTATATATCATGATCAATGAAAATTTCATGATGCTAGAAAAGTATAAGATGTTAAAAAACTCAAGAATCTTGCTCCAATATGGTTATGAGGTTCTTCCATGAATAATGAATCTTTTCATATAAGGTGTGTTAGAGATTTTAGGACAAGCATATATTTCCACTTGTATACTTTTAAATTTAATGCAATAATAAAACATGATGGCTGGGTCTGAACCAAGATTTACAACCACTATAGAAGTCACATACATGTTACATCTAAGAATAAATATAATTCATGTGTTATTCATGCATACTATTCATGGATATAATTAGATATGACACATAGTAGTTTAATGATTCCTAAAGATGTTGTGTGAAGTTATATTGCATAAGATATAATTATTTAAAAATCATGTGAAAAAATTATAATACCTAAGTCTTTTGGGTATTTAAATATGTATGCATGTGGATGAAATGAATACATGATTTGAGTAATTCAAACTGCATGGATTTATGCCACGAGGAATTTTATTCATGGAACCTAAAAATGTGTTATTATTGAATTGATGTGGATGTTATGGAGGATATTTGAATACAAATATTTATAAATCATGTGGAATAATAAATACCATGTCTCTATGATATTTAAATGAGTAATTATTTTTAGATATTAAACATGAATTAATGTCCAAAATAAATAAGGAAATAATTTGGATTCATTTAACAAATTAAAAATGAGGAAAAACACATTCTTCTAATAATATTAATTAATGTGAATTAATATACATGATATTATTGTGTATATATTGATGTGGGTGATGAAATAAATTTATTCGAGCCCTGAGAATTATTCTGAGAGAATCTGATACATGTAGTATTGATGAGTGACTAAGTTGAGTTGAAGCTAAAAGTCCCAAAATGAGACTCATATAAGTATTAAATGATTTAGAATAACTATATCATTCTTGATCTAGTGTTAAGTATTTTCAAATCCAATAGACCTATTCTGAGTATTTTTTGAAGATCTTGAAGGTGTAAATGAGTAAGTCTCGTCCTAGAGGCTCATAAAGGAGGATCATATGAAGAAGAATATCTTTATGTTATTGGAACAACACTAAGAATACTAATTGGGGTGTATAACTATTCAAAGAAGAAGAATGGTTGGGGATTATAACCAACCAAGGCATAAGAGTTGTTTTATGAAGTATAGAACCAGGTCCAATTAGAGGATTGACTATCGGGGTGTATAACTAATTAGTATCAAAGATGATTGATTAGGGGTATAACCAATAACACTCTTATAGATTTAGAATCAACTGTAATTGATGATAATATTATAGTGGAAATTAATTTTTGGGTTATATATCCTACATGTATTGGATTATTCCTTTCAACCAAACCTTGTGAAAATTATGTGCTTCTCTCTTTCTTATTATTACTATACAAGAGGGAGATATTGAGAGAAATCATTGAGTGGATTGAGAACCTGAATAAGTTCAAAATTTTGAATTAAGGGAATTCATAAAAAGAGTGGACCACTAATTCACACCCTCCCCCTCCCCAATAGTTCTTAACTGATCCTTAAACTCTAGAAATGAATATGGTATATGGATTAATCATGGAAGATCTTATGGATTTTTATTATTTTTTACCCTGCATGCTCAATTATAAGATATGGAAGATGATATAATATTATGTTAATGTGGTTATGAGTAAAAATAATAAATTGTGGTTATTACGGTATTTTATTGAATATTATCTATACAAATAAAGAATTGATGAACATAATGCTCGTATGAAGAAAGATATTAGGGATTTAATAATTATTTAGAATCCAAATCTGTTTTAGGTGTTATAATTTTTTTCTTTTATATTTTGTAAGTTCATTGAACAATGTTCATTGTACCCATAATTAAATAAATAAATGTCTATTATGAAAAGGAATTTCCTCTTAGACTAATTAGTATATCGATTCAAAATCATACAATTTCCAATATTGATTGAGTGATTCATGTGTAATGTTGTCTAATTTATTTTATTCACTAAATTATTCTTTTCATATTTAAGTGTGAACCAATTATATATCATTTGTTTAATTTTTTGCATATGTTTACTTAAGTGGAAAATTATAATTCTTCCATATAACATGTGTGAAAGATATTATCTAAGTAAATTTATGAATAAAAGTTAAAATATGTAAATATATTAATTCACTACCCAATCAAGGTGATTCTTATTTATATATACATAGGTGTAAACACATAACATGACTATATTTTGGTAACATACAATCTATCCCTTATAGAAATTGTGTTCCCCCTTGTATCTAGCACCCAAGGAATTTACATGGATTGTGTATTTTTTGTTATAGCATTTTAGTAAGTGGAATAACTATGTTATTATTTATAGGTATCTTTAATATAATATTATTTTCTATTTCAATGGTCTATCTAATGAAATGATATTGATAAATAATATATTTTTATTTTTGGGTATATTTTTATCATTATCAGACATGATTTCTATATAATTATCACAATGGAGTTATATGGGATCCAAAATGATTATAAATACCCCAAGTTTAGTCATTAACATATTTATACAAACATATTCCTTCATTTCATATGATATTATGATTTATTTAGATTATTATATCAATATTATATCCATGGTATTTTTTAGGTTCCATAGAACATTATTTTCTATTATCCAATGGATTTTACCAATATTTTATTGGTATATACTAGTAATGTGTATTGCATAAGATACATTAGAAAGATAACACATCATAAAATAAATTATAAAACTTATAGATAAATCTTATAATATTTTATACATGTATCCCTTTAGATTTATAAATGGAAATTGATTTGTCAAGATAATAAGGTCATACAAAATAGGTAATCATGTTATGAAATTGATAGTTAGATCAATTTCATGTGTCACTAAATTAGTACCAAAATCAGTGATGAGATTTTACAAAATAAAAAATAAATAAAATGTAGAGAAATAAATTTGGAAAAGGATGAGAAGATGTTTATTATTAAAAAAACTAGTATCCTCACTCGTGTATTTGTATCAACATAATAGTTTGAGAAAAAAATAAAAATAACATTTTTTTATAAAAAATAAATAAAGGTACAATATAGGATAAGAAAAAACAACTATAATGAATATTAAATAAATAAAATAAAATAGATAACATTAATTTTGTGCTATATGTAAAAAAAATTCAATAAGGGAAACACTTGAATATAACAAATGAAATTTCGTAATTTTTTCAATATTATATTTCTTTCTATATATTTTTGGATTCAACTATTTTGGACTCTCCTCATATATTAAATTTTAATCGTTTAAATCACTTACGACTTATTTTTGTTCTAGTAAACTTTTTTCATTAGAATCGTGTATAAAATCTCTTCAAAAATAATATATTATGTAAAAAACATGTAAGAGGAGATTTAGTAATGGATATATTAATAAAGGAAGAAAAAAATTTCCCATAAAAATAAAATTGAATTAATTTTAGTTAACTAATTTCATAATTTTATTATAGACTATTTAACTAAAGGAATTCAAAATTTAAAATTATAAATATGGTAAATATAGGTATGTAAAAACTTAACATTTACAAAAGGAACTAAAACTAACAATTGTAGATGTTTATATGTAATGTGAATGTAATTTAAAATAGTATTTTTCATGTTTTATGTATAGTCAATTCATACTATATGTATAAAATTTAAAAAAAATTAATGTTTATAAAATATTTTGATTGTATAAATACATTTTTACTTTATAAAATATGTATAAATGATCACAAATGTACAAAAAATCAGTCAATGTATCTACATTTCTATTGTATACAATAAAAATATACATACTCATGTATACTATTAAAATATATATACTAATGAATATAAAAATAGGTGTAAAACTCAAATTGTAAATCCTCTAACTATATTTGTTATTATAGGAACTGGTTAATATTCATTTTGTTTAAAAAATCTTCATATGGGTATATACATATTGGGTTACTTTTATGCTATAATTTCACTAACTAAAGTGTTAGGCATTTTTTAATTAATTTAGTGTTGTTTTAATCTATTGAATTGTTATGTGTACTATAATTATATGACATTATCAAATATATTATTACAATATCTATATTATTAGAGGCATACAATCTAATATCTATAAATAATATATTTGAATGTAGTATAAATTTCAAATAGGAATGGTAATTATTAATACAATTCCATACTTGAATTAGTATATTATATATGTATATTTGTGTGTAGTTTGAATCAATATATGTATACTAAATACATACAAGTTCAATGTGAAAACGACACACCAACAATGAATTGATATATATTAACATGATGCAATAAAAATTAAAGAATGGTAAAAAGTAAAAAATTATGATTAATGTTTTTTTTTTTTAAAGTATGATAAAAGTCAATATAGAAGGCTAACACAGAATATATAACACTAAAAGTGAAAAACCCTCATATATAGCATACTAAAATCTCTAATCATATATATATATATATATATATCATTCCAATTGTGAACATAAAATGATGTAATCAAATAAAATAGTCATAATGAATTTGAAACATTTTCAATTTATCATTAACATGTTTATAATTTTGAGTCTTTAAGTGAACATAATGAATGAAATAAATAAAAAACATTAAAGGTTTTGTAATTTAAAAAACATCCAGTTTTCTGAGAAGCATGCACAAGTAATGAATCATTTCTTTCATAAACCCCTTAATAGTGATAAATTTTTATAGAAAAGTTTAATAAATCACATAAAATTATAAAAAAAGTGTATCATGACTTAGAAACCTAAGAACACAAAGTTTGTATAAGAAATTAAAAATTTAAATATATTAAAAATTAAAAAAAATTAATTTCACCATAACCAAAAGGGTATGCGTTCCATGAGTGTTTCATGTTTATTTATTACCTATTATCAAAAATATAAAACAATTTTACATGTAAAAGAAATTATAAATTTATAAACATAAAGACCCAAAAATGAAATCAGATACTGTAAATTCTAGAATTCACAAAAAAAATTGGACACTATGACTCACATTCTATAAAAGTGTTCTATAAACATGAAATTGATAAGGGGTGAAAATTGAAGTTGTTTATTTTCTTCAACTGAAATGGAAAAATTACATTTAATAAAATATTTACTACTGAAAGATAATAATACCATAAATATGAATTACACAACAAGAATATTGAGAAACATTAATCCATATTGTAATGGTTCCCAAGTAAAATTATTATAAAAAATCATTCAAAAAAATTATTTCCCATGATTTATTTGTTTATTAAAATTTTAATACAAAAAAATGATCAAATTTAACACACTAGTTCATAATATGGGAGTATGTTACAAAATATTGGATTCCATCATGGCAAGGTGGAACATCAGGTTAAATATGGGTTTAAGATTATTAATATACCTATATACACCAATCTTAAATTTTATATAGCTATGAATATACCTAGAAAATGGAAAATCTTACATAATCCTAAATAAAATCTAAATATAATCTATTGTACATGTATACCAATAAATAAACCTACTAGATTCCCTAATAGTATCTTGCATCTAGATACCATTACTGATATTTATTAGTGATGACTCAACTCTATGTATCATAGAGAGACATAATTTTTTTCATAGTATATGTTCAAAACCCTTTATAAAGATAGGATATGGGTTTAATTCCCTACAAAAAATAGAGGATAAACTATATTAAGTTAATGATAATCAATCCTTTCATTATACAATATAATAACTATATCACCCTCTATGTTACTTGTATATTTAATTTTGATCAATATTGTATCCCTTGTGGTTAAAAATGATTTCAGGAGATGGGGGTCAAGATTTTCGATTTTTGGTGAAATAGGCTAGGCACATAATATGCACACAGTTAATAGTAAATGTGAGGTAAGAATATGATATGTCTTGGTTAACTCTAGTGGTATATTTCATTGTTTGATCATGATTTTTTTAACCGTGTGAGATTACTAGGTAAACTATGTAGAAGGCTGGGTTTGTGCATAGAGTTGGTTTCATGATTATCACATGGTTTGTCTGAACATGCATCTATTCCTAGGTAACCATGAATTTTTTGTTTTCAATGGATAGTATAAACCTCATGGTTAGTTCAAGGTTTGTATAAATATGCAACTTAACTATGTGACCCATAAAACTTTCTTAAAAATTAAAAATTTCCTTGATAAATTTTTTTTAACCCAAATCTCACCATAATCTCTTATTATCTCAAAATATCAATTCCTTAACATTTTATGAGGTTATATCCCTGGTATATTGGTGGTTCTCCATATATTTGGGTGAATCTCTTTAAGGTATGTGTGAATTTCCTCTTGATTTATCCTCTTTTCACTATATTTTCTCTTGATCTCCCTTCACCTTAATCTACTAGAACCCTAATGGGGTTTTACTTCCAGATATAGGGTGTTGGGTGGTTAATTGATGATGTTTCTTATGGATCTAATATTTTTAGGGCTAGATCTTTTCATTTCCCATCACTGTTTTCAAAGGAAACTAGGTTTCCTCCGTTGAAATGTAGGTATCTCTATATAATGGTTCTTTCTCATGGTACACAATATTATTATTGTATTTTTCTTTCATTTGGACTATAAAAAATCTTGATTTGATATCTATGAGGGTTTTTTTGTAAAATATCTTCTTTGGTGGCATGGAAAATGGTTTTAAATGGTTTTTTATTTAAAAATAGTTGTATGTACTTCATTTGTTTGATGAAATGCCTCAAATATGGTTTTGAATTTAAAATTGGTTTTAGAGAATAGATGTGGTGATGATTCACTTGTGGAAATTTTTTCTAAAATTTTGAGATTGATTTACTTGATTTTTTTTTAAAAAAATATAGCACACGGGAACCTTGGGTGAGTTGGGTTATGGACGTATGAAAACCTTAGTGAATGTGGAACCACTAATGGTTATGGTTTTGATTCTGATAGATGCTGGAAAGAAACATTATCATTAAAATTCACATTATACATGACTAGTGTTCATTACATTTCATAGTTATGTATTCCCATCGGCTATATCCCATTGGTTCTTTATGCTTAGTTTTATTAATGATGGTAATATTTCACTCTTTCATTGCTCACATGTTTATCTTATGATTTTCTATATATGGTTTTGATAATTTTCATCTATTTATCTTTCATGCACTTTTTTCATATTCTTGGTTAATTTGAATATGTTAGTTTTAAAGGAAACCAAAGGATATTTTATGAAAAGTTTTTTTCAAATGAAATTGCATTATGGTACTTTTTTTATTAAAAATATTGAACTAACAATTGCATTGTGATAAACATTGTATATATTTATGGTGGAATCCTACTGGGTTTTTTACTCAATCACTACATATTCCTTGGGGAATATACACATTTGTTTTTGTAATATATGGGTTATGGGATGGGTTTTGTGTATCTTGACGACTTATCTTGGTTGATGTCACATTTATGGTTGTTTTAGATGGAGATGACAGTAAGTAACAAGAAGACTTTCTTTTATTTATTTCTAGGATTAGAATTTTGGATTTGTTATTTTATATTTCATGGTTGTTTAAAAATTTTTATTTGATTTACTCTATTTTTTATATTATCTTATTATAAGTTAGATATTTTGTGTTGTTATTTTAGGGTGAGATTATTCCCATGGTTATGTATGTTGATACCCAGGTGCTTTTCTTCAACCTGTGGTGATCAGGAATTTTCTTTAGTCATTGTGGTGAACTAATTTGGGTGAAGTTTCAGGTTAACTTTGGATGCATCTTTATAAAATGGTATTAGAAGGAAATTTTTTTCTAGGGGTTAGTTGGTTGATTGGAGTTATGACCATCAGAACTCAGCTAGTAGGTGTGGAAGGTTTCTAGTACAATTTACTTTTGTATCTTACCCCAAATTACTATGGGTGGTTGGGGTTTTTTCATCATGCTTTAGATTTTGATTTTTTTTCATTTAGATAAACCATGTCATGTTTTTCTGTTGGTTTCTATTTTTTTCTTAACCACTTGTTACTTAAGGGATTTAATGTGGATTATTGAATTTCATATCTTGGTTTGAAGATATATTCCTATACTAATCAGGTTTATCTCTAATAATTAATGGATAAATACTTCTATAAGGATATCCTCAAATCATAGGTAAGGGTTATATGGAATGTCCCATAGAAAAACCCTCCATTCAACCCTGATTTAATGTAAATAGTAATCTAGATTATTCAATCCCTAGGTTAAGCGGGTGATGGAAATCAGGAATGAATAGTGGATCATGATTTAGATTTTTCTAAATAAAATTCCTGAAAATTTTATAGTGATAAAGGTACCTAAGAACCTAAAGAATTGATTAAGAGAATAGAAAGGATTTTAGACTTTTTGAAAACTCCAAAGGACTCTAAGGTGGTATTTTCCACTTATGTACTTACAGGATCTAGAATTAAATGGTTGGATTATATTATGTAAGATAAATTAAACAAGGACCTAAATAAGGTCTTCAATCACTATAGTTCTATCCTAATACATTGCATGTGTTTGATAAAGACTTACCCAAGAAGATAGGTCTTAGTGGAGATTCTCTTTCAGTAGGGGGTAGCCAAGGTGTATCATCTATATATAAGAGGAATCACAAAAAGTGTGATTAGTTAAGGTCATGAATAGTTATTAGGGATTCTTTATGATATAACCAGGTGGTTTCCTTCCATACTATGCTTGAATATGTGGTAGAACTCAAGATTTTTCATCATTCTGGAAAAACTGATCACCTTAAGTGTATTTTTAGAAAAAAAATCCAAGTAGAGCTATATCTTCCCTTGCATAAGGCTCCCATGCTTGGTCAGATGTAATAATAGGTGGTGGATCTCATTCTCATGAAATTGGGGATACTCATGTAGTAAAATAATATCAGTTAGGGGCTAAAGACATATGCCTTTTATAGTGGGGGTGCACTAGAGGAATATAAAGTGGGTCCATCTACTATGAGAGATACAGTTTTTATTCTATCCTCTATGGTTCATTCCTCATTTTATATTAATGTATCTCATTAATTTTTATCATATAAGTTGTTTGATGTGTTTGGATTATGCTTAGAGCTTATTACCTTTATTATAGATATTTCCACTCCCTTTGGTAAAGAGGAAGGAATAAGATTTTAAATGTTATGAATATCAGGTTATGATCACTAAACATGAGGTCATTTGTGGTTTACTAGTTCATTATCTTGATATAATTGACTACGTCATTGGAATGGATTGCATTGTTATTTTTAAAGACTATATCAATTTCAATCATTATCAGTTTCAGTGTCTATCTTCTAATGGGTTTACTCAGGTATTTTATGGTGAGTGGGATCCATGATCAAGGATATTAAGGCACATTGTTCCTGAGGCTGATATTATCTCATTCCAATTTTTCAAAATGTTCCATGATGTTGAAAACTAGTATTTAAGAGGTTTTTTTCATGATGTAGTGAATAAATAACCTGCTATATTACCTGATGATTACTTTTTGTTACCTTTCTAGTGAGAGGTTGAGTTTACTAATGACCTACTCTTAGGGATGATTCTCATCTATTTATCATCTAATCATATGGAACCTTATGAGTTGAAGGAAGTTAAACTTCATCTTGAAGATCTTGAGTCCAAATTATTTGTTTGTTTGATCGTAACACCTTTGGTTTTAGTAGTTCTCATTAAAAATAAGGTATAAGTAAGACTCTTTATTTGTATTGATTACTGAAATATTAATATGGTGATTGTTAAGAACAATTAAACATTTCCTAGGATTAATGATATTTTTGATTGACTCAGGGTATGCCAATGGTTTTTTAATATAATGTCAAGGTTCCATGAGCTAAGAGTACAAGTAGAGGATGTTCCTAAACAAAAATTAGGAGTAAGTATGAACACTATGAGTATTCCATTATGCCATTTATTCTTAAAAATTCTCATATATTGTTTATGTATTTGGTTCATTTCATCAGATCATGGAATATTTCTTAGTTTTTTTTGGATTATATTTTTTTGTATTCCAATATGAAGGAATAACACAGGGATATTTTAGATATTCTTCTCAGAACTTTAAGAAGAATAATATATATTTAAATATTTCTAAATGTTAGTTTTGGATCCAAGAAGTGATGTTTCAAGTCCATGTTATATCTAATAAGGGCATCTTAATAGATCTTGAAAAGATTCAGGTGGTGATGTCTTGGGAGAAAACTAAGAACATGTTTGATATAGGTTTAGTTGGTTATTACCAAAATTTTGTTCGTGATTTCTCCAATATTGCATCTCTTATGATAGATCCGGTTGATAAAGGTGTTAGGTATTGATGGAATGGTAAGTTTAAAAGATTATTTGAGTAACTAACGGTGAGGTTGAATTCATCTCCAATCCTAATTCTTCTATAAGTGGATTTAGATTATAAGGTTTTTTTATAATGCCTTGGGTATGGGATTAGGATGTGTTTTGATGCAGGGGAAATGGGTGGTGGCCTATTACTCTCACCAAATTCATCATCATGAGAATAATTATCCTATCCATGATCTCAATTTGGCTATGGTGATTCATTCTCATAAGAATTGGTGTAACTATCTATTTTTAGAATGATTTTTTATATATTAGGATCATATGATTTTGAAGTACATTTTCACTGAGAGAGATCTAAACCTATGATAAAGATTTTAGGTTGAGTATATTTGGACTTTTGATTTGGATATTTCATACACACCTAGAAAAGGGATTGTGTTCATTGATACATTTAGTAGGAGTTTACCAACTCAAGCCTTGGAGGAATTATTGGAAGAATAGTATTTGATGAGTTTATTCATTGAGATGTTCTTCGATGTCGAAGAATTGGATAGGAAGATGTTATTGGATTGTGTTAAAGGTGATTCTTCATTTGATGATCATATTTGTTTTAGACAAGAAGAAGACACTGAATTCCAGTGTTTTAGTAAAATATATTATGGTGGGGAGAGCTTGGGAGATTGGTCTTGGTATCCTGATGGTGTCTTACATTTATAAGGTAGATAGGTCATTCTGATAACATTGAGGTAGTATTTGATTGATATTTAATATCGGTCTGGTTGTTCCACGCAACATTGGACTACCAATATGTATCATGATTTGAGACATCGGTATTGGTGGTCGTGGATGAGGAGGTTGATTGCAGACTTCATTTTACGATGCCTAACATTCCATAAGATTAAGGTAATGAACTAGAGACCTACTAGTTTGTTATAGACTTTACCCATTCTAGTATGGAAGTGTAATGATATATCTACAAAATTCCTGGTCAGTTTACCACATACTCCTAGTGTGAAGAATGTGATTTTGGTGATCTTTGATCAACTCATGAAATCATCTCAATTCATTTCTATTAGGGAGATGGTGAAAGGGGGAGAGCTCAGGTTCCTATATATCTAAGAGTTCATGAATTTCTATAGAGTTCCTTCTTACACTACTATAAAAGAGGCATTTAACAACACTGGTATTTATTAGTGATGGAAAAAAATGTTGATAAATGGAATATTTATCATTGCTAAAAAAGTTCTGATAAATTTAATCTTTTATCAACACTTTTTATTAGTGATGATAAAGGAAACCTTTATCAGCACTTTCTTTTTAGCAATGATAAAGGGTATCCTTTATTAGTGCTTTATTTTTAGCACTGTTAAGGGGTATCCTTTATCAGTGCTTTATTTTTAGCACTGATAAAGGGTACCCTTTATCAGCACTTTATTTTTATCATTGATAAATATTTATTTCATCAGCAAATATTTAACGCCGATAAAGGTCGGAATAAATAAAATGATATAATTAAATAAATTAAAAATAAAAAAAATTATTAACAAAAATTTTACAAATTTTATTAATTAAATAATTATTTATAAAAATGAATAGATTGACTATACATTATTAAATATTAAAAAAATTATCAATTAGATAATTATGGTAATTAATGTTATTAAATTGTATATATTAAATATATATATATATATTAATGTATTTAAATATGATTTATATAATACAAAATATTTATGCATTTTACATTAAATAGTCATATATTTATTGAATAGTAGTTTATAATTAAAAATTAATATGAATTAAAAATATTGACTAATTGCATAGTACTCAACATATAATTGAATGTCATTTGATTTTTCAATTTAATATAGATTCAATGTGTGTTATATTGATTTCATATATATGTAATTAATGAATTTTTATATATTATAATGCACACACACAAAACCTATCAATTTTTTCAACATTTTTCAAGTGTATGTATTCTTAATTTATTCATTTTCATTCATTTTTATCATATATGCAAGCACTTAAAATTAGATATTCATTAATAATGTTAAAAAATATTTATAAATAAATATATTTATAAATAAATATATTTATAAATATACGTTTAATATATTTATACATTTATATATTTATAATTATAAATAAATAAATATTTTTTAAAGTATTTATATAATTATAAATAAATAATTATATATATTTAAATAATTATTAAATTTAAAATATATTTACTTAAATAATGAATATATTTACTATATTTATATTTATATATATTTATTAAATATATATTTATAATTATATAAATATATATAATGATATAAATATTATTTTTTTAAAATATTTCTATAATTATAAATAAATAATTATTAAATACGAAAAAATATATTTAAAAAATATATATGTAATGTATTTATATTTATATTTATTTATTAAGTATATATAAATATTTAAAAAAAATTATTTATAATTATAATTATAAATCCTTTATCAATGCTTTAGTAATAAGCGCTGATAAAATCATCTTTATCAATTATTTTTTAGTGCTAATAAAGATAGGTTTTATCAGTGCTAAACAGAATGATGATAAAATTAATATTTATTAGCACTATAACTTTAGCACTGATAATGATTTATTTTATCAATGCTTATTTGTAAGTGCTGATAAAAGTCTCCCAATCTATTTTAAAAACCCTAACCATTTATGAACCCATCATGATATAGGAGTGTTTCGTGAAAACCACCCACTATCGGGGCTCCTCCTTAGTGAATCGAAGGTCAAATCACACCACTCAACTATCTCCAGTTGCACCAACATCTCATCCGAAATCTGTTGTTTGATTGAAGTTAGGGTTTCCAAAAAGGGTCATGGATTTTCATCAAACTAAAGAGGTAGGCCTTACTATTTTATTTGTGTATTTTTTGCGTTGTTTTTTATTTTTTATTCTAAAATTTGTTTATGATTTTTTTTTATGATTTTTTGTGATCTGTTGTTTAGGGAAGGATTTGTGGTCAATTGTTTATAATGAATATTGATGTATGATCTGTTGTTTATATCTGACACTGAACCTTGGATTTAATCATTTTTGTTTTATTTATATGTTTTATATCATCTTACTAAATAATTTTTTCATATATGTATATAAATGTGTAAAACTTTTCATGTATATTTTTTTATTAAAAATTTGGTACAATCATGAAAGCAGCACACAACGCGACAAAAAAATACAGGTAAATCACCCTATTGGGGACTTGAACCCATGACTAAGCCCCAAACCCATCCCCACCCTTACCTCCCTAAACGAAGACAAGGGGAAAATTTTCATGTATATTCTTGTTTATTGACTACTTATTTGAGGCACATCAGTGGTTCCCTAATGATTATATATATGCTAACACCTTTCATGGACACCTTAGTGGACATGCAACTTCAGAAGATATTTTTTAGGAACAAAATTCATAGAGTGATGTATGTTCCTCTATTGGTTATATGTATCATAGGATCTAGTTCATCATATAATTCACTGTGGTCCTTATTTTTCTTATGGATCATATTCAAAGGGGTTATCCATAATTAAGCACATGAGGTTTTATCACATCAGGCCTTCACTTTTTAAATCATTATGGTGCCTTTATAGTTCACATTATGTTTCAATATCTGGTTTTTATCTATTTAATATATCTTATAGACTATAAGTGAGTTTTTATATTGTCATTACATGTATGTGTGTCTATATAGCTATTGCATCATTTATTTCCATAGTTTTTTGTCTAACAGGTATGCCCATATTAGGTAATGATGATTTAGGGGCTGCATGTCCATTGACCCCAAGGATCATGCCAGAATTTTGTTCAACCTCTGGTACTAATTGTTCTATTTGGTGGGGGTTCATCTCCCATTTATGGTTTTTTCACCCAAATTGTAAACCATCCTTTATTGACTTTGAGGTGTGTTAGAGGTCATAGAATGATCTGACCTGGTGTTGTTTGGGTAATTCAGGCTAGGGTCATTACACTATCCTTCTTCTGGTTTACACATATAAATTTTACTGATAATATCATTTATTATTAGCCTTTATCTCCCTCTATTTTTTCAAATTCCAATAACCCTTATTATTGGATTTGAAATATCTATGTGCTCAAATATTCTAGTAGAAATGATCCATATTTCCCTAATTAAAATTTTCTATAACTTTCACTTTTGATAATGAATATATTATGTGTATTTATATATATATTATATAAAATTAATCTTTTATGAACCCAATAGGATGGATATGAACTAAAAATATATGAATGATAATCGTTTGACAAATGAATATGAAGATGGTGTTAAAGAGTTCACCATGTTTGCAAGATATTAGGCAAATGAACCTTCTAAAATCGTTTGTCTGTGTATACATTGTTGTTATTCAAGAAAAATTATTTTAGAAGAGTTAGAAGAACATTTTATTTTCCACAGAATATATAAAAGCTATAAATTTTAGACTAAACACAGGGAAAAACTAAATTTTGACATCAATTGGGATGATACTATGGTTTATGAATCATTTGATTTTAATACCTTTGTAAAAGATAATAAATATAACATGTAAGAAATGACAATGGAAATAGAATACGACCTTCATGATTGTCCAAATTTGTTTGAGGAGTTAAATATCAATTCCAAGAAATCATTTTATATTGTTTTTACTAAATACACAACATTTTTATCTGTATTGAAGTTATATAATTTGAAATCTAACAATGGATGGAGTGACCCCATCTTTACAGACTACTTGGTCTTCCGAATGATATGCTTCCAAAAGAAAATGAACTACCATACCGAACATATGACACTAAATGAATGTTAAATTTAATTGAAATGATCTATTAAAAAATAAATGCTTTCCCAAATGATTTCATATTCATTCGTAAGGACCATGAATCAATAATAAAATTCCCTAAGTGTGGCATTGATCGATACAAGGAAAATGAATCAATTCCCTCGAAATCTATATAGTACTTTCCTATCATTCCATGGTTTAGAAGACTATATGAATATCAAGAAACCAAAATAAATTTTACATGTAATGAGGATACAAGAATTAAATATGGGAACCTACGTTATCCAGCATATTCTTATCAATAGAAGAAAATTGATTACTAGTTTTCTAAATTTTTAGATGAGCCGAGAAACTTTCATCTTGCATTATCTACAGATGGAATAAATCATTTTGGTGTAAAGAGTAGTACTCATAGTGCATGGCCTGTCATATTGGTAAATTATAACTTGTCACCATGGTTATTCATGAAGTGAAAATACATTATGTTGCCTCTACTTATATCTAGACCAAAGAAACCTGGTGGTTATACTGATGTATATTTGGCTTCATTGATAGAAGGTATGAAATTGATGTGGGATATAGGTGTTATAATGTATGATTCTCATAGAAGTGAAGAATTCACATTGAGGGACATGTTGTACAGAATGATAAATGACTTCCCTGCTTATGGAAATTTATCAAGCTATAGCATTAAAGGATTTTTGGGGTGTCCCATTTATGAAAAACACACGTACTCAGTTCAGTTAAAACATTCCTCAAAGACTGTGTTTTTAGGGCATCATAAATTTTTACCTCAATGACATAAATATTGATCATGGATGGTAGCATTCGATGGGAATATTGAACAGGGTACAACACCATATCTAGCATTGGGATATTAATTGTACAAAAAAGTAAAAAAATTGAAACTGTTTTCAGTAAACCATTTTTTAAAAACCTTACAAAATCAGGTTGGAAGAAGTGATTAAATTTTTTTTAATTACTTGTATGGGAATTGTTTGTATGTTAGACATTTTATTGATGTATTTCATGTAGAAAAAAATTTATTTTATAGTGTTATTGGCCCATTACTAAATGTTACAGGAACATGAAAGACGGAATAAAGGCTAGGTTGGGCTTGATTGAAATGTTGATAAGGGAAGATTTCGCACAAGTGAAGGGTAAAAGGTGGAATTTTCTTCCTCTAGTAGCTTACACTCTATCCCGGAAGGAAAATTTTCAATTTTTCATTTTCCTTGCTAGTGGAGAAGTTCCACAAGAGAAGTCATAAAATATCAAGAATGTCATTTCAATGACTAATTTGAAGCTACAATGACTAAAATCACATGACTGTCATGTTTTGATACAAAATTTAATTCCTAATTCTTTTCATTTAATTCTAAATCAAAATGTACAACATACATTAAGAAGACTATTCTTCTTTTTCAAATCCATATGCAATAAAGTTGTAGACTGGATGAAGTTTCCCATTATTAATAAAAATATTACAGTCATATTATGTGAATTATAGATGTTCTTCCCACTATAATTATTTGATATAATGGTCCACCTAATGGTTTAATTGGTCAAAAAGGTTCAACTATGTGGACCTGTCCATTACAGAAGGAAGTACCCCCATTTAATGGTATATGAATATTTTGAAAGGGTATGTCAAGAATCAAAGTCATCCAGAAGGTTGTATTACAGGACAATATATTGTTGAATAAGATATTTAATTTTATACTGATTACCTATCAGATATTGAAATCATTAGTCTCCCAAAGTATCTTTATAGTGAACTCCTTATGAGCGAAGGGATTTTCGAAAGATATTTTGATATAATTACCTTGAAATATTGGGAGAAAACACATCTTTATATATTAAATAATAGTCAAGATGTTGATCCATACATTGAATCCCACAAATAAATTCTTAGAGATTTTAATCCACCAAGTGTTGAAGGATGGATATCAAATACACATAATCAATAGTTTACAGGATGGTTCAGAGATCAAATTTGTAAAGAGTTATATGAAAATTCAAATTCAGTTGTCAAACAACATCAATGGTTAGCCAAAGGAATGAATGAAAATGTTATATCTTACACTACTTTTGTAATAAATGGTTATAAATTATATAAAAAATAACACAATGACTTTAGTATGATGCAAAATAGTGGTGTTATACTTATGGCTAAACTGATGCACATATCCATTTCCAAGCATAGAAATCCAATTTATGAAAATATGACATATTTTGGAATTGTTGAATAGATATACAAGTTGGATTATAGAATATTTCAAGTGTATATTTTATATTGAAAATGGGTTGAAAATATCAATGGAGTGAAATTTGATAAAATGGACTTTGTGAAGTTTAATTTAAATGTAGAAGTGGAAAAAGACTAGTCATTCATAATGGAATCACAAGAAGTGAATTTATTTTATATATCTAATCCAACAAACAAGAATTGGTCAATTGTTCTACTAGTTACTAAACCAAATGTTTATTCAGATGAAAATTCAATTGAGGATGACCCTTTCATTTGGAAATCACAATCAGTTCATGTCAGTCCCAATGTAGATAATTTCTTGTACATTAGAGGGGACCACAAAGAAAGGATTTGGATTCTCAAAAGAGGAACCAAATCCTTTAAACCTTTAAAAAAATAAAGATAGTTTAATGAGAAGGTAAAAGTATTTTTTAATATATTATTTTTTCCCTTATAATATTATTTTTTCTCTACTATATTAAAAAAATCTAAATTAAATGTTTGAATACTCATGAAGATAATGTCTTGATCACATGATGATGTTACCAATCCCTTGGAAGAACAAATAATAATGAAGGAACCCCTTAGGATATATGCAAAGGTAATGTTATGATATAGTTTATCTATTTTACCAAAAATATATATAATGGAACATTGATTAAATTTTCATTGTTCCTTGACTATTTCGTTTATTTTAGAGGATTTATGTCCATGTGTCATGCCTTTACAAGAGAAATGGTGTTGTATCTACTCAATCACAGAGGTAATCTTGATGTTTTTACAGAATAATCATTATCTATAGAATTAATTTATTATTTCATATATACGTTTAATTTATTTATTTTTAGTATTGCTCACATAATAATTGTTTTCTTAAATATCTAGATTCTTTTGTTCGAGTTGGTGTGATTTTTCCAGAATTAATTCATTTTCTCCCTTAAAACCTTTTCACCCCCTGTAGTGGTTCATTTATCACTTTCTTTCAAGTTACCTCCACTACCTTTGCAGGAAGATCAACAATGATGCCTCTACTCAATTATAGAGGTAATCATGATGTTTTCATAGTAAAATTATTTTAAATAGAACTAATTTATTGATTTATATGTATGTTTAATTTATTTATTTTTCTATTACTCACATAATAATTGTTTTCATACACAGGTGTATTCTTTTGTTCAATTTGGGGTGCTTTGTCTATCTTTCATCCCTTTATACGCCAAATTTTCACAGACTTCTCCCACAAAACCTTTCACTCTTGTAGTGTTGACATTTTTACTTTCCATCAAGTTCCCTCCACTGCTCAATTAGAGAGGTAATCTTGATATTTTCATAGTTAAATAATTTTCCATATAATTAATGTATTTTTTCATATTTATATTTAATTTATTTCTTTTTAGTATTACTCATAATAATTGTTTTTTATACAGGTGGATTATTTTTTTCGAGTTGAGGTGGTTTATTTGAAACTACTCATGTGGTGTTGGTAGTTAAACAAAGAAAGTAAATGTAAATCATGGTAACATTGATAGTTAGGACTATTTTTGAATTTATGTAATAATTTTTATTAATGTAATTATATAAACCAATGTTTTAAATGTCTATAATATAGTTTTTTTCTAGTATTTCTATTGTAAATTTCATTCACTACTAGAATTTTTAGCTTTCGAGGTGGGGAAATTATAGCGGCCTCCATTTGGCGCCCGCTAATACAATCAATAGTGGATGACAAATGGCGGCCGCTGCATTTTATTACACCGAAAACCCTAATTTTCCCCTCCTCGACCCCCATAACCCCATTTTCCACTCCCCGACCCTGCGACCCACCCCTCCCCGACCCCACTATAAGGCCCCAGCCTTAAAACTTACTTAATCTTGAGTTATTACAATATTACACATTGAGAATCTTTTCAGGTTTAGAGTTTTAGAGAATTAGATCATGAAACTTGCATTACATTCCACATTTAAGAAAAGTGGTTACATAAAAGATAGTATTCATTATTCCCATCAACGGAAACATCTTTAAAATAAAACATGGATTCTTTCTTGACACATCCTTGACACTATCATCCCATCATGTACCTTTCCCTTGACCTGTGAAAAATGTTTCAAAAACATGGGATGAGCATAAAAAGCTCAGTAAGGGTTATAAAAATATGGAAAGGAAACATGAGTTCATATATATACATAAGAATGAAATCATACTTTACCCATAAAACATAGGCACTTTAACATACCTCATCAAATCATGAATAAATCATATAAATCATAAGATATAAAAGGTAACTTGAGGCATTCATAACATTCTTACGTAGGGAGTAACCCTCTTGGTTACGTTTGGAATACCCACCACAGTATATTCCCTAAATCTCTTTGGAGAAACCATAACGTTTTACTCCTTCGCGTTACCCAATGCATTGGAGAGCTATATCGGGCTCACCCGCCCTTAGTTTATCACGGAACCACCCGTTTTCATAACAATTCCCAAGAACCATAACATAAACATATCACATAAAACATGCATAAAGGAAACATAACATTACCACATTTCAATCACAATATAACATTTTAGTATATTGAAATAATGAATCCATTCAAAAAGAAACCATTTCTAAAACCATTTAAAACATTTAATAAAGAGAATTTTGAATCAAAGTGTCTCATACCACCTTGAAGCTTTTAAAATGTTAAACCATTAATATCCATATAAATAAATCCTTAAAACCATTTTGAAAACATGGATATTAATAAGAACAAATAATTAAAACATTTAAAGTGATATTTTGGTTAAAGGGGTTCTACCAAAATTAGAGACACTTGAATACAATAATTGAGGAATAACATTTAGTCAGAACATTATAATATCATGAGAATAAATGGATTCATGATATAATATTCTAAAGGATAGTATATACACCATATAAGAGTTAATTGGTGCATAACAACAATGAAGACTCAATAGAAATGTCAAATGTGATGAATTCCCTTATAAAGAAGGTATCCTTAAATTAAGGATAATTCAATCTCAAAATTATGTGTGACAAATATAAATACACCCAATATAAGTGGATATTAAGTGTAAAACAATAAAAGGTCATTCACACATATTCAAAGGATGAAATATTCAATAACTACATGTTGAACCCAAAGAAATCGAAATTGGGTTAAGAAGTTCCCTTGACAGCCTAACGGCATCACATCAAAATGAGTAGATGAGAGATAAAAAGTGTATCTCATCACTTGGACATAAAATTTACATCAATAAGGATATATGAGAACATATCCCAACATAACAATATGTAAATTAAAAGACCCAACAAAAGAAGTCTTTTAAAAAGAGGAGGGTGAAAGGTTCCCTTACCGACTTGGGTATCATTCAAAACATACACCCCATAAAAGAAAGACAATACATCATTGATGTAAATACTCATAAACGAAATTATATTACACAAAGAGTAGAATAATGGGCAGTACATACACCACTCAAAGGAAATTGTGGCAAATGTAGCATAAATCTCATGGGAATAAAAGTGAGATGAAAAATCCCTTACGAAAACTCGGTAGCCTAACGACGCCACTTAAAACTTCCAAAATTAATTGATGAGAGAGAATAGGGTCTATCATCACATGAACATAAAAATTATAGTAAGATTAATATAAAATAACATCCCAATAACAAGAAATATGAGCTTTAAAAGGAATTACATAAAAGAGTGTACTTAAAAAGAAAGAGAGGAGTAAGATCTCTTACCTCAAGTCCAACTTGTCTTGTTCGTTTCTTTATACTCCTGAATAATATACTTTGGTCAATTAATAATTGCCTAATTACCTCCATTATATATTATTATTCAGTTCATATCACATATTATAATGTTATAATAATTCTTTAATAATGTTAGTTCATATCAGACATTTTTGCCGATGTTTGGTACATGAGTCAAAAATGAACTTGTTTGAAAAAAGATTGCCCATGTAGTTATAAGTAAATAATTTCAAGAATATTATTAATGATTAAAATATCATATATATCCAGTAAATATTCATTTTATACTATTCCATATCATTTGGAGGTAAAAAACGAAAAGCACCGTTCATGGAGACGGTAGGCCGTACGTACGCATGAACGCTACTTTCTTTTTTTGTCATATTAATGGAATTAAAACAAAGTGAGATATATATATATATATATATATATATATATATATATATTATAATTCCAGAATGATATCCATAATTTAGATGTAATATATTACATATATATCCATTATATATATGTACTTATAATAGTACATAACATTTTGAGATAAGAAATGAAATGTATCGTTCATGGAGACGGTAAGTCGTACGTACGCATGAACGCTACTTCCATTTATATTTCATATTTAATAGAATTAAAACATAATTATACATAATAGTATTTTAATTCCAGTATTTTATCATATATAATATCATTAAATATACCCTTTATACGTACCATATATGGTAATAACGAATCAAATCACTTTAAGGGGGCGGTAGTCCGCACTTCCTTAAATGAAGATATCGCGTTTACCCATAATGGAAACCATAAAGGTATGAAATAAATGAAAAATACAGAAGCTTAAGTAAAACATAAACATATTATATATCATATATAAATATAGTTTCATCTTAATGGCCACCTTTTAAGGTGTTAGAAGAATGTTGAACAATCATCGTTTCGTGAGGCAGAAATTCGCCATCCACAGAAATAGTATGTTCTTTAACCATTAGATGTAGGTATGTGTAAGTGTAGCTCGAATAATTATTATAACAACATCCTAGTATATTGAAGATACTTTATTTTTTATAAAATAAATGAATAAAAAGAGTTTAGGGGGTTGGAGAAGCAAAATAAAACAAAATGACTCAAGTGAAGACATTACCATAAAATCGGGTAACTCCTTTTGGTTTGAGCTCAAAGGCTTCCTTGGGAAGACTTCTGCCCAAAGTGAGGCTTCAAGGAGTAAAATAGGTAAGTGGAGAGACAAAATGGGCTGGGGTTGGCCGAGCCAAAGGCTTTGGGAGTGTGGGTAAGGAGGTAGAGGTGGGGGTCTTTTATAAGAGGAGAGGAGGGGCACTCTTGTAAAGTTGCAAAATGTTACTTTATTTTCAAAAGAGTTTCGGATTTTAAAGGTCCCAAATTGATTTATTTAGATGATAAGGTGATAAGGGTTCTAAATCCATTCATCCAATAGGTTTTGTACATGTGTAGGTCTTAGATATTACATTATCTTTCCAGTTTATTTAAATCGTTAAATAATGAGGTCATCGCTGCATCATCATGATGTCATAAATAATTTAGTTTATTTAATGTATAAAAATTAAAAAAAAATACTATGATGTAGGAAATATTTTTATCTTTCCAATGACTATTTATAGTAAAAAATATGACTTGTATAACCCTATATAAAAATTGTTTTAGTAAAACGACTCATGTTTGTGTCATTTTTACTTTAACATTAATTAAAAAGATACTTATGTCATTTTCCAACCAAAGTGGCTCCATGGGGTCCCCAAGTTAACCCATGGATTGTCTTGGTCAGCCATGACACATCCAATGAGGGTAGGACATGTGTCTAGGTCGTTTTATTTTATTAAAACATTATTCTTACCAAAAACTACACTAATTACCTCTAATCATGATTAAAAACATAATAAGTTACTATTCACCAAAAAATTATTTTTATCCCATTGAACCACATTTTACTTCTTAATGACAACCATGTATGTCTAATTTTTGAAATTCAAAACACAAAGATGGCAAAATTTCATTTAAATGGAAAAAACAGTTTTTATAAGTACCACTTAGTGGTTTCACTATTCATCAAAAATTGAAGTTTTTCAGAAAAATCCCAAAAATTCACCCTAAGATATATTTGATATTCCGAATTCAAAAATGAAGTCTATTTTAAAAAAATTCAAAACATATAAGTCACACTAATTAATTTAATAATTAATTCCCGCTGTCAGAGCAAATAGCGTGTTTTTATGAAACAATAAGTATCAAAAGATTGACTCTAGTTTAAGTCTGATTTCAAAGTGAAATTAATTCCAATGACCACTATTGGATTTAATGGTAAAAATATATTCTAATTTCACTTTAAAACAAATTCAAAAGATAATCTAATCATATAAATAAATTATATTAAAAAGAGGTTTTGAATTAAAATACAACATTTTAAACTATTCATTAAAAAATGAACTTTATCAGAAAGATACCAAAAATTTACACAAAGTAAATTTTGATGTCCCGATTCTTAAGAAGAGTTTTATTTGGTCCAATAGAATGTTTAAGAGTGAACAAAACTATATTTAATGATGGTTCGCCATCAAAAGGTGATAAGTGAGCCTTTATTGAAAACTAGGGCATATACACCTAAAATTTAATTCTTTCTGTATTTTAAGACTTTATCTTTTATTGGATAAATGTAAAAACATTTAAAAACATATATAATCATATTTTAGTAATTTATATCCATTCCCGCCAATACAACGGCTACATGTTAACTACCATTTAAAATAATATTATTTTATTATTAGAGTGCAACGTAAGATTCCCAAGAAACTCGTTGTTGCGTGTTGGGTACGCCATCGAGCATAGAATCCCCTTTAAAGTAATATTAATATTTTATTCAAAAATATGGATAAATATGAAAATGTCATATTCTTTATTTACCTGGGGTGTTACACCCACAACCCCGACCCCCGGCGACCCCAACCCCGTGACCTGGCGACTGTGACCCCGGCGACTCCAACCCCCAACAACCCCGACTCCCAGTGACCCCAACCCCCAGCGACCCCTCCCCGACCCCCGGCGACCCCAACCCCTGACCTCCGGTGACCCCGACACCCGACGACCCCCGACCCCAGGCAATTCCCGGCAGCCCCCCGGCAACCCCCAGCGACCCCAACCCCTGGCGACCCCCACCCACGGCGAGCCCCACCCCCTTGCCTCCGGGCTACGCCACCCGCAACCCCGGCGACCCCCACCGCCTTGCCTCCGCGTTACGCCCCCCCCCCCCCCCTGCGACCCCGACACCCCCACGACCCGGCAACCCCCATCCTCTACTTATGCGCTGCACCTTTGGACAGTCTTGCCACCGTAGTCCCCTCTCGGCCCCACTGCATCCCTTTGAAAAGTCCTCATGCCTCCATTGGACCCTCCCGGTCCGTTGTGCCCCGCCATGTAGAACCCTCCCATGCTTTGTCCAACAGTTTTTCCCCTTTCTAGTTCGGTCGTCGAACCCCTGTCGTTAAGTGGTTGCGCCATCCTGGATCCACAATCTTGTCACACCCTGTTACCCATAGTCGAGTCCTCTGCAGGTAATGTTTTTTATCCTTCAAATTTGGTTTTTAAATTTTAATGATATGTGTTTTTTTAGAATTTAAATAAGATATTTCACTTTTGATTTCTATTAAATACAAATATGGATAAAAACTAGATTGAAATGAAAGATAGGTTTTTAGCAGAATATTATGAGGGGATTAAGTGATTTATGGATTTCACCAACAGATTTCCAAGCGATATGATTAGTTATCCATGCAGAAAATTTGAAAATAGATATCACTTCAAACGAGATAGTGTTGAGAACATTTGATTTTGAATGGGTTTTTGAAAAACTATAAGACATGGACAAGTTATGAAGAAGATTCTGTTTCATGTCATCGCTCAGTAAGTATTCATATGAATGTTGATTCGAGAACAGTTGATCTGATGAACATAATGCTCAGTGATATGATGCGTTAGTTTCAACCTGAAGATAGTAATGTCATAAATGACGACGTTGGATTGAGTAATCCTTGTTCTTCTGCAGATGGAGAAGCATTGAAATTCTTTGAAATTCTTGATGATGCATATACTGAATTATATCTTAGATGCACTAAATTTAGTAAAATATCATTCATCATTGAATTGTTACACCTAAAGGCCTTGAACCAGTGGTCAGACACCTCATTCGACATGTTGTTGGTATTGTTGAAGAAGGTACTCCCGGCTGGAGCGAAGATTCCAGAGTCATTCTATCAAGCTCGCAAGTTGACCGATGATCTTGGTTTTACATATGATACAATTGATGTGTGTTGAAATAATTTTACGTTGTTCTGAAAAGAGAATTTGTAATTAAATATTTGTATTGTTTTATATACATCTAGGTGGAAGACCAATGAGATTAATCAAGTTAGTCATATTCTTCCTGGGAGAGTCTTGAATCAAGGGAAACAAGTTACCGCTAAACAGATGAGTTATTTCCCACTGAAACTGAGACTGAAGAGATTCTTATTGTCCATAAAATTTTCTAAATTGATGACTTGGCATTCAGAGAGAAAGAAAGAGGTTGATAAATTAACACACCAAGAAGATTCTTTGGCATAGAAACAGTTTGATCAAAGACACCCAGACTTTTCCCTAGATTATTGTAATATTCGACTGGGTTTGGCAGCAGATGGTTTTAACCCATTTAGGTCTATGGTTGGTGCGACACATAGTTCGTGTCCAGTGGTGTTGGTTTCATAAAACATTCCACCATGGGTATGTATGAAGCAACCTTTTTTATTACTGTCAATTCTAATTGAGGTACCAAGAGGACCTGGAGATAAAATCGATGTTTATATGCAACCTTTTATTGATGAGCTGCAAGAATTTTGGGCTGATGGTGTAATGAATTTTTTACTCAAAAGATAATGAAATGTTTAGACATTGGGACGCTTTGTTATGGACAATTAATGATTTCCCAGCATATGATAACTTATCAGGTTGGAGTACAAAAGGAGAATCTTCTTGCCCTTGTTGTAATAAGAGTATGAAATTTATATGGATTATGCACTATATAAAGTGGGAATATCTTGGTCATATCCTCCATTGCACAGGTTCAGAAAAGACCGTGTATTGTTTTATGGGAATATAGAGTATAAACCATCACCACAAATACTGTTTGGGGTTTAAATTTGTGCACAACTTAATCAAGAAAACATCCATACAATGTATGATTTTCAAGATTTATTGGTTCCTGCATTGCCTTCTATTCCTGCTGAAAATGGACAGCAAAGTCATAATTTGAAGAAATTGAGTTTTTTTTTGAATTGACTTATTGGAAATATAATATTTTAAGACATAATTTGGATGTGATGCACATTGAAAAAATTGTATGTGATAATATATTGTGCACCATTTTAGGCGTCAAGGAGAAATCAAATGACAGCGATAATACTCAACATGATTTGCAAGAAATAGGATTGATAAAACCTTTACATTTACAGCTGGGTGAAGGAAATCGGGCATACATGCCTGCTGCACAGTACACAATGAGTAAAAAAGAGAAACAAACATTTCTATCAATTTTGAAGACTGTTAAGGTTCTAGATGGTTATTGCTATAATATTTCGAAGCGTGTGAATATGATGAGCATGACATTACAGGGTTTTAAATGTCATGATAATCATATTCTTCTTCAACATTTAATTCCTATAGCAATTCGTGATTGTTTACCAACCCAGGTTGTTGAGCTATTGATTGGAGTTTCTAATTTTTTCAGACAGCTCTGTTCTAGGAATAATTGCATGAGTGATTTAAAAAAGGTGTAGGATAATATTGTACTTACCCTATGTCACCTAGAAAAACTATTTCCGCGGTCTTTTTTTGATGTCATGGTTCACTTGACCATGCATTTAACTGGTGAAGTCATTTCTGGCAGTCTCATGCAATTCAGGTGGATGTATCCAATAGAGCGATACTTAAATACATTGAAACGGTATGTACGCAACAAAGCTCATCCAGAAGCCTCAATTTCTAAGGGATATTTAATGGATGAGTGTACTAATTTTTGTTCTTCATATATTGATGTGGTTGAAACAAAGATAGATAAACCCTCCCAAAATGATGAAGGTCCAATTGGAGACGGAATAACGTTTGATATGTGGAATGTTGAGTGGGTTCAAGCTCATCGATATGTGTTGTTCAACACTACATCAGTTATTCCATTGATACAGTAAGTTTCATAGTAGATGTGTATTTTGTTTCTATATTTATTTTATTGCTTACCTTATATTATGTTGTGATTTAGGATGCATATCGCCGAGTTGAAACGTGAAAGGCCCCTTGCAACTGACTATCAAATCCAAAAATATCATTTCAACACATTTCATGAGTGGTTCAAGACTAATGTACGTATAATTGATTTAATATTTCAATAGTGCAACTTAGTTTTATTTTTACAATCCTTTATCCATTAAACTATATATGTGAAATTAGCAGATTCAATATTTATGTGATTTAACCCATCATGTGAGCAAAGAACTCAACCAACTAGCTGATAGTCCATTTATTATAGCTCGTCTCTACAAGTCTTTGGATGCTAATAGATTCGGATTTCGTATTAGCGATGTTGACATGAACCGAGCCACACAAAATAGTGGTGTTGGTTATTCTTTTGTTGGTGCGGGTTATTATTATGGATTGCTGAGAGATATTATTGAGGTTATTTATGGTCGTGGATTAAAACACATATTGTTAAGGTGTGATTGGGTCGATCCAGTTCATGGAATGAAAGTTTATAACATCCAATTTACATTAGTAAACTTTAACAATATGCTATATAAAGATGACCGAGTAAACAATGATCCCTTCATACTAACATCGCAGGTAGAACAAGTTTACTTTGTCGGCATTGATTCTGATTGGAAAGTTGTGGTGAAAATGTCTAGAAGAGGGGTTTTTCTGATTGACCAAGAGGAACCTGAAGTTGTCGTATTTCCTGATCAAACACTTGACCAAACAACAGTATTTGTACGAGATGAAGATATACAATGGGCCAAAGAGACATTTGAAGGAGATACGATAGACTTTCATGATTAGTGAAAATTGTAATTATATCCCCAGTTATTGTTTGTAAAAATATTTATGAGTTATATATATAAAAAAATTGCTTGATTTAACTATAATTTCTTTTAATGTAGGTGTGTCACAGGGTTGTCAAAGTGGTTCATTTGATGTTGTCGGTATGTATGTTTTAATTTTTCTAAATTAATTGATTGTAATTTTCTATGTATATTTCCCTAAATATTTCTAATCATTAATTTATATTGTAATTGAATTATGAATTTATGTTTATGAGGATCTAGTGTGTCTTCCAACAAACGTAGGGATCCTGGTAGAGGGGTTCGATCCTGGAACTCTGGAGCCTGATTGGATGTGTTATTTGATGACACATTTCATCCAGTTGGAGAAGGTGATACTGTATTGAGTCATCAGTTTGGGCATATGATAAGAGACTCACACAGATTCCCTCTGACGACTCGTGAATGGAGCTATTTCCCCCAGTATATGATGGATAGATTATGGATGGAGGTTCAGGTAAATTCAATGTTTAATTTTTCATGATATTGTTATTATTATTGTCCCATCTACTGACAAATTTTTTTAATAGGATAATTTGACAACGTCTCCAGATGAGCTTTGGGCTGTATGTTTGTCCAAATGGAAAAAATTATGTAAGGATTACATGTCAAGGGTGAAGAGAGATCACTAGACACCATTTGTGGGTGTGACAGACATTCTACAACGAGTCCCTCTGGGAATTCTTCCTACGCAGTGGCAGGACTTTGTTGCGTTTTGGTCGAGTGAGGTGGCGATGGTAAGATTTATTACTTTTAATCAATAAATAACTAATTTTTCAAATGTCTATTAAGTAAATATGTTGAATGTAGACCGAGTTTTCTCGTCATTCACATAATCGGGTGATGCAGGACACACCTTCCAGACTTGGTACTCGACATGTGTCACAGCTCAGACATGATGTAATTTTAGAATTCACTGTTCATTCATATTTTAAAAATATTGTAGTATAACATGGTGAACCCCTTTATTATAGTTACACCAAAGCGGAGAGCCAATCGATCGGATGTCCATATGGGTGAGGACTCGTAGGGCGGATGATCCCGATGTTGTCGGTGTTATAGTAAGAAAATTATTTACTAATAAATGTATTTTTATTTTATATAAATTATTCATATTTTTTCATTGATTCATTATATGCTACAGGCTCATTTTGACGCTCAATTAGCAGAGTTTTCAGAGGATCAATGTCGCAGTACTGTGTGTAGAAATGAAATATTTCACCGTGTCGTGGGGCATGATGGTCATGGTTATTATTTGACTTATGGTGGTGGTGTCCCACGACGTGCAGTTGTCAGAGAAGATGTGATGGGTGCATGCAAAGATTCAGGGATGCGCACATAGACTGAGATAGATGCTTCCATGCAGGATATGAAGTGCAATTTTGATGCACAGTTTCAGCAGTTACGTGCAGAGTATGAGGAGAGGTTGTCACATATGTCATCACGTATCGATGAAATGACGACGCAACAAGTGGCGCCACAGGTAAACAATAAAACAAACCATACTCAGATTGACTTTTATTGATATATTTAAGATACATAATATTAATATATATTGTTGGGTTCGAATACAGCTGGTGGACATCATAGTGATATTGGTTATCTATATGAGAATAAACCCCATGCATGAGGTAATTTCATTTGTATTGATGAATTTTCTAGAATTTTTTATATCCTTGATGAATAGAATCTTCCATTTTTACCTAGATTAGTTTGTTTTATTATTTTTGGATGACATCTTCGTGCACTCCAAGACTGATGATGATCATACACAATATCTTGACATCATCCAAATTACACTTATAAATCATCTACTATACGCCAAGCTATATATATGTCATTTTTGTATTGATTAGGTATAGTTACTAGGTCAAATAATCTCAGAGGAAGGTGTGTCAGTGGATGGAGAGAAAATTCAGGTAGTTGTTTCTTGGTAGAATCCCAATAACTCTTTAGATATCTGTATCTTTCTAGGGTGAGTGAATTGTGAAGTGGTCGTGCAGACGGCACGTCAATCGGACGTGCGGTTTGCGCGGTACGGCTTAATATGCATTTTTTAAGTATTGGGCGCGCTTCATAAATGCGCGTGGGGGGTAAAAACAGGCCGAACGATGTCGGAATGGCCTAAAATCAGAAAACAACAATGGTTGAGTGAATTGTGAAGTGTTCTCATAGACAGCACATCAATCGGAGGTGTCGTGTGCCCGCGGTGACCTAAAACGCAGTTCTGGTGTCATAAACGGCCAAAACAGGTGTTTAAAAGTCAAATTCATAGAAGAAGACATCGGATTGACCTGAAATTATAGGGAAAAAATATAATTATTATTCTTGATGTGTACGAGAAGATAGAATGTCAATCAGACATGTGGTTTGCGCGGTAACGCTCAATATACGTTTTTTAAGTGTTGGGCCCGCTTTATAAACGCGCGTGGGGGGTCCAAATGGGAAAAAATGTTGGAATGGACTGAAATCAGATTAAAAATAATGTGTGAGTGAATTGGAAAGTTTTCCAACATATGACACGTTAATCAGAGGTGTCGTGTGCCCACGGTGACTGAGAACGCAGTTCTGGTGTCATAAACAGCCAAAACGGGCATTTAATGGTCAAATTCATAGAGGATGACATCGGATTGAACTGAAATCATAGTAAAACAATATAATTATTATTATTTATCCGTACGAGAATACATTATTTCAATCGGACATGTGGTTTGCGCGGTACGGCTCAATATACATTTTTTAAGTGCTGGGTGCACTTCAAAAACGCACATGGGGGTCCAAATAGGCTGAACGATGTCGTAATGGCTTGAAATAAGACGACAAAAAATAGGTGAGTAAATTTTGAAGTGGTCGCGTAGACGGAACATCAATTGGAGGTGTTGTGTGCCAACGGTGACCGAGAACGCAGTTCTGGTGTCATAAACAGCCAAAACAGGCATTTAACGGTCAAATTCTTAGCCTACGACATCATATTGACCTGAAATCATAGGAAAAAAATATAAATATTATTCATGACGTATAAGAGAATATGGCACGTCAATCGAACGTGTGGTTTGTGCGGTACGGCTCAATATGCATTTTTTAAGTGTTCGGCGCGCTTCATAAATGTGTGGGGGGTCCAAACGGGCCAAAAAAAGTCGGAATGGCCTGAAATAAGATGACAACAATGGGTGAGTGAATTTTGAAGTGTTCACAAAGACAGCACGCCAATCGGAGGTGTCGTGTGCCCGCAGTGACCGAAAATGCACTTCTGGTGTCATAAACGGCCAAAACGGGTGTTTAATGGTCAAATTCATAGCGGACGACATTGTATTGACCTGGAATCAAAGGGGAAACAATATAATTATTATTTATGACATGTACTAGAATACGGTACGTCAATCGAACGTGCGGTTTGCACGATACGGCTCAATATGCGTTTTTAAGTGTTGGGTGCGCTTCATAAACGCGTGTGGGGGGTCCAAATGGGCCGAACGAAGTTGGAATGGCCTGAAATAAGACGAAAACAATGGGTGAGTGAATTTTAAAGTGTTCACATAGACGGAACATCAATCGGAGGTGCCATGAGGCCTCGGTGACCGAGAACGCAGTTCTGGTGTCATAAACGGCCAAAACGGACATTTAACAATCAAATTCATAGAAGACGACATCGAATTGACATAAAATCATAGGGAAACAATATAATTATTATTCGTGACGTGTACGAGAATATGGAATGTCAATTGGATGTGCAGTTTGCGTGGTACGGCTCAATATGCATTTTTTAAGTGTTGGGCGCGCTTCATAAACGCGTGTGGGGGGTCCAAACGGGCCAAACGAAGTTGTAATGGACTGAAATCAGATGATGAAAACAGATGAGTGAATTTTGAAGTGGTCACGTAGACGACACATCAATCATAGGTGTCGTGTTCCCTCAGTGACCGAGAATGCAGTTTTGGTGTCATAAACGGCCAAAACGGGCGTTTAACGGTCAACTTCATAGTGGACAAAATCGTATTGACCTGAAATCACAGGGCGATAATATAATTATTATTCTTGATGTGTACGAGAAGATAGAACGTCAATAGGATGTGTGGTTTGCACGGTACAGCTCAATATGCGTTTTCTAAGTGTTGGGCGTGCTTCATAAACGCGCGTGGGGGAGTCCAAATGGGCAGAAAGATGTCAGAATGGCCTAAAATTAGACGAAAACAACATGTGAGTAAATTTTGAAGTGGTTACATAGAATTCACATCAATCGGAGGTGTCGTGTGCCGCGGTAACTGAGAATGCAGTTCTGGTGTCATAAATAGACAAAACGGGCGTTTAATGGTCAAATTCATAGTGGACGACATAGGATTGACCTGAAATCATAGGGAAATAATATAATTATTATTCATGATGTGTACAAGAAGACGGCACGTCAATCAGACGTGCGGTTTGCGTGGTATGGTTCAATATGTTTTTTTAAGCGTTGGGCGTGATTCATAAACACACGTGGGGGGTCCAAATGAGCCTAACAAATTCGGAATGTCCAAAAATCAGATGAAAACAATGGGTGGGTGTATTTCAAATTGGTCGCATATATGGCATGTCAATCGGAGCTGTCGTGTGCCTGCGGTGACCGAGAACGCAGTTCTGGTGTCATAAATGGCCAAAATGGGTGTTTAACGATCAAATTCATAGAGGAAAACATTGTATTGATCTGAAATCAAAGGTAAACAATATGATTATTATTCTTTATTTGTACGAGAAGACTGCATGTCAATCAGACGTGTGGTTTTCATAGTACGTCTCAATATGCATTTTTTAAGTGTTGGGCGCGCTTCAGAAATGCACGTGGGGGTCCAAACGGGCCGAACGATGTTGGAATGGCATGAAATCAGACGACAACAACGGGTGAGTGAATTTTGAAGTGGTCGCACAGACAGAACTTCAATTGGAGGTGTCGTGTTCCCACGGTGACCGAGAACGCAATTCTGGTGTCATAAACGGCCAAAATTGGTGTTTAACGGTCAAATTCATAGAAGAAGACATCGGATTGACCTAAAATCATAGGTAAACAATATAATTATTATTCCTGATGTTTAAGAGAATACAAAATGTCAATCGGACGAGCGGTTTTCGCGGTACGACTCAATATGCATTTTTTAAGTGTTTGGCGCGCTTCAATAACGCGCGTGGGGGTCCAAATGGGCCGAACGATGTCGAAATGGCCTAAAATCAGACGAAAACAACGGGTGAGTGAATTTTTAAGTGGTCTCATAGACGGCACATCAATCAGAGGTTTCGTGTGCCCGCGGTGATCAAGAACCCAGTTCTGGTGTCATAAACGGCGAAAACGGGCGTTTAACAGTCAAATTCATAGCGGACGACATCGGATTGACCTAAAATCATAGGAAAACAATATAATTATTATTCTTGACATTTATGAGAAGACATCACAACAATAGGATGTCTTTTTTGCACGGTACGGCTCAATATGCGTTTTTTAAGTGTTGGGTGCGCTTCATTAACGCACGTGGGGGGTCCAAACGGGCCAAACGATGTCAGAATGGCCTGAAATCAGACGAAAATAACAGTTGAGTGAATTTTGAAGTGTTCGCGCAAACATCACATCAATCGGAGGTGTCGTGTGCCCACGGTGACCAATAAAGTAGTTCTGGTGTCATAAACGGCCAAAACGGGCGTTTAACGGTCAAATTTATAGCAGACAACATCGGATTGAACTGAAATCATAGGGAAACAATCTAATTATAACCATAGAATTAATTATTTTAAATTTTTAAAATGGTAATCAAAATTATGAATATATTTTGAAAATCAAATTCTTTCAATCTGTTACAGTAAGTTTGAATTGAAATGTGTTAATTTTTTTGAATTATTTGTTTATAGGTTTTATTCGGTACTAATTTTGTTTTTAAATTTTCTTATGCAGTTATATTTGATGATGGATGTAGAGCTTGGAAGATGACTGATGAGATTTATTTGGGTATATTTTATTGTGTTGTTGAAATTTTTTTTAAAAAAAAATTAAAAACCTATAGCGGCCGCCATTTGGCAGCCACCATTAGGCAGCTGTTGTAGGTGATTCCATCACTGCCTATAGTGGCCGTTATTTGGTGGCCTCTGTAGCCCATTCCAGCTTTCCTATAGCATCCGCCAAATGGGGGTCGCTGATAGCAACAACGATGGGCCGAAAGCGGCTGCCATTTGTCGGCCACTAGGCGGACACAATAGACCTTTAGCGACGGCTTTTGGCGACCGCTAAAGTTCATGATTTTACTAGTGATTCCATTTAAATTATATATTGGGACTTATTTTTATTGATATTTGGTGTGTTTCTGGTGTGTTTCCGGTGTTGCATTGTATTGTTACAGCACACTGTAGTTATAACGACACATACTTTACATACATTGTTAATACTTCAAAATTGAAGCACACTTATTACAACATATGACAAAACCACAAAGGACCGTATAGGTATAGTGTCTTTAGAAACTGGGAAACATAAACAACTGGTTCATAAATCTTCTATAGTGTCTCCCATTTATTTCATCATATCTAGGGTCCCTTTTAGCATATTCTACTTAATATCCATCTTCTTGACCTGGGGAAAAAACATAAAAGGGTGAGCTCAAATGCTCAGCAAGGGCAAATAAAGGAAATAAAAATCATATCATATCTTTTTGAAAATCATAACCTGCAAAAGAGATCATAATATCTTAACATGGAACAAATCATAGAAGTGAAAATGAGATCCCCGTAATCATAACATAAAACATCAAACTTTGTGGCATGCACACATAATCATGGAAAATCATTTCTTGTTAGTCATGACTCATTGCCAAGACTATCTTAGTGGACAAAGTCCCTTTCTGAACCGAGTCACCCTCGTTCCAGTCCTGTTTCACTGAACCGGTATAACCTACCGTTCCATCCATGTCTATCTCATGAGATATAAAATCTTTACCCAATGCATTGGAGGGAGATATAGGTCCCACCCATCTTATAATGAATCCTTTCTTATGTGTTCCACATAATCATAAACCATACATCATAGCGTAACCCATGTAATAAAAATGGGATTCTTAAACAACATGACAACATAAAACAATTCATAAAAGATAAAGGAATTCATAAAAATATTACCATCACAACATAATCAAACCAGTGTAATAATAGGGATAAAAACAGAACCATTTTATTATCTTAGATGGAAAATAATTTTGATAAAATACATGAACTCCATTCTTGAGGAAAATATCCTTTCTTCTTCAAAAAACATTTTTCCTTTCATAACATGTCATACGACTTTAAAATAAAATAAGTTGATTAAAAATAAACTTGAAAACTTGTAAAGGAATTTTCTTGGAAATAATGTTTTAAAAATCCATTCATGCCGTATAAGTTAAAAAAACATTCTTCGTACTTTTGTCGGAAAAGTCAAAAAGTACCTCGTACGAAAAAAGATTCCTTTCATACATATTACTAAAACTCACCGAAGGGTGAAAATGGATTTAAATAATTTTAGGTGAATGGAAATAATATTACATATCGAGGAAACATGGATGAGGATGATAAAATACACCCCAGTAAATTTCAAAGTATAAACAATCTCGGATAGAAATGAGATTGTGATATTTCCCTTACCTTAGGTCCGATTTGCTTTGTATGTGTCCTATGCTCCTGTATAATGGTTTAAATAATGTTATTGACTTATTCCAGAATCATACATATTTATATGATATCATATATGGTCATATTCTTAGCTTCTTGTTAGTAATATTTCATTGTTACTTGTTACTCGGGTCTTTATTGCCTTTTGTTCTTATGCGTGTTTTGCTGAATACATTCTTATTATTCTTTTAAGGTTATAGATATCTTATATCCAGAATGGTATTAGTGTAACATATATCATATTTATTCATTCAATTCATTTATATAATTACTATGTAATGATGATCATGTAGAACGAGTCGCATCACATCGTGGAGACGGTATTCCGTACGTACGCACGAGTGATGATATCGTTCCTATGATCGTGGAACTATATTGGAGTATATATATATTATTTCAGTATCAATATTTCTTTATAATAATCATAAATACTTACTCATTACACCATTATACCCATCCTTGTAAAGTGATGGTGGAAAATAGATTACACCACGAAGTGGAGACGGTATTCCGTACGTACGCACGCGCGGTGATTTCATTTTTCCGTAGGATGGATAGAAGGTGAATTAGGGTTGTTTCATATTTATAATAACATATCAGTATGTAAATAATACTGATGTTATTACTTTATCATGAAACAACTAAAGAAGAAGAAGTTGAAGAAGAAAGAAATTGAAAAGATCGGTAATGGATATTACCTCTTCTTTGGAACTCTTCTTTGAATCCTCCACTTAGGGAACTAAGATTGGTCTTTGAAGAAGACCAGGACCTCTAGGATTATTCTAGGGAAGTGGAGAGGAGAAAATGGCAGGGGTTGGCCGAGCTTGAGTGCTCAAATTGGTGTGAGGAGGAGGGGGAGGAAGTGCCCTTTTATAAGGGAGGAGAGGGGCACCTTAGGAATATCTCAAAATATTATTTTATATTAAAGTCAAAATCGGTTTATAATGGTTCCAAAGGGTTTTATTTCGAAGCTAAAGTGGGGATGGGTCGAAATAATATCAACCAATAGGATTTAGACAAGTTTAGGGTATTATTTTAACCTTATCAATTAGATTTAACTCTAAGTTAAATAATTTAACTTTTACCGTGTCTTTTTGTTTTCTTTCACTATATGGTTAATAAACTTACTATAACATGCCAAACGAACCCCAAATTGTTTATTATTAATATATATATCCTTATCTAAGTCATTTGGCCGAACCTTAGATTTTTAGGAATAAAATAACAATTAATAATATAATATTTTATTTAAAAACTATTTTGTGTCAATTTTGACACTATTTGATATATGATTTTTTTGAAAGTCATGACAGAATTATATGTTCGAACCAAGTTGATTAAATCAACAATAATATATCATAGTAACCTAGAAAATTTGTGTAATTCATAAAAAGTCTCAAATTACATTTATTTTGGTGTTTATAACATCAATTATGTCAATATTTCATTAATAAGATAATTACTGCATCATCATTGTGTCATAAATAAATTAAATTATTTAATCTCTAAAAATTACAAATAAAATACCATTATGTAGGAAATCTTTTTATATTTCTAATTAATATTTATAGTCGAATTTATCTTATGTATAACCCCATATTAAAAATGATTTACTTATTAAACTTTGATTTTAACTATTTTAACCCTTCTTTAAATAAATTAATAATAAATGTCCTAATCTAATCCAAGTGGGCCTAAATGGTCATATTTTATTCCTAAGTTTGTTTTTGGTCGAATTACACTTGTCCAATAGAATTAGGACAAGTGTTAGGGTAATATTAATATCATATTTACCCTTAGTTACCCTATTTACTATTAACCGCGGTAAAAAAAAGTAAAAAGTTACTATTCACCAAAAAATTATTTTTATCTCATTGAACCACATTTTTCTTACTGATATCAACCGTGTCTGTCGGATTTTTGAAATTCCATTCACAGAAGCAGTAAAATTAAGTTTTATGCAAAATTCAGTTTTTAACCTACCACTTAGTGGTTTCACTATTCATCAAAAATTGAAAGTTTTCAGAAAAATACCAAAATTTCACCCTAGGCTAATTTCGATATTCTGAGTCCAAAAATGAAGTCCATTTTTAAAAATAAAATTTATAAAATTTCAAAAAGTGGTTATTACTATTCATAACGGCTAGTTTTAATAGCATATTGTTGTTTGGTGAAACTCGGTATTGCGTACGACGCAAGCTATCGAGGAAGGTCGCGATTGCGTGTAAAGAAAGCCAAGCAAGTGTTGTGTAGAAAAAGATTCCTTTGATAACATAAAAGTCTCGGGTGTTACATTCTACCCCCCTTAAAAAGAATTTCGCCCTCGAAATTCGTCACTTTGTAACAAACAGATGAGGATACTTCTCCCTCATCATATCCTCAAGCTCCCATGTAGCTTCTTCAAGTTGGTGGTTCCTCCATAAAACTTTCACCAATCGAGTGGTCTTGTTTCGTAGGACTTTTTCGCTACGATCCAGAATCTCTATCGGCTCTTCTTCATAAGAAAGATCTTGCTCCAGCGGTACAACTTCTGAGCTGAGTACATGTGAAGGATCTGGTATGTACTTTCTCAGGAGAGATACATGGAACACATCGTGAACTTGAGAGAGATTCGGTGGAAGCGCCAATCGGTAAGCTACCTTCCCAACACGATCCAGTATTTCGAAAGGACCGATATATCTAGGGCTCAACTTCCCCTTCTTTCCAAATCTCATAACCCTCTTCCAGGGAGATATTCGTAAGAACACTTTATCACCCACTTCAAACTCTAGGTCTTTTCTTCGGTTGTCGGCATAACTTTTCTGTCGACTCTGAGCTGCTCTTATGTGTTGTTGAATAGATCTAACCTTTTCTGCCATTTCATCAACGAGATCAGGTCCTAACAGCTTTCTTTCCCCAACTTCATCCCAGCAAGTTGGAGTCCTGCATTTCTTTCCATAGAGAGCTTCATAAGGAGCCATCTGAATACTGGAGTGAAAGCTATTATTATAAGAAAATTCCACCAAAGGTAGGTGTTGATCCCAACCTCCTTTGAAATCCATAGAGCAAGCTCTCAACATATCTTCTAGGGTTTGAATTGTTCTCTCAGACTGACCGTCTGTCTAGGGATGATAAGCAGTGCTGAAACTCAACTCTGTATCCAGAGTATGCTGAAGACTTCGCCAGAACTTCGAGGTAAATCTCGGATCCCGATCAGATATAATAGAAAGTGGTACTCCATGCAATCTTACCACTTCCTTTACATATATCCTGGCAAGCTGATCTAGAGAGAAATCCTCTCTAATAGCAATGAAGTGTGCAGACTTTGTAAGATGATCAACTATGACCCAGATAGCATTATTGCCTTTGGATGTTTTAGGAAGTCCTGTGACAAAGTCCATAGTGATGTTTTCCCATTTCCATTCGGGTATGGGTAATGGTTGTAACATCCCCTTAGACTTCTGTCTCTCAGCTTTAACTTGTTGACAAACCAAGCATCGAGAGACATATTCAGCAACATCTCTTTTCATGTCATCCCACCAGAAGTACTCTTTCAAGTCCCTATACATCTTTGTGCTTCCAGGATGAATAGAGAATTATGAACTATGAGCCTCATCCATCAGCTCCTTCTTTAATTCGGGGATGGGAGGAACACAATCCCGATTCCTAAACTTTATTATCCCATCACAATCAAGGTTGAATTCAGGAACATTTCTCACCTTATTTTGTAACTCGGCATCTTCTTTCTGTGCCTCCTTAATCTTCGCATGTATAGATAGTTGAACATTCATTTGATAAAGATAAGATTTTTCCCCTTCCATTATAATTCCAAGATCCATCCTTTGTAAATCCATAAATATTGGATCCTTTGTGATCCTCATCATGGATAAACTAGCATGGTCTTGTCGACTTAATGCATCTGCCACCTTGTTTGCTTTCCCAGGGTGGTAATGGATTGAGCAGTCGTAATCCTTAATCAGCTCCAACCATCTTCTTTGACGCATATTCAACTCCTTTTGTGTGAAAATATACTTTAAACTTTTATGATCAGTATAAATATAACACCTTTCACCATAAAGGTAATGCCTCCAAATCTTTAATGCAAAGATTACCGCAGCCAACTCCAAATCATGTGTTGGGTAATTTTGCTCATGGATTTTCAACTGTCGTGAGGCATAAGCTATCACCATATCATTTTGCATAAGAACACACCCCAATCCCTTCTTGGATGCATCACTGTAGATCACAAACCTTTCTCCACTACAAGGCAGTGTGAGCACAGGTGCACTGGATAACCTTCTTTTCAACTCCTTGAAATTCTCTTCACATTCCTCTGTCCAGACAAACTTAACTCCTTTCCGAGTCAACTTGGTGAGTGGATTAGATAATCGTGAAAAATCTTTTACAAAACGTCTATAATATCCAGCCAAACCAAGAAAACTTCGGATCTCAGTTACTGTTGTTGGTCTCGACCATCTTTCGATAACCTCTATTTTTGCTGGATCCACAGATATCCCCTCTTTTGAGATTATGTGACCCAAAAATGCAACTTTTTGAAGCCAAAATTCACACTTGGTAAATTTGGCATAAAGCTTCTTTTTTCTCAGGGTCTTCAATATAATTCTCATGTGATCTTCATGCTCTTCCTTTCTCTTTGAATAGACAAGAATATCGTCTATAAAGACTACCAAAAATTGATCAAGATAGTCTCTAAAGACTCTATTCATTAGATCCATGAAGATAGCAGGGGCATTAGTAAGACCAAATGGCATCACTATAAATTCATAGTGTCCATACCTTGTACGGAAAGTCGTCTTTGGTATATCCTCCCTTTTGACCCTTAATTGATGATACCCTGAACGAAGATCAATCTTGGAAAAGTATTGAGCTCCGCGTAGTTGGTCAAATAAGTCATCAATGCGTGGGAGAGGATATTTGTTCTTGATAGTGATCTTGTTAAGTTCTCGATAATCAATGCAGAGTCTCATTGATCCATCTTTCTTCTTAACAAATAGAACAGGTGCTCCCCAAGGTGACGCACTAGGGCGTATGAATCCCTTATCAAGATTCTCTTGGAGTTGCTTCTTCAATTCCTACAACTCAATTGGGGTCATTCTATAAGGTGTCTTTGAAATAGGCAAAGCACCCGGTACGAGTTCTATTGAAAACTCAACTTCACGATTTGGTGGAAGACCCGGTAATTCCTCCGGAAAGACATCATCAAACTCTCTTACAATGGGCATATTCTTAATTGTGAGTTTCTCACCAACCATTTGAGATAAATAACATTCATTTAGTGGAATCAATACCCATAAGATGGAAGAAATTTCCACTGGAAGGTTATGTTCATCCTTGCATTGATAGACGATCGTAGATTGATCTGGAATATGAAATGTGACTTCCCTTCTTTGGCAATTGATATGAGCTCCATGTAGATAAATCCAATCCATGCCAAGAATCACATCAAATTCCACTAAAGGAAGGATCACAAGATTTGTAGGAAGCACTTTCCCACAAACTTCGATCGGAGAAGAATTATAAACTTTTGATGCGACTGTTGTGCCATTAGGTGTTGTCACAGCTAACTCAACATCTAATTGTTGAGGTAATATGGTGATACCCTTAGAAAATTCTTTAGAAATAAAAGATTGGGTGGATCCAGAATCAAATAAAACATTTTCTACTTTAGAGTGGATGGTAAGTGTACCTTTCACCACTTCGTTATCGTACTCCACATCACTGATAGAAATTGCATGTGACTTTCCTTTGTCTTTAGCCTTAAGATTTTGTTGACGTCGACCATCATCATCAACCCTTGGATTTGGGCATTGATTGGCATAATGCCCCGTCTCCTTGCACTTGAAACATTGAAGTGTAGCAGGTTCATTCTGTGTATCCCTTCCTTTGTTTGCATCATTAGACATCTTCTTCCCATTGTCGCGGCATTCAAATGCCCGATGACCTTCCTTTCCACATTTGAAACATTTACTTGTCCCTTTAAGACAACTCCCTCCATGTTTCTTTCCACACTTTGAGCATAAGGGAAAGCTCATCTTCTTTTCAGTGTGCTCTTTAGATTTTTCCATCTTCCTCTTCTTATCAAACCCATGTGACTGATGGGTTACTCCAATCTCCATCTTGACTTTGAGAGCACATCGAATGATTTCCTCGTAGCTATTGAAGTCCCTTATGGCTAACGCCCTTCGAAGATTTGGTTTTAAGCCACTAAAGAATCGATCGATCTTACTCTCAGGTTGGATAATAATACCAGAAGCGTACCTTGCAAGTCTTGTAAAATTTTCTCCATAGGTACCAACAGATTCATCATCCCTTTGCTTTAGTTCAAGAAACTCTTTCTCCATCTTTGTTCGGAGAATACGAGGGAAGTACTTATTGAAAAATAAGTTCTTGAACTCGTCTCATTCCATAGACTCAATTTCATCCCTTTGCCTCGTATTCTTAATAAGATTCCACCATTGATCAGCATCTCCTTCTAAACGATACACTCCTAGGATGACTTTATCATGTTCAGAACATTGAAGAACTGAAAATATCTTTTCAGTAGTACTAATCCATTGTTTAGCAACTAATGGATAAGTAGACCCACTGAAAGAAGGTGGACGCTGCCTCATGAAGGATTCAACAGAATGTTGCTCCTTCCTTTGATCGTTTGGAAGTCCTACATGATTCATAGCTTGAGAAAGTTGTGTGAGCATGGATACAAGATTTTGCATTCCAGCTCCCATATCGTTGGGTTGCTCAGGGGGACAATCATTGCATTGCCCATCGCATTCTGCATTAACACGGTTCCTTCGGGTTCCAGCCATTGACTAAAACCAAGAAGAATAGTGTGAGCAACACTAATTATAATAGGAAAACCACATAATTCAAGAATAAAATTTTCATGCTTAAGGTCTTATCCTAGGTTATTCAAGGCCATTTCTAAAACACTAAGATTGTGTTCTATGCTTAGACTTATCCTTAGGGTTCTTACTAAGACTTTCACTTACTAGTTTCCAAAGGTTGACTATACCTTTCCTCTGATACCAACTATAACGACCCATACTTTACATACATTGTTAATACTTCAAAATTGAAGCACACTTGTTACAACATATGACAAAACCACAAAAGACCGTATAGGTATAGTGTCTTTAGAAACTGGGAAACATAAAGAAATGGTTCATAAATCTTCTATAGTGTCTCCCATTTATTTCATCATATCTAGGGTCCATTTTAGCATATTCTACTTAATATCCATCTTCCTGACCTGGGGAAAAGAAAACATAAAAGGGTGAGCTCAAATGCTCAGCAAGGGCAAATAAAGGAAATAAAAATCATATCATATCTTTTTGAAAATCATAACCTGCGAAAGAGATCATAATATCTTAACATGGAACAAATCATAGAAGTGAAAATGAGATCCCCATAATCATAACATAAAACTTCAAACTTTGTGGCATGCACACATAATCATGGAAAAACATTTCTTGTTAGTCATGACTCATTCCCAAGACTATCTTAGTGGACAAAGTCCCTTTCTGAACCGAGTCACCCTCGTTCCAGTCCTGTTTCACTGAACCGGTATAACCTACCGTTCCAGCCATGTCTATCTCATGAGATATAAAATCTTTACCCAATGCATTGGAGGGAGATATAGGTCCCACCCATCTTATAATGAATCCTTTCTTATGTGTTCCACATAATCATAAACCATACATCATAGCGTAACCCATGTAATAAAAATGGGATTCTTAAACAACATGACAACATAAAACAATTCATAAAAGATAAAGGAATTCATAAAAATATTTCCATCACAACATAATCAAACCAATGTAATAATAGGTATAAAAACAGAACCCTTTTATTATCTTAGATGGAAAATAATTTTGATAAAATACTTGAACTCCATTCTTGAGGAAAATATCATTTCTTCTTCAAAAAACATTTTTCCTTTCATAACATGTCATACGACTTTAAAATAAAAGAAGTTGATTAAAAATAAACTTGAAAACTTGTAAAGGAAGTTTCTTGGAAATAATGTTTTAAAAATCCATTCATGCCGTATAAGTTAAAAAAACATTCTTCGTACTTTTGTCGGAAAAGTCAAAAAGTACCTCGTACGACAAAAGATTCCTTTCATACATATTACTAAAACTCACCGAAGGGTGGAAATGGATTTAAACAATTGTAGGTGAATGGAAATAATATTACATATCGAGGAAACATGGATGTGGATGATAAAATACACCCCAGTAAATTTCAAAGTATAAACAATCTCGGATAGAAATGAGATTGTGATATTTCCCTTACCTTAGATCCGATTTGCTTTGTATGTGTCTGAAGATACTATATAATGGTTTAAATAATGTTATTGACTTATTCCAGAATCATACATATTTATATGATATCATATATGGTCATATTCTTAGCTTCTTGTTAGTAATATTTTATTGTTACTTGTTACTCGGGTCTTTATTGCCTTTTGTTCTTATGCGTGTTTTGCCGAATACATTCTTATTCTTATTTTAAGGTTATAGATACCTTATATCCAGAATGGTATTAGTGTAAAATATATCATATTTATTCATTCAATTCATTTATATAATTACTATGTAATGATGATCATGTAGAACGAGTCGCATCACATCGTGGAGACGGTATTCCGTACGTACGCACGAGTGATGATATCGTTCCTATGATCGTGGAAATGTATTGGAGTATATATATATTATTTCAGTATCAATATTTCTTTATAATAATCATAAATACTTACTCATTACACCATTATACCCATCCTTGTAAAGTGATGGTGGAAAATAGATTACACCACGGCGTGGAGACGGTATTTCGTACGTACGCACGCGCGGTGATTTCATTTTTCCGTAGGATGGATATAAGGTGAATTAGGGTTGTTTCATATTTATAATAACATATCAATATGTAAGTAATACTGATGTTATTACTTTATCATGAAACAACTAAAGAAGAAGAAGTTGAAGAAGAAAGAAATTGAAAAGATCGGTAATGGATATTACCTCTTCTTTGGAACTCTTCTTTGAATCCTCCACTTAGGAAACTAAGATTGGTCTTTGAAGAAGACCAGGACCTATAGGATTATTCTATGGAAGTGGAGAGGAGAAAATGTCAGGGGTTGGCCGAGCTTGAGTGCTCAAATTGGTGTGAGGAGGAGGGGGAGGAGGTTCCCTTTTATAAGGGAGGAGAGGGGCACCTTAGGAATATCTCAAAATATTATTTTATATTAAAGTCAAAATCGGTTTATAATGGTTCCAAAGGGTTTTATTTCGAAGCTAAAGTGGGGATGGGTCGAAATCCTATCAACCAATAGGATTTAGACAAGTTTATGGTATTATTTTAACCTTATCAATTAGATTTAACTCTAAGTTAAATAATTTAACTTTTACCGTGTCTTTTTGTTTTCTTTCACTATATGGTTAATACACTTACTATAACATGCCAAAAGAACCCCAAATTGTTTATTATTAATATATATATCCTTATCTAAGTCATTTGGCCCAACATTAGATTTTTAGGAATAAAATAACAATTAATAATATAATATTTGATTTAAAAACTATTTTGTGTCAATTTTCACACTATTTGATATATGATTTTTTTGAAAGTCATAACAAAATTATATGTTCGAACCAAGCTGATTAAATCAACACTAATATATCATAGTAACCTATAAAATTTATGTAATTCATAAAAAGTCTCAAATTACATTTATTTTGGTGTTTATAACATCAATTATGTCAATATTTCATTAATAAGATAATTACTGCATCATCATTATGTCATAAATAAATTAAATTATTTAATCTCTAAAAATTACAAATAAAATACCATTATGTAGGAAATATCTTTAGATTTCTAATGAATATTTATAGTCGAATTTATCTTATGTATAACCCCATATTAAAAATTATTTACTTATTAGACTTTGATTTTAACTATTTTAACCCTTCTTTAAATAAATTAATAATAAATGTCCTAATCTAATCCAAGTGGGCCTAAATGGTCATATTTTATTCCTAAGTTGTTTTTTAGTCGAATTAAACTTGTCCAATAGAATTAGGACAAGTGTTAGGGTAATATTAATATCATATTTACCCTTAGTTACCCTATTTACTATTAACCGCGGTAAAAAAAAGTAAAAAGTTACTATTCACCAAAAAATTATTTTTATCTCATTGAACCACATTTTACTTACTGATGTCAACCGTGTCTGTCGGATTTTTGAAATTCCATTCACAGAAGCGGTAAAATTAAGTTTTATGCAAAATTCAGTTTTTAACCTACCACTTAGTGGTTTCACTATTCATCAAAAATTGAAAGTTTTCAGAAAAATACCAAAATTTCACCCTAGGCTAATTTCGATATTCTGAGTCCAAAAATGAAGTCCATTTTGAAAAACAAAATTTATAAAATTTCAAAAAGTGGTTATTACTATTCATAACGGCTAGTTTTAATAGCATATTGTTGTTTGGTGAAACTCGGTATTGCGTACGACGCAAGCTATCGAGGAAGGTCGCGATTGCGTGTAAAGCAAGCCAAGCAAGTGTTGTGTAGCAAAAGATTCCTTTGATAACATAAAAGTCTCGGGTGTTACAGTAGTGGTGTTGTTGTGTGCTGTAACAACATACTACAGTATGTCCCTTTATCAGTGCTTTTACAAGTACTAATAAAGGGTTCCTTTAGCAGTGCTAAATAAAATTTCAGATAAATGGGTCAATTATTAGTGCTTTTCAAAGTGATAGTAAAAGTCTTAAGCTTTTAACATTGCTCATGTAGTCAGCACTTTTATAGTGCTGATAAAGTTCATTTCTAATGTTCTTAATGGCCTATTTTGTAGTAGTTTGATATTGTTTCTAATAGATATTCATTATTTACATACTATTTTTGTAAAGTTTTACAAGTGTAAATGGGTAACTAGTTAAAGTTAAGAATAGTATATCACCCTCACATGGATGCACAGACTAAGTGATCCATTCAAATTATTGAGGATATACTTTAAGCATGTATGCTTGATTTTTGTGGTTTATGGGAAAAACATTTTCCCTTGGTTGAGTTATCCTATAAAAACAGTTGTTATGATTTGATTAAAATGGTTCCTTTTGAAACATTGTATTAGATTCCATATAGATACCACTTGTATTGGGAAGAGTTGGAAGAATGGTCTTTGGTTGGATTAAGAATTGTTCAAGAGATGATGGAAAGCATTTGGTTAATCTGAAAGAGGTTAAGAACAACTTAAAGTCACCATAAATTCTATGTGGTCCATCATCATCACCATTTGGAGTTTTTTATGGGTGATAGGGTATTTCTTGGGTTTTTACTTCATTTGGTACATGGTCATTTGGTAAGATAGGGTAAGATGCATCGAAGTTTATTGGCACTTTTGAGATCATCTAATGTCTTGGAAAGATGTAATGTCAGTTGGACTTAACATCTCACTTGAGGTTGATTCATGATGTGTTTCATGTTTCCAACTAAGTTGGAACAAACTAGACTCTTCTAATGTATTATAATTGGAGGATGTTGATCTTGAAGTCAATACCTCAATGGTTGAATAACTAATTCAAATAATAGATCGATGGAGTAAGGTATTGAGCAATAAAATGATTCCATAGGTTTTTTAATAGGATAATATAGACTGGATATCCATGATATGTGGGAGTGTGAAGTATTTATGATGTTTTGGTGATCTAATATATTTGTGAGTCCAGAGTCTTGAGTTCTTTTGGGGGATAAAAATTTTCATGGTGTAAATAATTGTAACACCCTATATGTCAAATATAATTTTAATTATTGATCTTGTTTTATCACTCTTTTGGTTTTAAAGGATTTCAAGAGTTGGGGGTTGATATTTTTAATTTTTCAGAGAAACGGGTTAGGCTCAAAGTCAACACATGGTTAGTAGTAATCGTGTGGAAACTGTGTGATACGACTCTCTTATCAAACTAAGAACATCTTCTTGGGGTGATCCAATGGTGTTTCCAAGAAGAAATATGGTAGTAAATAAATATTTTTAGACCATAGGAAGCTGAATAAAGTAATGGTAAAGAACATATAGACTTTACCTCGGATTTATGATCCATTTGATTAGTTACAGGGGGGAAGGTGGTTTTCTAAGAGTGATATTCGTTCAGGCTACCATCTGTTGTAGGTTAGAGAAGAAGATATTCTTAAAATAGTGTTTTTTAGTGTTTATATAATGTATTATTATCATTTGATTAATTTGGGGTTAAAAATTATCCATTGGAGTTCATGGATCTCATGAATATGATTTTTTATCAATATCTTGATTCCTTAATCATTGAATTTGTGGACGATATCTTGATATATTCCAATACTTTCTATATGTATGTTAGGAACCATGAGAATTTATTGAGTAAACTTTGAGCACATTAGTTATATTCCAAAATGTATAAGTTCCACTTCTGGATTCAATAGGTGAGGTTACATGGGTATGTGATTTCCAAGATAGGGATTTTAGTGGGCCTAGAGAAGATAGAGGTTGTGATGTCTTGGGATCGACCTAGGAATGTTTTTAAGATCAAGAGTTTATATGGGATTGTGGGATAATATTGATGCTTCATCCAAAAATTATCTCATTTGCAATCACCAATGAATGATCTTCCCAAGAAGGTGAATAAGTTTGAGTGGTCTGGTTAGTGTGAGGAAGTCTTCCTAAAGATGAATAGAAAATTGAAAACAGTCCCAATATTGAACCTTTTAGAATTTGGTATTGGATACATAGTGTATTGTGATTCCTATAGAGTTTTTTTGGGAGATTTGTTAATGTATATATATTATGTGGTCACTTATTGGTCACATAAACTATGACCTCATGAGAGGAACTACCTAACCCATGACATGGAGTTGGAATTTTTTGTGTAAGCCTTAAAATATTGGTGACATTATCTCTTCATTGAGAAGTTTGTCATCTAAATGGGCCACAAGAGCTTGTGATATATATTCTTTAAGTATTATCTAAATATGAGGTAGAGGTGTTTGGTGGATTATCTTTTGGTATTTGAATTTGAGATGGCATGTGCTCTAGGGAAAGGTAATGTCATTGGAGATTTTATTAGCAGGAAGACACATGAGCTTGGTGAGCGGCCTTTATAGTAGGAGTGGCATCTGACGAGTTTGATGGTGGGGTGGATGGTGGATTCATTAGAGTATCATGGTGTTATGAATTATGATCCTTTATTTACCATTTCCTATTTGGTAGACCATGTGAAAGTGATACAAGAGTTTGATCCCTAGTGTGTGGTAGTATGGGAATTCTTAGTGGGAAATGATTCTATTCTAGGATGGTCCATAGATGATCAAAATGTGATCAAAATTCAAGGGATGTTTTTAGTCCTAACTTCATTGAGGGATGAGATGATGATATAATCTCCTATTTCAAAGTGGTTAGTTAATATAAAGTCAATGAAGATGTACTAAGATATCCAATGTCAGTTTTGGTGGCCAGGTATAAAGTGTGACATTGTTGGTTTTTTATTTCGATGCCTTACCAGTCAGAGGATAAAGACCAATAATTGGGGACCTTATAGTTTTTTACAACCACTTCTAGTTCTTATGTAGAATTGGGATAATTTTAAAATTGAATTTTTTACCAGTTTACCCAAGACCCCTAAGATTCATGATGTTTTTTGGGTAATAATTGATCAACTGATAAAGGTGTCTCATTTATTACTGTTTTGAGAGACCCTTCGATCGAAGAGTTAGTAAAACTATATGTATGGAAAATTTTACACCTGTATGGAGATCCTTTGAGAATCATATCAAACATAGATGTGTGTTTCACATCTAAGTTTTGGAAGGGCTTACATAAGGCTTTGGGTACTCATCTAAAGTTAAGTACATTGTATCATCCACAAACTGATGGTCAATCAGAGATGATGATCTAGATATTAGAGGATGTGTTGTTGGTATGAATCCTAGATTTCATTGGACCTTGGGTTGATTATCTATATTTTCTTGAATTTTCAAATAGTAATAGCTTATTGGATTCCATATATATGGAACCTTTTGAGGATCTTTATGGTCGATCATTTCACTCATTGTTGTGTTGGAACGAGGTAGGTGAGGCTATAGTTTTAAGGTTGATCATGGTACATGAGACCTCTCAAAGATTTTATTTGATCTGTAAGTGGTTTTTCATCACTTATAGTAGGTAGCAATATTATGATTATAGGAATATGTGACCCTTAGAGTTCATTGTGGGTGATAAGGATTTATTATAGGTGACTCCTCGACCAGGGAATCGATAGTTGTTGAAGTAAGGAAAACTAGTGTTAATATTTTTTTAGACCATTTGAGATTATATTTCAGAATAGTGGCTAAACTTTTGGATCTTCCTCCATATTATTGAGGTATGTATAATGTCTTATATGTCTCTCGACTTTAGAGGTACATTCCTGATCATACAAATGTGATCGACCTTGAGTATGTTGAGCTAAACACTAATACAAAATTCATGGAATTCCAAATGTGGATTATAAACTGGATCAATAATATATTTTGGGGGAAGACAGTGACACTTATTCAGATCTTATGGAAGAACATACAGTTTTTAGAGGATTTGTGGGAGTAGGAGTATATCATTCGAGCTAAGTGGCTTGAGTTGTTCAAGAAAGATTCCTAGAGATGATTCTCAAGTATGATAAGTCTTTAGAGGGGAATAATGTAACAAACTCATGTTTTTAAGGTGATTTATGAGTTAATTTTAACCTTTATTCGTGTTTATTTGAACTATTAGTTCATTTGGATGAGTTAGGGCAGTTTTTTTTTGGTTTTGGAGAGTTTCAGGGGCCTTTTTAAGGGTGCACAGTTATAGAATGATTTTCCCAATCCAATTTGATTCACTAGGAAACTATCTAGCTTATAGAAGAGGTGTATGGGGTGCCACACAGTTAGGGTGTATAGTTTATTTAACTATGAGACCTATCCACGGGTATCCATGAAACTAAACATGGTTAAGGCGTAAATTTTATCAGACCATGTGGCCTCTCCTTGAAACTATAAAACTAATTACAGTGGAAAAATCACAGTTGGCACATAGTTTGAAAAACTGTGTGACCAAACTATGTGGGTACCTTGATGAGGTAGTCAACCTCACATGGTTGGTGCACAGTTTTTAAAACCATGTGACCAAACCATGTGTGTGTGAAATTCATGATCAAAAAATATTATTTAATGGACATTACCCATAAAAATTTTATCATTCTTATTGAAAATTGAATCCCAATCAAACCTATAGACACCAATGGCTCTCCTTAGTAATTTCCATCCCATATGAGCTCGATTCTTGTGGATCCAAGTGTGCTGGTGATCAGGAAATTAATTTTTGTGATCCAAGAACCTATGTTCTTCATGATTCTTATGGATATTACCTCTTTCTCTTGACATGAATCATATATCTAACATGTCTTGTCCATATATAAGGAGTATGATATCAACTAACAAGGAATTCATGAATTATTACTATATTGATGATAGACTCGGTGCATTTGTGTCTCTCTTTTGATCAAATTTGGATCTAGCAAAGTTTGTGGATACTGAGAGGTAAGTTTATATAGAATAAATAACTTTATCATAAAATATTATTAAATTTCATTATAAAATTCTTGATATGATTATATTAGGATTAGTTCTTGGTGTTTTTAGCATGTGGTTTCAATTCGATTGGTACATGAGTGTGGCTTAGGTATAGTCTCCCAACGGGTGTCAGAGATTTCCAAAATGAGTTAAAGGTGATAATTTATTATAATATTGGTCCCTTTATGGAATTTTTGGAATTTTTTGCTTGTATATGTGCCTAGTATGATACTATGTTTGATTTTTGATCACATGTGTGTGTGTGTGGCATGTGAGACAATGTTTGATGTTTAATCACATGTGTGTGCATGTGTAGGTTGTGAGACCATGTTTGATGCTTGATATCATGTGTGTCTTTATAGATGCTAATACGCATACTTGTTCCTTGCTATGTTTTTCGTTTTATGTAGTTTTTTTTGTATCATCAATGAAATATTTTTTTCAGTTTTTAGGTTAATAGGTGGCCCTAAAAAATTAATTGAATCTATAGAGGGGGAACATGGGAGACATGACTTATTAGTGATGGATTTGAAAATGATGATTAGCACCTTAGATTGGAATGATTGTAGGAACTCTATATCACCTTTGTAAGGGTGTTAATATATGTTGATGTGATATACTAAGGGGCAAAACCCTTACATATGAGATATAGTCTGTTATATGAGTGTCCCAAGCATGTGTACCATCACGAGAAAGAAGGTAACCATTAGTCATGGGTAAGAATTTCCCTTAAAGGTGTATGTGGAACAGTTCCTTAAAGGTGGAATGAAACTATCCTTAAAGAAATATGGATTTACTTAGCATGATCTAAATCATGTGATTGATTACATATTGTACTCTTCCAACATGGCACCGAAGAAGGTATGATTAGGGTTCATGGTGGTTTGTTCATCGCACATTCGATCGGTGCATGATTGATTATATTATTTTTGTGTGCATTTAATTTTCCATCATATCATGAACTTATATATACATATAAATTTATATTAAGGACTTATTGGTGGTTTCTTACAATTTTTATAATCATAAATTTCATTGGAATCTTGATGCGCATGAAAACTTAATGACCAGGTATTCGATGAAGGGTAATTATCCTATGATAGGTTGTTGAGAGATGTGGAGCAAGGATATAGATGTGGTACCGGGATAGAATTTAGATTATTTTGATATCTATATTCTATATCTATATAATGATGTTTTTTTATATGTCAATTAATTGAATATTAGTTAAATAAAATTGATTTTCATGGTAGATATTCATGTTTTGTATATTATTACAGACCTATGGCATAGGTTGCAAGCAGTTCAAGGGTCACCAATTGGTTATGGTCAAATCAGTTGGATCTAGCTACACTAAAATTATACCTTGATTCGGGTATAGCTAACAACCTAGATGTATTACACTTAGATTATATGGAAGAAAGTATCATAGGCTAATGGTAATGGACTGATCAGCTCCAATTAGGTCAGGTTCATTCAATTGCACCTCCCACGATCAGGGTTGTCCAATAGAATGTGATAAATAGTTTTTTTGACATAATTAGTATCCATAGGGTTAATATGTTTGATTTATAGATTTATTACATTAAAACAATTCCCTACTCTCGACCCCTAACCATAAGTGGATTAGTCAATCATTGTTAGGTGATCTCCAACAATGAATAAACAACAACCCAAATCAAAGAGATTCAATGAAATAAAATAAAGATAATAGAATGAAATTAAATTATAAATCATCCAAATATTACAAAAAAATAAGAAAATAAAAAATAATAAAGAAACCCCAATATATAAATAACTTCATGTCGAAGCCCTATTGGCATCCCCTCGATTGTCTAACCTCTATTCCTGCAATGTAATCCTTTTTGTCTTGGATGGAAACCATATTTATAATCTTGTCAGTCATCCATAGGGTTTAGTGGGTAAAAATGGTGATAAATGTCCATAGTGGGTCACATGACATATCTCCCATCGAAAGATATGTAAAAATAACCATCTCTTGGGTTTGGGTGAAGTTTTCACATCGTGTGATTTTTACATCTTATGTAATGTTTAGGGCCGAACTTCAAACTAATTTCTTCACTTCACATAGTTTATTTCTTACATGCCATGTAATATCTTCATATCATGTAATATTTACATATGTGAAATGTCAATATCTAGTACTAGAAACCTTTTTTTCTCTGGTTCTTCAATTTTGATCCTCTGGAAAATCATGTGATTATCTTATATTGTGTAAAGATTTCTTCTGTTGCAAAACTAGATCTATTTGACTCGTTTTTTATTTCTCTTCATCTTCATTTTTTGGTTTTTCACCGAAATGAGAAGCATTGCGGTGTGAATTTTCTTTATATTCTTCAATCGCCACGGTTTTCTTTAGTAATACTCTAAATGTTGTTCTTCTACAAGAATACACAAAACATCAATATCTACCATGAAAATCGACTTTAATTAATTAATATTCAATGAATTCATATAAAAAACATCAATATATATATATAATAGAGATATCAACTTTCCACTACACTTTTATTTATTTTATTTTTCTATTGTACGATTATACTTATTGACCTACCATATTGAGGGTATTTTATTACTTTTGTATGACTTGGCATGGCATCTTATATATAAATTATTCATGTTGTTCTTTTGCTATGATATTTTTTGGGCTTATGGTTATATTGTACTATCCTTTGATGGTTGTGATTTCCTAGGTTATATTATATCCACATTACTTTATACCTTCACACTATTCAGTAGTCTCCTGTGTATGAGAAGTCCTAGATGAGGTTATGTGGCACTTTGGCTCAGACCTAGTGATTCAGGTCGAAGTGTTACAATATCTATGCATAGAACATATAAAATGCATAATGTTATTTTATACTTTTTGTATTCTATAATTGGATAACACATAGTAAATTAGAAGTATTGGTTAAGGTATTTAAAATAAATGATTATTGAAAATAATAAAAACTTTTAGGGGGGATATGAGTTGTTATGAAAATTTTATTGGAAGATATAATATTTTTTAAGGTGAGTGTGGATATTTTGGATTGTAAAAATGAAGAAAAAATCAAATGTTCTAGAGGCAATGATGATAATAAATAGCACAAAGTTAAGGAATTTATGGTTTATAGATGGTGAAAAATCATGTAAAATATAGAATTCAAACATTTGATATTGAGGAATTATATCCTTTGGGAGGTATGTGAAATTTTCTTTGTAGTACTTTATTAATCACTCTTTTTTAGAAGTGGGTTTATTTAACTATCCTAAAGGATCACATTATAGAAAGGAGGTATAGTGAAAGTTTAAATTTTTCCATCACCCAGTACGATTATGCAGCAAAGGAAAGTAGTATTTTGAAAATTATATCAGTAAAAAAGACATCATTTATGTGAGAATATGTATGTTTCACTACTATAGATATGGTCTTTAATAGTAGAGAAATAGCCTTCATTAGCACTAAAAAATCACTAATGTTATAATCACCATTAAAAGAGGATGGATTTTATCATAACTAAAAATAGAACAGATAAAGGGTCCCTTTATCAGCTATTTTTTTAGTACTAGTAAATTATCCTATTTATTAGTGTGATTTTAAAATTGATAAAGAACCATTTTATCGGTGCTAAAAATAGTGCTGATAAAATCCATGGTACAACAGTGTGCTACTAAAATTATAGAACACTACAACAGTAAATAAAAAATTTATTTTAAATTAAATTTATATCATAAATATAATAAAAAATATTATATGATAGACATTTTAAACATTGGTTTTCATAATTACATTGGTACTTAATATTTATCACAAACATTACTAAATTCAAAAACCAAAATGTTTTGTCATCTTTTTCCCTCAACCCCCTCTCAATAGAGCCCAATAATGCAACCAGTTTCTAAACAAACCACACCATCTTGAGAGAAAGAATAAACCTATATAAAAACAATTCTTATTTTAGTAATACTATAAAGAAATAAATTAATCATAAATATGAAACAATACATTAATAAAATGTCACTTTTAAACTCAAAACATACACTTAGAGTCATACTGGGAACACTGTGTATTAGAATAATGTGTGGTTAATTTTTACACATCAAAAAGGAATTATGGATAATTGTAATAAATTATCAAGACAATATGAGTGCATTTGTTTGGTTTTAAGTATGTGATGTGTGTTTTTAACTAAAGTGTCAATTTTAAACTAAAAAACATAAACTTCAAGACATATCGAGCACACCGTATTTAATATTAATGTTTGGTTTATTCTTAAACATCACAAATAATTTATATATATTTTTATAAAGTATCAACGCATTTTGATCACATTTTCTTAGTTTTAAGTATGTGACTTGTTTTTTGAACTAAAATATCATTTTTACATAAAAATTTACACTTTAAGTCATATCGGTTACACTATGTGTCAGATTGATGTATAGTTAATTCATACATGTCAAAAATGACTTAAGGAACATTTTTATAATGTATTGAGTCAATTGGGGTGTGTTTTATTGTTTTTTATAGAGTGAAACATATTTTTAACTAAAATGTCATTTTTAAACTAAATGCACATACTTTTAGTCATATCGGTCACATCATGTGTTTGGTTGATGTGTGGATGATACATACACATTATAAATGAAATATGGATCATTTTACTAAAGTATAAATACAATCCAAGCATGTTTGATCAATTTTAAGTGAGTGATACATTTTTTTAACTAAATTTCATTTTTAAAATAAAAATATACATTTCGAGATATACTGAGAACATTGTGTATCATATTGAGGTAAAATTGATTCCTACATGTCACAAATGACTTATGTATCATTTTCTTAAAGTATTATAACAATATGAATTTTTTTTTCCCGGTTATGAGTTTTTTATGAAATTTTTTAACTAAAATGTCATTTTTAAATTGAAACCACACATTTTGAGTCATACCAATCACACCGTGTATCATATTAAGTTAAATTTGAATTATACATGCGATAAATAAATTATATATCATTGTCCTAAATTATCAAAATAATATGAATCCATTTTCTTGGTTTTGAGTATATCGCGCATCTTTTGAACTAAAATGTCAATTTTAAATAAAAACACACACTTTGACCCATGCCGGTCAAACCCTATGTCAGATTAACATGTGGTTGATTATTACACATAAAAAATTAAAAAAATATTGTTATGATAAAGTATCAATGGTTTTTCATAGGTTTTCAGTGAGTGACACATGTTTTTAACGAAAATTTTATTTTAAAATTGAAAAAACACACTTTGTGTCATATCAATCACATCATGTATCGAATTGGAATTCAGATTATTACTACACATCTAAAATTAAGTATGGATCGTTTTCTAAAATTATCATGAAAATATGGGCATGTTTTCTTAGTTTTCAATAAGGTACACGTGTTTTTAGGAAAAATGTCATTTTTAAACTAAAAACACATATCTTGAGTCAAACTAGTCACACCATGTATCATATTAAGATACAGATGATTACTACACTTTAAAAATTATTAATGAATCATTATACTAAAGTATAAAATAATCTGAATTATTTTTCTTAGTTTTGGGTATGTGATGTTTTTTTAACTAAAAGGTCAATTTTAAATAAAAACATACATTTTGAGTCATATGGGTCACACCATGCATTAGATTGACATGTGGTTGATTTATACATGTCAAGAATGAATTAATGATATTTTTCATAAAGTAATAAGTCAATAAAAGCCATTTTATGGTTTTTTAGTTAATGAGGTAAGTTTTCAACTAAAATGTCATTTTTAAACTGAAAACAAGCACTTTAAGTCATACCGATCACGTCGTGCATCATATTGACATGAGGCTGACTCTTGTATTTAAAAAATGACTTATAGATCATTTTTATTAAAGTATTAATACAACATGAGAACGGTTTATTTTTTTCAGTGAATGACACACACTTTTTACTAAAATTTCATTTTTAAACTAAAACCATGCATTTTGATCCATACCGGTCACACCATGTATCAGATTGAGGTGTATATAATTACTAATATTCAAAAATGATTTATGGATAATTTTACTAAAGTATAAAAACAATTTGAATGTTTTTTCTTGGTTTTGGCTATGTCATGTGACTTTTTTAACTAAAATTCATTTATTTTTAACACACAATTTTAGTCATATTGCTCACACCATGTGTCAGGTTAAAGTGTGGTTGATTCTTACATGTCACAAATGAATTCTGAGTTATTTTCCTAAATTATCAAAACAATTTGAATTAGTTTTCTCAAATTTTATTATTTCATTCCTATTTTTAACTAAAATGTCATTGTAAACTGGAAACATGCACTTTGATCCATACTAGTCGCACTGTGTTTTGTACTAACATGTGGTTGATTGCTATACATCAAAAATGATTTAAGGGTCATTTTTCAAAAGTATCAAGATAATCCAAGTGTATTTTCTTGGTTTTCAGTGGGTGAAAAGTATTATTAACTAAAATTTAATTTTTTAAACTAAAAACACTCATTTTAAGTCATATCAATTATATCGTGTATCAAATCAAGTTACGAATGATTCATAAATGTCACAAAATGACTTATGGATCATTTTCCTAAAGTTTCAAAATAATCAGAATGTGTTTTCTTGATTTTGGGTATGTCACTTTTCTTTTTAACTAAAATTTCATTTTTGAATAAAAATACACACTTAAATTCATACCAGTCACATTGTGCATCATATTGAAGTTTGGTAGATTCTTACACATCAAAAAGGTCTTATGGATTATTTTTGTAAAGTATCAAAATATTCTGAATGTGTTTTCTCATTTTGGAGTACGTTACATGTCTTTTTAACTAAAATGTTATTTTAAATTTAAAACATTCACTTTGAGTCATACTAGTAATAATTTCTATTATATTGATGTGTAGATGATTTCAACACATCAATAATGACTTATGGATTTTTTTCCTAAAGTATCAAGACAATTCGATCCATTTTTATTAGTTTTTAGTGATTGACACATGTTTTTAACTACAATTACATTTTTAAACTGAAAATTCTCATTTTTAGTCAAATTGGTCAAACAGTGTATCAAATTGATTTATGACTAATTATTACATGTTTAATATGACTTATGAATTATTGTACTAAAGTATCAAAATAATTTGAATGTGTTTGATCATTTTTGAGTATGTCATGAAACTTTTTAACTAAAATGTCTATTTAAACTAAAAAATGTACTATGAATAATTTGTAAACTAAAAACACAAACTAATGAAAATAAACAGATAAAATAAAGAAAAAATATATCTATAAAGATAACAAATAGTACCTGAGTTCATCGTCCTTATTGAAGGCTTTGTCGAGAATTTCTTTTTATATGGTCATTGTGTAATCTTAATAGAGCACAAAATGGTTGAAGAAAAAGAAATTATTAATGAATTAATCTCTTCATGATCACAATGAAAATTAACTAAATAAAAATTAATTAAAAATAATAACAAAATTATCTAAAATTTACATAAAATTATGATAAAATTAACTAAATAAGTAGTATGAAATCACCTCTTCATGTTGTCTGTGTACATTCTAACATTGTGTATCCATCCCATTTGTTTATAAACAAATATATTTCCTCTTTTGAATATTAGGATATTCTATATTTCAATTGGTACTGAAAAAATAAAAATAGATGTAGGATTAATAATTTTTTAAAATTAAATTGCAATTATTATTGAAAATGTCACTTTGGGAATGTTAGTTTGTTGATTAAATATGATATCTTTCATAAATTTTGAAACATAATAACCACAATCCTTTCCATTAGTTTGTTTCAAAAATTGTATAAACATTGAGAAAAATAAGTAATTTATTTAGATATATGTTTTGATAGTGAAATATTATTATATATACCACAATACTTATCCACTTTTAGAAGTTGATAGACTTCATGTGCTCATGGATTGTCTTCATGCCATGATTTTGATGATATTTAAACATTTCCCTATCATAAAAAAAAATTCAATAAAAAATATATAAATTGAAGTTTACTTGTATAATATTTTATGTATTGCATTAAAAATTGATAAAATTCATCATGTGTGGTCGATTTGTTGGGTATCCTTACATTAAATCCAAAAAATAAATCTTTGGAGTATCCAAAATAATTGTAATGAAAAACCAATTCTACCTAAAAAATAAAAAGGCATAAGTAATGGATGGGAAAAAATATATTTAATATGATTAAATTGTAGATTTTTTACCCTACATCATGGGTATTAAGAAGAGTATATAATCTGTAAGTATGCTTTCAAATATTATGTCTAGTTTTTTCACTAGTACTAAATATTTCTCTTCTTCCAATGAGATTTTTTGAATGGAATTAATGTGAGGACTGATGAGTCATAATTTTTATTCACAGGGTTTTCCCTTCAAATAGTACTAATATATATGCCTGAAAAAAAAATGAAAAGTATTTAACTATAATTAACATAGTTGATTAACTATTGGGAAAAAATTATGAAAACACACCTCATATATACATTTACAACTGAGACTCTTAGCCATCAATGCTTGAGGATTTCATCTAAATTCTCAAGAATAAAAAATTATGCAATGGCCTCTATTTACATTTGTTCTTAAAAATCAATTATAATTGTATCACTATTTTCAAACATTGTATCCACATGAAATTATAATATTAGTAAATTTGGAAGTTAAACTAGTAGGGTAAGGGTACTTTTTTAAGGTCTTTTTGATCGATTGGTAAATCATTTAAAATGTTTTGATTCAATCTTTCATTTCTCATTCCCTTTCTCTATCTATAATAACATTAATCAATTTAGGACTTTTTTCATTAATTGATAAAGGTTGTTCATAAAAAATAATTTGGAAAGGAATTTATCCTTATTTATATGTATTTTTACAAAATCAAATGACCATTATATAAATTAAAATTTCGTAATTAAAGTGATTAATACACATATTTTCAAGTAATGTATTACTAATCACAATGTACATAAAAATATTCCTCCTTGATAAGACTAATAAACACATTCCATGTTTCTTTGGTTATCATGTTTGAATAGATATGCGGTGGGTGTGAGTATATTTTCCAATCAAAATACTTGATATGGTGATTCATAAGATTTTTTTAAAAGCCTATATGATAATTTCCAACAACCATTAACACAAATTCCCACTACTACAAAACTGGGTTTATACAGCACTAGTGATTTAATAGCGCTAGATAAGAAATGCTCTTAAGGACCCCCTTTGTTAGCGCTAAAAAATGTACTATTAAAGGGTACCTTTATTAGAATTTTTTACAAGCACTGATAAGGTCCAAACCTTTATCATCAATTTAAAAAAACTGCTAATAAATGGGGATTTTTATCCGCCCTTGTAATAAAGTGATAATAAAGGGGGGTTTTATTAGTGCTTTTTTAGAAGTGCTGATAAAGACCCCCCTTTATCAGTGCTTTTTTAAAAGCATTGATAAAATTATACATCAAAAACTTATTTCATTAAAATTAAAATATTTATATATTTATATATTTATATTGATATAAATATAACATATATTTTTAAAAATATGTTTTAGATAAGGTAAATAGAAATTTACACTTAATATATAAGATATTTAGATAAAATGTCTTATAAAATAACTGAAAAATAATTTTAATTAATAATTTACTTATCATTACTAAGTAATAGTCATTTAATATCAATTTTAAGATAAAAAAACAAAAAATTAGTAAAATATCTAAAATAAGTTGAAAACGTAACTCAAACTTCAAAGGGACATAACTTTTGAACTGAGTGTTCATTTGGGCTCAACCACATATCAAATTGAAGCTTGTAATGAGCTATATTCCCTTAGTAATATAAGTAAACATATATCTCATTTTTATGCAAAAAAAGTACCCTAAGACTTTCAAAACTGAGTTTTTAGTCAGGGTACCCCTTTGTTTCTAACATTCAATGGATTTTCAGCCTTGTTTAAGGGGTTCCTTTATCCCTTTTTCGGTGGGGAATAAATTTATTCTCAGGTATTATACTCATATCAATATTATGGTTTTAAAATTATATAATTTTTTAAAAAATAATTTTATTTATAATTAAATATATTCATTTTTTCTTATATTTAATTATAATAAATAACTCATATAAATACATATATCAACATATTTACAAAAAAATATATATTCAAAAATATCTAAATAAATAAATATTCTAAAAAATTATTTAAAAAAAATATAATATTTTTTTACATTATAAAAATATATTTATAGTGTTTATAAATACATATATGTGTGTATCAATAAACAAATATATATTTATATTATATTCTAGTATATGTAAATGAATATAATATATAATATATTTAAATTAAATATAATTATACCCATATTGCACATACATATATATTGTATAAATGTATTTAAAAATATTTATATAAATATATGTATATATATATATAAATTTCATTAAAAATACAGCAAAACAATATGGTGTAGTAGTAAATGCATTCCATATTTGAAGGAGAGGTGTAGGGTTTGAATCCAGGCAGGTGCAGATGAGGCTTGAAATTTGAAAATGCTAAAAGGGGTAGTGGGGTGAAAATCACTAATAAAAGGGGGTTAGCATTTTTAAAGGGGTCTTGGAAGCACTGATAAAGGGGTTCAGGCTCATGGACATTTGAAAAAAATACTCCCTATAATAGTGATGCTTTTATCAAGGCTAAAAATGCGTTTTTAAAGAGAGTATTTAAGAGATATTTTTTAGCGCTGATAAAAGTTCTGGACTTTTAACCACTCTCTAATTATCAGTGCTTTTTTAGCATTGATAAATGTCTATTATAGAGTTTTTAAGGGCCTTTTTGTACTAGTTTTCATTCAATGTCCATCTAGTATAAATACACTCTTCAAAGGATAGTGAAGAGTACATTAATATTTCATTATTTTTGTAGTAAAATAAATAAATTATATCATAATGTTACACTAATATATTCTTATATTAGTACCTTTACCCATATTCATAACATTATACCATGTATATACATCAATTGAAAAGTACATTCGAGTGGTGAGACTAATGTAACTAATAAAAATGGACTTGTTGGGGTTAACAAGATGGTCATGTTCATTTTATATAACCTCAAATTTGATGTCTCTCCTCCTCTCCTTAATAATTTTTGTTAGCACCATCATGTTATAATTCTCTTATTTTTTTAGGACATATTTTTTTCACTATCTACGATTTCCTTAGCTTCAATATCATCAATATGTTGTTCCTAGATATTGGTAGAATTGGAATATAGAGAAACTTATTATTCCTGTGCATTAGAAGCATCATCATGTTGAGAAACAAATTATTCCTCAGTATTGGGATCATCAACCTATGTAGAATCCATTATCTATATAAGTTGTTGAATATTTAATTTATATTACAAAAACATAGTGGTGAAAAAATAATAATATGAGGTAACACATAGTATATTACAAAAATAAAAATAAAACCTAATTATTGAACTCTCTTTTTTTCTTTAATATTTTAAGGGATTTTACCCCTCTATAGAGTATACAAATCACCTAATTGTGGTCTCCTATAACATACATTACCTCACCTACATTGGGAATTCTGTGAAATGATTGTGACGTCTCAATTAAAGGGTCAACCTCAACTGAATTGACATTTGATCCTTTAGTGGTTTTGGTCATTTTCTAAACAATTTCCCACTTTCTATTTGTAGGACTTGGAATATAAAATACTTTCACTTCCTATAATTCCATTATAAATAGTTTTTCCTTGTACCCTTTCATAATAAAATCCACTTTCACAAATCTCAATTCATCAATTTTAACTTCACTTTTGTTATCAACCCATTTTCATTAAAAATCATCACTTGGATTGCTATATAATTTAACTCATATATTTTTTGATGATACAATAGTATGAAATATTCACATAAATTAGATTTTTGACTTTGGTATCAGATACTTGAATCACTTCAACCACAAGTGTAACTCCACAATTTTCATGGTACTATGTTCATCATGTTCCTTTGTATAGAACATAAAACCATTAATTATATAATCTTTATAAGATAATAAATATGCACTTGGTCCTATGGCTACCCATAAAAGTTTTTTTGAAAAGTAATCCATATTTTCAGTTTATTGATTAAAAATATGGTCTTAAATACATCCTTTAATCTTCCAATTATGTGTATTTTATATCCATCTTTAAACCTTTTATGGATTAAAATACTTAATAATTACTTTTTGGTTTTCAATATATGGAGAAATATCTAAAATATTATGTAAAAATTAAAGGTAAGACTGCTCTCACTCTATAATAGTAATTTTGATAACATATATTCTAGAAATTCCTTTACCCACAAGCTTCCTGGTGTGATGATATTTTGGAAGACTAATGCTTTCCACGTCGAATACATAGGTGGTATAGAATTCAATAGCTTACTCAAAAATATATCACTCTACAATACAACCTTCTAGTCAACTTTATTTTTTATATACCATTTAAAAAAAATTATATATTATTCAATAGGGAAGATCAATCTATAATATATTGGACCACATAGACAGATCTCTCTAACCAAGTGAAAAATTAATTGAACCATCATATCAAAGAATTATGGTGGGAAGAACACCTCCACCTCACATATTATGAAAAAAAATCATTTACATAGTTTTAAATTTCACCAAGTCTATAACTTTACTATATATAGCTTTGAAAAGGTGAAAAATCTTGGATAATGTGTAATGGAAATTCTTATGAAAAATGAAACATAAAGCTATAGGCATTAGAACTTGCATCAAAACATGAAAATCATGTGATTTTTTACCCTTAAAATTTAAATCATTCATTAACATGATAATCTTGATATTTGATGAATACACATCTGGATTCTTTACATCAATCACGAAGTTTAAATATTGATATATCTCTTTACTAGAAAGAGTATAAATATATGAAGAAATAAAATTCTTTATTTCACCCTTCACCAGCACCAAATATTATTATATCTCTATATCAATCATTTCCATCCTAGCCTAAATGTCATCCTTTATTTTTTTAGGTACATTTAGTAACATGCCAATGGAAAAATCACATACATTTTTTACAAATGCATTATATCAAAAAAATTTCTGAATCAAAAAAAAAATCTTGTATGGTAATTCAAAAAACTCTCTTTTTCCGATTGGTTTTCATAAGTTTTTTCCAAATAAGTTTTACCAAAAATAGTGTCCATATATTTTACTTTCTCAGATAGTTGATCACTTGTCAATAGAGATGATGTTATAGCTTCTTACAAATTCCTATCAAACAAAGTTTTCCAATATTGGTATTTATTTTTTCAAGTTATAAATTTGTTATGTCCTAGAAAAATAGTCATTGGTGAATGTTTTAACCTAATTGAGTGTATAACTTATTCGTAAATGGGATACCCTTAAGTTCCTTTAATGTTATATCCTGAAAATTTTCTATAAGAATAAAATTCATTTATCATCCTATACAATATGTCTATCAATGTGAAATCTAAATTTTTTTAGGTATTGTAACACCCAAGACTTTTATGTTATATAAATCATCAAAGGAATCTTTTTCTACACAACACCTGCTTGGCTTGCTTTACACGCAATCGCGACCTTCCTCGATAGCTTGTGTCGTACGCAATACCGAGTTTCACTAAACAACAATATGCTATTAAAACTAGCCGTTATGAATAGTAATAACCACTTTTTGAAATTTTATAAATTTTATTTTTCAAAATGGACTTCATTTTTGGACTCAGAATATCGAAATTAGCCTAGGGTGAAATTTTGGTATTTTTCTGAAAACTTTCAATTTTTGATGAATAGTGAAACCACTAAGTGGTAGGTTAAAAACTGAATTTTGCATAAAACTTAATTTTACCGCTTCTATGAATGGAATTTCTAAAATCCGACAGACACGGTTGATATCAGTAAGTAAAATGTGGTTCAATGAGATAAAAATATTTTTTTGGTGAATAGTAACTTTTTACTTTTTTTACCGCGGTTAATAGTAAATAGGGTAACTAAGGGTAAATATGATATTAATATTACCCTAACACATGTCCTAATTCTATTGGACAAGTGTAATTCGACCAAAAACAATCTTAGGAATAAAATATGACCATTTAGGCCCACTTGGATTAGATTAGGACATTTATTATTAATTTATTTAAAGAAGGGTTAAAATAGTTAAAATCAAAGTTTAATAAGTAAATCATTTTTAATATGGGGTTATACATAATATAAATTCAATTGTAAATATTAATTAGAAATATAAAACGATTTCCTACATGATGATATTTTATTTGTAATTTTTAGACATCAAATAATTTAATTTATTTATGATACAAAGATGATTCAGTAATTATCTTATTAATGAAATATTGACATAATTGATAATATAAATACCAAAATAAATGTAATTTAAGACTTTTTATGAATTACACAAATTTTCTAGGTTACTATGATATATTAGTGTTGATTTAATAAACTTTGTTCGAACATATAATTCTGTTATGACTTTCACAAAAATCATATATCAAATAGTGTCAAAATTGACACAAAATAGTTTTTAAATCAAATATTATATTACTAATTTTTATTTTATTCCTAAAAATCTAAGGTTCGGCCAAATGAATTATATAAGGATATATATATTAATAATAAACAATTTTGGGTTCGTTTGGCATGTTATAGTAAGTGTATTAACCATATAGTGAAAGAAAACAAAAAGACACGGTAAAAGTTAAATTAATTAACTTAGAGTTAAATCTAATTGATAAGGTTAAAATAATACCCTAAACTTGTCTAAATCCTATTGGTTGATAGGATTTCGACCCATCCCCACTTTAGCTTCGAAATAAGACCCTTTGGAACCATTATAAACCGATTTTGACTTTAATATAAAATAATATTTTGAGATATTCCTAAGGTGCCCCTCTCCTCCCTTATAAAAGGGCACCTCCTCCCCCTCCTCCTCACACCAATTTGAGCACTCAAGCTCGGCCAACCCCTGAAATTTTCTCCTATCCACTTCCCTAGAATAATCCTAGAGGTCCTGGTCTTCTCCAAAGACCAATCTTAGTTCCTTAAGTGGAGGATTCAAAGAGGTGTTCCAAAGAAGAGGTAATATCCATTACCGATCTTTTCAATTTCTTTCTTCTTCAACTTCTTCTTCTTTAGTTGTTTCATGATAAAGTAATAACATCAGTATTACTTACATACTGATATGTTATTATAAATATGAAACAACCCTAATTCACCTTCTATCCATCCTACGAAAAAATGAAATCACCGCGCGTGCGTACGTACGGAATACCGTCTCCACGCCGTGGTGTAATCTATTTTCCACCATCACCTTAAAAGGATGGGTATAATGGTGTAATGAGTAACTATATATGATTATTATGAAGTAATATTGATACTGAAATAATATATATATACTTCAATATAATTCCACGATCATAGGAACGATATCATCACTCGTGCGTACGTACGGAATACCGTCTCCACGATGTGATGCGACTCGTTCTACATGATCTTCATTTCATAATGATTATATAAATGAATTGAATGAATGAATATGGTATATAATACACTAATACCATTCTGTAAATGAATTATCTATAACCTAAAGATAAGAATAAAAATTTATTCGACAAAACACGCATAAGAACAAAAAGTTATAAAGACCCGAGTAACAAGTAACAATGAAATATTACTAACAAGAAGCTAATAATATGACCATATATGATATCATATCAATATGTATGATTCTGGAATAAGTCAATAACATTATTTAAACCATTATACAGGAGATTCGGACACGAACAAAGCAAATCGGACCTAAGGTAAGGGAAATATCACAATCTCATTTTTATCCGAGATTGTTTTTACTTTGGTATTTACTGGGGTGTATTTTATCATCCACATCCATGTTCCCTCAATATGTAATATTGTTTCCATCCACTTACAATAGTTTAAATCCAATTTTACCCTTCGGTGAAGTTTTTAGTAAAGAATGTGAAAGGAATCTTTTGCCGTTTTTCGTACGAGGTACTTTTTGACTTTTCCGACAAAAGTACGAAGAATGTTTTTTTTTAACTTATACGGCATGAATGGATTTTTAAAACATTATTTCCAAGAAGATTCCTTTAAAAGTTTTCAAGTTTATTTTTAATCAAATTCTTTTATTTTAAAGTTGTATGACATGTTATGAAAGGAAAAATGTTTTTGAAGAAGAAAGGATATTTTCCTCAAGAATGGAGTTCAAGTATTTTATCAAAATTATTTTCCATCTAAGATAATAAAAGGGTTCTGTTTTTATCCCTATTATTACATAGATTTGATTATGTTGTGATGGAAATATTTTTATGAATTCCTTTATCTTATATGAATTGTTTTATGATGTCATGTTGTTTAAGAATCTCATTTTTATTACATGGGTTACGCTATGATGTATGGTTTATGATTATGTGGCACACATAAGAAAGGATTCATTATAAGATGGGTGGGACCTATATCTCCCTCCAATGCATTGGGTAAAGATTTTATATCTCATGAGATAGACATGGCTGGAATGGAAGGTTATTTCGGTTCAGTGGTACAGGACTGAAATGAGGAGTGAACTCGGTTCAGAAAGGGACTTTGTCCACTAAGATAGTCTTGGCAATGAGTCATGACTAACAAGAAATGATTTTCCATGATTATGTGTGCATTCCGCAAAGTTTCAAGTCTTATGTTATGATTATGGGGATCTCATTTTCACTTCTATGATTTATTCCATGATAAGATATTATGATCTCTTTTGCAGGTTTTGATTTTCAAAAAGATATGATATGATTTTTATTTCCTTTATTTTCCCTTGCTGAGCATTTGAGCTCACCCTTTTATGTTTTCTTTTCCCCAGGTCAGGAAGATGGATATTAAGTAGAATATGCTAAAAGGGACCCTAGATATGATGAAATAAATGGGAGACACTGTAGAAGATTTATGAACCAGTTGTTTATGTTTCCCAGTTTCTAAAGACACTATATCTATACGGTCCTTTGTGGTTTTGTCATATGTTGTAATAAGTGTGCTTCAATTTCGAAGTATTAACAATGAATGTAAAGTATGGGTCGTTATAGTTGGTATCAGAGGAAAGGTATAGTCAACCTTTGGAAACTAGGATGTGAAAGCCTGAGTAAGAACCCTAAGGATAAGTCTAAGCATAGAACACAATCTTAGTGTTTTAGAAATGGCCTTGAATAACCTAGGATAAGACCTTAAGCATGAAAATTTTATTCTTGACTTATGTGGTTTCCTATTATAATTAGTGTTGCTCACACTATTCTTCTTGGTTTTAGTCAATGGCTGGAACCCGAAGGAACCGTGTTAACGCGGAATGCGATGGGCAATGCAATGATTGTCCCCCTGAGCAACCAAACGATATGGGAGCTGGAATGCAAAATCTTGTAGCCATGCTCACACAACTTTCTCAAGCTATGAATCATGCAGGATTTCCAAACGAGCAAAGGAGGGAGCAACATTCTGTTGAATCCTTCATGAGGCAGCGTCCACCTTCTTTCAGCGGGTCTACTGATCCATTAGTTGCTGAACAATGGATTAGTACTACTGAAAAGATATTTTCAGTTCTTCAATGTTCTGAACATGATAAAGTCATCCTAGCAGTGTATCGTTTGGAAGGAGATGCTGATCAATGGTGGAATCTTGTTAAGAATATGAGGCAAAGGGATGAAATTGAGTCTATGGAATGGGACGAGTTCAAGAACTTATTTTTCAATAAGTACTTCCCTCGTATTCTCCGAACAAAGATGGAGAAAGAGTTTCTTGAACTGAAGCAATGGGATGATGAATCTGTTGGTACCGATGAAGCAAATTTTACAAGACTTGCAAGGTACGCTTCTGGTATTATTATCCAACCTGAGAGTAAGATCGATCGATTCTTTAGTGGCTTAAAACCAAGTCTTCGAAGGGCGTTAGCCATAAGGGACTTCAATAGCTACGAGGAAATCGTTCGATGTGCTCTCAAAGTCGAGATGGAGATTGGAGTAACCCATCAGTCACATGGGTTTGATAAGAAGAGGAAGATGGAATTCAAAGAAAAATCTAAAGAGCACACGGAAAAGAAGATGAGCTTTTCCTTATGCTCAAAGTGTGGAAAGAAACATGGAGGGAGTTGTCTTAAAGGGACAAGTAAATGTTTTAAATGTGGAAAAGAAGGTCATCGGGCATTTGAATGCCGTGATAATGGGAAGAAGATGTCTAATGACGCAAACAAAGGAAGGGATACACAGAATGAACCTACTACACTTCAATGTTTCAAGTGCAAGGAGATGGGGCATTATGCCAATCAATGCCCAAATCCAAGGGTTGATGATGATGGTCGACGTCAACAAACTCTTAAGGCTAAAGACAAAGGAAAGTCACATGCAAGTTATATCAGCGATGTGGAGTACGATAACGATGTGGTGAAAGGTACACTTACCATCCACTCTAAAGTATCAAATGTTTTATTTGATTCTGGATCCACCCACTCTTTTATTTCTGAAGACTTTTCTAAGGGTATCACCATATTACCTCAACAATTAGATGTTGAGTTAGCTGTGACAACACCTAATGGCACATCACTCGCATCAAAAGTTTATAATTCTTCTCCGATCGAAGTTTGTGGGAAAGTGCTTCCTGCAAATCTTGTGATCCTTCCTTTAGTGGAATTTGATGTGATTCTTGGCATGGATTGGCTTTCTCTACATGGAGCTCATATCGATTTCCAAATAAGGGAAGTCACATTTCATATTCCAGATCAATATACGATCGTCTATCAATGCAAGGATGAACATAACCTTCCAGTGGAAATTTCTTCCATCTTATGGGTATTGATTCCACTAAATGAAGGTTATTTATCTCAAATGGTTGGTGAGAAACTCACGATTAAGAATATGCCCATTGTACGGGAGTTTGATGATGTCTTTCCGGAGGAATTGCCGGGTCTTCCACCAAATCGTGAAGTTGAGTTTTCAATAGAACTCGTACCGGGTGCTTTGCCTATTTCAAAGACACCTTATATAATGGCCCCAATTGAGTTGCAGGAATTGAAGAAGCAACTCCAAGAGAATCTTGATAATGGATTCATACGCCCTAGTGCGTCACCTTGGGGAGCACCTGTTCTATTTGTTAAGAAGAAAGATGGATCAATGAGACTTTGCATTGATTATCGAGAACTTAACAAGATCACTATCAAGAACAAATATCCTCTCCCACGCATTGATGACTTATTTGACCAACTACGCGGAGCTCAATACTTTTCCAAGATTGATCTTCGTTCAGGGTATCATCAATTAAGGGTCAAAAGGGAGGATATACCAAAGACGGCTTTCCGTACAAGGTATGGACACTATGAATTTATAGTGATGCCATTTGGTCTTACTAATGCCCTGCTATCTTCAGGGATCTAATGAATAGAGTCTTTAGAGACTATCTTGATCAATTTGTGGTAGTCTTTATAGACGATATTCTTGTCTATTCAAAGAGCAAGGAAGAGCATGAAGATCACTTGAGAATTATATTGAAGACCCTGAGAAAGGAGAAGCTTTATGCCAAATTTACCAAGTGTGAATTTTGGCTTCAAAAAGTTGCATTTTTGGGTCATATAATCTCAAAAGAAGGGATATCTGTGGATCCAGCAAAAACAGAGGTTATCGAAAGATGGTCAAGACCAACAACAGTAACTGAGATCCGAAGTTTTCTTGGTTTGGCTGGATATTATCGACGTTTTGTAAAAGATTTTTCACGATTATCTAATCCAATCACCAAGTTGACTCGGAAGGGAGTTAAGTTTGTCTGGACAGAGGAATGTGAAGAGAATTTCAAGGAGTTGAAAAGAAGGTTATCCAGTGCACCTGTGCTCACACTGCCTTGTAGTGGAGAAAGGTTTGTGATCTACAGTGATGTATCCAAGAAGGGATTGGGGTGTGTTCTTATGCAAAATGATATGGTGATAGCTTATGCCTCGCGACAGTTGAAAATCCATGAGCAAAATTACCCAACACATGATTTGGAGTTGGCTGCGGTAATCTTTGCATTAAAGATTTGGAGGCATTACCTTTATGGTGAAAGGTGTGATATTTATAATGATCATAAAAGTTTAAAGTATATTTTCACACAAAAGGAGTTGAATATGCGTCAAAGAAGATGGTTGGAGCTGATTAAGGATTATGACTGCTCAATCCATTACCACCCTGGGAAAGAAAACAAGGTGGCAGATGCATTAAGTCGACAAGACCATGCTAGTTTATCCATGATGAGGATCACAAAAAATCCAATATTTATGGATTTACAAAGGATGGATCTTGGAATTATAATGGAAGGGGAAAAATCTTATCTTTCTCAAATGAATGTTCAACCATCTATACATGTGAAGATTAAAGAGGCACAGAAAGAAGATGTCGAGTTACAAAAGAAGGTGAGAAATGTTCCTGAATTCAACCTTGATTGTGATAGGATAATAAAGTTCAGGAATCGGGTTTGTGTTCCTTCCATCCCCGAATTAAAGAAGGAGCAGCTGGATGAGGCTCATAGTTCTTCATTCTCTATTCATCCTGGAAGCACGAAGATGTATAGGGACCTGAAAGAGTACTTCTGGTGGGATGGCATGAAAAGAGATGTTGCTGAATATGTCTCTCGATGCTTGGTTTGTCAACAAGTTAAAGCTGAGAGACAGAAGTCTAAGGGGATGTTACAACCATTACCCATACCCGAATGGAAATGGGAAAACATCACTATGGACTTTGTCACAGGACTTCCTAAAACATCCAAAGGCAATAATGCTATCTGGGTCATAGTTGATCGTCTTACAAAGTCTGCACACTTCATTGCTATTAGAGAGGATTTCTCTCTAGATCAGCTTGCCAGGATATATGTAAAGGAAGTGGTAAGATTGCATGGAGTACCACTTTATATTATATCTGATCGAGATCCGAGATTTACCTCGAAGTTCTGGCGAAGTCTTCAGCATACTCTGGATACAGAGTTGAGTTTCAGCACTGCTTATCATCCCCAGACAGACGGTCAGTCTGAGAGAACAATTCAAACCCTAGAAGATATGTTGAGAGCTTGCTCTATGGATTTCAAACGAGGTTGGGATCAACACCTACCTTTGGTGGAATTTTCTTATAATAATAGCTTTCACTCCAGTATTCAGATGGCTCCTTATGAAGCTCTCTATGGAAAGAAATGCAGGACTCCAACTTGCTGGGATGAAGTTGGGAAAAGAAAGCTATTAGGACCTGATCTCGTTGATGAAATGGCAGAAAAGGTCAGATCTATTCAACAACACATAAGAGCAGCTCAGAGTCGACAGAAAAGTTATGCCGACAACCGAAGAAAAGATCTAGAGTTTGAAGTGGGCGATAAAGTGTTCTTACGAATATCTCCCTGGAAGAGGGTTATGAGATTTGGAAAGAAGGGGAAGTTGAGCCCTAGATATATCAGTCCTTTCGAAATACTGGATCGTGTTGGGAAGGTAGCTTACCGATTGGCGCTTCCACCGAATCTCTCTCAAGTTCACGATGTGTTCCATGTATCTCTCCTGAGAAAGTACATACCAGATCCTTCACATGTACTCAGCTCAGAAGTTGTACCGCTGGAGCAAGATCTTTCTTATGAAGAACAGCCGATAGAGATTCTGGATCGTAGCGAAAAAGTCCTACGAAACAAGACCACTCGCTTGGTGAAAGTTTTATGGAGAAACCACCAACTTGAAGAAGCTACATGGGAGCTTGAGGATATGATGAGGGAGAAGTATCCTCATCTGTTTGTTGCAAAGTGACGAATTTCGAGGGCGAAATTCTTTTTAAGGGGGGTAGAATGTAACACCCGAGACTTTTATGTTATATAAATCATCAGAGGAATCTTTTTCTACACAACACCTTCTTGGCTTGCTTTACATTCAATCGCGACCTTCCTCGATAGCTTGCGTCGTACGCAATACCGAGTTTCACTAAACAAAAATATGCTATTAAAACTAGCCGTTATGAATAGTAATAACCACTTTTTGAAATTTTATAAATTTTATTTTTCAAAATGGACTTCATTTTTGGACTCAGAATATCGAAATTATCCTAGGGTGAAATTTTGGTATTTTTCTGAAAACTTTCAATTTTTGATGAATAGTGAAACCACTAAGTGGTAGGTTAAAAACTGAATTTTGCATAAAACTTAATTTTACCGCTTCTGTGAATGGAATTTTGAAAATCCGACAGACACGGTTGATATCAGTAAGTAAAATGTGGTTCAATGAGATAAAAATAATTTTTTGGTGAATAGTAACTTTTTAATTTTTTTACCGTGGTTAATAGTAAATAGGGTAACTAAGGGTAAATATGATATTAATATTACCCTAACACATGTCCTAATTTTATTGGACAAGTGTAATTCAACCAAAAACAATCTTAGGAATAAAATATGACCATTTAGGCCCACTTGGATTAGATTAGGACATTTATTATTAATTTATTTAAAGAATGGTTAAAATAGTTAAAATCAAAGTTTAATAAGTAAATCATTTTTAATATGGGGTTATACATAAGATAAATTCAATTTTAAATATTCATTAGAAAGCTAAACAGATTTCCTACATGATGATATTTTATTTTTAATTTTTAGACATCAAATAATTTAATTTATTTATGAGACAAAGATGATGCAGTAATTATCTTATTAATGAAATATTGACATAATTGATAATATAAATACCAAAATAAATGTAATTTAAGACTTTTTATGAATTAAACAAATTTTATAGGTTACTATGATATATTAGTGTTGATTTAATCAACTTGGTTCGAACATATAATTATGTTATGACTTTCACAAAAATCATATATCAAATAGTGTCAAAATTGACACAAAATAGTTTTTAAATCAAATATTATATTATTAATTGTTATTTTATTCATAAAAATCTAAGGTTCGGCCAAATGAATTATATAAGGATATATATATTAATAATAAACAATTTGGGGTTCGTTTGGCATGTTATAGTAAGTGTATTAACCATATAGTGAAAGAAAACAAAAAGACACGGTAAAAGTTAAATTAATTAACTTAGAGTTAAATCTAATTGATAAGGTTAAAATAATACCCTAAACTTGTCTAAATCCTATTGGTTGATAGGATTTCGACCCATACCCACTTTAGCTTCGAAATAAGACCCTTTGGAACCATTATAAACCGATTTTGACTTTAATATAAAATAATATTTTGAGATATTCCTAAGGTGCCCCTCTCCTCCCTTATAAAAGGGCACCTCCTCCCCCTCCTCCTCACACCAATTTGAGCACTCAAGCTCGGCCAAACCCTGCCATTTTCTCCTCTCCACTTCCCTAGAATAATCCTAGAGGTCCTGGTCTTCTCCAAAGACCAATCTTAGTTCCTTAAGTGGAGGATTCAAAGAGGCGTTCCAAAGAAGAGGTAATATCCATTACCGATCTTTTCAATTTCTTTCTTCTTCAACTTCTTCTTCTTTAGTTGTTTCATGATAAAGTAATAACATCAGTATTACTTACATACTGATATGTTATTATAAATATGAAACAACCCTAATTCACCTTCTATCCATCCTACGGAAAAATGAAATCACCGCGCGTGCGTACGTACGGAATACCGTCTCCACGCCGTGGTGTAATCTATTTTCCACCATCACCTTAAAAGGATGGGTATAATGGTGTAATGAGTAACTATATATGATTATTATGAAGTAATATTGATACTGAAATAATATATATATACTTCAATATAATTCCACGATCATAGGAACGATATCATCACTCGTGCGTACGTACGGAATACCGTCTCCACGATGTGATGCGACTCGTTCTACATGATCTTCATTTCATAATGATTATATAAATGAATTGAATGAATGAATATGGTATATACTACACTAATACCATTCTTTAAATGAATTATCTATAACCTAAAGATAAGAATAAAAATTTATTCGACAAAACATGCATTAGAACAAAAAGTTATAAAGACCCGAGTAACAAGTAACAATGAAATATTACTAACACGAAGCTAATAATATGACCATATATGATATCATATAAATATGTATGATTCTTTAATAAGTCAATAACATTATTTAAACCATTATACAGGAGCTTCGGACACGAACAAAGCAAATCGGACCTAAGGTAAGGGAAATATCACAATCTCATTTTTATCCGAGATTGTTTTTACTTTGGTATTTACTGGGGTGTATTTTATCATCCACATCCATGTTCCCTCAATATGTAATATTGTTTCCATCCACTTACAATAGTTTAAATCCAATTTTACCCTTCGGTGAAGTTTTTAGTAAAGAATATGAAAGGAATCTTTTGCCGTTTTTCGTACGAGGTACTTTTTGACTTTTCCGACAAAAGTACGAAGAATGTTTTTTTTTAACTTATACGGCATGAATGGATTTTTAAAACATTATTTCCAAGAAGATTCCTTTAAAAGTTTTCAAGTTTATTTTTAATCAACTTATTTTATTTTAAAGTTGTATGACATGTTATGAAAGGAAAAATGTTTTTGAAGAAGAAAGGATATTTTCCTCAAGAATGGAGTTCAAGTATTTTATCAAAATTATTTTCCATCTAAGATAATAAAAGGGTTCTGTTTTTATCCCTATTATTACATAGATTTGATTATGTTGTGATGGAAATATTTTTATGAATTCCTTTATCTTATATGAATTGTTTTATGATGTCATGTTGTTTAAGAATCTCATTTTTATTACATGGGTTACGCTATGATGTATGGTTTATGATTATGTGGCACACATAAGAAAGGATTCATTATAAGATGGGTGGGACCTATATCTCCCTCCAATGAATTGGGTAAAGATTTTATATCTCATGAGATAGACATGGCTGGAACGGAAGGTTATTTCGGTTCAGTGGTACAGGACTGAAACGAGGAGTGAACTCGGTTCAGAAAGGGACTTTGTCCACTAAGATAGTCTTGGCAATGAGTCATGACTAACAAGAAATGATTTTCCATGATTATGTGTGCATGCCACAAAGTTTCAAGTCTTATGTTATGATTATGGGGATCTCATTTTCACTTCTATGATTTATTCCATGATAAGATATTATGATCTCTTTTGCAGGTTTTGATTTTCAAAAAGATATGATATGATTTTTATTTCCTTTATTTTCCCTTGCTAAGCATTTGAGCTCACCCTTTTATGTTTTCTTTTCCCCAGGTCAGGAAGATGGATATTAAGTAGAATATGCTAAAAGGGACCCTAGATATGATGAAATAAATGGGAGACACTGTAGAAGATTTATGAACCAGTTGTTTATGTTTCCCAGTTTCTAAAGACACTATACCTATACGGTCCTTTGTGGTTTTGTCATATGTTGTAATAAGTGTGCTTCAATTTCGAAGTATTAACACTGTATGTAAAGTATGGGTCGTTATAGGTATCATACAAAATAACACATGAATCCCACATTAATTTAAAATCTTCAATCAATGCGGCAAAATAAACATGAATATCATTACCGAGTTGTCTTGGTCATTATATAAGCAGAGACAACATAATGAATTTTTTATTAATGCATAACCATGAGGTAAAGTTATAATTTACCAATATAAACATCCATATACATTGAGTGTTGATTTATAAACCAAAAGGATTAACTCCATGTATAGGTAGTGCAAGATTATGGTTTCTCAACTTGTTTCAAAATTCAGGATACTCAAGATCAATTTTCTTCTACTGAGGGGAGTTTAATAGGTGAAAAAATTTCCCATCTTGATATCTTGTATCTATATGACATGTCAATTTACTTTCAGTATCCTTACTTCTATATAGGAACTTAAATCTTGGAATGATTGGAAGGTACTATAAAAAATTTTAAGGACTTGATTTATCTTTCTTGTATTGAGACACACCACACTTTAGTTTTTTTAAGTGATTGATGTTCCTTGTGAAATAGTATAGAGTTACATGTATTCTTTCAGAGATTATATCCATTAAACATAGAATTATTTTAGCATCATATGTTTGGAAAGGAATCTCATTATCTTCTACAAGAATATCATTTAAGAGAGAAAGTATTTTTGTAAATATGGTTTCACTCTATCAGTTTCTAGATTTTACATTATATAGCTTCAGTATGGCTGACAATGTTAAATATTTAGTATAACCAACATTCAATTTTGTCTTTGCAAAACTCTTTAACTTCTGAAATAGTTTTGAAAAAACAAGAAGTTCAATATCAATTTCATTTTCCTTTAATCAATATGATCTTCATCATCGTTCACACCTTTAATAATATCCTCAATATGGCCATCATTATTGTTCACACTTATAATAATATTAGATTGTCCATAAAACATGGTGTTATCCCAATCACTAGCTACATTCAGTTTTTCCTTATGTTTAGTCCAAAATGCATAACTTAGATCTATTTCATGACAAATCAAGTGTTCTTCCAACTCCTCTAGAATAATTAGTCTTGAATAAAAAAAACATAAATAGGGATAAAGGATTTGAGAACGGTCATATGCCTAAACTTTTAAAAAAATTGATGAACTTTTTTACCCCATCCACCTACTCTTTTCACATATGATTGGAATCTATCCATTTTTTATTCATATCCATCCTATTTAATTCAGTAGTATCAAAATTTAAACAAATAAATAGATAGATAGAAAGTATGATCTTAGAACCCTAAAAGGTTATTCTTTATATATACAAAAAAATAGTAATAATATTTGATATAAATTTTCATTGCATCACCAACTTGTCAGAACATATAAGGATGGATAATTATATAAATTTAATGTATTATAACACTTATTTTTTAATTATAATAAGTCACATATCACAAATAATTTTCTAAAATGTATTCATCAAGGGAGATAATTTAATCCCTTTCATCATCAATGTTCAAAATAAACCTATGGATTTATATAAATGGATAAGTAATAGAGTGTATATAATTAGATTTCATTATGAAAACATATATCAAAAAAATTACTTATTGATGTACATATTATATTCGCCTAAATTCTTGGAGGATGGTTGTAAAAATAGAAAATCTCATCATGTCAAAAATAAGAAGTCTTTTAATGTCACAAAAAGGATATAATTCATGTCTAGAGAAGTGAAGTGCAATTCTAAAAGTCTAAAGGTTTAATAAATTCAACATATGCTTCATATTTGGAAGAATATAAGAGAATATTGATGGAGGAAGAGATGGTTTCAAAGGATACCATTGAAAAAGTGAATAAGAAAGTAAAGGCACAATGTTATATAATTGAATAACATTTTCATGATATGAATTTATGAATGGAAATGGAAAACTCCATGGAGCCTCAATATATAAGTGAATGGAATCTACAGTCAAACCATGTTAAAACCAAAAAATATGTTAGTCACCATGTGTGCAGCCTGGGTACACTATTATAGGGAAAGCAGCAACAAGGAAACAAGATCATGCCAAGGAAGCAGAGACTTGGAGGTGTAGGGGGACACATTACCAATTATAAGATACACTCACACTTATAAAATAAGTTTGGAACATCATACCTTCAGACTTGAGGTTTGATTTTTCTAAAGAGATCAACAACGGTTACAGCAGACCTCTGGTTCAATGAGAGCTTGAGTGGGGTGCAAGGAAGATACAATGTTAGGGTTCTTTTATAAAGAGGTATAGGGGTTTCATCAGCACTTACTAAAAAGCACTGATAAAAGTGTATTTTATCAGCACTAAAAACAAAAAGTGCTAATAAATACTAATTTTATCAACGTTTTTTAGCACTGATTAAAGTTATGATTTATCAGTGATAAAAAAGCATCGATAAAAGTAGTATTTTTAGTGCTTAAGTTTTTGCATTGATAAATACAGCTTTTTCAGTTCCTTTTAGCACTGATAAATCATTATATTTATCAATGCTAAAAAATCACTAACAAAAAAATGAATAAATGTAAAAAAATTATATAAATAAAAAAATTATTAAAAGTAAATTATACTAACTATTTAAAATGAAAACATATTTAAAAAATGAATTAATTATATAAATTACAAACATATTAGATATATTAAGACTTAATAAAAAAATATTAAAAATAAATATATTTTAAATATATTAAAAATTAATAAATAATATATAATGAATGAATATTAAAATGAATGATTAAATTTGAATGAATTATAAAAAAATTTAAAAAAAGTGGATTTATGAAGTTAATTACATAACTTACAAACCCATAAAAATTAATAAATAAATAATATTGATTATATAAATAAAAAATATTAAAAATGAACAATATCAACTATTTAAATTAAAAAAATATTAAAAAATGTTTTAGATAAATTAATTATATAAATTTTAAACAAATTATAAAATTTAGAACTTAATTAAAAATAATTAATATATATTATTCACATAAATTAAAAACATATTAAAAATATTAAAAACCAGGTAAATAAATATTAAAAAATGATTAAATTTTAAAAAATATAAAAATGATAAATATTAAATATGAATAAATAATATTAACTAAATGAATATTCAAATTTATTAAATAAAATTTAATAGATAACAAAACTATTTTAAAAATTAATTCATAAGATTAATTACACGAATTGTAAATACAAACAAATATGAAGAAAATACTAAAAAATCATTTAAATAAATTAATTATATAAATTTCAATAATTTTAAAATGTTACAACTTAATAAATAAATTTTAATAAATATTATTCATATAAATTAAACAAATCAAAAATATTAAAATTTAGTAAAAAATATGTATAAATAAATATTAAAAAAATGAATAAATTCCAAAAATATTTTAAAAACAATAAATATTAAAAATTAATAAATAGTATTAAATAAAAGAATACTACAAATTAATAAATAAAATTGAATAAATTACAAAAATATTTAAAAAAGTGAATTCGTAACATTAATTAAATGAATTACATACACTTAAAAAATGAAAAAAAACTGAATGAATAGATAATATTAATTATATAAATAACAAAATTATATAAAATGAATTATATTGACTATAAAAAATTACTAATAATTAAATTAAATTAAATTATACACACATACATATATTTCATAATGAATAAATTAAAATAAATATGATTACATGATTTGATTAATTGAGTAAAAAATATGAAAATTTTAGCTAAATAATATTTACTTTTATAATATTAAAAATTTAATTGAATATAATAGCATAATAAACTATATAAATAATTAATTATTTAATTAAATTAAATGTGATCTCATTGTTTAATAATATAAAATTTAATTAAATAAAAAAAATATTTATAATGACATTCAATTAAAAATGATTAAAATTAAAATATATATAAGGGTAAAAATAAGTTAATTAAGGGTAAAATAAAGTTATATGAGGATGAAAAAAACTTTTACGGGTTATGTAATGGTAAAAAAAAGTTAAGTATAGTTAAAAAAAAGTTATTTAAGGGTAAACTAAAGTTATGTAATGGTAAACATAAGTTAATTAAGGGAAAATCAAAGTTATGTAATGATAAACTAAAGTTATGTAAGGGTAAACATAAGTTAAGTAAGGGTAAAACAAAGTTATGTAAGGGTAACATGAAGTGTGTAAACAAAAGTTATTTAATGGTAAAACAAAGTTATGTAAGGGTAAACTAAAGTTATGAAATGGTAGATACAAGTTAAGTACAGGTAAAACAAAGTTATGTAAGGGTAATTAGTAAGGGTTAATATAAACTTGAATAGGTTAATTAATGGTAAAATAAAGTTAATTAAGGATAAATTTAAAGTTATTAAAGGGTAAAATAAAGTTATGTAAGGGTAAAAAAAGTTAAGGGTAAAACAAAGTAATGTAAGGGTAAACTAAATTTATGTAAGGGTAAACGTAAGTTAATTAAGGGTAAAAAAAATTATATAAATGTAAATAGAAACTTTTAAAGGTTAATTAAGGGTTAAAATATGTTATGTAAGGGTGAAACTAAGTAATTTAGGGGTAAAATAAATTTATGTAAGGTTAAATAGAAGTTAAGTAATAGTAAAGAAAAGATATGTAATGGTAAATAGAAACGTGTACAGGTTATGTAAGGGTAAACTAAATTTATGTAATGTTAAAAAAAAGTTATGTGGGGGTAAAATAAATTTATATAAGGGTAAATATAAGTTAATTAAGGGTAAAATAAAGTTATGTAAGGTTAAAATAATGTCATTTTAGGGTTAACATGAGTTTAGTAAGGGTAAAAAACTAGTACATGTTAAGTAATGGTAAATAGAAGTTATGTAAGGGTAAAAAAAGTTATGTAAGGGTAAACTAAAGTTATGTAATGGTAAGCATACGTTAATTAATGTTAAATCAAATTTATGTAAAGGAAAACTAAAGTTATGTAAGGGTAAACAGTAGTTAAATAAGGGTAGGAAAAAGTTATGTAAGGGTAAACAGAAACTTATACATGTTAAGTAAGGGTTAAGAAAGTTAAGGGTAAACAAAAATTGTGTAAGGGTAAATAGAAATTATGTAAGGGTAAACCAAAATATGCAAGGGTAAACTAAAGCTATATAAGAGTAAAAGAAGTTAAGAAAGGGTAAAACAAAGTCATGTATGGGTAAATAGAAACTTTTACACATTAATTAAGGGTAAACTAAAGTTAAGTAAGGTATAAAACAAAGTTAAGTGTAAACTAAAGTTATGTAAGGTTAAAAAGAAGTTAAATAAATGTAAAAAAAATTTATATAAGAGTAAACTAAAGTTCTGTTGTGTTTTGTGTGCTAAATTATATATATTTTATATCATCGTGTTATTTAATTTAATATAATAATTGTGTCTCGTTAGTTCATATCCCTTTAATCACTTGTATTTAAATTTTTCACTGATATTTTTTTATCATTTATGACTAGTGCTTCTTTTTGTGAGAACATATTTGTATATTTTATTAAGTTTTCACTAGAATGTATTTATTTTAAAAAAATTCATATATATATATATATATATTAAAAATGTATAAGTTCTATTTTAATTACTACTTTATTTTTATAAATCTTTAATATAATCTATTTTAATTTTAGTATATTTTAATACCATTTATCATTAAATATGTTTATCATTTATCATTTATCATTTTAGTATATTTTTATTATAAAAATTTATTAAATATGTTTTTTATATTAATTATATTAATAATATTATAGAAATTTATTTATATTTATTTAAAACTAATTAAATAAAATAATTATGAATATAAAATTTATTTATTTTATTAGGATATTAAAAAAATAAGATGAATAATTGTTATTTTTACATACTAAGATAAAAATTATAAAATATATGGTTAAATATAACAAATAAATAAACATAATAGTATATAAAAATATGTTTATAGTTATAAAAAAACTAAAAAGATAAGTAAACAAGAAAAACAGTGTTGCTATGGTGAAACACCAAATTTAGAATCGCACTATAGCGAAACATCAAAATGATGTTGTGGATGGTGTACGTTGGAGTTCAATTTCATGCCAAAATGGTGTGGGTTGGAGATGGTATTATAAGAATTAATTATATAAATTTAAAACATATTAAAAATATTAAAACCTAACAAATAATAATGAATAAATATTAATATTGTAAATGAAAAACATATTAAAAATATAAAAACGTATTAAATTAATATGCGGACATTTTAAAAAATGAATAAATAAAAAAATAATATTAAAAAATAATAAATATCAAAAATGAAAAAAAAAGAAATAATATTAAAAATTAATAAATAAATTATAAAAATATTTTTTTTAAAAAAATCAATTCATAAAATTAATTACAAGAATTAAAAACACATAAAAATGAATAAAAAATAAAAAATAATAATACTACTACTAATTATTGATGTATGTATTGTATTTATTGTATATAAAAAATATAATTAATTTTTATCCTTTAGAATTTTTAATAATAATTAAAGATATTATGATTTAATTAAATATATAAATATTTAAAAATTTATAAATAACTATCAAAATTGGATATATTGAAAAAATATATAATGAATATATATTAAAAATGATAGAATATTAAAAATTAATAAATTACAAAAAATACAAAAAATTGAGAAATATTAAAAACGAATAAAAAATATTAAATTAATAGATAGTTTTACATGTGCACACATATATATGCATGGACATACATGTACAGATACATACACGTACATATACATACACATGCATATATAAAAATATTCATTCGTATACACATACACATACACATACATATACACATACACGTACACATACACATACACATACACATATATAAACACATACACATTCATTAAATTACATACATGTGCATGAAACTACATGCACATACATATGCATACATACACATAATATATAAAAATACATATACATACACATATTGTAACACCCTAATATTTCATGGTATGTCTCTTTTTAGAAAAATTTAATCTCTTTGATAGCTTACATTGCATTAAACACCAAGCTTAAACCAACTCCAAAATATTATTATTTTAACACGACCTTTAAAAAATAGCCATTAAATTGGAAGGTGTGAATAGGATTGAATATGTTATTAAATATATAATAATTTCATGTTCGATACAAAATTATTTATTCTTTAGAAATAAACAAATAATTTTCAGTAAAGTCATTTTTTTCAAATATATCTTTTCTTCAAAAAACAATTTTTATTTCTTTCTGTGATAAAATAAATATAATTAATTTTTTAAAATTTTAGAAAATATATTTGTTAAAATGAACCTAATTTTTATATTCATCATGTCAAAATTATCTTAGGATGAATTTTTGATAATTTTCTTAAAGTTTAATTTTTTAATAAAAAATATCAATTTTTATAAAAATTTCATTTTATTTATATTAAAAAGTTATTTTATGAATTTAAATTGATCAAAAAGAAAAATAATTAATTTTTATTTATATATAATCTAATTAATTACATTTAAACAATTTTTATATCTTATGTTGACATAAGTATATTTATTGGATTAAAATTCATTTTTTTCAAATGTTTTTTATCACGTTTTGATGGTTTAATTTTAAATGTAATTTTAAAAATTTGGGGTTTAAAATTTTTAAAAATGGATTCTATATTTGGAATAAGGAGATCCAAAATATTTTACATGATCATTTTTATTTTTAGGCATACAAAAATTACCATGGTAAAAAAATGATTTATTGCGGTATAAGTAAAATAATGTATCTGATTAAAGATAAAAGGTAAAAGATTAAAATACCTAAAAATTAAATGTATCTTTATGTTTTTATCAACCTTAACTATATTTTAAAACATTAATTATCATCCAAATTCATTGGAATTAATTCCACCCAAATATGGTTGGCTTTAACTATAAAATAATCATTATTTAATATCTTAAAACCACCCATCCTCAAGTATAAATACCACTCTTCACCACCCCCTTTCTCCTATAAATACTTAAATATGTTAAAATCAATAAAAAACCCTCTCTAACCAACACTACCCATGTCCATGTTCTATTATTATCACCCAAATACCAATTCCAAGTTCCTTAAGGGTCCTTCACAGAGGTGATATTCAAGTGGTAACTTTCTCAAACAACCTCTCTAAATTTATTTCTTTTTTCTACATTCTATTCACCTCATTCACCCATAAAAATATAATAACTATAGTATCATGTATATACAAGAATTTAATAATGATAATGGAGTATCCTATATCCACCCATTTTCTTATCTTCTCTAATTAAAAGAAACGAAACCATTGTTCCAATAATTGTGGTTAACCATCTCTATGAATAATGATTTTGTTTATTTTATATTACTACCTTTAAGGCTGGTCATAAAAGTATTATTATGGTTAAATAAGATTTTAATAGATATATTATAACCTATTTCATGTTCTATAACTAATATTTAAACATAATATTAAATAAAACATAATTAGTTCGTGGTGGTCAGAAAAACCTCGAAAATAAACTAAACATTTATCATTAAAATTTTATCAAATCAATCACCCTAATTTCAAAAATAAAAATTATATATAGGACCATTTAAAGTTTTAGAAGTGAATTAATACCACTGTATTTCAATTTTAGAGTTTTATTTCAATATTACTAGAAACCTCATAATTATACCCAATTGAACCGGCCATGAAATCATGAAACGAACGTATACGAAACAATGAAAATAATGAAAGAGTATTAATGAAAGGGTAGTGAGATGTTATAAAATGATCATATAAGGTATTATAAATATTATTATAGTTCTATAAAGAATTAATAACATTCTTTAAACTTTTATAAAAGAGGTTAAAATTTGAAAATTTAAAGGGAATCAAAAGATAAGGGTTTCTCATCTCGCTTTTACTTCTATGAGATATATACCTTATTCACCACTTATTTATTTTATGTGGTGTATATACTATTCTTTGATATATCATATCATGAATCTCATTATCCTCATTTTATTCAATGTTTCATCTTGTAATTATTACTTTTAAGGGGAATACGATTCAACTGATTATAAAGTGGTAAGGTATTTCTTAACTCAATTTCCATTCATTGGGTTAAAATTTTACTTCATTGATCATGCCATGTTACGATTATGTGTGAGATTAATTTTTATTATCTTATTTTTTATTTCCAATTTTTTTATGTTTATTTATAGCTGATACACATAATAGATTCATTTTATTAATTATCATTTAATGATGTGATATTTATAAGGGACATTCTTTTAAAAATTAACTTTTTTAAATTTCCCTTAAAACTCCATTTTTCTTCCATGTCCATGTTTTCTAAAAAAATCCAAAAAAAATAATATTATCTAAATTATTTTTTTAATTCATTTTTACTTTGGTTTTAATTTTTACAAAATTTTTTGAAATGATTCTTTTTATCATTTTCTAAACAATTTTCGTTGTGAATTATCTAAAAAATACATAAGGAATGTTTTTTACTTATACGACATGAGAGTATTTTCCCACCATAATGATGCCTTAATTATTTTATGATTCCTTTACAAGCTTATAAGGTTTTTATCAAAGAAAAAAATTCCATTTATAAGTGTTTCGTTCTTTAAAAAAAATTATTTCAAAATATAAATATTATTTTTTTCAAGAATTATTTCAAGTGATATTTCAAAAATTATTTTAAATCTAAGATAACATTATTTGATGTTACTTATGATTTATTTAGGATATTTTTCAATTATATTATCCTTATTCTTTTTATAGTTGGTTTATGTTTATTATTTCCTGATAATTATGAAACCTATTTATTTTCTAAGGGTTATACTATGATGAAATGTTTATGAAACCCAAACCCTTTTTATGGGTTCTAATATGATGAATGGTTTATGTTCTTATGGAATAAATATGTATGGTTTTCATTATGTGATGGTTGGGACCTATATCTCCATCCAATAAATTGGGTAAAACTTTATATCTCATAAGATAACAATAAGAAACAATTCTATGGGCTTGGTCCACTTTGTGAAATAGGTGTGTCCTGATATTCTATATGAAACAGGTGCATCCTAATCTAATATGGGAAACATGTGTGTCCTGATCCACTATGTTGTTGGTCTTGGTAGTTAACCTTGACATATGAAATGGTTTTCTATATTTGTGATGATTCCATAATTTTATAACATGATATTATACATAATTATTGATTTATAATGATTTCTCACTCTTATGGTCCATGTATTCTGAAATGATAATGTTTGTGCCATGAATCATGTTTATAATATATGACAAATTGGGTGTGAACTTTGTAAGTTATGATCATGACCATATTATTATCTTATGATTGCATATGGTCATGTATTGATATATCATATTTTTATCTTTACTGGGCATAAGATCTCACCCATTCTTACATTTATTTTCCCCAATATATGAAGAAATGTATTAAGTATGATATGTAAAAAAAGTGTTCTAGATATAAAGGAATAAGCGGGATATAATTTATATGTTTTATGAACCAATTTTTTATATTTCCAAGTTTTAAAATACACTAAACCCATATGGTTCTGACATAGTTTTTTTATGTTATGTAATGAATATTTATCTATTTATATGTAAAATCTATATATGAAAAGTATGGGCCATTATAGTTGGTATCAAATAAAATTTTAGTTAACCTTTAGAAACTAGGATGAGAAAACCTTAATTAATACCCCTAAGGATAAGTCTAAATATAGGTTATAATCCTAGAATTTTTGTGATGACCATGAATAACCTATTATTAAATATAAGGTTTCATATATTGAAATTTTATAAGTAATTTATCTTGATTATGTGGTTTCCCACTATGATTATTTTGGCTCACACTATTCTTTTTTAGTTTTAGACAATGGCTATAACTAGGAAGATTCATGTTAATGGTGAATGTGATAGATAATGGAATTATCTTCCTCATGAGAAACCAAATAAAAAGTGAGTTAGAAGGTGAAACATTATTTTTATTCCTAATCATAAATCTCATAATATGATCAATAATCTCAACTTTGGTGAGTTTCATGACTTATATAATAAGAGAAATATAGAGTTTTATAGTGACCACAGCAGAAAGAACGTTTTTTTTCTAATGTAAAGCATGTGGGAAGAGTCATCAAGGAGAATGTTTCAAAGGTACTAGAATATGATTTGGGTGTGGAAAAGAAGGACACAAAGCAAGTAATTGTAATGTAAAAGTGAAAGGTTAAATTAAAAAAATGGATGAGAATAATGGTATTCCTAATGTATCATTAAAATTTAAATGTCTAATGTATAGGAATTGTGAAAATCTATGCCCAATGGAGAAATATCATGAAGATAATCAGAAAAGTTGTATGATTAATGGATATATTACTGATGATAAAGATACTAAGAATGATATATGAGATGAAAGAAGTGTTAATGAATAAAATGATGAATCATGGTTAATGGTTTAAGAGGTAAGTGGAATGATTGAGTGTTTATGTCATTAAATAGAAGTACTTTTATGGTATTATGGAATAATAACACATCTAAGGATTTTTACACTATTATTTTTTCAAAATTATTTTAAAGTATATGTTGAATGGTATAGGTAACCATGAAAAGTGATTAAGGTTCTAAGGTTATATTTTGATAGAACACATGATTAAGGGAAATGGAACCCTTAATATGTGCATGATTTGGGGATAATAATGAGAAAATATATGTTTAATGGTATTAATGGCCCTATAGTTTATTACTAATATGATTAAAAGGTGGTTTATATATTGATTTTATAGAATTTTTGGATTTATGGTATGATGAAAGATAAAATTTTTGAAATCATTTATGTTTTCACTAAGATTTTATGGTAATTCAGGTTATTTCCATGTTTAAAGTAAACACATGATAATGATATTCACATATTTGGTGTGTGAAAATTAAGAGCTACATTAAGTTGTTTGGGAGATTAATGATTATTTTGTTTTGAAAATTTAGTGACATTCATTTGAAAGTTTTAGATTTTTTTTTGAAAGGTTCATATATGTAACCATTTATGAAATCTTTTACATTGAACTTTGGACAATGTTTTAGAGATTAATGTATTACTTAACCATACGAATATTTTGTGTATTTCATAATATGTGATAAAAATTTTGTTATGATGACTAGAGATAGAAGGAATGAATTTCCATCCCATGATGCACTAGTTTATTAGGAATTATAATTTCAAGTTCATTTCTTAGAGTAATAAATTAAGTGGAAATTGATCAAGGCACAACCAAAGAGTTAGATTATACTTATGAGATTAAATCAAGTAATTATATCTTCTAAGAGGATTTTGAAATAAAATTTTATCCTATTATCATCATTTCTGATGAAATCAATAACCCTTTTTAGAACTATTTTGTCTATGGTTTTGTGGTCATTAACCTTCTAATGACCATGTTCTATATCATTATACATCATAACTTGAAAGTTATAATTCTCTTTCATGAAAAAAATTTCACTTGCCACTAATATTCTCCTAATTAGAATCATATTTTTGTGGTTATCTTCACCTTTTACTTTCCATCTTTTTAAGATAGAGTTTTATTAACCCTTTTTACAATGTGGGTTTTAAACAAATAAATTTTAAAAAATACACATTTAATTTTCTAAGTGAAATTTTAAATTTAGAGGAAATAATTTTTTGAAATTTTTTATCATATCGGGATAGTATCTTAATGATTGGATCTTCCGCCAAATATGTATCAAGTTCATGATGTGTTTTATGTATCTCTCATAAAGAAGTGCATACATGATCCTTCACATGTACTAAAATCAAAGGTCGTACCACTTGATCATGATATTTATTATGATGAGCAACTAGTATAGATTCTATATCAAAGAGATAGAGCTCTTCAAAACAAGATCACTCACTTGGTTAACATTTTTTTGGTGAAACCAACAGTTTTAGGAAGCTATTTAGGAACATGAGAATATGTTTAGGAAGTGGTGTCCTCATCTATTTTTATTTGAGTAATGAATTTTTAAATTTAAATTCATTTTACGGGGGGTAGAATGTAACATTCTAATACTTTATAGCATGTATATTTTTAAATAAAATTAATCTCTTTAATAGTATATGTTGCATTAAACATCGATCTTAAATGAACTCCAAAATGTTATTATTTTTACAGGACAATTATAAACTATCCATTAAATTGGACGGTGTGAATAATATTATCTATATTATGAAATATATATAAATTTTATATTCAATACAAATTTATTTATTCTTATAAAATGAACACATAATTTTTAGTGAAGTCATTTTTTTATTCAAATATATATTTTCATAAAAAATCGTTTTTATTTATTTCTATGAAAAAATAAAGATAATTATTTTTTAAAACTTTTAGAAAATTTATTTAATAAAATGTAATACATTTTTGGATTCAAAATGTAAAAATTTTCTTAGGATGAATTTTTTAGATTGTTTCTAAAAAGTTTGATATTTTAGTAAAAATTATTGATTTTTATAAAACTCTCATTTTCTTTATATTTAAAATTAGTTTTATGATTTTAAATTGATATCAATGTAAATTAAGTACTTTTTATTTTTATATAATCTAATTAATTACATGTAAATAATATTTATACCTTATGTTGGTATAAGTATATTTTTGGGATTAAAAACACATTTTTCCAAAAAAAATGTTTTTTATTGCGTTTTGACAGATTAATTTTAAATGTAATTCTGAAAATTCTGTGTTTTTAATTTTTAAAAATATATTACGTGTTTGGAATATATAGGTCAAAATTAGTTTATAAGGTCATTTTTAATTTTAGGAATAAAAAAATTTACCGTGGCAAAAATATTTACTATTATATAAATAAAATAATGTAGTGGGTTGAAGTTAAATACTAAAAGCATAAAATACCTAAAAATTGCAACATTAAATGGTTGGTTGATGTGTTGATCTAACATAACCAGACTTTAAAAAAATAATTATCATCCAAATTAGTTATAATTAATTCCATCCAAATGTGTTTGGATTTAAATATAAAATAATCATTATTTAATAACTGAAAACCACCACTCCTCAAGTATAAATATCACTCCTCACCATCCCTTTTTTCCTCAAAATTCATAAAGATTTTAAAATATATATCAAAACATATCCTCCCCAATCCCCCAAAATCCAAGTGATGTTGGTCTCACTCAAATACCAATTCCAATTTCCTTAAGGGGTCCTTCAAGGAGGTGATATTCAAGAGGTAACTTTCTCAAACAACCTCTCTTAATTTCTTTTATTTTTTTACCTTCTCTTCACCTACTTCACCCATAACATCATAATAACTATAGTATAATTTATATATATAAATTTTATATTTATAATTGAGTATCTTATATCCACCCCTTTTATTATCTCCTCTTATTAAAATAAATGAAACTATTTTCCAAATTATGGTGGTTAATCCTCTCTATAAATAATGATTTTGTTCATTTTCCATTATCGCCTAAAAGGATAGATATAAAATTATTATTCTTGAAAAATAAAATTTTAATAGGTATATTATAATATATTTCCTATTCTGGAATAAATATATAGAAATTATATTAAATAAAATGAAACTAGTATGTGATGGTTGGAAAAATAGCCAAAATAAACTAAACATTTATCATTAACATTTTATTAAATGAATCATCCTTGGGTTAGAAATAAAAATGATATATGGGAACATTTAAAATTATTAAAGAGAATTAATACCATTTAATTTCACTATTTTATTTTTATTTCCATTTGATAATAAAATCCATAATTATACACAAGTGAACCAACCATGAAACCCTGAAACAAATGCACAAAAAACAATAAAAATAATGAAATATTATCAATGAATAGGTGGTAAGATATTATAAAATGGATAATATAAAGAATTAAAAATATTATTATAGTTATAGAATGAATTAAAAACATTATTTAAACCTTTATACGAGAGGTTAAGTGGAAAAAACTAAATGGAATCGTTAGGTAAGGGTTTCTCATCTCACTTTTACTTATGTGAGATATATGCCTTATTCACAACTTATTTATTTTATGTGATGTATATATTTAACCATGATATATAATATCATGAATATAACTATATTCATGGTATTAAATGTTTCATTTGGAAATTATTACTTTTATAAGGCATACGATTTGACTGATTACAAAGTGGTAAGGTATTTCTTTACTCATTTTCTATCTATTGGGTTAAACTTCTACTTTATTGATCATGTAATTTTAAGATTATGTGTGATATCAATTTTTATTATGTTATGTTGTATTTAAAATTTTTTAATGTGGATTTACAACCGGTAAAAAAAATTGATTCATTGGATTAATTCTCACTTCAATGATATGATATTTATAAGGGACTTTCTTTTAAAATTTATTTTTTAAAAATTTCCATTGAAACTCTCTTTTCCATCCATGACCATTTTTTAAAAAATTGTTTCCAAAAAAATGTTTTTAATATTCTTTTATGAATTTTTTAAATTAATTTTAATCATGTTTTAATTTTTAAAAAATGGTTTGAAAGGATTTTTTTTCATTTTCTAAATGATGTTATTTGTGACATATCTGACAAAAATATAGAAGGAATATTTTTTTACTTATACGGCATGAAAATATTTTCCCATTATCATGAAGCCTTAATACTTTGATGATTACTCTATAATCTTGGAAGTTTTTTATCAAGGAAATTATGTTACTTTATAATTTCATGCCTCTTTAAAAATAAATTATTTGAAAATGGAAATATTATATTTTTTTCAAGAATTATTTCAAGTGATCTTTTAAAAAAAATTCATTTAAGATAACATTATTTGATGTTACTTATTTTTTACTGGGGATATTATTCAATTAAATTATCCTTATTCTTTTTATTCTTAGTTTATTTTTTTGATGGAATGATATTTATGAACCATTTTTTCCATGGGTTATGCTATGATGAAATGTTTATGAAACACAGTCTCTTTTCATGGGTTATGATATGATAAATGATTTGTGTTTTTATGTCGTACATATTTATGGTTTTCATTATGTGATATGTGATACCTATATTTCCCTCTAATTAATTGTTTAAGGATTTATATGTCATGAGATAAAAATAGGAAACAAGTCGATGGGATTAATCCACTATGGAAAATAGGTGTGTCCTAGTCTACTATGGGAAATATGTGTGTCCTGATCTACTATAGGAAATAGGTCTGTCCTAATCAACTATATTGATGGTCTTGGTAGTTAACCTTGAAATATTAAATGGTTTTCTATATTTATGATGGTGACACACTTTTATGACATGATCTTATAGAGAATGATTGATTTATAATGATTTTTCACTCTTATAGTCCATGTTTTCAAAATGATAATGTTTATTCCATGGATCATGTTTATGATCTATAATAGGTTGGGTATGGACTTCATAAGTTATGATCACGATCACATTCTTATCTTATGCTTTCATATGACCATGGATTGATATATCCTATGTTTATCCTTACTGATCATCTGAGATCAAACTTTATTATGTTTATTTTCCCCAAGATATGAAGAAAAGTATTAGGTATGATATGTCAAAAAGGGGTCTAGTTATAAAAGAATAAGTAGGTTAGGATGTATATGTTTTATGAACCAGTTTTTTGTGTTTTCAAGTTTCCAAATACACTAAACCCATATGGTTATAGCATGGTTTTGTTATGTTACGTAATGAATATTCATCTATTTAGATGTAATATCTATGTATGAAAAGTATGGTCTCTTATATATATACATACACTCATACATATGCATAGAAATACCGGTACACATACATACATATACACATACACATATACATACACGTATGTACACATATACACATACACATACACATATACATACACATACACATATACACATACACACAAACATATGCATCGACATCCATATGTACAAATATAAGCACATACACATACATATATATACATACACATACACATACACATATGCACATATATATACAAATAAACATACATATACACATGCATATGCACATACATAAAAATCCATATATAAAAATCCATGTACGTATACACACACAATTACATACATGTGCATGCACATACATACACATATAAACATATGCATACATACAAATAATACATAAATACACATACACATACACATGTTCATACACATACACCTACACATACACATACACATACACATACACATACACACATACATATGCATAGACATAAAATTACACATAAATACACATATAAAAACATGCACATACACATACACATATACATACACGTACACATTTACATACACATATACATAAACATACACATACACAACACATACACATATAGATACACATACATATACATAAGTACAGTATAAGGAACAAACCTGAGTCAACTAGACAAGTCACCCAAATGGTCTGCCACATGTGGAAGTGTAACCAAGGACAAAAAAACTAGTCTCATATGTAACAAAAACTGGGTATACAACCAGATTATAGTGTGGAATAATGATAAATATCCATGAGTCCAAAAAATTAAATTAAAATAGGCCAAACCAAAAAGATAAAATAGACCAGAAAAAACATGTTAATGTGTGTCCATCTTTCACCACCAAATCATCATATTGTGAAGATAAAGACAAATAAGAGAAATCAACATTCTACACAATGTCCTACCCTTTACCTGAGCCCTACAAAATAACATCTACAGCCTCCCAAAGGAAAAAATTAAGGTGTGATCTCCAATCCTAGTAGGATACCACCAAAGAATCAACACAAGTTCTAATATCGAGAATATATTAAATCTAGCTTTAAAAAACCTAGTTTACAAAGAATTTATATAAAATAAAATCATTTTGTAAGTCATCATTTTGTTTTCATAAAAAATTACCATATTCAAAAAATATAGTAATATGACAAGAATATAAGAAAGAAGGTAATCATAAGAAAAACCAACCACATATACACCATAAGGTGAGCATGTGAGTGAATAACCATGAAAATGAAATCATGTGATAAACTAATCATAAACGACAAAGCATTACATTTGGTATCTGACCTATGGGTATATGTTCTATACATAATGGAAAAGCCCCAATACAGTCCCAAGGTGTATCCAACCAATATAACCTCTAGTGGAATTACACACACTAAATTGACATATAATCTCTCAGGGAATCAAAGAGTGACAAGTCTATTCTCGATGCACCCCAAGGTGACCCAATGTGCTAAGTTTTTTTAAAAACCATTTAAAACCCATGATCACATTTAATAAATAATTTTAACATAAAAACCTTTATTCTTCTGGCCTTAAAGACCCATTTCAAAACCTAAACAACCATTTAAATCATTTAACAAAACACTTAGTGTGCACAAATCCTTTATTAAAGAAAACACCTTTAAAACATGAATCTTATCCAAAAAATCATTATAATGTTAAATCATTAATTTTCATTGAATGAAACAAAATAATTGACAAGAAAACATAAAAATTCCATAACTAACCCCTTATATAGAAACACCTACATCAATAATGGAGGAACTAGTCACTATCGATAATGGATATTGGTAACTAGAAGATTAGCTTCCAAAAGACAAGGATCTAGGGGAAACTATAAATAGTTGATAAAAAATACCAACCAATCACAACCTAATATAAAAATGTATCCAAATACAATATCAAAACCAAAGTTATATAAGAAATAGGAAAATTTCCTACCAAGGAGAACTAACACAGTCACCGCAATGATCAAACACCTAATGGAGTGATCCGAAAGCAGGGAGATCACCCAAAATTATTGGGATAACACTTGGTCTTGATGGTAACTACTAAAAGATAAAACAAAATTAGATCTATGTGAGAGATGAATAAAACCCACTAGGAATGGGGGGTTTATGACATAAATATCATTCTTACATTGTAAATTTCCCAAAACTCATATATACTGAAAAACATGTCACCATAGTTTAAATTATACCAAGTAATGATTTTACATCATAAGAATTGTATTTATGGCATAAAATCATTTTATTACCTAAAAAAATTTTACAACCCTAAATAATTTCAATAGCTTATGCCCAACACTGAACTTACGCCCTAATCAAGACATTTATGGTGTAAATATCTTCTATAGGTAGTACCAAATATAAACCCCTAAAACAACATCCAATCACCCTCCATATCCTTTGTCACATTTATACATGTAGTCCATTAATTAAAACAAACATATATCCTCAGAATTGAGGTCATTTCCCCCGAAAAAAGCTCACAATCCCTATTGGTCCTGAAATTCACCCAAACAAAAAGAGGGTAAAGACTAGAGTCAGGAAGTGAATAAAGTAAGCTAATGAAATGTTACACTATCCCTACCATAAATACTTTCTATCCCCAAAAAATCTTCGAGATCCTAGAATCACAAAAAAGGGAAGGCCAATGATACCTTGTTAACAATTTTCACTCCCATGTCTCATTGATATATCGTCTGTACTTACATATTACATGGACTAAGGGAATTATTTTTCCATTCAGTACCTTCTCTCGATGATCCAAAATATCAAAGGGGACAATAAACCTTTATGCCCACATACCCTATCTACCCAATAATGGTGTCCCATATGAGGTGAAACTATGACAAAACCCAATCATCAACCTCAAACTCTAGCGACCAATGATGATGGTCCACGTAGGATATATAAAAACTCTTTTCCAAGATCAATGTATTTCATATTAACTACATATTTTCTTTTGTCTCATGAAAAAGACTCGGCCCAACTATGGAATGATCTCCCAACTCTTCCCAGCACAAGGGAGATCTACATGGATTCCCATAAAAAGTTTCAAGGGGCATCATACTAATTTGATGACTGATAAATATTGTTATAGGAAATATCAAATAGTGAAAAAAATTTCCCAAGAACCACTTAAATAAATCACACAATCTCAGAGCATATCCTCAAGAACCTGGATAGATCTTTATGTTTGTCCATCCTTTTGTAGATGATATGTCATGTTCAATTTCAACTAAGAACCCAACACATTTTCAAAACCTTTAAAAGACCTAGATTTTAACTTGGGGTCCCTATTAGAAACAATATCGTATAGAACCCCATGAAGTCTCATAACCTATTAGACATAAAATTCCCTGATCTGTTCAACTTTTATCATCTTCCTAATAAGAAGGAAAATACCAATTTTGTGATTCAATAAATGATCACCCAAATCATGTCCTTCTTGCTAGAATTCCATTTTAAAATAATAATTAAATCCATGAAAATATCATCCCACTTCTATACCAAAATGTGTAAGGGTTATAACATACCATCAGGAATCTAGTGCTCTACCTAAATTATTAAGAATGAAAGGCACCGTGACACAAAAAAATTTGTAATTGACTATCTCTTCCTTGTCCAATAATATCGATATCTCAAGTTATGATACAACTTGTTAATCCCAGGGTGAATAAACCAACAATAATGGTGTCCACTATCCAAAAAATCTTTCCATAGAGAAAAATGAAAAACCAGCCTACTTTGAAAACACAAAGCGCCACCAGGAGATCGTGACCACTCACATGAGGTCTCCCCACTATTTATGATTTTACTAAAGCACTATAACTCAATTTCAAACACATGATCGAGCCGAACCTTATCATTAAATAATGATCCGGGCTTTACCGAAGCTAAGTACACCTTCCCACTAACTTCTTCCACTCCCAAACTCATCTCATCAAAAAAACTCATCAAATACCACTCTTCCACTAATTACTTCACTTCTTGAGTTTTTTATTTTCTACATAAAGAATTGAATACCACATTCCTTTTACCATGAGTATAAGAAATATCAAAATCAAAAGGTATGAAGAAGCTCAACCTAGCGACCCTATCAAAAGTTCAAATCCCTCTAAGTGAAAATATAATTTAGGTGTTTATGATCATAATATAGTATAAAGAACTCTACAAATAGGAAGTGACTTCATAATTTGAGTGCATGAATAACCACTAAAAACTAAAGATTTTTTGTTAGGTAGTTCTTCTCATGCGGTAAAAATTGGAAAGATCCATAGGCCACCACATTTTTCCCTAACATTAAGACACACCCCCAAACCCATTCTAAAAGAGTTACAGAAAACATAATAACTCCCACCTAGATCTAGAAGAATAAAGACAGAATAGAAAGTCTACCTCACCTTTATTTCTTCAAAGTATATCTGATATTTTTCATTCTGATCACACTTTACACCCTTATGGTTTAAATCTATCATCGGAGATACAATCTTAGAGAAGTCCTAAACAAACCTCCTCTAATAATTATCTAACCACGAGAAAATCATAATATCAAACATATTTCTACGATACTACAAAGACATGACTACCTATATCTTTTCAAAATCCAATGAGGTTCCCCTATCGGTTATAACATGTCCAAGAAACATTAATTTTTGAATACAGAATTCACTCTTGGATAGATTACCCTACAAACAATGTTCCCTTAAATCTCTAAGAATGATATAAAAAAGGTCCATGTGATACTCCTATGAATTATAGTACAGTAAAATATCATCCATGAACACAAAAACAAAAGAGACTAAGAACTGATGAAAGATATAGTTCATCAAAGACATAAACACTATCGGACCATTAGTGAGACTGAATGCAATAACTAGAAACTCAAAATTCCCATATCGGCTCTTAAATAATGTCATAAGTATATCCTCTTCTCAGAATATCAACTAGTGGTACCCTGTCTAAAGTTCAATCTTTGAAAACCAATGTGCACCTAAGTTGATCAAAAAGATCATCAATCATGGGTAAGGGATATTTATTCTTAACTATCGCATAATTTAACTTTTTATAATCCATGTAAAGTATTAGGCTCTTGTATTCCTTCTTAGTAAAGTGGATTGGTGAAACCTAGGGTGAAACACTAGGAAGAATAAATTTTTTAGCCTTATGGTCTATAAGTTGAAACTTAAAATTTACAAACTCAGTAGGTTTCATTTGATAAGATGGAACAAAAATGGGCATCATTCTAGGTATCATGTAAATTGTAAATTAAACCTCTCTTTTTGGTGGTAAACCAGAAAAAATCATCTGAAATGACCTCAGGATACGTACACACTGATGTGGGAAGTAGAATGCTCAATCAAGGTTCATTTTCATCAAGGAATATCTCCAGAAACTAACATGATATCACCCTAATGTATGGAAAAAAAGACCCTTTTATTCCAGACCTAGAATTCAACTCATCCTGGAAGACATGAGTGAATACCTCTGGAAATAAAAGATAAAGTCAATGATGATAACATTTGATTGGACCTTAATGATAATCATCCAATATATACTAATAATCAGGTTTAATATTTCAAGATCATGAACCAATAAATCCCACACTACTTCAAAGTCATCTATTGTTACCTGACGTGTGGTACATTTGAAACCTTGTCCAGACCTTTTTCACAAAGGCATGTAAGCATCCAATAAGAACAACATAAGCTCTGAATACAAGACCAAAAAGTCAAATAACTTTTAAGATATAAAATAATGAGTAGAACCTATATGAAACAAGTAAAACATCATATAAGATGAAATAAACACTATACCTTAAACATTAGTTGAACCTACTTCAGATTCCTATGGTGCACAGTCAACCACACAAATACGTCTGGTATCTGCTCCTCCCTAAACTTTATTAGACACATGAACACCCACTTGGACTAATATTAAGACCCACCACCCTTGGAATAATCATAAAAAACCATTAACCCTTGGTGATAGTGGATCTAGTCTTACTACCTTAGGACATCCTTTCACAAAAACATCAAATATAGAGATATTTTCCACAAAAATGACAAGTATTGGGATCTTCCATAAAATTAGTCTTAGTAAAACTAATCCTTCCACACTAATATAAGAAAACCTAGTAATATACTAACTAAGCTTCTAAGATTGGTCCTGAAGAAAACTAGCTACCTTTGATAGCTAGAAGACACCCCCTAAAAAACAACCACACCAACCGAAGCTCCACCCAAACCTATTCTCCTAGTTATGTATCCCTCTATCAAAGTATCTTCATTAACCACCTCCAAAAAAGTCATAAGTCACATTAGAACCAGTATTGATCAAATACCATCCCTCTTCCCCTTCTCAAATATCTAATATTTCATGTAATCATTGGTAACAATATCCACTTCCAAGTTAATCAACTCGGAAAAATCGAGTGGAATGCTTCATAACGGTATTCTCTCCTTTCTCTAAAGTCAGAAACTCTCGAGTCTTTTACCATTGTCATTTATTAGGATAAAACTGATGGTTGAATATTTTCTTAAAGTATTCCTAGGTAAGATCCTCATGTAACTTAGCTTTCACAATTGAGTCCCACCATCTCATTCCTGATCCCTAAATAATAAACATAGAAAAACTCAACTTGAATTCCTTAATAGTCTTTAGAAAGTTAAAGATCCTATCAATATGATCAAGAAACTCTTAAAATTATAGGGGACCCTTTTAACCATTGAATATAGGCAGATTCTTCTTAGTAAATAAAGGGCCCTAATCCACTTCTCATCTAAGGTTTCTGACAGATGCTGGAGCTAGAGTCTGAATAGTATGGATCACAGCTTCCACTAAAGAAGGGTCCACTAGAGGATTAGCCTATGGAACCTGTATCATATTTTACTCACTCAGATTAAAAATTTCTCTTCTCAGAGGCATTTTTTATTAAAAAAGACAATGACTATATAGTTTAAGAGAAAACCCAAAATCATTAGACCAACTTTCAGAAATCCATATTAATTATTTTCCACAAAAATAATTCAAAGTAGTGATGGATTATATGAATGAAATATAATTATTAAAAAGGAATAGGTTCATTTAAATAAACTACCATATCTATTTTATTCAAAAAACTCAACCACCAAGTCTCAATCTTGGAAAAAATATGTGACCACCCATGGTAACTTGGATTCAAACAAGGAAGTGAGTTGGCCAAGCCTCTTTTCTACACTTACTATCTAAATCTTGTTGGTCTTAACTCCTATATACTAAAGGCACTAAACCACACCTAGGAAATGTCACCACACATCAATATGGGTATTACCTTTTATACCAATTTTTAATGAACCAACCTAGGTCAACTAGACAAGTCACCCAAATCAGGTTGTCACATGGGGAAGTGTAATCGAAAAACACAAAGCCAGTATCATGTGTAAAAAAACAAGGTATACAACCAAAGTACAATGAGGAAAAAAGATAAAAATCTATGAGAACAAAATAATCCATTCAAATAGTACAAGAAATAAAGTTAAAATAGATGAGTCAAAACATGTCCATGTGTGTCCATCTATCACAACAAAATTATTCTACTACAAAATGAAGACCAAAAGTGAAACTAACATGTTGCATAATGAACTTGCCTTTAATTGAGTCCTAAAAAATAACATATGTAACCACCCAGAGGAAAAATTAGGGTGTGATATCAAATCATTGTAGGATACCACCAATGAATCTATACAAGTTATAATATCAAGAATGAATTAGATATATCTTTAAAACAAATCCAGTTTAAAAAGAATTTATATAAAATAAAATATTTTTTTTAAATCAACCTTTGTTTTTGATAAAAATAGACCATATTCAGCTAATCCAGGAATATGTCAATAATATAATAATTCATGTAATTATAATAAAATCCAACCATGGATACACCATAAGTTGATCATGTGAATGAATAACCCTGACAATACCACCATGTAATAAAATGATCATAAATAAAAAATTGCAAAATTTGGGATCTAACCTATGGATATAAATGATAGACATGAAAGAAAATCACCAATGCTAGCATATGTTGGATTCAACCAATATACCCTCTAGTGGAATTACACACACTAAAGTGACATATAACCTCTTGTGGCATCACATACACAATGAGTGAAAATTCTATTCCTAACACACCCCAAGGATACCTAATGTGATAAGTTTTTCAAAAACTATTTCAAATCCATGCTCACATTTAATAAAACATTTTCACATCAAATAATTTATAATTTAATGCTTGAAAACCCATTTCAAAACCATACCCACCATTTAAAGCATTTAATCAAACACTTGGTGTGTGTAAATTTGTTTTAAAGAAACGCCCTTTAAAAACATGAATCTCATCCAATAAAACCATTATAATTTCAAATAATTCATTTTTCAGTTAATGACCCTTAATAATTTTCAGGAACATATATCAATTAAAGAACTAACCCCTTTTATAGATACACCTACCTTAAGAATGTAGGAAACGTAGTCGCCTTTGACAACAGAGATTGGTAACTAGAAGATCAACCTCTGAAAGACAAGGCTTGAGTGGAAACTGTAAAGGATCGATAGAAAGAACTAACCTATCACAACTAAATCCAAAAATGTTGACAAAGTTTTTATCACAACTAGACATAGATAATAAACGGGAAAAATGATTACCAGGGATAAGTAATCCAACCCCCCATAGGGATCAAACGTCGAATGGAGTGATCCAGAATGAGGGAGATCACCCAAAATACCTGGTAGAACACTAGGTATTGAGGGGAATTTCTACAAAATGAAACAAAAAGGGAGTTATATGATCAATTAATAAAAACCACTAGGAATGAGGGGTTTATAGAGTAAATATAATTCTTAAGTCATAAACTTTTCATAACTCAGGTACACTAAAAAACACAACACCTCGTGTTAAATTATCTCGAGTGGCGATTTTATATTGAAAGAATGGGTTTTATGGTTAAACCATTTTTTGGACTAAAATGGTTTACATCCCTGAATCATTTCCACAACTTGTTCCCAGCATAGAACTTACATTGTAATCAATATATTTATTTCCTAAATATTCCCTACAAGTATTACAAAATTTAGATCCCAAAAGAAAACTCTCCATAATATCATGATTCTCTCTAAATCCTTTATCACATTTATACCCAAACTCCATTAATTCAAACAAACATACATACATCCTTATACTTTAGGTTATTTTCCCCCAAAAAGGATCTCTATCCCCATAGGGCCCAAAGCACACCCAAACAAAAAGGGGGTAAACACTAGAGTCAAGAGGTACCTAAAGGAAGGTAACAAAATATTATATATGCATGCATGCACATACACATACACATATATATACATATACATACACATACACATACGCATACACATACACATATGTATTCACATTCAAATACACATACACATGCACATACACATACACATACACATACACATACACATACACATACACAAATTTACATACATGTGTACATACATAAAATTACATACATGTGTGCATACATAAAAATACATATGCATACATAAACATAATATATAAACATACACATTCCCCATAAACATACGTATACATACATACATATATTCACAAGTTATATACATACATACATATACAGAAAAAAACAAATACACATATACACATATATACACATGAATGTGAATCTACACACACACATACATGCATACATGTACATGTTCATATACATATGAACACGCAAATACATACATGTACACACCTAAACAAGCATGTAAAAATAACACACACACAACACAACACAACACATGAATACACATAAAACACATACATCGCTACTAAAAATATAACCTTTAGCGACCTCTATTTGACTGCTTTTGGCGGTCACAGTTTCCCCATAGCTAAATAAAAATAGTGACCACCATTGATGGTCGCTATAGGGGTATGCCGACAACTGGAGAAGTGGTCACTGGAAATGGCTCTAGTGATTTCCAAAAGTTGTTGTTAATCCTTCCAAAAAAAGAGGTTTTAATGGCTGCTGTAAGTGGTCAATAATGATTCTGAAAAAATAGGTTTTAGAGGCTTCCTATGGTGGTTGCTAATCTATAGACATTTTTAAAAAATATTGTTTCATTTTATAAGACATAAAAAAAAGAAAAACTACATAATAAAAAATAGCTAATCAAACTACTACAGACCCATCCAATCTTATTTCCCAATCAACCTACAAATATGATAAAAACAATTAAACAAAGTAATAATAATTAATTTTTTTATTTAAATCAAATTTATTCGGTTTATATATATAATAGTCAAAAAATTAAACAGTCTTACATACATAAAGAATAATATAAATAAAAAAGTAATATAAAGAAAATCCAAAATACCTAGTAGTTTTTACCTCTATGCACATGATTTCTCATTAGTATAAAAATAGTAATAATTTCAAATCATACCTTAAGTCATATCGATCAATCCAGAAATCATATTGATGCACAATTGATTTTCACATATCAATAATGATTCAAGGAATATTATCCAAGAGTTTTAAATAAATCAAAATTCTTTTTCTCATTTTTGACCCCCGGACAAGAGATATGCCATTTTAATAACACTATACAATGTTACCCATCATTTTTCATCATACAAAGTGTCACAAGCATACAATTTGATGTAGCATTGATTCTTAAAGATCAGAAATGACTTAGTGATAATTATCCCATGATTTTATGTCAACATATGTGTGTTTTATTGGTATTTAATGCTTTTACATGATTTTTCACTTTACTCCAAATAAAAGAGATAAATGCCACTTTTGATCATACTGAGAAATTCAGTTATCTAATCAATGTGATGATGATTTCAATATATTTTAAAAGACTTAAAGATAATTTTCAAAATATTTCATATCAATTGATTCTCTTCTGATTGGTTTTGACCCCCATGCATATTTTTTTTAAAGGTTAGGGTCGAAGCCTCATTTTATTATTAAAGCAAAGAAAAGACCTCGTTAACTGGGTAGAGGGAGACCCATTACATAGCCCGAAGGCCCAGTGGGCATTTAGCCCATTACATGACCCGTAGGCCCATTTTGTTGTCCCAAAGCCCATTCTGTGAATAGTACTGCTACAGTACCCACGTTGCTATAGTACTGCACAGTACCCGCCGCTGCTACAGTGCTCTGCCGCCACTACAGTGACCCACCTCCGCTACAATTCCCGCCATTGCTACAGTGCTGCCACTGCTACAGTACACTACAGTACCCTGCGCCCAATGGGTTTTGAACCCCCATTTTTCATGTAGATTTGGGAATCCAATTGATTTATGGTTGATTAAAATGGATCACAAATTATAAGAATAATTTTTTCTTATATTTTCACATTAATTATAAGTCATTTTATTATTTTGGAACCCCTGATGGGAGATATGCCATTTTAATAAAACTAGTCAATGTTACCCATCATTTTCTATCATACCAAGAAACACAAGAATCTGATGGATGAATAATTGATTCATACAAATTAAAAATTACTATGTGGTAATTATTTTATGATTTCATGTTAATACAAGTTCATTTTTTGGTATTGGTCCTTTTTAGTGATTTTTTAGTTAACTCCAAATCTGAGGGATAAATCCCACTTCTAATAATACTGACTAATTCGGATATCCAATCAATGTGAAGATTATTCCTAGGGATTTTAAATGAATTAAAGATCATTTTCCTGATATTTCATGTCAATCAAATCTAGTTTGATCCGTTTTGACCCCTAAACACATGATTTGTTGATTATTACAAAAATGGAAATAATATCAAATCATACCTTAAGATATACTAATCAATTCAGGCATCAGATTGACATGTGGTTGATTATAACATAACAAAAATGATTTGAGAAATTTTATCCTATATTTTCACATTAATTGAAAAAAATCTCATTTTTGACCCCATGATGGGAGATATTTTATTTTAATAAAACTAGACAATGTTACCCATAGTTATCCATCTTACTGGGTGATGCGAGAATCCAATGGATATAAAGTTAATTCCAAAATATCTAAAAAACTTTGATCATCCTCCCATGATTTCATGTCAATCTAAGTGTATTTTCTTAGTATTATCTCCTTTTACATGATTTGTCACTTAACTCCAAATTTAAGGGACAAGATCCACTTTTGATCATACTAATAAATTTGGGTATCTAATCAATGTGTCAATGATTTTAATAGATTTTAAATGACTTAAATATTATTATACAAATATTTCATGTCAATTGGATCATGTTTAGTCATGTTTAACCCCTACACATATGATTTTCCAATTATTACAAAATGGTAATAATTTAAAATCATACCTTAATACATATTGATAAATCTAGGCATTGGATTGATTCATGTTTCCTTAAAAATGATTAAAAATGATTCAAGGAATTTTATCCATGAATTTCACATAAATCAGAAGTTGTTTTCTCATTTTGACCCCCTAGGGAGATATATGCTATTTTAATAAAATTATACAATGTTACCCATTTTTTTCCATCATACTAGAAAAAATGAGCATCTGATGGATAAAAAATTAATTCTGACATATCAAAAATGACTATGTGATCATTCTCCTATGATTTCATGTAAATCTAATTGTGTTTTCTTAGTATTGACCCCATTAATGTGATTTTTTCAATTAACTCCAAATTTGAGGGACAAACATCACATTCAATCATACCAAGAAACTTGGGTATCTGATCAACATGTTGATGATTCTTATTGATTTAAAATCACTTAAATATTGTTTTATTAATATTTAATTTCAATCAGAGCTCGTTTGGTCATTTTTTTACCCCTACACACATGATTTTCCCTTTATTAAAAATGGTAATAATTTCAAATCATACCTTAAGACATACTGATCAATCCATGAATCAAATTGATGTTTGGTTGATTAAAATAGATAAAAAAATATTTTAGGAATTTTTTCCTAGATTTTAATGTTAATAGAATTCATTTTTTCATTTTAGAACCTCTGGTGGGAGATATTCTATTTTAATTAAACTATAAAATGGTATTTTTCATTTTCCATCATATTGGGAAACACGAGAAATCGATGGGTGTGACTTTTATTCTTATAGATAAAAAATTATATCATGATCATTATCCCATGATTTCATTATCATTATCCCATGATTTTAATTAAATACTAGTTCATTTTCTTGGTATTAGACCCTTTTATGTGATTTTCACTTCACTCCAAATATGTGGGATAAATGCCACTTTCAATCATACTGAGAAATTTGGGTATCCAATTTATGTATCAAGGAATAATAAAGATTTTAATTGAATTACATATCATTTTCCTAATATTTCATGTTAATTAGATCTTGTTTGGCCAGTTTTGATCCCTACACACATGATTTTTTCATTATTACAAAAATGGTAATAATTTTAAATCATACCTTATGACATACCAATCAATATGGGAATAATATTGATTTTTAGTTGATTCAAGTAGATAACAACTGATTTTAGGAATTTTCTGCTAGATTTTCACATCAATAAGAATTCAAGTGCTCATTTTTGACCCCATGGTAGGATATATTCCATTTTAATAAAACTAGACAATGTTACCCATTGTTCTCTATCTTACCGAGTAATGAAAGCATATGATGGATGTATCATTGATTCATACAGATAAAAATGACTCTATGATAATTCTCCCATGATTTCATGTAAATACAGGTGTTTCTTATCTATATTTGACCATTTTATATGATTCCTCACTTAACTTTAAATCTAAGGGACAAACACTATTTTTGATCATACTGAACAATTTGCGTATCTGATTGGTGTGTCGATGATTCCTATATATTTTAAATCACTTAAATATTTTTGTATTAATATTTCATATCAATTAGATCTATTTTTTTATTTTTGACCCATACACACATGATTTTTCTATTATTACAAAAAATGATAATAAATGTAAAAATGTACTTTAAGTTGTACCAACCATTCCAAGCATCCCACTGATAGGCGGTTGAAATATAAAGATAAAAAATCACTTAATGATTATTTTCCAAAGTTTTATCATCAATATAATTATCTTTAGTTGGTTTAGAATCTCTAATTGGTTAAATTTCATTTTAATTAAAATATAAATGTGATTTGTGACTTTACTAAAAATACAAAAACAAAATAAGAAATTCAATTTGAATAAAAAACCAAGAATATAAAATGAAACACACCTTATGGATCTAATGCATCATGTAGGACCATGGTTGATAACTACATCTAGTGTGGAAAGGTCCTACAATAAATAAAAATTATAAAGATAATAATAATTAATGTAACAAAAAAATACATTATAAATATGTGTTTTATGATCTGAGGCACCATCACCAAGTACATAAACTCTTGCAGTGATTTGACCTCAGCTAATAACTATGCATTTACCTCCTCAGTTGTATGAATCTATGCCTCAAAATATGGAACATGATATTTCATCCTAGCAACAATATGAGCCACAACCACAGAACATGAAACTATAGGATGAGGAAACCTTGCTCTATATGTCAAGTTGTATCCATGTCCATTGTGACTAATAATGTTATCTAATATCTCATCCCTCTGCATGGAAATTGATCGATGGTCCACTGGAATCTATTATAACTCAACATAAAATCGATCCTATTAAATATATAAATATAAATATATATGTATATATAGATATATGTAAGTATTGATAATTAGTACAAGAGATTACTATAATAAATGCAACCTCGGGATCATTTCAATCATGAGTCATCATCCACACTAATATTTTATCATTTGGTGCACCATGCTCATTTAACTATATACTAATAAGATATTACTATCAAACACAAAACCATATTAAATAATAAATATAAAAAGTAAATGATAAATAAATCATATTGAATATGAGACACATGATGAGTCCCAAGCCTATGAGGTGGTAATTTCAACGCATGCTTCTTATAATATCTTATTGTCACCACCTAAATTCAATTAATTCAAATTTTAAACATGTAAAATGATACCCATTATTTATAATATTTAAACCAAAATAAATAGGCTCACTATCATAGCCTTAGTGGACCAATATGCAACTAATTTATGCCAATGAGATGGTAGAACACCTCTCTGTACTCTATCTAGAATTTCTATAGCACCCACATTTAGTACACGGTTCTCCCTATTCGGTATACCTTTATAATATTTCCACATTTTAGGAAATGTTTTCATACACACTGAACAAAACTCATTATGAAACACTCTAAGATTATTCTATTTAATAAAAAATAATCACAAATGTAAGTGTATTTTTTAAACATAGATAAGAAACTAAAATGATCATCTTACCTGAACTTCTATCCATAGAAAATATAATGTATCTTAATAGAATAAATCCCATTCATGTATATTAAATGGAAATATATGTGTGTCAAATAAAATATGACTCAACTGGTGAATAAATGTAGGGTCACCCACTCCCACAGGATGGTTAGTCTCGTCAAATGATATGTCAGGGGTTGTGTTGGAATTACATGATGAAATCCCATGACCAGGGCCTATCCTATAAGAGGAAGAAGATGAAGTGTTAGATATTATTTAAAAATATTTCATACATAATTAAGAATATGTCTATATATATATGTGTGTGTGTGTGTGTTTAATGCTTTATAAAAAAATAAAAAACACATTTAGATACATAAATACCCCAACCATAGATGAATATGCCTCTACAAAATGATGTGGATCTAATGCATATTCCCCTAAAATGTCAACATCTATGGAAATAATTAGTATTTAAACGCACCTAGACTATATAAAAAATAAAAAAACAGTAAATACACAAAAAAACATTTAAAAAGTTTATAATGAAATTGGGTTTGTGAGGGGGTCAGTTTTTTTATGTGTATGTTCCTTCCAAGGGTAGGAAATTCTAGAATTTTCATCATCAATAATGGATTGCTTGAACTATTTTTCAAGGATAAATAGGGATATATGGATAACATCATCATAGGTATTATAATTTTGGAAACATAAGTTAACAACTCCATTGGTTTGTTAAGCCAATTGATTTAATCTAGATCCGGTTATGTAGTCTCTTTTAGTATAGCTTGCAAAGTCTTACATTCATCAAATATAAAATATATTCATGGTAAATGTAAATTCCTTTAAAACCATGATATAATATTACTTTATCCTTAAAAAATATGAAACAAATGTATTTCTTAAAAAATATACTTAAAACTATATTGAAATTTGACGTTAAAATTCAAATTTTATGTTTTTCTTATTAAAAAAAATAAGATATAATTTAATTATATACATAATACACATTAAAACACAATAATATGAAAATAGTAAAATTTTAACATGAATTGTGGGAAATTAGAAAGTGAATTGTAAATAAAATATATAATAAAATCATGTTTTGTTATTTACTCACACTTTTCATTTAATCTATAGAAAAATCAAAATCAATGGATTTATAAAAATTTATGATGGGAAAACTATCCATTATAAATATTTTAGCACATCATTTTTAAAACATGCCATAATTTTTACACTTAAAATTTCAAAGTAGTGAGAATGTGATGAATTATATAGTTCAAGTAATACTAGTAAGGTTCCATACAAACATAAATGAAACTGAAACAAAAAGACTCAAAATAAGTTTTGATACTGAAACAAATTACATTTTTAATCAAAAAAGTGGTGAAAAACTCGATTAATAATCAATGGTTAATCCATGTCCAAGTTTCAGTGTATATGTAATGTCTTATCCGAGTTTCCACTTAACTAGGGTCCCAATATAGTGGGACACATGGCCTCAAGCATGCCTTCCCGTACACCAGACGATGCCGACTAGAAGTAAAGGTATAAGGTGGTATAGTGGGGATATTATATCCTCATATCAAAGTGGAGTAGTAGATATAATAAATGATAATACAATAAAAGAAGCATATATAAACAAACACTAGAACAATAGGACCAGTAACCCGCTGTAGCGGAAACATGATACAATAGAATGAAACAGTGGAAGAAAAAATGATAAAAAACTATAGAATCATAAATAACCAATAAAATAAAATAGTAATCAAAATCCCAAAGGGTGAGTCATATAAAATTATTTCATGGCATGCTAATATACAAAAATGAAATAGGGGATATAGGTGATAGGAATATACAACATACTATACAAAAATAAAAAAAATAAAAAAAAATGATCCACTAGAATCTCGATCATAATCTCTATACTATTATACCATTTTTCATACCATAATTAAAATTAATAAAGCATCTGCATTAGGGCGCTTTACCTTATCCATACTTGTAGAGAAGCAATCTACTTGGGTACAAAAGTCGTCCTGAGTAAGTTGTAAGATAAAATCCCAGCAGACCACCACCAATGGTGTCTAGTAATAATCTAGAATGTGTATATAGAAATATAATTGTGTATGTATAATTAATAATAATAAATATTGAATAGATAAATACTAGTTGGATTAGGTTCCTACAGGACACATAGCTGGCTCTAGTAACTTCGGCATAGGCCGGTGTAAGAATCTGATCAGTAACTACAGATATACATAGTAATGATATATATAGTATAGTTATATACTATATCTGCCTATATGTACTAAGTATATGAGGAAATAAGTAAGTATATACCTGGATACTAGGTGATGGATGGACCCAGGGCATAACTCAAGAATCCATAACTAGTCTAATGAGCTATAGGCTCAAGCATAGGGTATATGCCATGAATATCATAATGAATGTCAGACATCATGCTCAACACTTGAGATTTGTGGGGTGAGACTTCATTCCCATTACTCAATACATAATATATATGGAACTTTTTTCCCATTATCCATATACATGTATAACAGTGAGATATGTCATGCTCAACACCTGATGTAAGGGAGAGTGAAACATCATGCTCAACAAGTTCCTTAACCATCGTTTTATATCCAATGTCAATGGCATGCTCATAATAATAAAAATAACATAAGGGATCACCTCTAAGTCATTGAAAATCATTAGTCCCAATATAACCATGGGAATAACAATTCACATGTTTCATTTTTATATTGTTATAACATGAGTAGTGGCCTTTCCACCCAATTCCATTACATTTAAATAATACATTTAACTAATCAAGGCATGGAAATTCATAATCAAGGAAAACCAATCCACTTAGAAGGTGGTTTTTTAATTAAACAGCTACAAGAAGGAGGAAAAACACTTTAGTACCCCAAACGGGGAGGAAATGAACAATTTCTAAATCTTATAATCATCATCAAGGGTCCACATGAGTTTAACAATGTGAAATAATTCATTTAGATAGAAATAATGTGTTTTAAGGAAATTCACAACAATGGTTGGTGTGGGGAACAACATCTAGGATATTAAAACATCATAAATTTTAGGGAAACAACTAGACCACCTACCTTAGGGTCTTAGCTGACTCCTCATCCAATATCAACATTAGATTTGTAGTAGATAAAAAGAAACTATAGAAATGGTCCATTACCCTGAAAATAGGGTGAATGAACTTCCACCAAAATTTCAAAACAGATGTGAACATAAACTGAGATAGAAATAAATATTATTATAGATCTTACCAAGATTTATCTAACGCTTCTGATTGAACTTGATTAGGAGTTCAGATTAGAGAGTTACCTTGATCCCTAGGTGGAAGATAAAAAGAGCTCATGGGAGAGGATTTAAGCTCATATACTAGAGAATAAAGGAGGAAAATGAGGTTTAAGTTAAAAAAAATTAAGGGAAAATGTAATTTCACCCATCATGACATGGGTGAATGGTTGGTCAAGTCATGTGCCACACCACTGCCCAAGGAGGGATCTTGCATGGGTTAGGTGCATGGTTTAGATAACTATGTGTAATTTTTTCATGATTCATTGTCCCAAACCCATTTCCAACCTGCCTGAGCTTGAACCTGGGCTCTCATGGTTGTAGAAAAACTAAGTGGTCTTCTTCTCCCTTCTAAAATGCTTTCACAGTTAAGGAGATCATGTGGGCTGGGCTACATGATTTCTCCTGACCTTTGTGACTCCATTAGGTAACATTATAAGGTCCTAATTAAGTGATTTAAACTTTAAAAAAATGATTCGTGACTTTGAGAAAATTTGGGTCATTACAACCTCTCCTTTTTAAAGAAAATAATCCCTAAGTTGAACTTATGAGGGTAAAGTGGTGTCACCTAAGAAAAGATCCATCCACTGAGATCATATATTAGCATCCCACTCCTAGGTATTATCCTATACTTGGTAGTAATTTTATAGCACCTATACTAAAGTAACTAACCTTTCATGGAGTGTCTTCATGCTCTGATTCACAATACGCACTGGGAACTCCTTAAAATAAGAATCCATATATAACTCAACCTCGTAAGGTTGGAATACATGCAATGAGTCTATATAATACCCATGAAGATGAGATATGTGAAATACATAATGCATAGACTGGTATCTCTAAGGAAGTTATATATGGTAATCCAGTGGTCTGATTTATTTCACAAAATCAAAGGGTCTAAAAAGCCTAGGTGAAAGCTTGTCCTACTTCTGAATTCGTGGGTGTCCCAACCTGGGAAAGACTCATAATGAAACTTGATCTCCAACCTCAAAATATAGAGCTCATCAATATAAGTTAACATATGACTACTTCCTGGATTGAGTTGTCATCATGAACTTTCTAATCAACTAGACCAGCACTGTAGTCTCTTAGATGAGAAGTGATCTAAGCAAAGATACCTCCCATTCCTCTAACTAGCATAGAGGTGATCAGAAATGCCTTCCATATAAGGATTCATAAGGATGCATCTGAATGGTAGCCTAAAATATTTTATTATAAGTGAACTCAACCAGGGTTATGTGTGTCTCTCAAGAACCACCAAAGTCAAGGACACATGCATAGAGAATGCACTTTAACACATGAATCGTATGATCTATCTATCCATTGGTCTGATAGTGATAGGCCATGATCATAAGAACATGTGCTCCCAAGGCCTTTTACAAACCCTGATAGAACCGAGACATGAAGAAATATTCCCTATCAGATAGGATAGATCTTGGAGATCCATGAATACGTATAACCTCCCTGATTTATATTCTCCCTAAATCCTCTACTGAGAATCTCTCTTGAATAGATAAAATGTGTATTTCCTTCATCAAATGATCAATGACAAAACAAACTATATCATTTACATAAGGAGATCTAGGTAAATTAATCACAAAATCCATAGAAATATCATCCCATTTTTAATTGGGAATGTACAATGACTGTAAAAGTATTTTTTATCACTAATTTTATGACATCATCTGTTGATAGGTGAAACACTGAGTGATAAAGTTGGAAATATATTGTTTCATATAATTCCAAAAATACTGGTGACATAAGTATCGATACATATTGGTGACACTAGGATGTACTATCCAAGATGAGGCATGAAATTCCTGCATCATCTCCTCCCTAATTTCTATTGGGACCCATACACGCCCATGAAAGAGTAAATTATCATCCTAATCCATGGTCCAACCAGAATATATATCGTCATATGAGATACTTTTCCTTAGAACTAATCCCTCAGAATGAGAAATCTACCTTATTCTCACCCATTCTAGAAGAATATAGGTCACTATCAAAGCATATAGGATAGTCTATCCATGATCATCCTGAACCTCAATGTGAATCTCTAAAATAAAATCCATGAGATTTCACTCACCACTGGTCTCCTAAACCACCTATGTTTGAGTCTTTTGACTCATATCATCGGCAAAAACATTTCATTTCCCAGTAATGTAATCAACCTTGAAATCAAAGGACTGTATATACTCAACCCATTTGTGATTCCACATATTCAAATCACACTGCATAATAATGTACTTGAAAATTTTTTGTTCCGTTAATACCACAAAACTCTATTAAATTAAGTAGTGTCTCTAACATCATAGAGAATGTAAAATATTAGGTAGCTTGAGGTTTTTCATTGGGTAATTCCTCTCATGTGGCCTCAACTGATGAGTCTTGTACATTACAAATCACTCATCTTTCATCATAACTGGTCCAAGCCTAATACCTAATTCATCATAGTAGAAAATATAGCTCCTTCTTGGCACTAGAAGAATCAGGGTCAGTGCTAAAGTCAAACTACCCTTCAACTCATGAAAGGCTACTTGGAAAGCTTCTGACCATATGAATTTAACACCCTTGTTAGTCAAACCGATAATAGGTACTACTAGGCATGATAAATCCTAGATAGAGCATATATAATATTTGGTTAGCCTTAAGAAACTCCATATGTCAAATTCATTCTTGGGATTCTCCTATGAAACTACAACTCTTACTTTCTCTGAGCCTACTGAAACTCCTGAATCCAAGATAATGTTACCTAGAAAGTCAGCTTTTTTGATCCAAAATTGTAATTTCATGATATTTTCATAAATATAATGCTTTATTAGTGTATTCAGTATGATCCCACAATTATTGGAATGGTCAATTAGAGAGTTAGAATACACTAATATGTATTACATAATGTGTTCCATGAGTGAATCCAGATACGGGTGGAAAACCCGATTCATTAGAGCCATAAAAACTACAGGTGTGTTCATGAGATAAAACGACATTACCAAGTACATATAAAGACCATATCTATTATGTAAATTTAAAGAACTGTAAATTTCAAGAAAATTTTTTTCTTAAATTCTTCGGGATTTTATGAGTACGCAGTTTCTGACGGCACCTGATTCTGAGTCTCGGTGTGCCCGGAATCAATTTCTGAAGTTTAGCTCGGGTACGTTCAATGAACAAATGAGTGGGTTTTTCTAACTTTTGAACCGGTGCTCAGAATTGAAATCCAAGGGCACCGATGAAACCATAGCACTAGTAATTGCTTAAGAATACCTTTACTGTAGTTGCGTTTTCTTGGGAGTATTTGTAAAAAAATGTGGTTTAAATGAAGAGGAAAATAAAATTGTGTTACAATTTTATTTCTTTTCTAAGTGGTTAAAATCCAAGGTGGGAAAGTTAGGGTGGTACCCGCTTGATACTAACCACCCTTGAGTGGTTAAAGGTGAGGTGGGTCCCACACAATCCCAGACCCTCACATTCCCTAACTCCTCTAAACCCCTCATAAGTTATGTAACTCTCCCAAATTAATTCTTTCCAACTAAACACCTAATTAATTAGACAACTTAAGTTTAATTAATTAAGTGAGTTGTTTTTGAATTTTTTATTTTGAAATACATGCCATGCTTTAATAAAATAATGGTAGACTTATTTTATTTGGGGTTGGATTGTTGTGTTGGGGATTGGAGGAGAAATAACTTCATTCTTTCTTCGAAGAACATTTCCACTTCTTTCTCTCATCGAAGAACACCAAGAACGTCGGTACCAACCTCGTCTTCTTTCTTCTTGACATTAACGAAGCGATGTCGTTATTCTGTGGCAATGTCAACAGAACAACGAAAGCATCTCCATCCTTCGTCAAGCGATCAACCTTCTTGAATTGAGGTAGGGGTATGTTTTGATTGAGCAACGTTGGTTTTCCTTCCATGTTGTTGGTTCTCTCTAAACCAATTGCTATCGAAGTAATGTGGAAGGAACCAGACCAAACTAACATGGTCTGATTCCTATATCATTCTTGTTGTATGGTGTTCTCCTACCGTTCTTGAGCGGTGAATCAAGGCAAGTTTTCGGAGCCGATTGGAGGCCCTAAAACATCGAAAATGGCCTTGGAACATCGGGACGACCTGGGAGCGGGAGTTTTGTAGAAAACGGATCCTCGGAATGAAGAACGGATTCCTCGGGAGGCGTGCTGGCTGGAGGCATCATTTCTGGAAAATTCCAGAATACACAACGTGTCCTTCTAAAGCACACGCTGTGTAGTACAAGCGTTCAGCGGCAGAAGTAACGTACATCAGAAGAAGTGACACACAGCGTGTGACACCAGTCACATGGCGTATACTGTCCACACAGTTTGACAGAGGAGACTTTGATTGGACATGGCGTGTATTTAAGGAAAATACATGGACATGGACAGAGATACACGGCCACGAGGCACGGCATGTATTATCTTCATAGAAAGGCAGAAGTGGCTTCGCGAGGCTTGGTGTGTAATTTAGGAGATACACGGACATGGGTATAACCACACAGCCAAGAGGCACGGTGTGTACTACCTTCACCATGGCAGAAGCGGCTTTGTGATGACTCGGCGTGTATTCCGGGAATACACGGACACGGGGTGGAGTACACGGGCATCTACTCCACCACATGGCCAGGTATGTCTAGCGCACATGGAACTGACCTTAGAGGCTTGGACACGGTGTGTAACCATACCACATGCCTTTTACTTACTTGTTTACATGACCAGCCCAGCGATACGGGTCATTTCACACGGGTAGTCCCCAGTGTCTAATGACACGGCGTGTATCGCTTACCTACACGTCGTGTACTTTAGAAAAATGGCTTGGTCGTCTTGTTCTCCATGACTTGGGAAGTTTTTTCTTGGTTTTTCCCCTATGACGAGGGATGGGACTACGGGATACATCAACTCTGGTCTTCGTGACAGTTGATGTATCGATCTTTGACTCGAGGATCGGACCCTCCGGAAATCAAGCGTGATGTGTGTGGGAACCCTAGAGTTGGCTACGACTGTGATGACGATGTCAATTGTACTTGGATCCTACATGGGTTCCGCATTGAGGACGACTGTACTTGGATCCAACATGGGTTTGATAGCGATGACGACTGTACTTGGATCCTACGTGGGTTCGGTAGTGATGGTTATTGTACTTGGATCCTACGTGGGTCCGACAGCGACGACTTCTGTACTTGGATCCTACATGGGTTCGGCAGAGAAGATGATTGAGAAGCTACATCTAATCATCTCCACCCCTCTTCGGAAGTAGTATACCTGTGTGAGCTGAGTCTTGAATTTCAATCATTGTCTTCGATATGATTGACTTGTTATCCTGTGTGGATTGGGTTGTGATTTCCTGTGTGGATTGGGTTGTACTTTCCTGTGTGGAATGGGTTGAACTTGAACTCATGAGTTGGAGCAGAACTGGAATTGATGACTTAGGTATATGTATGGGCATATGCCTAAGTAGAGTTGGTTGATACTTCATGATTGTATCTTTCCTTTGTGGTTTATCCTTTGTGGATTTTGGGAGACCTTCAGTAGTCTCAGGGTCCCTACTGAGTATCGTATACTCACCCCTGCATGGGCTATGCCCGCACTACGTTATGTTGGTTGCAGATGACGGACAGCGCTGATCGTGGTTGAGACTTGTGGATTGGGACGGTACTCGGAGGTGGACTATCAGGCGGGACGTACATGGAGTGGAAGGCCAGACGCGAGGATAGGACGAGACTATCTGTACTCACCCTTCAGGTGGGAATTCTAGTGGATGGATCAGTGTTGCTGCTTTACTTTTCTACTGCTTTACTCTCTTTTCAGTTGTACTTTACTTCCAGTTGGGTTTGTATTCTGGCCCATTTACTTTCCAGCACTTAATTTTGTACTCAGTTTACTTTGTGTTTACTTCAGTTTGCATACTCTGTGGTGTTTGTTTACTTTATAAAGGAAATACCTTCCCTTTTATTGGGATTTATGCCTTTGGTACTAGTCTCCAGCCTCTGAACTATGGAAGGCGGGCATGGGGTAGTCACAGCATGGGCCCCGAGGACGGGTCGTGACAAATTGGTATCAAAGGAGTTCGGTTCTACCACAGAACTCAGGACTCTGATATTTCTTCTTTGTGAAGCAATAGTGTTAAGGGTATTGAGTGTGTTTATCAGTCCAGGGATTCTAGTGTTGGTGCGGCGGCTGACGTATCCATACACCAGGACCCTGACTTCTAATTTCCTACTCAGGGCATGAAAACATTGATTGCATGTGTGTTTCAAAGTTTTCTTTGTGATTACTTGTGTCAGCTCACTAGGTATACTGTATTGACCGTGGTGCACCTGTTTCTTTTCAGGATGGCCCCACGATAGTAGCCAGCTAGGGTTCCGAGCTTTGTGTGAGACGGCAGCCCACCGAGTGACGAGGCCTCGGTGCAGGGCCCTATTACAGAGGAGGCACCGGCGGTACCTCTACCTGCTGAGCCACCGATGTCACCAGCCCCAGCAGCTGAGAGTGCATGTCGCCTGAGTGCACTGCACATGTTTCAGCGTCAGAGACCGCCCAGGTTCTGTGGGGAGATGGACCCTCAGGCAGCTGAGGATTGGCTGGAGGCTGTAGTTCAAGTCTTCATATTCGTAGGGACACCATCATATCTTGTGGTGATCCTTGTGGCGAGTCTCCTGCATGCGGCAGCAGGTAAATGGTGGAGCCTGATGATCCAGGTGCACAACAAGGCATCTATTCTTTGGTCAGACTTCGAGATCCTCTTCCGCTTGGATTTAGTACCATCCACCCTCTGTGTGGTGCACATTCAGGAGTTGCTACAGCTACGGCAGGGCAGCATGACAGTAGCCCATTACTCAGCGAGGTTTACCGATCTCTCATGCTACTCCACGGACATGGTACGGGACTCATTCTTCTGGGCCCAGACCTTCGAGCAGGGACTGAGGCATGAGATCAGGGCATCGATGATCTCCCTCAGCATTCAAATGTAGGAAGGAGTACTGGAGCGAGCCCTTCTTATGGAGAGCTTTATTTTTGAGCCTACACCAGCAGCGAGACCTACCGCAGGGCGGCACATAGTGGAGTCTTCAGCAGCTGGTAGTCGACGGATGTCACAGGGGTCCAAGCGGACCAGACCATCAGGTGGATGACATCAGGATACTAGTTCGGAGGTGTGGGGCACACGCAGCAGAGCCAGTCATTCAAGAGTAAGACAGTGCTATGCATGTGGAAGGTAGGGCCACATGGCTTGTGACTACCCGACTTTCCATGCAGAGGAGCAGCAGATAGTTGAGGGACCACCCAGTCAAAGGCAGAGGTTCGACTGTGGCGGTCCGAAGGGAGCAGGCAGACGAGACAGAGGAGTTGGCCGAGTAGCAGGTGGTGGGAAATGCTTTGATTCTCTACCACCACCACCACCAGGAGGTCCACCCTGACCACAGGGAGCTTGCGGATAGAGGCAGGCTCAGATTCAGGTAGTGGAGGCCTATGACCACGGCGCACCTGAGATGATTCGAGGTACTATCTATGTCTACTTCACCCTTGCTGCAGTTCTTATAGATACAGTAGTGAGTCGTTCTTTCATTGTTGTTTCCCTTGTTTGGAGCTCAGAGATTCCAATGGAGTCGTTGGCTCGATCCTTACGGCTATAGACTCCTACGGGAGCAGACTCGACGATTACGCACTGGTGCCGGTAGTGTGAGATTACTCTAGGAGGCGAGATCTTTGGCTGGGATCTTCTTGTAGCGGTTTCGAGGCCTTACGACGTTATCTTGGGCATGGATTGGTTATCTACGGTCCATGCTCAGATCGAATGTATTAGGTGCAAGGTGTGATGTGTCCGCACCGATGGGAGCAGGTTCACCTTCACCAGTGATAAGGGAGTCTTTGTAGCGTAGGATGGACTCACGTAGAGGAGAGGACAGCTGATCACCTATCATTTGTCTAGTCTCATCCTAGGAGCAGTTGATGTGCGGAGTCCGAGTTTTCTTGTTGTGGTGGATCAGTATGCGGACGTTTTTCCTGACAACATTCCCGGACTACCTCCTTGTAGAGAGGTAAACTTCTATATTGACTTGTACCCCAGGACAGCCTTGATATCTACTCCAGCATATCAGATGGCTCTCTCTGAGCTTCGAGAGCTACGGGTACAGCGGGAGGACCTGCAGGGCAAGGGATTCATCCGACCCAGTGTTTCACCCTGGGCTTTCCCAATATTGTTTTCCAAGAAGGCGTACGGGAGCTTGCGACTGTGTGTCGATTACCATCTCTTGAACCAGGTGATCATGAAGAAAAAGTATCCACTTTCGAGGATCAACGACCTCTTCGATCAGCTCAAGGGAGCACGATGGTTCTCGGAGATAGACCTCAGGTCAAGCTATCATCAGTTCGGAGTTCGAGATGAGGATGTGCAGAAGACGGCCTTCAGGTGTCGGTATGGCCACTATGAGTTCTTGGTTATGCCTTTCGGCATAACCAACGCTCCAGCAGTGTTCATGAGTCTCATGAACAAGATCTTCCATCCTTACCTTGATCGATTTGTCGTAGTCCTCATCGACGACATATTGATTTACTTGACTACTGAGGAGGAGCACGCCTACCACTTGCGGGTTGTATAGGATACACTCCAAGAGCACCAGCTTTATGGAAAACTCTCGAAGTTACAGTTCTAGATTCGAGAGGTCCACTTATTGGGGTACGTTATCTTTGAGGCGGGAGTTGCGGTGGATCCTGCGAAGATCGAGGCAGTGCTAGCTTGGGAGCCACCCAGGAGCATGACGGAGGTGTGGAGTTTCCTAGGTCTGGCAGGGTACTATCGGAGATTTTTTCTAGAATTCTCTAGAGTTGCAGTACCACTCTCAGCTTTGACGAAGAAGGGGGAACCCTTCGTGTGGTTGGATAGATGTCAGCAGAGCTTCCAGAAGCTGAGACAGAGATTGACCAGTGCACCCATCTTGAGGCTACCGGAGGAGGGCATAGGGTACGTAGTTTACTACGATGCATCAGGGACCGGACTCAGGTGTGTCCTGATGCAGGAGCAGGCAGTGATCGCCTATGGATCACGACAGTTGAGGCAGCACGAGTAGAACTACGCTACCCATGACTTGGAGTTAGAAGCAGTGGTCTTCGCCCTGAAGATGTGGTGGAACTATCTGATGGGTGAGCGCTTTACAGTCTACTCTGACAACCAGAGTCTCAGGTACATATTCTCGTATAAGGACCTGAACTTGAGACAGCAGCGATGGATCAAGTTCCTCTAGGACTATGACTTTGAGATAGTCTATAATTCCGGGAAGGGTAACGTGGTAGCTGATGCTCTCAGCAGGAGGTCGAGCATTCAGCTGCTTGGAGAGGCGACGGAGCAGCTAGCCGCGTTGCAGATATCCTTCATGGATAGGGATGGGGAAGCCTTTCTACAGTCACTCATAGTCACTCCACCACTTCTTCAGTGGGTCAGAGAGGCACAGCGTGGGGACATTGACTATAAGATGCGACGTGCACAGATATCCTCAGGACAAGAACCTGATGGATTCTTTGTAGGAGGAGAGCACGTCGTTCTATTCAAAGGATGTACCATGGTACTAGCTTCTTTTCAGGAGTAGGTGATAAGGGAGTTTAATACTTCCCCTTTGGTGGTATATCCAATAGTAGCAAAGATGTACCAGGATCTCAGATGACAACACTGGTGGCCGGGTATAAAGAAGGTTTTGGCAAAGTTCGTTTCTCGATGCCTCACCTGTCAGCAGCTGAAGGCGGAGCACCAAGTACCAGTAGTCTTGGTACATCCCTTGGAGCTCCCATAGTGGAAGTGGGACGGGATATCTATGGATTTCATGACTGGGCTTCCACATACTTCTAGAGGCCACGACTCTATTTGGGTGATTGTAGACCGACTCACCAATTCGGTCCACTTTCTACCTATTAGAGAGCAGGGATTAGTGGAAAACTTAGGACACCTCTACGTTCAAGAGATCGTATGACTTCATGGTGTCCCATAATCTATCGTCTCTGATCGAGATGCTCTCTTTACTTCCTGGATTTGTAAGGGGTGGCAGGAGGCATTTGGGACGCAGCTACGCCTGAGCACCGCCTTTCACCCTCAGACGGATGGTCAGACGGAGAGGACCATCCAGACTCTCAAGGACATGCTCTGTTCATGTGTCCTCGACTTTGGTCACAGGTGGGAGGATCACCTACCCTTGGTGTAGTTTGCGTACAACAACAGCTACCACTACACCATTGGTATGGCACCATATGATGCATTGTACGGCCGACCTTGCAGATCACCTATGTGATGGATTGACCCTGGGGAGTCAGCACTCCTAGGACCAGAGATGGTCTAGGCCACGACGAAGAAGGTACAGGTCATCCAGGAGTGGATGAGAACAGCTCAGAGCCGACAAAATTCTTATGCTGACAGGAGGCGGAGACCACTAGAGTTCGAGGATGGTGATCACATTTTCTTTCGGGTCTCAGCTCGACATGGATTACGGAGATTTGGCTGGGGTGGAAAGTTATCTCCGCACTTCATTGGACCATTACAGGTTCTCAGCAGGATAGGCGAGGTGGCTTATTGCCTGGATCTTCCACCTCAGTTGCACCGGGTGCACGACATATTCCACGTATCTCAGCTGAGGAGATACGTGCACGACCTGATGCATATCATCGACCATGGGGAGCTGGACATCGATGACAGGGTGACTTTTGTGGAGATTCTGGTGGAGATCGAGGATCGACAGGAGCGGGTCATACGTGGACGGTCGATTCCTCTAGTGCGCATCAGGTGGCAGCATGGAAACCTCCAGGAGAGCATATGGGAGCGGGAGGCTCAGATGCGTGCACAGTACCCTCATTTGTTTCCTTAGTTTGTGATGTATCTTTACGGGGATGTAAATCCCTGAGGTGGGAGTAATGTAAAGACCCGTAAATTTCAAGGAAAATTTTTTCTTAAATTCTTTAGGATTTTACGAGTACGCGGTTTCTAACGGAAACTGATTCTGAGGCCCGGTGTGCCCAGAATCAATTTCCGAAGTTTAGCTCAGGAACGTTTAGTGAATGAACGAGTGGGTTTTTCTAACTTTTGAACTGGTGCTCAAAATTAAAATCTGAGGGCACCGATGAAACTGCAGCACCGGTAATTGCTTAAGAATTCCTTTAATGGAGTTTCGTTTGCTTGGGAGAAGTTGTAAAAAAATGTGGTTTAAATGAAGAGTAAAATAAAATTGTGTTACAATTTTATTTCTTTTCTAAGTGGTTAAAATTCTAGGTGTGGAAGTTGGGGTGGGACCTTCTAGATACTAACCACCCTTGAGTGGTTAAAGGTGAGGTGGGTCCCACACAAGCCCAACCCCTCACGTTCCCTAACTCCTCTAAACCCCTCATAAGTTATGTAACTCTCCCACATTAATTCTTGCCAACTAAACACCTAATTAATTAGACAACTTAAGTTTAATTAATTAAGTGAGTTATTTTTGAATTTTTTATTTTGAAATACATGCCATGCTTTAATAAAATAAGGGTAGACTTATTTTATTTGGGATTGGCTCGTTGTTTTGGGGATTGGAGGAGAAAGAACTTCATTCTTTCCACGAAGAACGTTTCCACTTCTTTCTCTCATCGAAGAACACCAAGAATGTCAGTGCCAACCTCGGATTCTTTCTTCTCGACATTGACGAAGCGATGTCGTCATTCTGTGGCAATGTCAATGGAACAACGAAAGCATCTCCATCCTTCATCAAGCGATCAAACTTATTGAATTGAGGTAGGGTTGTGTTTTGATTGAGCAACGTTGTTTTTCCTTCCATGTTGTTGGTTCTCTCTAAACCAATTTCTATCGAACTAATACGGAAGGAACCAGACCAAACTAACACGGTCTGATTCCTCCTCTGTTCTTGTTGTTTGGTGTTCTCCTACCATTCTTGAGCGGTGAATCAAGGAAAGTTTTCTGAGCCGATCGGAGGCCCGAAAACATCGAAAACGGCCTTGGAACATCGAGACGGCCTAGGAGTAGAAGTTTTGTAGCAAACGGATCATCGGAACAAAGAACGGATGCCTCGGGAGATGTGTTGGTCGAAGGCGTCGTTTCTGGAAAACGCCAGAATACACGGCGTGTACTTATAAAGCACACGCCGTGTAGTACAAGCGTTCAGCAGTAGAAGTAACAGACATCAGAATAAGTTACACACAGTGTGTGACACTAGTCACATGGCATGTACTGTCCACACAGTTTCATAGAGGAGACTTCAATTGGACATGGTGTGTATTTAAGGAAAATACATGGACACTGACAGAGATACACGGCCACAAGTCACAGCGTGTATTATCTTCATAGAAAGGTAGAAGCGGCTTCACAAGGCTTGGCATGTAATCTAAGAGATACACGGACACGGGAAGAACCACATAGCCAAGATGCATGGTGTGTACTACCTTCACCATAGCAGAAGCGGCTTTGTGATGACTCGGCATATATTTCGGGAATACACGGACACAGGGTGGAGTACACGGGCATGTACTCCACCACACGGCCAGGCATGGCCAACGCACATGGAACCAACCCTAGAGGCTTGGACATGGCGTGTAACCATACCACACGCCATGTACTTACTTATTTACATAACCAGCCCAGCGACACGGGCCGTATCACACGGGCAGTACCCGGTGTCTAATGACACGGCGTGTATCTCTTACCTACACACCGTGTACTTTAGAAAAATGGATTGGTTATCTTGTTCTCTATGACTTGGGCATGTTTTTCTTGGTTTTTCCCCTATGACGTGGGATGGGACTACGGGATACATCAACTCTAGTCTTCATGATAATTGATGTATCGATCTTTGACTCGAGGAGCGGACCCTCCGGAAATCGAGCGTGCTGTGTGTGGGAACCCTAGAGATGGCTGTGACTGCGACGATGATAGCGATTATACTTGGAACCTACGTTGGTTCAGTAGCGTAGATGATTGTACTTGGATCCTACGTGGGTTCGGCAGTGATGATGACTGTACTTGGATCCTACGTGGGTTCGACAATGATGGTTACTGTACTCGGATCCTACATGGGTCTGACAGCGATGACTTATGTACTTGGATCATATGTGGGTTTGGCAGAGCAGATGATTCAGAGGCTACATCTAATCATCTCCACCCATCTTTGGAAGTAGTATACCTATGTGAGCTGTGTCTTGACTTTCAATCATTATCTTCGATATGATTTACTTGTTGTACTATGTGGATTGGGTTGTGCTTTCCTGTGTGGATTCGGTTGTACTTTCCTATGTGGACTGGGTTGAACTTGAGCTTGTGAGTTAGAGCAGAACTGGAATTGATGACTTAGTTATATGTATGGGAATATACCTAAGTAGAGTTGGTTGATACTTCGTGATTGTATATTTCCTTTGTGGTTTATCCTTCGTGGATTCTGAGAGACCTTCGGGAGTCTCAGGGTCCCTACTAAGTATCATTTACTCACCCCTGCACAGCCTATGCCTGCACTACATTGTGTTGGTTGCAAACAATGGATAGCACTGATCATGGTTGAGACTTGTGGAGTGGGACAGTACCCAGAGGTGGACTATCAGGCGGGACGTACATGGAGTGGACGACCGGACGTGAGGAGCAGACGAGACTATCTGTACTCACCCTTCAGGTGGGAATTCCAGTGGATGGCTTGGTGTTTCTGCTTTACTTTTCTACTACTGTATTTTATTTTCAAATGTACTTTACTTCTAGTTGGGTTTGTATTCTAGCCTATTTACTTTCCATCACTTAATTTTGTACTCAGTTTACTTAGTGTTTACTTTAGTTTGCGTACTCTGTGGTGTTTATTTACTTTATAAAGGAAATTCCTTCCCTTTTATCGGTATTTACACCTTTGGTGCTAGTCACTAGCCCCTGGCCTATGGAAGACGGGCTTGGGGTAGTCACGGCACAGGCCCCAAGGACGAGTCCTGACAATAAAGTTGTACGAGGTATGTATGAGGACCTGACATGGACCTGATGATAGCTTGACCTCAAATTAATCTTTGAAAACACCCTCGCTCCTTGGAGTTAGTCAAAGAGTTCATCAATTTGAGGAAATAAATAGTGGATATTTATCATGATCTAGTTCAATCAATGGTAATCCATGAAAATCTTGAGGGTACCATCCGCCTTATTAGAAAAAAAGACCAGTGATGACACTTTATAATATCCCAACCCCTGACACTTAGACCCTGATCATGTATCATGGATATCTCATTCTCCCTTATGCACATTTATACTACCCTATAGTGATATAAACATCACCCTCTGTCGATAATAGCCAATATTGGCTTGGTAGGGAACTAACTAGTCCATTCTAATGATTACATCAAACCTGGTCATGTTAAAGACATAAATATTCTATATAAAAAGATATTCATCTATCTCAAGGGGAAATATCTATATCAGATAATGCTCTCTCATTGGATACCTAATGAGGTATCGAGCATCATCAGACCACAGAAATGTTCAATATCAAGGCACAGACTCTCCATGATTACCTCTGATATAAAATAGTGAGACTTTCTTGTGTCAAATAAATCATATACTATAGTAGAGGCTACTATAATAGTACCTCGAATGGTAGAAGTTCTGACGCTCTTCTCCTCCTACATAGGTTTCACTGTATATAACTAGCCTATACCATGGCCCTTAGTCATAACTCAACTGCCCTAGGTAGGATCTCTCTTCTAGCACTAAGAATCATGATACCGATTACCTCATCCTTGACCACCACCTAGGCCTAAGCATCCCAAGGTATTCCAAATTTCTACCTATCATGATATTGTTGGCCCCACTCTGAAACATGGGGTTGGTGTAGATCCCCACTCACTAGGAACTACTTGAAAGGTCTTGTAGTAGTACTAGATATTCCCCATCCTATTGTATCCTCTACATTCCACTATATCCCACATACATTAGGGTTTTTTATGTCCTAGTTTCTCGTACTAGTGGAAAATAATAAATTTGTCAAGACAAAGTGCTTGACTACTGCTACCCCCATGAGAAACCTTGAAATAATGCTTATGTCTACTAAAAGAAACATTAATATATCTAGGGGTTGAACCTCCCTAGTACCCACCATCATCTTCTTTTATATTCCTCTCAGTAATAAGGTCCCAGTTGACTATCTCAAAAATAGTCATCAACTAAAATACATTGACCTACGATCTAATGGCATATACCAACCCATCATTAAATTACCTGGAGGTCATAATATCATCGCTAGAAAGAGTTTGAGTGAACCACTATATCTTAGTAAAATGAAAATAATACTCCATGATAGAACTAGATCATTTTTATAGGTTTATAAACTCTCTATTCTGGTTAGCCCTCAAAGTATATGGAAAAAATTATTCATAAAATATCGTCTAGAAGTCTTCCCAGATCATATCTCTATATCGATATGCCTAGGTAATAACATCTAATCATCACTTGGTATAATCACGTAACATACAGGCAATGATCTTAACCCTCTTCTCTAGAGGCATCTCTAGATTATCAAAGATAGAAATAATGGCCTCCATCCATGAATTTGCAACATGTGGTCTGTCATCCCATGAAAAGTTGAGAGGATGTTGCTACTGGAACTCCCAATTCAACTCTTCCATAGTTAGGTAAATTCGAGCGACACCTTGCATACTTTTCATCATGTAGAAGAAACCCTCTCAAAATTGGGCATCGGTGCCCATATCAGGAATAACAAAAGGTTCCATAGGTGGAACTATAAGAGGAATAACAAGAATCTAAGAGCCTGTGACCTTAGGTGCATGTTATTTACCTCATTCAGGGTGTATGAATCAAGGTTTCCATGGTGTAATAATTCTATAATGCCAAATCCACACCTTAGAAGAGTATTTAAGAGTTGAAAGAACTACTGATAATAAATTTGAATAGGCACACATCCTTTCTATAGAAAATACCAAACATATCTACCTACTCCAAAATCTAGGCCTAGGTGGTATAAAAACCATAAAAGTCTATAATAACATAATAACATTTTACCCACTAATAAGGTTAGGTTCGGGTCTAGGTATCATATCAGATAGTAGGGGTTCTAGTGTATAGAGTGTCAACTACAAGGTATAGAGGAAAACACCCTTTAATTTGCAATTGGTATCCCCATTTAGTGGTAACCATTCACTTTTAAATATTTAATTTCATTGATTTTGTAATATCTTATATATAGTATAGATATATCTCAATTCAGATCCAGTATGTCCAGAACCCACATCATGGTATAGTTGGTTAATTAAGGTTTCATCACCAATCTATTCAAAAAAATACCATTTATATTGATTTAGGTACATTAATTAATCCAATTATATTCTTCATTTAATAAATATCATCACACTTCAACACATAATAATCAGGAACTAACTATATGCAATAGGAAAATACATGCAGTAAATAGACATGGCATGGAAAGATGCATGGAATATCAATCCTAATGTGCCTATAATGATGCATGTAACCCACATTTCATCTAGATGAAGTAAAAAATATATCATTACAATTATAAAAATATTATTATCATCACAAAACATGTGCATCACCCAACAATGAATCCATATCAACTATAATAGTAGAAAACCAATAACAAGAATAACCCATCCCAGGAAACTCGGGTTTCCCCTATATATGGGTTAGCTACTCCTAGGAACGGGCTCATAACTAAATTTATTTAACTCCTAGTCTCCTTTATAACACCCAAATAGTAAGAAAAAGGAATAAAAGAATGCTCTGATACCACTTTGTAACATCTCGTCCTGGTATCCACTTAATCGGGGCCCTGATTTGGTGGGTCACATGGCCTCAAGCGCGCCTCCCTGTATGCTAGAGGCTTCCAACTAGAAATGAGGGTCTAAGGTGGTATAGTAGGGAGACTATACCCTCATATTGTAGTGTAATAGTGGATATAATAAATGAGTAGACAATGATAGAAGCATATATAAATATGCACTATAACAATAGGGCCAGTAACCAACTATAGCAGAAACATGATACAATATAATGGCATGACAGAAACAAATATGATAAACAATTAAGGAATAATAATTAACCAAGAAAATAAAATAGTAATAAAAATCACAAAGGTTGAGTCATATACAATGATGACATACCATGCTGATATACCAAAAGGAAACAGGGGATATCAGGTATAGTCATATACAACATGCTATACAAAAATATAAAAAGAACAAAATATTACTCCACTAGCATCTCAAGAAAAAGATTTATCCTCTGATCCCATGCTCTATACCATAAGTAAAATGAATCGAGAATATACATCAGGGTGATTTACCTTATCCATACCTACATTAAATTAATCTACTCATGTACTAAAGGTGGTCTAAGTAGGGTATGAGATAAAATCTCAATAGGACACCACCAATGGTGTCTAGTAATAATATAGCCTATGTACATAGCAACAATAGTGTACAGTTATAAAAAATAATAAACAATGATGAATAGATAAATACTAGATATCTCAAGTTTCTACAGGACACTTGGCTAGCTCTACCATTTTCGGTATAGGTCAGTGTAAAAGTCTGATCAGTAACCACACATATATATAGTAATGATATATATAGTATAGTTATATATTATGTCCACCTATATGAACTAAGTATGTGAGGATGTAAGTTGTAATATACCTATATACTAGGTGATGGTTGGACCTGGGATGTAACTCAAGTGTCCATAATAAGTATAACGAGATATAGGCTCAAGCAGAGGGTACATGCCCTAAATTCCATAATGAATGTGAGACATCATGCTCAACACTCAAGATAGGTGGGGTGAGACCTCATTCCCATCACTCGATATAGAAGATACATATAACATCATGCCCATTATCCATATATAAGTATAATGGTGAGAGACATCATGCTCAACACCTGATGTATGGGTGAGTGAAATGCTATGCTCAACAAGTCCCTTAACCATCGTTCCACTGCCAATATCAATGGAATACTCATAATAATAATAATAATAATAATAATAACATGAGGGATCACCTATAAGGAATTTATAATCATTAATACCAATATACCTAAGGGATTCATAATTCACACATTTCATATTTATATTTATATGACATGATTCATGGCCTTTCCACCCAATTCCATTACATTTAAACATACCATTTAACTAATAAAGGCATGTAAATGCATAATAAAAGAAAAAAAATATGCTTAGAAGGTGTTTGGTTAATTAAAAAGGTACAAGAATGTGGTGAAACACTTTATTACACCCTATGTTGTGGTAATAAATGATTTCAACATCCTTTAATTGTTATGAAGGGTCCATGGGAGTTTAACAACATGCTAGAATTCATTTAGATAGAAAGAATTGATTTTAAGGAAACACATAGAAATGGCTGGTGTGAAAAACAATTTTGAGGCTATTAAAACATAATAACTTTTAGGGAAAAACTAGAACACTTACCTTGTGTCTGTATATAACTCCTCATCCAATATCAGCTTCAGATTTGAAGTGGATCAAAAGAAATCGGAGAAACGGTCCAACACCCAGAAAATAGGGTGAATTAGATTGCACCAAAATATCACAATAGATAAAAAACTAAAATATGAATAAATAGGATTGGTTATCTTACCAAGATCTATCCAATGCTTCTAACAGAACTTGATTTGGAGTTCAGATGATAGAATTACCTTGATCACTAGGTGGAATAGGAAATGATCTCATGAGAGAGGATGAGTGAAGCTCATCCTATGGAGAAGAAAGGAGGAAAATGAGGTTTTAATATAAAAAATCAAGATAAATATTTAATTTCACCCATACTAATAGTGTAATATGGTTTGTATACACAGTTGGCCAAACATTTCACCAATCATGCACCACACCACTACTTAAGGAGGGACCCTTCATAGGCTAGGTGCACAGTTTAGATAACTGTGTGAAAAATGTGCATGATCCACTGTCCCAAACCCATTTTCAACCCACATGTCCACGCACCTAGGATCATACGATTGTATACAAACTGTGCATCTCCTTGATCTCTTCTGAAATTCCTTGCTCTCTTAGCAAGACCATGAGGGCTAGGCGGCACGGTTTCTCATAACCATGTGGCCCAGTATATTTCTCTAAAATCTAGGTTTTTAGACTTTGAACGATCCTCAGACACCCTCGTAACCTCTGTATCTTCATTAGGTAGCATTATAATGGCCTAATTGTGGAATTTAAACCTAAAAAATGAGTCATACCTTTGATAAAAGCAGGTTTGTTACAGTATATTTCTAGAAAATTGATTATATCTCTCAAATTATTGTCAAAAATCATGATTATTTAGATCCAAAAACATATTTACAATTTAATTAATCCAAATATTATTTTAAAAATGACACATATTTTATTTTCAAATAATATAATTCAATTAAAAATAGATTATAACTATTTTTCTTTCCATAGAATATGACTTGATAATTTAGCTTTCATATTGGAAATGAAAAAATGAAAGAATAGATCTATCTAGCTTAGTAAAAATCCATAATGTATAATATTACAATGAAAAAATAGCTCATCTCAAACAAATTATCATGTTCATAACATTGGCGCTTCAAAATCCAAGAAATTGTAAACATGAATTCAGATAAATAATTCCAACTCAATTAACACATTCACTATTTAGTAAAACATTTATATACAAACTAATACAAAAAAGATCACAACTCAAAATTCAAGTTTTAATATTTTTATTAAGAAAATCAATCATTGAAATAAAATAAATGATAAATTCCAAAAACAAAAATCAAAAATCAATTCAAAATTAAGAAAAAAAATCTATTATAAAAAACTATCAAGTTTTATTTTTTAATTTATTTCCAAAGGTATTATTCTTCTAATCAAGATGAAATAAATAGTTAAAAAACAAGTTTTAAATAGAAGTGAGGGAAAACAATCATACCTTTCATTAAACATGAAAATCAACCATTTCTACTTCAACAGTATCTTTAACCTATTGAGTATATTCTTCACATTGAGCTACAGTGTGTTGATCAAGCTATTATGCAACAAAGGCAACAATATCATATTCATATCATTCAATTAAAAACACTCATCTACTTGAAATTTTCATAGAAACTTTCCAATTCAAAGTAGAGGACATGGTAATGAAGAAAACTTGTTCTTCTTGTGATGAAAAAATGAAAGGTTCATTACTAACTCATTCATCATTATATAACATACTATTAAATTTCACCTATGTAAACTGATATTGATCAAATTTAGTTTCATGGAGTGGATCAACCTAATTAAACTTTAGAAATATTTATTTCAATCCATGTATATATACAACTTTAATAATGTATTTCAACTGACCATAATAATAACCATAATCAACAGATGGACAACCAATGTCACTATTTTATGATCCTTGTTTTTCATCAACATATTTAATGTGAAACTGAAATCCATTAGCATCTAAATATTTGTAATGATGAGTTATTATAGATGAAAACTTAGCTAGTTGGTTAAATTATTCAATTAGTTTAGGTTCACCTTACTCTCATATGTTATGGGCCTATATATTTCATAGAATTCAATAAAACATTATGCATAAATAAATTACTACAATACTTAAATAATAATAAATATCCATTTATATGTATAAAACCCTTGAACCAATCAAGAAATGATGCATTATAGGACTGTTGAATTTGATAATCACTCACATGAGGCATCTCTTATTTTATCTCATTAATGTGTTTTCTACAAATGATAATGCCAAGTTTAAATGATAAAATTATATATGAAAAGAAAACATGTAAAAGTTAAAAAATAAAATAAAATTGACAAGACACTTACTGTAGAAATGGTGAAACTAATGGAGTATTGAACAAGATGTATCAATGAGATTATAACCACTCAATGTTGTCTTTATAAAATATAGATCTTTCTCTAACTAGACCATAATGCATCTGAAAGTTCTTATCTAATTCTGTTCCAAAGTCTATAAGATATTCCACACAAAAATTAGTACACTCATCCATCAAATAAACATTGTCTATTGATGCCTCCATACAATCGCTTTTATATATAAATCATTTCAATGTATTCAGATGCTGCTTAATAGGATACACCCACCTAAATTTCACTAGATCAGAAACCATTACTTCATTGGTTAGGTGTACTATCAAGCGATCCATAACATAAAAAATGACTTTGGAAATAGACTCTCCAAGTCACAAAGCGTGAGTAAAAAACTATCCTATAAAAAATTGTAAATCACCCATTCATTGATTTCTTAGACAAAAATATCTTTAAAAAGTAATCATCTCAATAAATAGTTGAACAATATTGGTCAATAAATAATCATGAATTTTTATTGGAATCAACTGCTAAATTAGTGTGTGATTTTCATGTCTTTTCAACCCTTTCAGTGTCATGTTCATCATATTCACACACTTGAAAATATTATAAGAGTAACTATCAGGAACCTTGAGAATCTTAAAAATGGAAAGAAATGTCTCATTCTCATTTCTATTTATCATATACTTTATAGCAGGCATGTATTCCTTATTTCCATCACTCGAATATTAATGAAATTTTTTCCATAAATCCATTTCTTCTTAATCATGTCATACATTTACATGGTCCTTTTATTTTCCACTAAAACATAAAATAGTCCACAAAATATTATCAAAAATATTTTTTTCAATGTGCATAACATCTGGATTATTCATTAGTATGTTAGTTTTCTAGTAAGGAAGATTAGAAAAAATATTTTTCTTCTTCTAATTGTGATTATACTATCTACCCACACTATGAATAGAAGGTAATGGATGATCCACGATATCCTAAAATTCATATACCATGGGGATGTTTTCTTTCTCAATATATGATAATATTTCTACTCCTATCATGGTCTTTGGTGTCGGGTTGAATTCTCTAGACCCATAAAATTTTACTCTGTCCTTTCTAAACCTGTGTTAAGGGGAAATAAAATGTATGTGACCCATGTATGCCCATTTTTTACAATGTTTAATCCATGCCAAATTTTTACTTTTATTGTAGTAAGGGAAATAAAATTCTCCTTTAATACTCCAACCTGATAATTTTTTATAAGTAGGTAATTCATTGATTTTACATAATAAAGTAGCATGTAGTTTGAATATTTCTTTTGTTTCAAAGTCATAAGTTATTACACCATCTCCCCAAAATTCATTCAACTCATCAATCAATGGATGAAGGTAAACATCAATCTTATCCCTTAGACTTTAAGGTCCATCAATAAGAGTGGAAATTAATAGAAATGTTTGCTTAATACTACTCTATGGAGGAAGATTATATGAAACCAACACCACGGACCATGTGCTATGAGTTATACCAACCATATATCTAAAGTAATTGAAATTATATGCTTCCATAACCAATCATACATTATGACTATCTTTATCAAATTTGGGGTGCCTCTGGTAAAACTCCTTCCATGAAAAAGATTTTATCAGGTGGGTTACTATATCACTTTCCATATGTCACAACCACCTCCCCAAAAAGATACTGCAATGAGGAGAGAGAGAGATGGAGACTACCTAATTCTCACCTCTAGTAGGCCTCGAGTTTATGACTATTAGTGAGGGTATAATAAACATGAATATGGGAAGCATTACCCTCTAAGAGAAACATGTGGAAGAGAGAGATAAGAAGGATAAAACAACCAACACCATCTTGGACACATATATATAAATAAATAAATCCCAAGTGAAAATATGTAATGTAATACAGTACAAAAAAACTGAAAGGGAAACTACAAGTACCAAAAAGGTAAAGAGGGTAGTGACCATAGATCCCAAACAACTCTTGAAAACCCACAAGCTAGTAATATCCATCCCAATCTCCAACCTACTCCGGTTGACCTGAAATAATTTATATATATGTATGGTGATCATAAAAATATACTCATCAGGATCCTTCCTAGATCCTCTCATGCAAAAGATAAATAAATCATGATAAACTACAGTGAACAACAGTGAAACTAACTCATCACCTAAATAGGTATACTATGTTCCCAACCTCACCATGGATAACTCTCACCAAGTATCATATAAAAGAGAGAATATAATATAGTGATAAAACATTAAGGGTACCCTTCTACCTCTTCCCCACTATTTTTCCACTCTGCCCCAATGTTTTATGTCTTGATCCATCTCTCTCAAAAAGTAAACTGACCTGAAAACACCTGGTCAAGGCATCACATCATGCACCTCATGCAACACATAACCACATTTCCCCATCTATATATCCATATATAGTAACCAAGTAGTTTCCAGGATCCACCACATCCCATATAACGTATATCAAAAATTGAGTATTATACCTCAAGACATTACATCCCATACACTGAGTAATTACCTCAAGCCATCACAGACTATACACACTATACCTATAATAATCCTTTGGATACTATATCTGGTAATAAATGTGTGTGAAATAACCACAACCATAAAATCTCTCTACACACATATGGGAAAGATAACCATCATGCATACCAGTACAAGTAACTAACAAGATAAGAGAGTGGGGCCAAAGGGGTAGTCAACCATCTATCCTCCCATCGCAATATTGAGGCAAACACCCAGTGATAGTCTATTAGGTGTCGGTCTCCCTAAAAAAATGGGTGGGGTAGCATATTAAATCATATAATATAAATTATATAATATATCTCACAACCACACTATGGACATAACTAATTCTTAGAAACAACTACAACTAATATCGCTCGGACTCCTGAATTCTACTACTAAGACCACATATCCTATAATCACACAATCATATAAAAGTGATGCATTGATTACTTATTTACTTTTTATTATTTACTTACATTAATTAATTAATTATCCATTAATTAACCATTAAAATTTTTCCACATTACATTATATTTCATTACATTACATTACATTATTCATCAGAGTAAATTTCATACCCTCTGGGCATAATCCAAACTAACTCTATGGTTTATCAAGATTATTATCTTTTAAGAATTTTCATTACATCATCAACTAACACCATGGGTTAATAATTATTCAATAATTATTAGAGTTATTCCATAAACCAGGTACACTAGGAAAACCATCCTAATATTCCAATAAGAAGAAACATGCAACCAAGCACCTCCAGCTTTCTCAATTAGTGGGGAAATGAATGAAGATAAACAAGAAACCCATCCATTGGCCATTAAATAGATTAATAATTGAGTATAACAACTCTAAACATCCCATAAATGGGTAATCCCAACTTTAACCCATTCCATCACCATCGGTTTTATCCTTAACACCCACATGCATATAATGATGCATCTCCCCCTCACCAAAATCAAAAACTGCCACATCATTCGGGCCTCCCTTCCCACATATTCTATTCCATTGATCCCAAGTTAATTCATACTAGGATCACATAACATTTGGGCCTCCCTACCCCATATATCATAAGGCTTGTATCTATATTACATCCCAAAAGAAACACAAATAAACAAGCATAATCATCAGGGAAACTAGGCCCTCAAAACAAGGCATTCTTCTTAATATGAAAGTGAGCTCTCATGGATCCAAAACAAGGCACTAGGCCTTATCAATAAAATGGGAAACTCAATCCCTAAAAATTAACTTCATCACACAACCAGTTCTTATTCCATATTGAATTAACTGATTCATTATTTATAGGTTCCAACTATAGGAAACCTAAAACATTAAGCTATAATAAGCTAGCAAAGGAAAAACATGCTCTTGGAATTTATTTATCATTTCAACAACCTAGAGAAGTTCCATTATATATTAACATGAATTATTAATTATTATCATCAAGCATAAACATTTTTCTCATTATATATTAATCTCATTAATCACATAGAATATCAAATTCAATTAAACATGTGCATTACATCAATTTGATTATCATCAAATTACATTAACCAAAGAATTACAAGCATGTATATTCTTTAATTTATCAATAAAATTCATTATCATTTAATTTTGGATTTACATTATCTATTATTTTAAATATTCTACTCAAATATTAACAAGATACTAACAAATCATACAACATAGATATCACACTATCTAGAAAAACAAGAGGCAAATTGTTATCATGGTATAAAGAAAAAACATCATCAATATGCGATCACAAACAATTATTTAATATGGTTAAATATATGTTAGGTTAATTTCATTTCCATAAAAATGGATAGACCGTGTTCAATTTATGATTGCACATAAATAAAAGAGAAGTAATGAATCTCCTACCTCAAAAGCCTTCAATGTGCTTCGTACAGGAACAGACCACATAAAAAATATCCAATAAAATCTATGACAATAATTGCATCCATAAGAGGATTACACACCATAACCAAACCAACAAATAACCAAGAAAAACCTCATTGAAAACATGGGATATCATCCACCATCACATAGAAAGAATAATGGGAGGAAAACGAGACCGGGCGAAGGAGAAATTGTAAAAAAATAGAGGTATAACTAACCTTTGATCACCACATATCAAAGAAGAAAGTTCAAGGGTTGATTCCCATTGAAGGTATCTCAAAACTATAAGTTATGGAGCTTTTGGTCACTTGGAATAAGAGAGGGAGGTGTTGAAGTATGTAGGGTTTATGAAAAACCCAAGCAGCACCACCCTTTAAATATGCACTACACAGGGGATCTACACATTGTGTAATACCATTTCACATCATATAATCCTTGGGGTTAAGTTTATGATAAAAAATGAATCACATTTTATTATTTAACCCCAAAAATTTGCACACCTTGAACCAGCCCCACACAAGACATAAACCACCCATTCACATCACGTAACTTTACACGATGTGAATTCTTCATGCTTATATCCTTTTGTAGATAACCCCCTTTAGACCACTTCCAAGCCTCCTTTAATCATCATGAGCCTTGGAAACATGAAAAGTTTTGGTCCACATGGATCCAGGTCCTTACATCAAATGCCTCGCAACCAATTCTTATCCTCGAGAATCCAAAACCAAACCAGAGAGAAAATGAAAAGGGGTCATACAAATTGCCACCCCGCAAGATACCTCTCAAAGATCTTGCCATCATAGGAGCTCTACCACCTCACTCAGAAGAAAATTATAAAAAAATATACAACAATAACAACCATATCCTAAAAACTCTCACGGGGAGATACATATCAAATGAGAGTAAATCCACAATGAGAAATGAGAGGAAACCAACTCATAAACCAAAAATATAATTTCCTTGAATTCCATGTAATTTTTTTAAAATTATATGAGATTATTTAAAGACCAATCTCTCATATGGAACTTGATTCCATGGTCTGGTGAGCCTGTAACAATTATTTGAACTTTTTTTAAGTTTATTTAAAATAGATTACTTGTACGGTTTTAAAAACTTTTAAACATGTGCCTAGATTAAAAATATGAGGGCACTATTGAATCCAGAATAGAGACGTAACCTAAGAAAAAACTTAATCTTGACCGGCGCGGGTTGAGGGAAAAATTTAGTCTTCATAATTTTTAAGAAATTTTATTAAAATAATTTCTTAAGAAAAAATAAAATAAACATAAAATTTTATTTTATTTTGAATATTGAATTCATTGCAATGTAACGACATTGCAACCTGAGCGTAACTGAAATGCTGTTCCATTTATGAAACAGTGTAACGGCGCTGCAACACAATGTAACAGAAATGATGAAATGTGTTTTCTACCTTTAATGGATTGACCGAAAACCGATCATTAGCACATTGGAGAATTTCTCTAAACCCTTGGATATTTTTTATTAGCGAGCAATGATTAAAAAATGGCTGCAAATGAGGAATTGTGAAGCGAAAAATGCAGTAGTGAAATCCTCACTAACAAATGATCCGACTTTGAGGTAGAGTGTATTTTGGTTAATTTTTCTTTACCCATTTTGAAATATCCACAACGAATGTGAATAATTCGATGAACAGAATTATTCACAGATCGTGTATTCTTTTTCAGGAGGGTTTTGATCTCGAAGCTTTGATTTGGCGATTATCTATGTTAGAATTATTAAAACCTCCTCCCAATTCATTTTTTAATTCTAACGCGGAGGGTTCAGGCTGACACGAACAAGGCTCAGATCCCTCTGTCATGGGATTTCTTGTGTTCTTCATCACCGAACCTCCAGATCAACAGTAATACAACCTTGAGGTTGTAGTAGGGATTATGACAACCTGAGGATTCTGAATATTCTCATGGATCAGAAAACAGACCACTGGAGCAGACTCGGTGGCCCACGGAAGAGACCATCAACACGCCGGTGTCGGCGGTAGCTGCATGCAGGATGTGGCATAGTGGCAGACAAGTCCTGAGGCATTCAGTCATGGGTGGTGATTAGGGGCCACCAGTATAAAATGGTGGCAGTGCACAAAGGGGGGGCATCCTTCCGCGGGTGGTGGATCGGGCTGCCGGCAACGGTCGGTGGCCGTGTCACGTCATGTGGCTAGAGGGCCATGGTCCAGCTAGACCGTGGTGGTGGCTGACCCCGTAGGGACCTTTGGGTTGTTTGGAAGATACAGCTCGCCCACCGTGCCTCAGCCAGATCAAGCCAACCTACTCACAGTGGACCGGACCCACTACCCCGCCAATCTGAGCCCAGCTCAGTGGACTGGGTCGAATCTGGTTCAAGTCCAACCTGGGTTGGGTCAATGGACACTGGGTCAGGTTGGTCTGCCTGGGTCGAACCAGATCTAGACCTAACTATCTCCTTTTTAGTAAAACGGTCATAACATAAAAACCGTACATCCAATCGACGAGTGGTTTGCGGTGTTGGGACCCTCTCAGTGAGATGGTACTTTTGAAAAAATCCAAGTAAGTTTCTATGGAGGCTTAGTTTTTTCTGATGTCTTGAGGATTATATTCTACCATAATCAAGTTCAATATGAGCATAAATCATGTGGATTACTATGATGAGAATGAAGTGACAAGCGGGCCTACATGGCCTGATAGCCATGCAGAACTCAGTGCCCTGGTAGATGAGCAGTATCCGAACGAACCTCAGTGTCTCAGAAGACGAGAAGACCTCAGTGACTCATCAGGTATGATTCCCTTAGTAGTACAAGATGATTCAGCTTTATCATTAATAATCTTTCTTTCTATACTTTAGATTATACCTATGTGATTTATCCATTACTTCATGTGTGCTTTCTTTTCCAGACTTTTTTTTGTGGTTTGGGGTCCCTATTGGGTATTGTGTTACTCATCCCTGCACAGGCTTCATTCGCACATGTCTTGTCTTTTGAAGATGGCCAGTGATTTGATAGAGACCTTGGTGTTCAAGGACCAGGCAGTTCCCAGTGAGATCGGATAGGAGAGGCATACTCCTAAGGCTTCTGGCAGCTACTCTTCACTTAACCTTCTCGTAGGGTTTTCTATGGATGGATTATTAGAGATATTGTACTCACTTGTTTACAGCTTGTCTTTTTTTGGGTTTTTATTCTATCCCATTTTACTTACATCTTGTACCTCTACTCTTAGTGGTTGTTTTAGTGGTATGCACATTTTCCTTTTCATCATTTTTTGGTTGGGGTTGTGAGTGTGCATGTGTACAGGTACTCAGAAAATGCCTCCCGCATAAAGGATAATTCCTTCAGTGCTAGTTTTCATCCCCTATAATTTGAGAGGCGGGATTGGGATAGTCGCGGAACAGGCCCTGGGGGGATGGGTTGTGAAAAATTGGTATCAGGGCATTGTTGGTTCTACCTTAAGAACCGAGAGTATATGGTTTTGTTTTGGGGAAATATGGTTGAATGTTTTGAGTTCTACTTTCAGGATCGGGGAGTCCAGTGTTGGTGCGGCGGACAATGTATCCATATACTAGGACCCAGAATTATTCTTTTGAACTCAGTACATCAAACCACTGGTTGCATGCATTATATAGGAATTGAGTGTTTCCTCATGTTCTTCTTGAGTCAAAGTCAACTCACCAGGTATAAAATATTGAATTTGGTTCATCTTGATCTATTTTAGGATGCCACCATGTAGACAGCCAGTGAGGATTCCAGTGAGTGACCATAATGATGGTACACCCAGTGATGAGGCATCATTATAGGGACCAATACTAGAGATGGACACACCGGGAGGTGCACCAGCAGGGTGCTACTGGTGGAGGATTCACGTAGTCCCAGTGCCTTACACAAGTTTCAGAGGTAGATATCTCCCTGGTTCAGGGGTAAGACAGACCCCCAAGTGGCATTGGATTGGCTCGAGGTGGTTGCGTGAGTCTTCTGACTAGTGAGGATTCCTCTCGACCAGATAGTGATCTTAGCCATGATCCCTCTTTAGGGATTAGCAAGGAGATAGTGGATATTGATGATCTAGACACATGACAAGGTGGCCCTCACCTGGATAGACTTTGAGTAACTCTTCAAAGAGAATTTCTTTCCAACAACATTGCACTCAGTGCATATACATGATCTAATACACCTATAGCAGGGTGGCATGACATTAGCAGAGTACTCAGTGAGATTCATTGATCTTTCTATCTACTCCAAATACATGGTGAGAGACTCACTATTCAGGGCTCGATCTTTTGATAATGTACTACGCCGAGATATTAGGGCATCCATGGTATCTCTTAGCATCCCTACTCAATATGGGGTGCTGGAGAGATCCCTACTCGTGGAGAAATTCCTAGTAGATAAAGTTCCAGCAGTAGAAGCTACCAGTAGAACTTGGGTGGACCATTCATCAGCTGTGGGTAGTAGGCAGCAGACACAGGGCCCAAGTGGGCCAGAAATTTCAGGGGAGGACCCTAGGATGCAGGATCAGTGGTACAATACCCCCGGGGTAGAGGTAGTTATCAAAGGGGTATATTTTCGTACTCATGCAGCGGGCAGGGACACATGGCTCGTGATTACCTGACTCACCACGCAGACTATCGGATGACAGTCAAGGGACCGCCGAGGAAGAGGTATAGGTTTGAGCATGGTGTTCCCCAGGTTGACGGATGTGGAAGGGGATCTAGTAGAGGATAAAGTGGTGGGTGTAGGTTTTATATGCTACCACCACCACCCCTAGGTGGTCCACCTTGGGCTTCGGGAGCTGGTGGATAGGGGCAAGGCTAGTTACAGGTGATGGAGGCCTATGACCACAATGCTCTAGAGATGATTAGAGGTATGATATTTGTATTCTCCGCCTTAGTTTTAGTTCTTATAGACATAGGTGTTGGTCACTCTTTCCTTTCTATGGACCTTGTTCGGATCTCATAGATTCCAGTGGAGTCGTTGGCTCAATCCTTATAATTAGGTACTTCTACAGGAGGGAATTTGATGATTACACACTGGTGTCATTAGTGTGATCTTACTCTGGGAGTCAAGATCTTTGGATGGGATATCCTATCAGTAGCATCGAGGCCTTATGATGTCATACTGGTTATATACTGGTTATCCATATTTCATGCTCATATTGAATTATTTAGACGTAAAGTGCGGTGTGTCTATGGAGAAGAGACCAAGTTTTACTTCACTTGTAAGAAGGTATTGCTTTCAGTGAAGGACGTACTTTCTCAAATTAGGGTATAGTAGATCACTTGGTATTTAGATAGCCTCACCATTGGTGTGGTGGATGAGAAGAGTCCTCACATTCCAGTAGTGGTGGACGAGTACGCGGACGTATTTTCTGAAGATGTTCTTGGATTACCTCCTCACAGAAAGGTAGACTTCTACATTGATCTATACCCCAGGAAAACACTTATATCCACATCAGCATATTAGATGGTTCATGAAAAGCTTCATGATTTGAGGGTGCAGCTCAAGGATTTGTAAATGGAGGTCTTCGTGAGGCCCATTGTTTCATCATGGGTAGCCCTAATATTTTTTTCCAAGAAGGAATAATAGAGTTTGAGGTTGTGAATGGAATTATGGTTCTTGAACCAGGTGATTGTGAAGAAAAATTATCCAATTTTAAGGATTGATGGCCTCTTTGGTCAGCTGAAGTGACTGAGATACTTCTCGAAGATAGATCTCAGATCAGGCTATCATCAACTTTATGTACGGGATGATAATGTATTGAATACAACCTTTATATGTAAATATGGACAGTATTATTTCTTTGTGATGCCTTTCTTCATGACCAATTCCCAAAAAATGTTCATTGGACTCATGAACAGGATCTTCCAGCCCTACCATGACCAGTTTGTCATGGTCTTCATTGATGACATCCTGGTGTACTCATCATCCAAGTAGGAGCATGCTACATACCTATGGACAGTCCTGGATAAAATTTGAGAGCACTAGCTTTATATGAAGCTCTCTAAGTGTCAGTTCTGGATTTGGAAATTCCACTTTCTAGGACACGTCATTTTGTAGGCTGGAGTTGTAGTGGATCCAGCAAATATAGAGGTGGTGTTTGCTTGGGAGCCACCCAGAAGAATGACTGAGGTATGGAGTTTCTTGGGTTTGGTTGGGTACTACTGGAATTTCATGTCTGAATTTTATAGGGTAGTATCACCCTTATCATCTTTTACAAAGAAGGGACATCCCTTCTTATGGATGGAGAATTTCCAACAAATTTTCTAGGAGCTGAGGTAGAGACTGATGAGTGCCCCCATCTTGAGACTACCATAGGAGGGTATTGGGTATGTAGTATTCTTTGACTCATCATGGATCGTACTGGATTGTGTTATAATTTAGTGGAAAGTAGTGATCGCCTATGGTTCATGATAGTTGAAGCATCAAAAGTATAATTACGCGACCCGTGACCTGGAGCTAGCAGCAGTGGTATTTTCTTTGAATATGTGGCGATACTACTTGATGGGTGAGCGGTTTACCATCTAATCTAGCTATAAAAGTATTAGGTATATCTTCTCCCAAAATCACTTGAACTTGAGGTAGCATTGGTGGATATAGTTCCTCCAAGACTATGACTTCAAGATATTCTATATTCATATGAAGTGGAACGTGGTAGAGGACGCGTTCAGTAGTAGATCTGGTTTGTAGTTGCTGAGTGCGGCATCGGAGCAGTTATCTGCAATGCAGATATCCTTAATGGATGGTGATGGAGAAGCTTATCTTTAGTCTATGGTTGTCAATCCCCCACTCTTACATTGATTTAGGGAGGCATATAAAGTTTATGTTGACTGTGAGGCCTGACGTGCTCAGTTATCCTCAGGAGAGGATCCTAACAGACATTCGATAGGTGGGGAGCATGTCATCTTTTTTAGAGGGTGCACCGTTGTGCTAATTTCATCATGTGAAGAGGTTTTGAGGGAGTTTCACACCTTCCCTTTGGTGGTACATCTGAGAGTGTAAAATATGTACCAAGACCTCTGATGTCATTACTGTTGGTCGGGGATAAAGAAGGTAGTAGTATAGTTCGTTTCATAGTGCCTCACATGTCAGCAAGTGAAGGCAGAGCATTAGGTTCTAGCAGGCTTGACTCAGCCTCTTGAAGTGTTGGAGTGGAAGTGGTATGGTATCTTGATGGACTTCATGATGGGTTTACCCTGTACATACATGGGGAACGATGCCATCTGGGTGATTGTTGACTGACTCACCAGTTGACCCACTTCCTACCCATCTAGGAGTAGGGTTCAGTAGAGGGGTTGGGACACCTCTATGTGTAAGAGATAGTTTGACTCGACATATTCCCATCTACGATAGTCTCGGATCGAGACCCATGCTTTACATACCGGTTGTGGAAGGGATTGTAGGAATCATTTGGGACTCATATGCACTTCAACATTACTTTCCACCCTCAGACAGATTTTCAGATGGAGAGGACTATCCAAGTTTTAGAGTACATGCTTTGTGCTTGCATCTTGGACTTTGGTCGTATTTGGGAGGATCTACCACTGGTGGAGTTTTCATATAACAACAGCTACCACTCCATCATTGGTATGTCACCATTTGAGGCATTTCATGGGTGACCATGCAGATCATTGTTATGGTGGACAGACCCAGGGAAGTCAGCACTCATGGGTCCAGAGTTAGTATGGACTACCACCGAGAAGGTGCAGGTCATCCAGGAGTGGATGAGGACTGCACAGAGAATACATAAATCTTATATTGATAGGATATGGATACCCCTTGATTTCGATGAGGGAGACCATGTGTTCCTCAGGGTATCACCCCGATGGGTATTGTGAATATTTATTCAGGGTGGCAAGTTGTCTTTGAGATTTATCAGCCCTTTACAAATTATGAATAATTTGGTGAGGTGGTGTACCACCTATATCTTCCCCCATAAATGCACTAAGTGTATAATGTCTTCCACGTAACATAGTTAATAAGGTATGTGCATGATCCATCGCACGTCATATACTGGGGTGAGTTGCACATTGATGATGGGGTGACATTTGAGGAGTTCTTGGTAGAGATTGAGGATCTACAGGAGCGGCCCCTTCATGTACGATTGATTCCTATTGTTTGCATCCAGTGGCAGCATGGAAATATCTTAGAGAGAACTTGGGAGTGGGAGGATTTGATCTGATCTCAGTACCCCCATTTTTTTGTTTACCCTTGTCTTGGATTATGAGGATTTAAAGCCCGAAAGGTTGGGGTAATCTAATTTCCCAGACTTCCATGCAATTTTTTTTAAATTATATGAGATTATTTCAAGATTAGTAAATCAGATAGAACTTAATTTTTGGGCTCGGTGAGCCTGAAACAATTGTTTGAACTTTTTTTTAAGTTTATTTAAAATAAGCACTTGCACGGTTTTAGAAACTTATAAATGTAAGCCCATATTAAAAATATTAGGGAACTGTTGCATCTAGAATGATGACTTAACCTAGGAAATGACTTAACCTTGACTGGTGTGGGTTGATAGAAAACATTAGTTTTTTTAATTTTTAATAAATTTTATTAAAATAATTTCTTAAGGAAAAATAAAACAAATATAAAATTTTATTTTATTTTTAATTTCGAATTCATTGTAACGTAACGACGTTGCAACCCGAGCATAACTAAAATGTTGTTCCATTTATGAAACAAAGTAACGACACTGCAATGAAATGTAATAGAAATGTTGAAATGTGTTTTCTACCATTAATGGATTGACTGAAGGCTGATCATTGGCACATTAGATAATTTCTCTGAACCCTTGGAGATTTGGAATTACAGATTGATGATCGGCGAACTACCGCCAACGACGGATTGTGAAGTGACAAACGCAGTGGTGCGATCCTCGCCAACAAATTATCTGACTTCGAGGTACGGTATCTTTTGATTGCATTTTCTTTATCCATTTTGAAATATCCATGAAGAATGTGAATCATTCGACGAACCTAATTATTCATGGATCATGCCAAATTTTTCAAAAGGGTTTTGATCTCGAGACTTTGATTTAGAAATTATCTATGTTATAATTCTTAAAACCTCCTCCCAACTCATTTTTGAATTCTATCATGGAGGGTTCGAGCTGACACGAAAAAGGCTTGGATCCTTCTATCATTGGAATTCTTGTGTTATTCATGAACAAACCTTTGGACTGATAGCAATACAACCTTGAGGTTGTATAAGGGACGGCGACAACCTGAGGATCCCGAATATGCTCATAGATTGGAAAACGGACCACCGAAGCAGACCTGGTGGCCTTAGGAAGATACCAACGATGCATTGGTGCTAGTGGTGGTGTTGGAGACAACCTAAGTCCATGTGAGGGAGGTGGCGCACACCAACTGCGCATAGCATTTAAGGACATGGCCTATGGTATTCGGCCACAGGTGGTGATTAGGGGTCACCGGCGGTGGCGGCTCACAAAGGGGGTGGGGCGACATCCCTCTATGGGTGGTGGATCGGGCCACCGGAAACAGAAAATGGTGATCGTGCCGTGTTATGTGGCTGGAGGTTCGTGGTCCAGTTGGACCGCGATTGCGGTGGACCCCACAGCGACCCGCGGGGTGTTCGAAAGATGCATCTCACCCGCTATCTCTCGGCCAGAGTAAGTCAGCCTACTCATAGCGGGACATGCAGGAGAAGATGGGCTACCAGACAGGCTGGGCCCAACCTGGGTCGGGTTGGTGGACCTCGGTCCAAGTCGGTTGGTCCAAATGGGTCAGACCCCACCGGCCCCTTTTTAGTAAAACGATCATAACTTGAAAATCGTACATCTGATCAATGAGCCGTTTACGGAATTGGGGTCATCACAATGAAATGGTCCTTTTGACATACTCTAATTGAGTTTATGTGGAGGTTGAGTTATGACTGATGGATTGAGGACTATATTCTTCCAGGATCAAGCGCGCTACGAATAGAAATTATGCGGCTAGTTGTGAAGAGATTTGACGAGCAGACCTCAATATCCTAGCAGATAAGAAGTAACCAAGTAGACCTCAGTGGTCCAGTAGACGAGTAGTAGCTGAGTGGACCTTAGTGGCCTGGCAGACAAGTAGCAGCCAGGAGGACCTCAGTGGTTTGGCAGATGAGCAGACCTTAGGGTCTCATTAGAGATGAATCCCTCAGCAGTACAAGATGATTCATCTTTACGACTAATAATCTTTATTTTGATACTTTAGTTTATACATGAGTGAGTTATCCATTACTTCATGTGTTCTTTCCTTTATGGTATTTTCTTTGTGTTTTGGGGTCCCTATTGAGTATTGGGTTACTCACCCCTACATAGGCTTCACCTACACATTTTGGGTCTTGTGAAGATGACTGACACTTTAACTAAGACCTTGGTGGTCCGGGACTAGATGGTGCCCAGTGAGATTGGATAGGCAAGGCATACTCCTATGGATTCTAGCAGCCACTCTTTACCTACCCTTCAAGTGGGAATTTCTACAAAAAAATTATCATATACATTGTACTCACTTGTTTATATCTTTTCTTTTATTGGGTTTGTATTCTATCCCATTTTACTTACAATTTGTACCTCTACTCTCAGTGTTTATTTTAGTGGTATGCATGTTTTCCTTTTCAGTATTGTGGGTTGGGTTTATGAGTGTGTGTGTGTGTGTACTAGTACTCAGAAAATCCCTCCCAATTATAGGATAATGCCTTCAGATCTAGTAGTCATCCCCTGGCATTTTTGAGGTGGGATTGGGGTAGTCACGGCATGGGCCCCGGGGGACAGGTCATGACAAAAAAGGATCAACATCCATAAGGGAAAAATGTTACAACAAATTATCTAAACAAAAAACAGATCAGAGTACTGAGAGCACATCTACAACTAATGTTCCCAGGTAATCTCCTCTATTCCACCATGACGACACAAGACATGAACCAAGGGAATGGCATGCCCATGAAACACCTTCTCCTAGAAGTCCTCGATCTTCACGTGATGCTCTATGAAGGTCGTATCATCATCAATATCAATATCCCCCAATAGATGACTTGAGAGTTTCTAGGAATATAATGGTAGATATGTGACATGTGAAAAACATCGTGTATCAAGCTCAAATGTGAGGTAAGTGTTATCTAATATGCCACGACTCCAACATGAGCCAACACCTCAAAATGCCCAACAAACTGAGGATAAAGCTTACTCCCATGACCAAACATTTTCTTCCCATGATGAGTATTCATCTTAATAAACATAAAATCTCAAAAATAAAACTACATAGTTCTCTTATTATGATCGAAATAGGATTTATAATGATCCTATGCAACCTTAATCCTCTCACAAATTACCTAAACCATCTCTTTCATGTTTTGTACCAGTTCTGGCCCAAGAATTCCAGCCTCTTTCGCCCCAGTCCAAGATAATAGAGAATGGAAATTATGTTCATAAAATGATTCAATTATATTCATAACAATAGTGGATTGGAAAATATTATTTTAAGAAAAATCAACCAAGGGTAGGTGCCTCATCCACGAACCTCCAAAATCTAGGACAAAATAGTGCAACATATCTTCAAGAGACTGCATGGGCCACTTTTTTTGACCATACATCTACAGATAAAAAGTAGTTCTCATACATAATTAATAACCAAAATCATATTAGAGACCTCTCTATAACCTAGAGGTAAAACAAGGATTGTGATCAAAGATGATTGTCATTAGGACTCTATAGAGTCGCACCACCTTCTCCAGATACTTCCTCAACAAAACCTCCACTAATATCAACTCTCTGATCATTATAAAGTGGTATTATTTCATCAAATGATCCAATGTCACTCATATAGAATAATATCCTCCCTCATCTTGAGAAAAATTGGTAATGAAGGCCATTGATATGCCCTCCCACTTCCACTAGGGAACATCTAACAGCTAGAAAAAACCACTAAGAACACAATGCTCAGCTTCACCTTCTGGAAGACCAAAAATCAAGAAAAAACCCTGTAACTACATGCTTCAACCCAGGACACTAAAAATGACCTCTCAAATCTCGATACATCTTTGTAATGCTGAGATGTATCGCCAAAAGTGAACTATGTAACTCCTGAAGAAACATCTCACACATCACTGAAGGAATGAGAATCCTTCCCTAAAACAACACCCATTGTTTTCTATCCTTAGAACAACTATTAGGGGCATCAAAAAAATAACTTGGTCTCTTATAACTCTACCTTAGGATTCCCCAATTGGGACTCCTCTACCTACTACATAAAACATGATTGCACCATCATCTGGAAAAGACAACCTCTACCTCCATCCTCTCAAATATCAAGATGAATCACTAATATTTCTTCCATAACCCTCTATTAATCTCCAGATTCACACCTAGAATCACTACCTTACTTCATACTCAACACATCAGCTACAACATTTTCCTTACCTAGTGTATACGAAATCTAAAATTCATAATCCTACAATAATTTCATCCACTGACACTGACACAAGTTAAATTCATGTCGGTAGAAGAAATACCTCAAGCTCTTATGGTTAGTGAGAAACATAAAATGATCACTGATGAGGTAATGTAATCATAACATCAATGAAATAACCATTTTTTCCAACTCAATATCATGGGTGGAATAGTTATACTCATGCGGACATAACTTCTAAGACCCATTAGAAAAAAAAATTCTCTACTCCATCAAAACATGTCCCAATAAAAGACCTGAAACATTATATAAAACCTAAAACCAACCTCCCTCTGCTGGAAAACATAGGACTGGAGTGCTGAACAATTTCACTTTCTGGTACTCAAAAGCTACCTGAAACTTTTCAGTCCAAAAGAATACCTAATCCTTTCTGGTAAAATTTGTTTAAGGAGTTTCAACCTGATAGAATTTAGTTACAAACCTCCTTTAATTTCATGGAAGACCAAGAAAACTTTGCTCCTCTTCCATTGTCTTAAGGGATTTCCAATACACAACTGCCTCTATCTTTGAAGGATCCATGGCTACTCCTTGTTGGGATACCATATTCCACAATAAATAGACTTCATGAGTCTATAACTCACACTTTGATAACTTCCCGAATAGCTGTGCATGATAAAGATCTACCAAAATGGTATGTATATGTTCTCCATGCTTCTCCATAGACACAGAGTACAAAAGGATGTGATTGATGAAAACCACCACAAAATTATCCAAGAACTCTCTAAAAACTACATTCATCAACACCCATGAACATATCTATATCATTTGTCACACTGAATGACATCAAAATGAACTCACAATTCTCATGACAATAACAAAGAGCAGTCTTTTGAATATTCACATCCTTCACTTACATCTAATGATATCTTGACTGTAAATCAATTTTGGAGAACCAACTTTCATCCTCCAGGTGATTTAATAAATCATCAATCTATATATAAGGATAAAATTTCTTCACTGTCACTTGGTTCAAGAAATAACACTCGATAAAAATCCAAAAAATTTCATCATCCTTATTCACAAACAAAACCATTGCACCCTAAGTTGACACACTCAGCTAAAAAAAACCTCACTACAATATATTATCGAGTTATACTCACAACTATCGCAACTCAAAAGGTGTCATCCTATATGGATACATCGATATTGGAGAAACTTCTAGTTGTAGATCAATCCCAAACATGGTCTCCCATTAAGGGGGTAACACTACAACCTCCTCTGGAAATACATCAGGGTACTCTTCTACATCCCTGGGAAATACCTACTTTTGAACCTCTGATGAGCTCAGTATAACACCTTAACCCTAGAATCCCAAAGCTGGTGACTTAATTTATTAAATTGGAATGATTAAAAGGAATAAAATCCTAAAGGATTGATCAGTTTTGTAGTTTTGTAAAACCAGATACATAAATGTAACCCATTTTACATTGGGAATATAATATAAAACATAATATATAACAAAATCTAATAAACTACATTCTTAAAAACTCATTCAAAGATATATTCTTCATAAAATGGGGAAAGGAAACAAAATAAGGGTGAGATAAAATCCTCATTAAGGGTTAAGTATAGTGAAATATATAATGAATCAATAATTAATAATCAATATAGTAATTTAAATAACTAAACACATATGTCATTTAATCAATAATATGATAATTAAATTCATCCATAGATTTTGTCATAGTAAAAACCCCATGGATACAATAACTAAAATATGAATGCATGAAATGATTAATTATTGGAATTAATGTATCTGGAACATGAACTATTATACCATCATGGCTTATTCTCGAGACATTATAAGTCTATGTGTATAAACCCATCTGATTCTACTTGGAAACAAATTCAGAGAGTTTGTTTCAAATTGATTTCATCTCATCAGACTACCAATGCATTGAGGGACTTATTTCCAAAAGTCCCCAACCTATGTATTTCTAGTCCAAATAATTCCTCATATATCAAATAATCAATTTAATTTTTAAATTATGTGTCATATCATAAAATATCCATATTAAATAAATAATATGGATTTATCAACATTTCCCTGGTCAAAGAAATAAATTTCAAAGTAAAAAACCATATATAGAAATGAGATATAGTTTAAGAAAGAAGAATATCCATTACACAAGAATATGTATATTCAATATAGATTTAATTTCCAATGAAAAATGATCACATGAAATTTATTGTTTTAATTGAAAGTTAACAATCACAAAAGAAAGTGAGATTGTTCAATAACTGTTACCACTTGGTAATTTTCAAGTAAAATAACATTAGATGAAATAATTAAAATTGAAACTTAAAATAATATTATTAGTAAATGAATAATGATATTACATGTCAAATGGGTAGTATATTCACCACATAAAATTGAATTGGTGCATAATAATAAATAAGTCTCAATGGAATGTAAATTGAGATTAAATCCCTTACTACTTGAGTAACTTTTGAATCATGAGATCCGTGAAATAAAAACATAAATTGAAACATATAATACCATTAAATAAATTAAATTCATGATATAACATGTAATATTATAGTATATACACCACATAAAAGAAACAAATGGTTAATATGGCATAAGTCTCATTGAAATATAAGTGAGACTAAAAATCACCTTACCTTGCATTCCCTTTTGATTGAACTCTTTTTAAACTCCTATATAATGGTTTTAAGAATTTTATTAACTTATAAAAGGAACTTATTAATATTCATAATATCATATATTATCTTATTATAATATATTATTACCCATTTTTTAATAATCTTTCATTATTTTTACCATTTCGGGTGTTAATTGCCTTGTTTTTTTAGTATGTTTTGACTTGTTATTTTTCTTCCTATTACTTTGATAATGATTTCATCATATCAAAAATGTAAACCATGATTTAAATTTTATATATATTTTTTAAATATTTATTTATATTAATCCATAAAATTTGGATATAGGAAATTAAATACATAGTTCATGGAGACGGCAGGTCATATGTACGTATGAACGTTGTTTCCATTTTCTTGTCATATTAAAAAATTAAAAGTAAATGATATATATATATATATTATTAAATTTTCCTATTTATTTAATATAGATAATATATGTTTATTAAATCCATCCTTAATACATTCAATGTAAAGGGTGAACAAATCACATCGCTTTGAGGATGCGATAGTCCACACGTCCACAAACGATGTTATCATATTCCCACAAAATGAAAATCATGAAGGTAAGTGTAATGAAATAATTAAATAAACATAAATAAATTATAAATATAATATATATAATATATAAACAACAAATCCATAATTATTCCCAACCTTTAAAGGTGGTAATTTAAAATGAATGACATCGATTTGCGAGGTGTTAGTCCGCCATATACACAAATGCTGATTGTGTATACCATTTGATGGATGTGTGTGTAGGTGTAGATTATAAAGTTAAGATATCAACATATAAGTATATTTAGGATAAAGTTTTTATTATATAATAAATATATAAGAATAATTTAAGGGGTGGATAAAGAAATAAAACAAAACTTCTCATTGAAGAATGTTACCTCTTTTTCACGTATATACCAAAAAACTTCCTTGGTTGGATTTATAACCAAATTGAGGATTATAAAATGAGGGTAGATATTTTTTTATCTTATTTGGTCCAGGTTTTTATGAGTAAAATTTCTTTATAGGTTTGAATAAGTGAGGGGTGAGTACCCTTTTATAGTGGAGGAGGAGTGGTGTTCTGGTAAATATAAAAAGGTAAACACTATTGGGTGGCGTCCCTTATATCATATGCCTATAATAATGAAAAAAATTATATAAAATTTTATATATGGTCAATATATGGACATAAAATATGTTTTTGAAAATTTTCTAGTTCATTTAGCCCCTTAAGATTAAATCTTAACTACTAAGTAAACTCATTTTCACCATAATCACTATAATTAATTTTAATTGATTTTACTGATATTTTTTATCAAAAACTAAGTATAACTTACTATAAATTATAAATTATTATTATTAAAAATATTTATTCCATTTTTAAAAATTCAAATCATATAATTTTCAGAAATTATTTTAAAATTAATCTCACAAACGAGACGAGAAAACGGGTTTTTAAAGTGAAAATATCCAAAAGTTTGAAATGTTTTTATATAAAAATTCAATAGGAAATTGATCCTAATGAACTAAATTAGATTAATATATGTAAATTTTATCTAATAAAACTTTAAAACTATTTAAAAATATAATTTAACTTTATAAATTATATAAACAAAAAGTCAATTTTTAATTAAAATTCAGTATTTTTTACTATTCATCGAAAAATTAAACTTATCAGAAAAATACCAAAAATTAACACTAAGATAATTTTTAAATTAATTTTTCAAAAAATTATAAAATTACCAAAATTTAGTTTTAAAATTGGTGCACCATTAAAAGGCGGTGAAACTGTCTTTTGAAAAATATCACTTCTTATGTGTAAAATTGGGTTTGTTCTTATCTTATGCCTATAAAATATATTGGATGTATGTAAAAAATTTAATTGAATATATAATAAATAATTTTCATTAATATTTTCCACTAATATTATTTAATTTAACTTATTAAGATAAAACTCCTTTTGTGCATAAAAATAGTTTTTTATAAAAACATTTCCTTTATATTCAATTGATTTTTATATTCATTTCTAATTAATTGTTCACCAAAGAATTATATAAACATGTGTAAACAATTTTTTACAAATTTAGTTAATCCTTTTTATACATGTCATTACAATTCCTAGATGATAACTATCATATTAAATAATAATATTAATAGTATATTGCAGTTTGGTAGAACTCGATCTTGTGTTTATGCAAGCTATTAAAGGAACTCGTTATTTTGTGTAACATGATCAAACTTAGTGTTTCATGTTCCACAAGATAATATTAGCATTGTTTGTAGCGTAAGTTTAACTTGGTGTTGCACATAAATCAATTTGGAAACAAAATTAAATTTATTCTAAAAGGAAAATATTGTAAAGTATTTGGGTGTTACATTCTCCCCGCCTTAAATAAATTGAATCCTTGAAATTCAAACATGGTCTCAGTAATCGATGGTTTGATATTTGAAAATAATATTTCTAAAAACCCACATTGTAAATAAGGTTAATAACACGTCTTTTTAATAAGAGTGTAAGGGAAATGTGAAGGTAACATAACTAGGTTCCCAAGTAGGAGAGCATAGGTGGGAAATAAAAACATGGACATGGAATAAAAGCATGAATAACTATAAAGATTGATAGATTTAATTGATAAAAAATAATTGAGTAGTCAATGGAAAGTTAGGATCCTCAAAACCATAAATCTGTGATGATCAAAAAGACCATCAGATCACCATAAGTAAAGGTACTAGGATAACATTTTTGTTTCAAGAACATTTTCCTAAAGTTGATGAACTTTCATGAGAAGGTATACCAACTTGATTTAATTATTATTTCATAAGAACAATATTGTACTTGGTTGTGCCTTGAAAATTTTCTAATCCATCCCTTACTCCATGAAATGAATATCCAAAAATTAATTTTATATGTTTGAAGTATTAAAATTTAATTTTAATGGATCATAAGACCCAAAAAAGAGTGAAAATTTTTCCCATCTATATCAAAGTATTTTCCAAAACCAATATGGTTGGCACAAGTTATCCAAAATAATGTAATACATTAATCTCTACAAACTTGTCCAAATATCAACATAACCCATTTCATAAATGTTTAAACTTATCAACTTTTCCAAATATCAAAATCCAAAACATTAGAAAGAAGTTCACTGAATTTCCAAAATGAACTTACTATTAATGCCTCAAATAATATGAAGTATCTCTTAATTATCACATATCAAACATTTTAATACCATCATCATGTAGTTTCTTGAAACATGGTAATAACTTTAATTTCAATAAAAAAATCACTGAAAACATCCATGCTTTCTTATTCCTTAAATAGAACATAAATTATTGGATATATTCCTTAAATCCAAAAACTTTGTTATCTCCATAAATGATACATAAGAAATTTTGTCAAAAAAATTATTAATCTACTCCAAGGTATTCATCACTTATCTAATTTACATTATCCAAATCAATCATCTCATTATCCAAACATCATTATCTCAACATCAAGAACATATTAAGGGTAGTTTTTTCCTCAATCATATGTTTTATGAGAAGTTTAACTTGTCAATGAACCATATTTATTAGTTATTAGTATCATTAAACATGTGCTCTCAAAATCCTTGATGAAATAGTAATGTAGTAAAATCCTTATATATTTCATGATTCTTATAAATAGTATGTAATTCTTGGATATAAACATGATCACATTACTAATTTCTCTTTGGTTGTATCAATAGCATAAACTTGACATTGATTCCTTAGATTATTTTAAGGTATATCCCCTTTACTCTTGGTACATTAATTTACATAGTTACCTATATCCTTATAGTTGAATCATTTAACATTGGTAAATTATTTATTTCCCTTGTAATCACGAGAATGGTGACTTTTTTCTCTACACTTGAAGTAAGATCCTTTTCCTCTTAAGAATATACCAAGGTGTTTCCTTCCACAATTATCACATGTGGAAAAATCATCTTTTCCCTTCTTCCCTTTATCCATATATTTCTCTGTCATCCTATTCTTCTCTTTCTTCCCTTTAAATCCATAGTACTTGTATAGTCCTTTTTCTGTATTGTTAGAACATGATACTATATCCTCGTATAATGATAATTATTGGGAGACTATTTCCCTTTGAAATATTGTCTTAAGACCATAAAAAGTTATGATCCTTCTTACTCTTTTGATAACATGTATTAGTGAGGTTCACATTCCTTCTACTAGGATCTATTTCTAAATAATGACAAATACAAGATTAAATCATATCATTCTGAAACATAATGCATAATCTCAAAACTAGTGCAATACATAACATAAATTGAAAAATTTATGCATATATAATCTCATAATCCTAAACATGGTTTATTTTGGATGTTCTTCTATACTTATCCTCAAATTATATCTTAGGGAAATGTTTCCTGATCTATGTTTCCTTAAATCTAGTTTTCAAGGTTTCTACTAAACTTTCTCTGATACTAATTGTAACGCCCCGACCCCAGAATCCTAGAGATGATGCCTTTATTTATTATACTAGCATGATTATAAGGAATTAAATCCCAAATGACTGATCAGTTTAGTAGTTTTGTACAACTATATACATATATGGAACCCATTTTATATTGGGAATATAAAATAAAACCTAATACAAAATAAAATATAACAAACTGCATCCTTAAAAACTCATTCAAAGATCTCTTCTTCAAAACTTGGGGAAAGGAAAAAAATAAATGTGACCTCAAATTCTAGGTAAGGGTTAAGTATAGTAGATTCTATAATGAATAAATAATGAATAATCAATATAGTAATATAAATAAAAAACACACATGCTATTTAATCAATAAGATGAGAATGAAATGCATCCATAGATTTTTTTCATAGTGAAAACCTCATGGATATAATCACTAGAATATGAATTCAGAAAATGATTAATTATTGTATCTCATATATAGGTAACATGAACCAATATATCGTCAAGACCTATTCTCAAGACAGTTTAAGTCTTTGGATACAAACCCATCTAATTATTTTTGGAAACAAATAAGAAGGGTTTGTCTCCAAGTGATTTTATCTCATGAGACTACTGATGTATCAAGGGAATTATTTCCAATGGTCCCTAACCCATGTATTTATATTCCAAATCATTCCTCATATATCTAATAATCTATAAAATTTATAAACAATGTAGCTTATCATAAAATATCCATATTGAATAAAGAATACAGATTTATCAACATTTCCCCAGTCAAAGAAATAACTTTCAAAGTAAAACACCATATGTATAAATGAGATATAGTTTAAGAAATAATAATATTAATTACACAATAATATATATATATTTAAGATAGATTTAATTTTTAATGAAAAATGATCACATGAAAGTGATTGTTCAATAATTTTTACCACTTAGTAATTTTCAAGTTGAATCTCCTTAAATGAAATAATTCAAAATGAAACTTAAAATACCATGAAAAATGAATGAATATTGATATTAAATATAAAATGGGTAGTATATACATCACATAAAATTGAATTGGTGCATAAGAACAAATAAATTTCAATATAATGTAAATTGAGATGGAATCCCTTACTACTTGAGTAGCATTTGAATCGTGAGATTCGTGAAACAAAAAAAATAAATTGAAACTTATAATACCATGAAATAAATTAAATTCATAATATAACATGTAATAGTTCATTATATATACCACACAAAAGAAAAAAGTGGTGAATATGACATAAGTATCGCAGAAATAAAACTGAGACTAGAAATCCCCTTACCATATACTCCCTTTTGGTTAAACATCCTTTAAACTCCTGTATAATGGTTTTAAAAAAATAACTTATAAAAAAATTATTAATATTCTCAATATCATATATTATCTTCTTATAATATATTATTTCACATTTTTCAATAATATTTCATTATTTTTACTAAATTGCCTAGTTTTTCAAGTACGTTTTGACTTGTTATTTTTATTCCTATTACTTAGATCATAATTTCATCATCTAAATAATGTAAATAATGATTTAAATATTATATATATTCATTATATATGTATTTATAGTAATCCATAAAATTTGGATAAAGGAAATGAAATACACTATTCATGGAAACGGTAGGTCGTGTGTATGCATAAACGCTATTTCTATTTTCTTATCATATTAAAAGAATGAAAAGTAAATGATATATATATTTATATTATTATTATTAAATTATAAAATTTATTTCATATATATCACATGTATTTATTAAATCTTTTCTTAATATGTTCCATGTAAAGTGTGAATGAATCACATCGCTTTGAGGAGGCGGTAGTCCACACGTCCACAAACGATGTTATTGTATTCCCACAAAATGGAAATCATAAAGTTATGTGTTATGAAATAATTACATAAGAATAAATAAATTATAAATATCATATATATAATATATAAAAAATAAATCCATCATTATTACCAACCTTGGAAGTTGGTAATGGAAGAACAAACGACATCGGTTCACGAGGCGGTAGTCCAATGTACACACGAACGATGATTGTGCATCCCATTTGATAGAAGTGTGTATAGGTTTAGATCATAACCTTAATATAAAAACATATTAGTATATTTAGGATACTTATGTTATTATATAAGTAATATATAATAATAATTGAAGTAGTGGATAAAGAAATAAAACAAAAGTATTCGTTGAAGAACACTGTCTCTTTTTTAGGAAACTCTTTTCAGTTTTTACCAAGACTTCCTTGGTTGGATTTATGACCAAATTTAGGCTTATGTGATGATTTTAGAGATTTTGTGAGCTTATTTTTTTAGTATTTGGATGATATAAAGGTCTTTAGAGGTGTGAATAAGTGATATGGGTTAGTTCCCTTTCATAGTGGAGGAGGAGTGGCATTCTTGTAAATATAAAAAGGTAAACACTATTGGGAGGTATCACATACATAATATGCCTCCAATAATAAAAAAAATTATATAAAAGTGGGTATATGGTCTAAATATGGACATATGATAGTTTTTTACAAGTTTATAGTTCATTTTACCTGATAAGATTAATTTTTTACCACTAAGTAAACTTATTTTCACCTTAATCGTTATAATTAATTTTAATTGTTTTCAATAATTATTTTAGTAAAAAACTAAGTTAAACATAATAGAAATTATAAATTGTGATTATTCAAATATGGAATCCATTTTTACAATTTATTATCACATAATTCCCAGAAATTAGTTTAAAATTAATCCAACAAAACGGGATGAGAAAGTAGGTTTTTGAAGTGAAAATGCCTAAAAGTTTGAAATGTTTTTATATCCAAATTCAATATTAAATTGATCATAAAGAAATATATTGTATTAATATATTTAAATTTAATATAATTAAACTTTAAAATCAATTAAAAATATAATTTTACCTTATAAATCATTTAAAAAAAGTCCGTTTTCAATTAAAATTCAATATTTTTCACTATTCATCAAAAAATGAAACCTCTTATAAAAATAAAAAAAATCCACCCTAAGATAATTTTAATGTTTCTATTTCAAAAAAAAGTTTATTTTCTTAAATAAAATTTATAAAATTGAAAAAAATTAGTTTTAAAATAGGTGTTATATTAAAAGGCGGCAAAACCACCTTTAAAAAAATATAGATTTTTATGCATAAAATTGGGTTTATTCTTATATTATGATTATAAAATCTATTGGATGTATGTAAAAAATTAATTTAATATATAATAAATATATTTCCTTAATATCATCTAATAATATTATTTAATTTATTTTATTAAGATAAAATTTCTTTTGTGCATAAAAATGGTTTTTTATAAAAACATTTACTTTATATCCAATTGGTTTCTATATTAATTTATAATTAATTGATTACTAAATAATTTTTAAAATAGATGTAAACAATGTTTCCCAACTTTATTTAATCATTTTCATACATTTCATTACAACATCTAGATGATAATTATCATATTAAATAATAAAATTTGTAGTATATTGCAGTTTGGTAAAACTTGGTTTTGAATGTAACATGAGCTATTAAATGAACTAATTATTGTGTGTAACACAAGACAACTTAGTGTTTTGTGTACCTCAAGATAATCTCAATGTTTTTTGTAGCATAATTTTAACTTGGTGTTGCGTATAAAACAAGTTATCAATAAAATTAAATTTATTCTAAAAGGAAAATATTGTAAAGTCTTGGGGTGTTACACTCAGCATCAACTTATCCATAAAAGATGAAAAATAAGGAACATGCCTCTGAACCATCCAAGGGGCTCTCTTACCAAAAAAACTATTGTCTCTCCATCAGCATCATAGAACAAAACCTTCCTCCTAAAGAAATACATGATAGCCTGCACCAAATACAACTAATCTATGCCATGAATGATGTTATATAGATGTATCCTCAAATATAGAAAATATTCCCAAGAGTAGTGTTTCCCCATTACTAGCTCATAGTCTCTACAAACTTCATACAATTCAGATCAACCTCCAACTGGAGTAGTCAATTTCAAGGGCACTAGAAGCCTCTCTACCTCAATTCCTAAAGCATGGATGAGGATAGGTGATATGAAGGAGTGTTTCTCTCATGGATCAAACAAATCATATACCCATGTAGAAAAAAAAGAATAAGGGTACCTTGAACGATGTCTGGATCACCTGGAGATAGAAAATATAAATCATAAAGCTAACTATGACCTACTATATAGCCTCTCTATATGAGTATGAGGAGCATCTTGGGGTTGTACTCTACCTTCCCAATCTCCCCTCTATTGATCCCAAATTGGACCACCTTGCTTATACTACCTTAGCTAAAAATACCCCAATTATGTAACCTAAATAGGAACACTTGGAACACTCTGACTACTCAGAAATGTCGAGTACTCTCACCACTGATGACCCTGGCCTCAACAAGAAAAAAATACACTTGATCCCTTAAAATAAATCTGAGAGTTTTCATCCCTTGAGAAACAAGATGATGAGCACTGGGACCTACCCATATATAACTGAAATATCTTTTATCCAGGTAACTATAAACCCCATACCATAGTTCTACTTTGTGAGGAATCCTGATGACTCCCCTCTTATGATGATCTGGTTTTGCCTAGCATCCTCTTAATAACCTCTTCTCTCTCTATCACCTTGAGAAATGTCTTCAGCATAAATGAGGTAAACTGGCACAGGATCTCAGGATGCATAGCCACCTCAAAATTTTACACCCCAGTCTTATCATCTAGAAACAAGTATGAAGTATATCAGAAAAGGTTCCTAAAATGGATCTCAAACTCTCACACACTAGATCTCCTCTGTCGAAGGTTAAGTAGGTCCTAGAAACTAGCCACCTTTGTTGTCTAACAAAGAAACATTGATCTAAATTGGTCTTGAAACTTCTATCATAAGACTTCCAACTCATCGTGATCCCTAGGTAATAAGAACCACCACTACCTCACTACTCCATATAGCACTATCTCAACCCACTAAACCCAATTCTCCTTTTGAGCATGAATCAAACTGATAGTTAACCCAAAATTCTTTAACTAGTCTTTTGTGACTGAATATGAAATTAATCCCTCATGATTTTTCATACTCTTATGCAGAAACTCTTAGAGTTTCCTCCTCCAAGTGTCATCGTCATTGACCTCTGCTCTATGATGATCTGCTAGAACATACTACTGAACATCTTCGGTGCGAACCTAACAAGGACATCAACCTGGATCCATACCTACAAAAGAAAAAAAATTAGAGCTCCTAAACCTAGAATATGGAGTATTTAACATTTATTAATTATTTATTTTATTATATTGTTAAGGTTTTAACTTATCCCAAGGTCTAACCATTTGAAACACATGTGAAAAAGAAGAATGATGCATGGTCATTTCCTAAGTCTCTACCCTACAACCAGTATCAATTCATTTAGTAGGCTCAGTAAATTTAAAGGTTTTTTCATCAGATAATAGGAGGCCCTAAATAAATGTGTCTTAGATGGACTCCTATGTTTACATCACTTACTAAATTTATCATATATCATTTCTTTACCAACCCATTTTACCTCGCATGTGCCTAACATAAAACTCCATCCTATCCCTCAACCCAAACCTTTGATACCCCTCTGTCATGACCCCCTCCCCACAAAGATACCGCAATGAGGGGAGATAAATGGTGACTTCCTAAGTACCACCACCAGTAATCCCCAGGTTGGTGACTAGTATTGAGGGTATAATAAACATGCATATGGGAGGAATTACCCTCTAAGAGAAACATACGAAAGATAGAGATAATAAGGATACAAAAACCAACACCAGCTCACACATACATACATAGATATATATATATATATATATAAATCCCAAGTGAAAACATGAAATTTCATACATCACTAAAATAACTGAAAGGGAAACTACAAGTACCAAAAAGGTAAGGACAGAAGAGACCACAAAGCCCAAACAGATCCTGAATAACCATGAGCTAGTAATATCCATCCCAATATCCAACCTGCTTCATATGACCTGGAATATATATATATATATATATATATATATATACATATGGTGATCATAATATTATACTCATTAGTATCCTCCTTAAAGCCTCTCATGCAAAAGATAAATAAATCATGCTAAAGCATAGTGAGAAATAGTGAAACTAACTTATCACATAAATAGGTATACTATGTTCTCATACTCACCATGAATAAATCTCACCAAGTATCACATAAAAGAGAGAATATAATATAGTAATGAGACATCAAGGGTACCCCGCTCCCTCTTCCCCACTATTTTGTCGCTCTACCCTAACGTCGCATGTCCTAATCCATCTCTCTTCAAACGTAAGTCGGCCCAAAAACACCTAGGAAAGGCGTCACAACATGCAAATCGTGCATCAAATAACCACATCATCCCATTCATATGTCCATATATAGGAACCAAGTAGTTTCCAGGATCAACCACAACTTGTATGATGTATATCAAACATCAGGTGTTATGCCTCAAGTCATTACAGCCCATACACCGAGTAAGTACCTCAAGCCATCACAGCCTATACATTTCATACCTATAACAATCCTTTGGATGCTATATATGGTAATAAATGTGTGTGAAATAACCACATTCCATCATATACCTCTACACACATATATTGGAAAACTAATCTCCCTACATACCAATATAAGTAACTACCAATAGAAGAGAGTGGGGCCAGAGGGGGTAGTCACCCATCCATCCTCCCACTGGGATGTTAGGGAAAACACCCTCCTAGAGTCCACTAGGTTTCATTCACCCTAACTGGAATAAGTGGGGTGGAATATGAATTCACATAATATACATGATATAATATATCTCATAGAGCTGATATGAGAATAACCTAGTCTTAGACTCAACTATAGCTAACATCGCTCAAACTCCCATATGCCACTGCTAAGACCAGATATCCTATAAGCACACAATCATATAAAAGAGATACATTAATTACTTATTTACTTTTTATTATTTCATTTATATAAATAATTCATTATCCATTAATTAACCATTAAAATTTTTCCACATTGTATTACATTACATTACATTAATCATTATAGTAAAGTCCATTCCCTACAGAAATAATCCAAAACCAAGTTCATGGTTTATCAAGATTAACATATTTGAAGAATTTTCATTATATAATCAACCAATCTCATGGGTTAAGAACTATTAAATCATTATTATCATTATTACATAAACTAGGTACTCTAGGAAAACCATCCTAATCTACCTCCAAGAGGAAACATTCAACCAAACACCTCCAATAGCCTCAAGAAGTGGGGAAATGAATGCAGATAAACAAGAAACCCAACCATTGTCCATTCAAAAATTCATAAGAGAGCATACCAGATTATGCATATCATCAATGGGTAATACCAAATTTAATCCATTATATCTCCTCTAGTTCCATCTCCAACACCCACATGCATATACCTATGCATCTCTCCATTACAGATTCCAACTTATGCCACATCATTCGGGCCTCCCTACCACATATATCACATCAGCCATCTTGGGCTCATCCATAATGGGATCACATAACATAAAGGCCTCCACACTCCATATATCACAAGGAACATATACATATCACATAACAAAATCAAAAGGAACAAACAAGCATAATCATCAAGGCAACTGGACCCTTAAAACCAAGCCTTCAACCTTCATATTCAAATGAGCTCTCATGACTCCCAAACAAGGCACTCGGCTTTCTCAAACAAATATGAAACTCATGACCTAACAATTATCTTCATCACACAACTAATTATTTTTTCATATTGAATTAACCATTCCATTATTTATAGGTTACAACTATGGGCAACCTAAAGCATCAATCTATAACAAGCTAACAAATGAAAAACACGCTCTTAGCATTTATTTATAGTTTCAACAACATAGAAAAGTACTATTCCCAATTAACATTCCTGTTCAATTATTAACTTCAATCATAAACATGCTTCATATAATCTATCAATCCCTTCAATCACATGGAAGATCAAATTCAATTAAACTTGAACATTATAGCAATTTGATTATCATCAAATTAAATTAACCACCAAATTAAAAACATACATATCCATTGATTTCTCAAGCCAATTAATTATTATTTAATTTTATCATTACATTATTTATCAATTTAAATATTTTATTTCAATCATAACAACATTATAACAAAGTATACAACATATATATCACACTATCTATAATAACAAGAGGCAAACTCTTATCACAGTACAATGCAACAACATCGTCAAAATGCTATCACAGAAAATTATCTAGTCCAGTTAAATATTTATTAGGTTGATTTAATTTCCATACAAAGAGATAAACCATGATCAATTTACTATTTCACATAAATAAAATATATGAAATGAATCCCCTACCTCAAAATTCATCAATGTTTTTCGCATGAAAACATACCACGTCGTGGATCTCTGATCACCTCTCTCACAAGAACTCCATTCATATGAGGACTTAGCACCAAAAATTCACCAATAAAAACTAATAAAACCCTATTAGAAACATGTGAGATCATCCACCTTCACACGTAATGAAGAAAGGGAGGAAAACGATGCTAAATGGCAAAGAAATTACAAGAGATGGAGGAAAAACTCATCTTGGATCACCACAAATCGAAGATAAGAGTCCAAGGATTAATTCATGTCTAAGGGATCTAAAAATTACAAGGGAGGGTTCCACTAGTCTCCTAGAATGAGAGAGGGAGGCACTTCAGGCTGTAGGTTTTTTGAAAACCCTGAGCAGATGCACCCTTTAAAGATGTGTTTCATAGGATATCTATACAACGTGAAATCCCCTTTCATGTTGTGTAATCCTTAGGGTTAAATTTATGTCGAAAAACACATTGCCTTTTATTATATAACCTCAAAAAATTACATGTTGTGAACTGGCCCTACACAAGCTATGAACCACCCTTTCACGTCGTGTAACTTTACATGACATGAATTCTTATTTCTTTTAGCCTTTTCATCCAAACCCCTCCAGACCACATCTGAGCCTGCTTTGAGCACCATGATACTCATAAACATGTAGAGGGTCATTCCATGCAGATTTGGTCCCTTGAACCTTATTTATTTCCACATGTTATCTTATTAATTTAAAAACTTTAGATGATATAAATAATGTTTTCAACCTTTTCTTCAGTGGAAATTAAATCATTTTATTTATGGCAATCATTTTCCCCTGTTTCACAGTCTAACTTTGATGAGTCTAATTTCCCCCATTACCTTTCCACCTGGAAGAGTCACATACCATACAATTATACAAATGGGAAATTTCCTTTCTAAACAGCATACAATTATTTTCATATGAATCGATGGTCTCATATGTGAAACCCAATTTCTCTATCAACTTATGATCATGGTAATATGACTTAGGAATCTTAGCATTAGCGGGAAGTACTTTTTTCAATAACACCAATAGCATGTTGAATGATGTGTCTGACCACTGATTTAAATCCTTCAAGTAAAACAACTCCATGACAAATGGAAATTTATTATAATTAGTGTACCCTGAATATAATTCAGTTTGTGAATCCCTAAGTATTTCATAAGACCACAATGAATCATGATATGCACTAAAGCATGAATTGATCTCACTGGTCTCAATATTCCATATGTTAATGACTTCATGATCCAACCAACATACCATTTTAGTAATCATTTCATGCATTAGATTAGTCTTCCTCACATCAACATCCATTTGAATGGTTTTTGTTTGATAAAAATTAATATATTCATCCCCATGATGAGTCAAACACTTAGAATTTTTCAGAAACCCATTCAAGAATAGGTACCCTATCACAGTATCTCATGTGAATTGATAACTATTTTCACATTTTCTATGTGGACAAATAATATGGTCACATTTAAATCCTCTATTTAAATCAATAAACTGCATAATTCTCTCAAAATATTCTTTAGATGTTCTATTTGAAAGATCAATACAATTCTTATTCATATTTATATCAGTACAACAAGTAATAAAAATTACACAAGACTTCATATTTCATGCATTTTTATAATTTCATATCACTAGATATATTTAAAATAAACACAAACTAATAACATATGGAGTTGAATTCATACTCATCCAAAACAACAAAACAGTTCAAAAATGACACGATCATCACATTTTAAGTTATATTTAATTATTTATATCTTTTATTTTTTAAATTATTATTTTTTACATAACTAAATATTTTGTAGAGATTGAATTATAAATCCATGGATGACAAGAAAATTTAAAAAGTTAAAAAAACAATAAGACATATATATTAATATATGACCAGTGTTTATTTTATAAATTTAGTTATCAAAACACTAGAAAGCATAAAATTACTATGTTATTTGACTATCATTGATATTTTAGTGTCAAATGATTGGTGAATAATTAATTTTTATTAGTAAAAAATTAATGTGAACACTCAATTATATTTCTGAATAACTGGAAAGGATGTAACCAGTCATATTCATCACTATCTATAATGTCATTAGTCAACAAGGTAGAATTAATTTGGTTTAAATATTTATCCAAACAATTAAATAACTAATTTTCATAATGAATAGACTATGTCACACCATTATAAATTCTTATCATCCATAGTCAGGTCCTATTTATCATCAATAAATCTATTGTGGGTTTAAAGCAAAAGAAAAATTATAATGAATTAAATGCATAAAATTATCAAAACTTAATCAGATTGAACCTGAGTTATAAAACTTCAAAAATCAAAATTAGAATATGTTTCAAAAAATTAAATCTAAAATAAAAAACATGAAACACTAGAAATATAAATTCCAAAGCTATAACAATTTAAAATAATTTCAAAATAACATTTGATTTAAAATTCAACTAAATCAATCAAAAATTTTGTAAAAATATATATGGAATTAAAAATACCAAACATTAAAAAATTAATCCTAAAAATTCCAATTTCTAATTATATTACACAAAGAATAAAAATTTTAGGTTGAAATGATTATAATTTAATTATTTTCCCATTAAGGAAATTTTTTACCATAAAACACCAACATTTCGTAAAATAAATGTGTCAATTATGTATCAAATGCCGAATCAAGTTAATTTTATTATCAAAATAAAAACCCTAAAATAAATGTGTTTCAGACGAATCAATAATCACATATTTTATATAGAAAAATTAGGGTTTAATATAAGGTCCCAGCCTTAAACATTACATAATCTTGAGTTAAGTCAATAACTCACATTGAGGATCTTTTTAGGTTTAGAGATTTATAGAATTAGGCTATAAATATTACATAATAGACCCAGACATTACATATTGATAGTTACACTCAGTGTCCACTTTTTTCACCAAAGGAAACCCTTCAAAATAAAACATGATTTCTTTTTCTTGATAAAAGACTGCTTGACTTCTTCTTTATTTTACCCATCCTTATACCCTGTAGAAAACATTTTAAAAACTTGGTATGAGCATAAAAATATCCATAAAGAATATAAAATAATTAATAAATCTATTAGTCTATGAATATTTTAAACCCATGAAAAAAATTTCACAAAAATCATAATTTTCACCCATAAAACATAAACTACTTAGCTTACATCATGTAATAATAATATTCCTACAAAACATCATAGAAATCATAAAACATAAAGGTAACTTGTGGCATCCATATCATACTTACATTGTAGCTTTCACAGTTACATAGAGAGTAAACTTAATGGTTACATTTTGAATACTCATCATAGTATCTTCCATAAATCTCTTAGGATAAACTTTATCATTTACCGCCATCATGTTACTCAATTCATTAGAGAGCTATAATGGGCTCACCCACCCTCAGTTTATCATGGAACCACCCTTATTTGGTTTATAACGTAACCACCCATAAAATTTCCAAGTACCATTTCATAATCATAACACATAAAAGATTGAAATTATCAAAATTTCACTCATCAATCACAATAAATCAATTCAAGGTATTGAAATATTCAATCCATTTCCAAAACCATTTAAAAAATTCAATAAAGATATTTTTGAATCAAATTGTCCCATACCAATTTGAAAATTTTAAAAGAAACTCAAGAATTAACATGTTAAAACATATATTTCCATATAAATAAATCCTTAAAACCATTTTTAAAACATGGAAATTAATGATAAATATTTATAAGAATAAATCTTTAAAACAATTAAAAATATGTTTTAGTTAAAGAGTATCGTAATACTTGAGAAACAATTGAATAAAAATAATTAAAGAATAAAATCAAACGAAACATTAAATATCATGAGAATATATAAATTCATGATATAAAATGTCAAAAGGGTTATATATACACCTTATATTATAATAAATGTGCACAATATCAAGATATGCCTCAATAAAGAAGATTGAGACAAAGTCTTTTACCTTGAGTCTGACATGTCTCGTTCATTCTTCAATTTCCTGAATAATAAACTTTGGTTTATTTATACTTGATTTAGAACCTTTTTAAAGTTTATTATTCATTTAATATCACTTATTACCATATTATAACAATTATTTAATTATTTGAGTTTATATTGGACGTTTTGTCGATGTTCGGTACTTGAGTCAAAAATAAACTTATCTTGATGAAAATTATCTATGTTTTCATAAGTCCATAATCTCTAGAATGATATTCATGATTTAAATATCATATATATCTAGTATATATGTATTTATAATAGTCCATAATACTTTGATATAATAAATTAAATGCATCATTCATGGAGATGGTAGGTTGTACGTACGCATGAATGCTACTTTCATTGCTTTGTCATACTAAAATAATGAAAACTAAATGATACATTGGTGTATTGTAATATATGTTATACATGTTACATAAGTTCATTAACACCATCATTTATATGTTTCATTTATTTTATGAATGATTCATATCACTTTGAGGGGGTGGTAGTCCACATTTCCTTAAATGAAATTATCATATTTACACATTATGGAAAGAATAAAGGTATGTTGTAAATAAAAATTACATAAGCATAGATGCAATATAAATATAATATATATCATATATAAATGAAGTTCTATCAAAATTTCCACCATGAGAGGTTGTAGGAGAAAATTGAACAATCATTATTTTGTGAGGAAGTAGTTTTGCGTACAAAGAAACAGTATGTCCTGTATCCATTAGATGGAGGTGTGTGTAAGTGTAGGTCGAAACCTTAGCATAAAAACATCCTAGTATATTAAAGATACTAGTTTTGTTATAAAATAATGGAAAAAATATATGTTAGGTGTTTTTAGAAATAAAATAAATGAAAGGATCTTGAGAGAAGACGTTACCTCTAAATCGGGTAACTCCTTTTGATTTGAGTCGAAAGGCTTTCTTGAATTGGCTTCTTCCCAATATAAGGATTCAAGGAGGAAAGTCTTGAAATATTATTTTATTAAAAAATTATTTTAGAATTATAATAGATCCAAAGTAATATAATTCAAGGATAAGAATATTATTGGTCTAAATAATATCAACCAATAGGTTTTAGATAAGTTTAGGTCATAAAATTAACCTTATCTTTTAAATTTAACCCTTAGTTAAAAAAAATTAACTCTTACCATGTCCTCTTGTATTTTCATAATATATGGTTACTATAGTTACTATAAAATGTCAATATAACAAAAATTGGATCATTAATGAAATTTTTAACATTATATAATTAATTTGGCTGGATATTAGATTTTTAAGACTATTATGTAATTTAATAAAATAGTATTTATTTTAAAAACTCATTTATGTTGATTTTGACACTATTTAGTAATTGATTTTTGTTAGTCATAACAACTTTATTACTTCAAACCAAAGGCATTAACTCATCCCTAAAATATCAATGTCATCTAAAATAAATCATGGATGACATCAAAATTTTCAAATTACATTTATTTTAATATTTATAATATCATTTATTTGAATCTTTCATTAATAAGGTAATCACTACATCATCATTGTGTCATAAATAAATTTATTTATTTAATATCTAAAAATTATAAATAAAATACCATGATGTAGGAAATATTTTTAAATTTCTAATTACAATTTATAGTTGAATATATTATTTATATAAACTAAATTAGAAAAAATTTAGCTAGGAGATACATGTTTGTGTTATATTTCCTTTTTCTTTAAAATAAATATTATAAAAGGTTATTATCACACCCAAGTGGCTCCATGAGGTCCTAAAATAGACTCAAGTATTCTCATGGTTAGACATATCTCATCCAATAGATTTAGAACACGTTTTAGGGTATTTTTATATTATTATAATATTATTGCTTACCCTTATTTACCTTATTTATCCTTTAACCATGGTAAATAAAAATAATTACTGAAGTTATTGTTCATAATGTCCAAAAATAAAAGGTAACTATTTACATAATTTTTACCTTATTATTCTAAATATGGAATCTATTTTTTCAAATTCAAAACATATAATTTTCATTATTTAATTTAAAATTAATTTCTGTAGTCAAAACTAGAAAACGGGTTTTTAAGAAGTAAAAACTATCAAAAGATTGACACGTGTTTATGTCCAATTTAAAAGTGAAATTACTTCTAATGACCAAAATTAGATTAAATGATAAAAACTTAATCTAATTACACTTTAAAACTAATTAAAATAAAAAACTAACTATATAAATAAATTAGATGAAAATACAGTTTTGAATTAAAATGCAGTATTTTTCACTATTCATTAAAATATTAATTTCATTAGAAAAATAACAAAATTTCAACCAAGGTAAATTTTTATGTACCTCTTTTAAAAAAGAAGTTTATTTTGTCAAATAAAACATATAAAAGTGACAAAAATTATAATTTAAAAAGGGTTCACCATCAAAAGGTAGTAAGATGACCTTTTAAAAATATTACACTATTTTATGCTTAAAATTGGATTCATTCTCATTAAAAGCCTCTAAAATTCATTGGATAAATGTAAAAACATTTAACAAAAATTTTTAATAATATTTTAGTTAGTTATTTTTTATTTATTCTAATACAACGGCTAGGCGTTAACTACCATTTAAAATAATAATATTATTATTGTTTATTTTTCAGTATAACTCAACGTTGTGTGCAACGTAAGATTTTGGAGAAACCCTTTATTGTGTATCAAGTATGCTATCGAAAAAATCATCCCCTTTAATATAAAATTAATATATTATTCATAAATATTAATAGATATGAAAATTTATTAATCTATAAATACTCGGGATGTTACATCCTCCCCCTCTCTTTGGAAATTTCATCCTCACAATTTTAAAATTTGGCTCGGTAACTTCATTGAAAATCCCACATTAGAAAAAGAGTTAATAAAACTACCACTTTAAAAGAATGAAAGATAAGTACAAAGTTCACCCCAGATAACACATACTATGATTCCATGTTGGAAAACATGGATATGGAAGAAAAACTAATCACGTTGTTCTGATAGAGAGTGATAGAAAACATGATCAGGAGAAAGTTAACAAACAGAAACCCAGAAATATATAATGGGTAAACGGTCATTGATTTCGCAGTAGTAAAAGTAAACAAAAAATGTTTTTATTTTAAGATCCTTTTCATAAAGTTGAGTAATTCTTTTATTACTTAGAATAAGAACGTAAGGAAATATACTTACTTTACAAGTAGAGTTTCATCCTTTAATAAATTTCAGCCATAAACTCATCTTTTCTCCAAAATATGAGTATTCCAGATGACTTGGTCACACCTAAAGTACTAGAATCAACTTCTAGAGAATCACATAATCCATAAAAGATGAACTATATATTTCCCCTATATTTATAAATTAAGCAAAATCAAAATGGTTAGTACAAGATTAGATAATCCCTAAAAAATAATAATCCTTTATATGGAGAAGTACTTCTTTTAATCTCTAAAATTAAATAGTAATACCCAAGTTCTACATAGACCACTCAACAAAAAAAAGTCTCTAAAATTATTCAAAATAATCCAACTAATATTGAAACCCAAAACTCAGAAGGATTTTATCACATAGTTTTCCAAGATAAATTTTAACATTTATCTCCAAATAACATCAACCACTCTTAATGTCTCATACCAAAAAGTAAATAACCTAATCACATTTTCTCCATGATAGGTTAATAATTTCCAAAAATAACCCAAATCTCCATATGTTCACAATAAAATCATAGATTATTCCAAAATAAAATTCAACCATTACTCCTCAAATGAGATCTCATAGTATTCTATTTTCCTTAGGCATATAGTATTCCCAAAAGAGTGAATATATTCTAAAATAGCATTTATCTCTTAATCACAAAATCATTTTTATATACTAAGTATATCCATTTTATAAAACATAAGTTACCAAAATCAACTTATTCTTAATCCATAAAATCATTTAACTAAATATAATAAGGTATACTAACCAAATACTTCACATAGGCCAGTGGTAGGTGATGCGCCCTTATCGCCCTTCAGTTGTGGGTTCAATTCTCGTGGCCTTTCCGGACACGACGGGTTTTCAACCATACTGAGGGTTGTATTTTCTATAAAGATATATAGTTTTTATAACATTCCCAACATGAGATAAAATCATCAAAATAACTATAAAATAACTTAACCTAAAGTATATCTCATGCCTTTTATTTTGCATCTCCAAATGTAATAACTCGTAATTTCCTCAAATTCAAGGATAATATAAAACCTAAAGGTTATTTATAACTATATCCAAAAAATAAAAGATAATTTTTCCTCAATTAACATTTTTACATAACAAAATTAAGGGTTAAACATAATAGAAGTCTTACAAAGTAATCCCGTCACTAATAAATTTAAACATATCATCATCCATAGATCCAACATAACTCTTCAATTCCTAAAATATAGACATCTTAATCATAGAAAATTCTTCATGATCCTTTATCCATGATTTTTCATCTTATTCTTTAATACTTATTTCCTATAAAAAATCATGAATAATGTCATGAGATTAAATAATGTAAAAACATGAGCTAAGAAATAATCCATATATCATTCATAGGTCATTTTTAGTTTCCTAATCTTCAATTGAAATTCCTTTAGGTATTAGTAAACATATATTTGAACAATAATTCTGATCTCATTCCTGAACCTTCTTCATAGTACATATATTTGCGTAATGACCATGCACACTACATTTAAAACATTCAATTAATCCCTAAAAAAGAACTGCTTTCCCTTTCCAGGAGTCAACTAAACAATTCATTTTTCCATGGAAGGTTATTACTTTATGACCTTCATTACCACATCTATAAAATCTTATCATCCCTTTGAAACATTTTCATAGGTGTTTCTTTCCACATACTTGACACATAGGTTGTTGAATATACTTAACTTTATGATTATTACCTGAACTTCCATAGGGATTTGTTTCTCGCATGTATGATGCCTTAGAAAAATTACCAACATTTAAGTGGTTAATCATGACTCCATATAGTTGGTTTAGAATAACCACAAGAGTTCACATTTCAGCTCCTATTTCATTTAGTTTCTTATTTAGAAAACCACCACAGTTTCCTTCACATCTATTGTTACTTTGGTCCCTACTAGATTCATCCATTTACTAAAACCAAAAAGGGTTAGTGTGAGTATATCAATAAAATCATTACATACTATCATATGAGAAGGATAAACACTAAGATATACTTATTCATGTTATCTAAAACTCATTAAATTTATCTAAAATAACTATGACTATTTCTAATATGCTAACCATTGTGGTTATATAAAACATGTCACTTATGATTAAATGATACCCTAACCTCTAAAGTTATCTAAACCGACCTCTAATACCAACTATAAGGCCCCAACCTTAAATATTACATAATATTGAGTTAATTCAAGAATTTACATTGAGAATATTTTTAGGTTTTGAGTTTTAGATAATTTGGCCATAACTACTACATAATAGACCAAGACATTACATGTTGATAGTTACACTCAGTATCCACTTTTTCCACTAAAGGAAACCCTTTAAACAAAACATGTTTTATTTTTCTTGATAAAAATATTCTTAACTTATTCCTTTCTTTTACCCATCCTTATAACCTGTGGAAAACATTTCAAAAACATGGGATGAGCATAAAAATCTCAGTAAGGAATATAAAATAAGGAATAAAATCGTTAGTCCATGAATATTTAAAACCCATGAAAACATTTTCACAAAATCATACTTTTCACCCATAAAACATAAACTACTTATCTTACATCACGTAATCATAATTTTTCTACAAAACATTATAGAAATCATAAAATATAAAGGTAAATTGTGGCATCCATATCACACTTACATTGTAGTTTTTACAAATACAAAGGAAGTAACCTTTATATTTACGTTTGGAATACCCATCACAGTATATTCCCTAAATCTATTAGGAGAAACATTATTTTTTACCTTCGTCGTGTTACCCAATTAATTAGACAGCTATCATGGGCTCACCCACCCTTAGTTTATCATGGAACCACCCATATTTGGTTTATCACGTAACCACCTGTCAAATGTCCAAGTACCATTACATAATCATAACACATAAAATATTAAAATTATCAACATTTTACTCATCAATCACAACAAATAAATTCAAGATATTGAAATATTCAATCCATTTCCAAAACTATTTAAAACATTTAATAAAGATATTTTTGAATAAAAGTGTCTCATACCACTTTGAAACTTTTAAAATAAATTCAATAATTAACATGTTAAAACATATATGTCCATATAAATAAATCCTTAAAACTATTTTGAAAAAATGTACATTAATGAGAAATATTTATAAGAATAAATCTTTAAAACTTTTAAAATGATATTTTAATTAAAGAGTATTGTAGCACTTTAGAAACACTTAAATAAAAGTAATTAAATAATAACATCAAAAGAAACATTAAATATCATGAGAATATATAAATTAATGATATAAAATTTCAAAATGGTTGTATATACACCTTATATGATAATAAAGGTGCGCAATATCAATATATGCCTCAATAAAAAGAGATTGAGACAAAGTCCCTTACCTTGAGTCCGACTTATCTCATTCATTATTTAATTTTCTATATAATAAACTTTGCTTAATTTAGAATTGATTTAGAACCTTTTTAAATTTTATTGTTCATTTAATATCACTTATTACTATATTATAATAATTAGTTAATTATTTGAGTTCATATCAGATTTTTTTTCGATGTTTGGTACTTGAGTTAAAAATGAACTTGTCTTAATGAAAATTATTCATGTTTTCATAAGTCCATAATCTACAGAATAATATTAATGATTTAAATATCATATATATCCAGTATATATGTATTTATAATATTCCATAATATTTGTATATAAGAAATTAAATTCATCATTCATGGAGATGGTAGGTCGTACGCACGCATGAACACTACTTTCATTGCTTTGTCACATTAAAATAATGAAAACTAAATTATAAATAGGTATATTGTAATCTATTTTATATATGTTACATAATTTAATTAATTCCATCCTTTATACGTTCCATGTATGGCATGAACAATTCATATCACTTTGAGGGGGCGGTAGTCCACACTTCCTCAAATGAAATTATTGTATTTACACATTATGGAAAGCATAAAGGTATGTTGTAAATAAAAATTACTGAAGCATAGTGAAAATATAAATATAATATATATCATATATAAATATATTTCCATCATAATGGCCACCATGATAGGTGGTTGATAAAATTTAACAATCATCGTTTCGTGAGGCAGTAGTTTGTCGTCATACACAGAAATAGTATGTTCTATATCCATTAGATGGAGGTGTGTGTAAGTGTAGGTTGAACCCTTAGAATAAAAAAATACTAGTATATTTATTATACTGGTTTTTTTATAAAATAATTGAAAAAATAGAGGTTAGTGGGTTGGATAAAGAAAATAAATGAAAATATCTTAAGATAAGACGTTACCTCTAAAGCGGGAAACTCTTTTTGATTTGAGGCAAAAGGATTTCTTGAATTGGTTTATTCCCATAGTAAGGCTTAAATAAGGAATTGATGGATTTTTTTAGCTTATTTTAGTAAAATTTGGATGATACAAGGGGATTTATAGGTGTGATTAAGTGGGTATAGGTGGTGACTTTTTATAAGAGGGGGGAGGGACACTTTAGGAAAATCTTGAAATATTATTTTATTAAAAATTTATTTTCAAATTATAATAGATAAAAAGTGATATAATTCTAGGATAAGATGATTATGGGTTTAAATCCTCTCAAAAAATAGGTTTTATACAATTTTAGGTCATAAAAGTAACCTTATCTTTTAGTTTTAACCTTTAGTTAAAAACATTAGCTCTTACCATGTCCTCTTGTATTTTCATAATATATGGTTACTATAGTTACTATAAAATGAAAATAGAACCAAAAGTGGATCATTAATGAAATTTTTAACATTATATAAGTCAGTTGGCCAAATAATAGATTTTTAGTACAATTATATCATTTAATAAAATAGTATTTGTTTTAAAAAATCATTTATGTCGATTTTGACACTATTTAGTAATTAATTTTTGTTAAAGTCATAACAACTTGATTACTTCAAACCAAAGGAATTAAATAATCCCTAACATGTCAATGTCATCCAAAAAAATTTTTTATGGCATAAAAATGTTCAAATTACATTTATTTTAATATTTATAATATCATTTATTGAATCTTTCATTAATAAGGTAATCATTGCATCATCATTGTGTCATAAATAAATTTATTTATTTAATTTATAAAAATTAAAAATCAAATAACATGATATATTAAATATTTTTATATTGATAATTAATATTTATAGTTGAAGATATCATTTATATAAACTAAATTAAAAAAATTAGTTAAGAGATGCATGTTTCTGTTATATTTCCCTTTTCTTTAAAATAAATATTATAAAAAGTCATTATCACACCCAAGTAGCTCCATGAGGTCCTAAAATAGATCCAAGGATGATAATGGTTGTAAATATATCATCAAATAGGATTAAGACACGTTTTAGGTTAGTTTTATATTATTATAATATTATTTTTTTACCCTTATTTGCCTGATTTACCCTTTAACCATGGTAAATAAAAATAATTACTAAAATTACTATTCATAATGTATAATAATAAATGGTAACTATCTACATAATTTGGATCTTATTATTACAAATATGGAATACATTTTTCCAAATTCAAAACATAGAAGTTGCATTATTTAATTTAAAATTAATTCATGTTGTCAAAACTAGAAAGTAGGTTTTTTAAGAAGTAAAATCTATCAAAAGATTGACATGTGTTTATGTCCAATTTAAAAGTGAAATTACTTTAAATGACCAACATTGAATTAAATGATAAAAACTTAATCCAATTACACTTGAAACCAAATTAAAATGATAATCTAACTATATAAATAAATTAGATGAAAAGACAGTTTTGAATTAAAATGTATTATTTTTCACTATTCATTAAAATATGAATTTAATCGTAAAAATACCAAAATTTCAACCAAGGTAAATTTTTATGTCCCACTTCTAATGAATAAGTTTATATTGTCAAATATAACATATAAAAGTGACAAAAACTATATTTTAAAAAGGTTTTTCCATCAAAAGGCAGTAAAACGACCTTTTAAAAATATTAGACTATTTTATGCTTAAAATTGGATTCATTATCATTTTAAGCTTCTAAAACTCATTGGATAAATTAAAAACATTTAAAAAACATGTTTAATCATGTTGTATTTAGTTCTCTTCATTCCCACTAATACAATGTCTAGGCGTTAACTACTATTTAAAATAATATTATTATTATTGTATTATTTTTCGGTATAACTCAACATTGTGTGCAACGTAATATTTCAAAGAAACCCGTTATTGGTATGTCGAGTACAATATCAGACAAATCATACCCTTTAACATAAAATTAATATCTTATTCATAAATATTAATAGATATGAAAATGTATCGTTTTATAAATACCTTGGATGTTACATTTACCTTTGATATCATGAAGAATTCGGAAACTAAGTGATGGATCTAGTGTATAGAGGTGGAGTCAGTTGAGAGAACCTATCCCTAAGGGGCAGTGGTGAGTGGAGGTGAAGTTGGTGGCCAAATCAGGGATGGTGGTAGAGAGAGGTAGCAGCGGCTCCAGTAGGGGGTGTGGTGAACGAGTAAGGGAGAGGACGTGTGGAGGGGCGATAGAGGCAGAGGCTCTGAAAATGGGAGTGGAGAGGGTGAGGAAGGGGATAAGGAAGGGGGATTGGGTGTGCAAGGTAAGGGAGAGTAATGGAGGCCCCAACAATGGGTGTTGAAAGGTTGAGTCAAAGGGGCGTGCGCGGTGAAGATGAGGGAGAGGACAGGGGAGGGTAGGTTTTTTTAGTGTAGTGATCGCCATTAGGGGTCACTGAAACTCACCAATAGTGATTTCTAAAGGTGGAAACCCATTCCAACAAGCACAAAAACCTTATTTTCTATTAGTAAATATGCATACACATACTGACTTACACATATATTCACATACATACACATGCCTACATGTACATACAGATACATGTACGTATATTTTAAATTATTTAATATGAATATAAATATATAAATTCAAATATGAATCGTGTATTTAAATAAATATCCTCATTTATATATTTATATAATTGTATAAATAAGATATTAATATATCATATTTATATTAATTATATACACATTTTTTAATGAATAGGTATAAATATACATTTTTATTGACTAATATAAATTTTATAATTTATATATATATATAATTATTAAAATAATATTAATGATGTTTTTTTATTAAAATTTATATAAATAATATCTATATATTATATTCACATATATATAATTATTGTAATATAAGTATTATTCATAAATATATAAATTAAATTATCCACTATGACCTATGACTTTATCTTTTCATGGTGTTAAAGGTGGTTGTTTTATCAAATCTAAGAAAAGTTATGATAAATTGTCTCCTTTATGAGTGCTAAAAAAAGAAATGAAAAAGGTACTATTTTATTAGTGGTTTTTTTAGCACTGATAAAAATAGCATTTATCAGTGTTTTTTGATAGTGTTGATAAAATTCCCCCCTTGATCAATTATTTTTGTTTAGCACCAATAAAAGTTAGTGTTAAAAACATACGACATATATTAGTGTCTATAGAATTTTGAAGAAGAAATTCACCTAGGGTTTCATCGGTATGACTTGAATGAGAATAAAATTGTACGGTAATATCAGGTAGAAGGTGGATGCAACATGAAAGAAGTATGCGGGAGGAGATGAGAGCAGATTAAAATGAATAGAAATATTCTAGTAGGGTTTATCAATAGAGATTCTCCTCGATGCAGGGAGGGAGGGGTGAATGAAATTAAAATAGAAAATGAAGAGAAAATAGTTCAGTTGTAGAGGAGGTGGCACGTAGGTGGAGAACATTTATGGAGGATACATGGGTCCATGGAGGCATGGAATTTAATATAACTACGGATTTCTCAAATCCATGATCTCATTGTAGGTAAAGAGATATTTTCTACTTATCATTTATCATATTCATGAGCATATAATAATAATAAATATTAATGGCACTACAAAAAAAAAGAAGGCATTAGAGGAAGTTATTTTTGCTACTAGTAGCAGTTTAAACTGCCACTAAATCGTTTAGAAATGGTTACTAAAACTACCACATATTCCATGATCAGAAACTATTTATTGGCATTTATTTTATTTTATAAATGGTTTTTATATATGTCATTTTTGAAGAATTTAGTGGTGGTTTCAATTTTTTTTAACGGAATTTTTTTAAAAAAATAAAAAATAAAATAGCTAAAATGAACATAATTTCCTCTAATATATATAGTGGTGGTTATGTTTAGATTTTAAGATGTTTATTTAATGTTGGTTAATAAAAACTACCACTAAATATTTCTCTTAAAATTAAATTTTTTAAAATATTTAATAAAAATATATAAATATAAAAACCCTGACATGTAATAAACTAAAACATAAATACATAGTAAACCCATCATATATACACCATACATCCATAATCATATATACATATGTCCACAGTCACCATAACCCCAGTCACCATAACCTAAGTCAACTGATAATCTCAGTCAACCCATACCCCAGTCATCAATATATACATATAAAATATGTCCAACAACAACTCATGCCCAATATACATCCATCCCACGACCTCCGCTATATCCATATACCTCTGCATCATCTCATCAACTGGAATCGACCATGTTATCTCATCAACTATAAAAAAAATAAGACAAAAATTAAAACTAAACATAATAAATCAGAATTATAGTAGAATCATAGATAAAATTTAAACATACCACGAAAAGTAAGAACCATCATGACTTCCTTATGAAGAATTTAATGGATCTGAATGGTCAACCTCCTACCTAGTGCTATAATATGTCACCTACAATAAAAACTAACACATTTAAGAAAAGAAATGTGAAATAGAAAACATATAAAATGTATTCTGAATGTTGCACATAAATTTTTTTATTTTTTTAATCAAATAGAAGAAATTTTAACATAAAATAAATAATATATCATGAAAAAAACTTTGAGAACATAAAATTTCTTATTTAGTATATGATTTAACACTTGAAACTGAAAAGGTATAAGTATATAAAAATTTAATTAATTTTTAAATTGATGTGTGATATGTTTGAAATGTAATTATTAAAAAAATTAATAATTTGATATGAAAACATGTCATATATTTCAAAAATAAATCAACAGTGGTTATCCTTTGATTTCACATTAATATGAGGTCATTTTCTATGGTTTTGACTGTTACACTCACATTTTAGTGTTTTAAAACATTAAAAATGTATTTACGGGCATCCCAGGAAAATTTTAACTCAAAATGATATGTCATCAATTACTACATTTTACCAATAAATATAAGGTTTGTTTCCTATGATTTCATGGTAATCTAATGTTTTTTTCCTATTTTGACCCCCCAAAAAATATTTTTAATGGCTTTGGTACCTTTAATAACTATTTATAAAGTCATTCTAACCACAACACAATTTGGATTGATGTATTTTCTATGCATACATGTCAAAAATAACTCAATGGTACTTTTACCATGATTTTATGTCAATCTAAGGTTTTTTTATGGTTCTGACTATTACACTGACGTTTTAGTGTTTTAAAACACTAAAAATGTGGGAATCTCATGAAAACCATAACTTGGAATGATTTGTTTTCAGTTCCTACATTTAAAAAAATAATATATTATTCTTTTCCTTTTATTTCATGGAAATTTGATATCATTTTTTTAGTTTTGACCCCCCCCCCCCCCGACACATGTTTTTAAAGGCTTTTGTACCTTAACAAACTATTTCTTGAGTCATTATTACTACAGTGAACATAAGATTAACATTTTTTCTATGTTTACATATAAAAAATAACTCAATTGTTGTTTTCCCATGATTTCACATCAATATAAGGTCGTTTTATACAGATTTTACCATTATACACATGTTTTTCTTAAAACACTAAAAACACATTTACGGACATCTCGGGAAAACCATAACTCAAAATAACATGAAGTCATCCCATAAATTTCACAAATAAATATATGGTTTTTTTACTCTAATTTCATGGAAATATGACATTTTTTCCTAGTTTTGACCCCCCGACACTCATTTTTAAAGGCTTTGGTACCTTTAAAAATAGTTTACTGGGTCATTCTAACCACATTTCACATATTTTTGATGTATTTTATGTGTAAACATAAAAAAATAACTCAAAGGTGGTTTTCCCATGATTTCACATCGATATGAGGTCGTTATCTATGGTTTTGATCATTACATGCACGTTTTAGTGTTTTAAAACACTAAAAACGTGTTTATGAGTATCCCAGCAGAACCGTAACTTGGAATGATGTTCCATTATCTCCTACATATCAAAAATCAATGTAAAGTCATTTTCCACTAATTTCATTGAAATATGACATTGTTTTCCTCATTTTAACCACCAAACACACATTTTTAAAGGCTTTGGTACCTTTAAAAGATTTTTACTGAGTCATTATGACTACACCACATGTCGAATTGATATATTTTATGTGTGTTCACATAAAAAATAACTCAAAAGTAGTTTTTTCATGATTTAATGTCAATTTGAGGTCATTTTTTATGATTTTGATCGTTACACACACATTTTAATGTTTTAAAACACTAAAAATGACCCCCCGTAGTTGGATGGGGTGGCAGGGGGGATGGGGTATGGGGCGCTAATCGTAGAGTCGAGTCCCCATGCCCTTTTCTTTGTATCATAAGTATGTAATGGAACCACCTTTTAAAACACTAAAAACATGTTTAGGGACATCATAGAAAAACCATAACTCGGAATGACGTGTCATTGGTTCCTACATTTCACAAATCAATCAAAGTTTATTTTACTATAATTTCAATGAAATAAAATATTATTTTCCCATTTTGATCCCTATACACACATTTTTAATGGATTTGGTACCTTTAAAAACTATTTACCGAGTCATTTTGACCACACCGCATGTTAGATTGACATGTTTTCTATGTATACATGCCAAAAATAACTCAACTATGGTTTTTCCATGATTTCATGTCACTATAAGGTCATTTTATATGGTTTTTACTGTTACATGCACATTTTAGTGTTTTAAAATACTAAAAGTATTTTTATAGGTATTTTGGGAAAACCGTAACTCGGAATGATGTGTCGTCAGTTCCAACATTTCAAAAATAAACCTACAGTTTTTTCCTTTGAATTAATTTTATTCTGAAATCTTTATCATGGATTTAACCCCCAACACATATTTTTAAAGGCATTGGTACATTTAAAAACTATTTACCGAGTCATTACAACTACATGGCATGTCATATTTACATGTTGTCTGCACATACAAGTCAAAAATAACTCAGTGATGGTTTTCTCATGATTTTACATCAATATTAGGTTGTTTTATATAGTTTTTACCATTACACAAATGTTTTAGTGTTTTAAAACACTAAATGTGTTTATGTTCATCCCAGGAAAATCATAACATAAAATGACATGTCATCAATTCCAAAATTTCATAAATCTATATGTGGTCCTTTTACTATGATTTCATGGAAATGTGGCTTCTTTTTCCTAGTTTTGACCCCCTAACACATGTTTTTAAGTGCTTTGGTACCTTTAAAAAATGTTTACTAAGTCATTCTGACCACACCACACATCAGATTGATATTTTTTCTATGATTACATGTCAAAAATATCTCAAAAGTGGGTTTTCCATGATTTCACATTAATAGGATGTCGTTTTCTATGGTTTTGACCATTACACGCACGTTTTAGTGTTTTAAAACACTAAAATCGCATTTACAGGAATCTTAGGAAAATCATAACTCAGAATGATGTTTCATCAGTTCCTATATTTCAAAAATAAATCTATGGTATTTTTATTCTAATTCCATGGAAATATGACATCATTTTCTTGGTTCTGACCCCCCAACACATGTTTTTAAAGGCTTTGGTACCTTTAAAAACTGTATATCGAGCCATTCCAACTACACTTCACATCATATTGATGTGTTTTCTATGTGTAAATGTCAAAAATAACTCAACAGTGGTTTTCCCATGATTTTATGTCAATATGACTTCATTTTCTATAGTTTTCACAGCTACATGCACGTTTTTGTGTTTTAAAACACTAAAAATGTGTTTACAAGCATCCTGGGAAAACCGTAACTTGAAATGATGTGATGTCAGTTCCTACATTTCAAAAATCAATATACGGTCATTTTTCTCTAATTTCAAGGCAATCTGATATCATTTTCCTAATTATGACCCCCAATACATGTTTTTTAAAGGCTTCGGTACCTTTAAAAACTGCTTACCGAGCCATTTCAACCACACTTCACCTAGGATTGACATGTTGTATATGTTTACACATCAAAAATAACTCAAAAGTGGTTTTCCCATGATTTCATGTCAATATGTGGTTTTTTTCTATGCATTTGACCGTTACACTCACATTTCAGTGTTTTAAAGCCCTAAAACGCATTTATACGCATTCTCGGAAAATTGTTACTTGGAATGATGTTTCATCTGTTCTTAGATTTCAAAAATAATTATATGATTTTTTTACTATAATTCTAAGGTAATCCTATGTTGATTTCTTGGTTATGACCCCTCAACACACAATTCTAAAGGCTTTAGTACATTTAAAAACTATTTACCAAGTCATTCCAACTACACCGCATGTCAGATTTATGTGTTGTCTATGCATACATATCAAAAATATCTCAAAAGTATTTTTCCCTTAATTTAATGTCAATATGATATCTTTTTCTATGTTTTTTAATGTTACACACATGTTTTGGTGTTTTAAAACACTAAAAACGTGTTTTATGGGCATCCCGGGAAAACCATAACTCAAAATGAAATTTTATCAATTCTTAAGTTTCACAAATCAATATATGGTCATTTTTGTATGGTTTCATGGTAATATGGTGTCTTTTTCCAAGTTTTGACCCCCTGGTATATGTTTTCAAAGGATTTGGTACCTTTAAAAACTACTTCTAGAGTCAAAACCAGGAAAATGAGCTTGTATTGTTTTCAAACTTAAGGATAATGATTCATAATTCATTTTTGATGTGTAGAAGTTAATCGCATGTCAATTTGGCATAATATGTAGTTGTTATGACTCAAAGTTCATGTTTTCAATATAAAAGTTTCATTTTAGTTTTATTTATGGAAGTTGTATGTGTTCTTTAGAAATGTGTGAATGATCAATGGAATTTAGACTTTACCTCAATAGGATGAGATATAAGGCTAGAAATTTCCTCAAGGTTCGTTCTGGTCATCCACCGAAATATAGAAACTAAATCATTTTTCATTGTCAACCTCTATTGATCCTGTGTTTTCCTATAAGACTCTTGTTCTTATAGTTTTTATTTCAACCTTATAATTTCTATTTGTGATTTCCTATCAATGACACTACTTGAACCCCCATTGGGTGTAGTAGTAAATTATGATGAAACCCTACCAAAAAGAGCTGAGGGGGTAGGCCTAGAACCCATCCCCTATTCAGGTTTAGGATTCTCCTTCCCTAAAATGATTATAACCGCATCATTCTGGGAAACCGATAATGATTGTGAAGGGTTTGCATCCCAGAATTCTTGAATTTTAAATTGTTAATAAAAACATATTAACAATGGTTTTTTAAAAATATATATGAAATTTATAATATTATCTAATTAATAAATTTTTCATTATTATTTATTGTTATCTCGTTACAATAAAAACATAGTAATGAAAAATAAATTATAAAAACAAAAAAGTATTAAACCCAATTAATTGGGTTTGACTAGATATATCAAATGATGCTAAATTGGAATCATTTGATCAAAGTAGTCGGTCCCATTTAATTGGGTTTAAGGATTTCTTTTTTTTATAGTATATTTTTCATTATTATGTTTTTTATATTAATTAAATAACCTGAAATAGTAATAAAAATTATTTACTATAACGTCTATAGTAGGGTAATTTACAAAAAAAATCATCGGGGTTCCTATTATCTTTAAACCACTTTTCTATTTGGGCAACAGAGTGACCTAATTCATTAGCCTTTATAAAAAAAATATAAAAAAGTTAGAAAAAACCTTGAATTATTATAAAATTATATAAATAATAATGGATAAAATAAAAACCAATATTTTTCTTTTTCTCAAAAAACTCTAAGACCCAGTGATATGAGGGATTACTCATTTCTCACAATTCACGGTATTTTCTTGAGATAATTCCTAAAAAAATAGAAACATTAATAAAAATTATAATTTTATTGTGTTTATGTTATTAATATGTTGTAAAATATTCAATTACCTCATGAGATACATCTCTGTTAATATCGATAACCATCTTCCATTGCTCACGATAAATGTCTTCAGACACTTTCTCACACATATCTCATGAGCTCAGAGATGTGTCTTTAAACTCATTCCATAATCTCCATTTAAAATCTCTCCATTTCTTGCCCAAATTTTGTAGATTCCAAGAGTTTGAAACAGGTTCAAGGAAATAAAAATGAAAAAACATCTATAAATAAAAAAAATAACACTTTATAAGTATATTAAGAAAATTACTCTTATCTTTTAAATTTGTTATCAATGAATATTAAATTAATATTACCTTTACTTGATTATCAAAAATCTTATTTTTTTCAAGCTATGGGAATATGGAACCAATCTTTATAATTAATGAGAAATATCACCATCTTGTAAGAAATTTGCCCAAGAATCTAACCATAGATTCTGACAGCGTCACAAGTAGGCACCCCAAACTCATAAAATAGAATGATAATATTGAAGTCCTTATAGTCTCATATATATTTTGTGTTCACATTTATATCCCCTATACTATTATCTTTATGTATTTGACAAATTCATTAGACAATTAATAAAATATATAGTTTTTTTACAATGACATACATACCAATAACGATAACTCAAAAATATCCCCTAGATAGAGGGGTGACCAACTTATTCATAATTGGAGGTGAATCTGGTGGTGGGCTACCAACAAAATCTGGTGAAATGGATAGCTCACTAGTATTCTTGAGCACAATGGAGTCACTTGGATCCACTAAAGATGATGGTAGTGGCAGCATGCTTTGAGATGCTGATCGGAAAGGATCTTGAATTTTTTTTGTTCTCATCATTCCTGCAATTCAAATTTTTTAGATATATTAAATGTATAAAAAATGAAAAACAAAAATATTTTTATAAAAAAAATAGAGCAATGTATATATGTATGAAACACTTTTCAATGAGAAATTTTAATATATTTTCATTACTAATTTATATATTCAATTATCTTCATCTTCATTGTCTTTATTATTATCAACCTCCATTGTGATGTCTGCTTTATTTTCATCATCTCTTGTAAGTTATATTATTTCGATATTGTTGGGAAAAAACTTTTCTATTTTTTTGTGGTTGATGAGGTTCACTATCACAAATTACCAATTGATCTTCATCACCCATATCATATAATTATCTCTTATTTAAGTGTACAACAACACTCCAACCATCATGTATTTCATTATCCACATAATTAACGATTTTCACTTGTGATTCCAAGATAAATGGATCATGCTATGCATGCTCATCGATATGGATCAAGTGAGAGAAGTTGACAGAAGTAAAATGTAACGAATCTTTCATTATACCCCTATCAATGTTGGCCTATATGAATTTGAATAATACAACTAAAAACTGATCATGGTAGTTTAATTCAAATATACCATTCATCTTTATATAGTATCTCGCCTTTACAAGTGTAAATACACCACTATTTTGAGTTTTCAATTCTTCATAATAAATCGTATGAAACCTGAATCCATGAATATTGTAGGTATCAAATCTCTTGTCATGCATTAGAGGACCTCGAACTAAAAGCTTCAAATCATTTGATATTTCTGCTCAATTATCAATATTAATTATTTAGAAAAGAAGATATAAAGTGTTAATTTTAACATAGAAAAAAAATAATCATCAATAATATGAATATGAGTGCATACTTACACGATGGAAAAACCATTCGATAATCTCCTTATTAGAATCTTTTGTTAATTCCAACTCATTTCGCGCTCGAACCCTTAGTCGCCTCTTTGTTTGCAATCACAATTATTCAATAAATGGATCTACAATAAGACTATTGAGTATAACATATCTATGTGCTTGTAGGAACTCCAATTCATCATGTGTAAAAAATTTCCCCTTTCCAATTGGTCATCCAATAGTTGGAAATACTGATGACTGGTTTTCAGAATGAGAATTAGTGTAGATGTCGTCAACGCGTCCAACATGATTGAATCTAGCCTCAATCCCATCCAAATACCTTGAACATACGGTCAAGCACTCTTCAACTATATAACCCTCAATAATATAGCCTTATGGTTAAGCTTTATTCCTTCTATATGATTTCAAATGACTTAAGTACCTGATGAAAAAAATAAGAAAGGTATTAAAAAATTATACGCAATGATTTGATAAAATCGAATTAACCAATAAAAATAAAAAAATATCATCATACCTATCAACTAGATACATCCATCAATAGTGTACTAGTCCACCATGTTTATCTTCTTCAACTAAATAAATAGTCAAATTAAACATGACTATGAAGAATGAAGGGAGAAATAACATCTTCAAATGATAGTGTCAAAACAGTTCTTTCTTGAAGTTTATCAAGCTCAGTTGGATTTAGAGCTTTTCCACAAAACTCTCTAAAAAAGGTACACAACTCAACTATAACCACGGTTACTTTTTTAGGTAACGTATTGCGCAATTCCAACGAAAACAATTATTCCATCAAAATATGTGAGTCATGACTTTTTCAATCCATGTAACTTTTGATGTTTTAAGTCAACACACCTTGATTTAATACTTTAATATCCATATGACACTTTTATATCCTTTAAATTTTGAAGGAATACATCTTTCTCATGATTTTTCATTGTAAAAATAGATGAAGGATACTTGTAATTCTCATTTTTTCACAAACCATTATTTATATTCATTGAATCTAAAAATTTATGAGCATTAAGGTGATCCTTTGATTTACCCGTCTCATTAAGGAATATAAAAAATATATTGTCAGATACATTCTTCTCAAAATGCATTACTTTAAGATTATGAAGTGTCAAATTAAACTATCAATTATAAATTTTGAAAAATATACTATTTTTCTTCCATTATTGTGTTCTATCTATTTTGGATATTGTACCACATACCTCCCCCACCATTCAAACCGATTACATTTTCCAAATTATTCGGTGACATTAATTAATTGTCCCAAGATTTCTAAACTAGATAACACCTTCAGTGACTTTCTAATTCAATATATCCATTGAATTTTGTCTTTTTAAACCTAAATTTATGAGAAGCATCATGAAATCGATGATGACACATAAAACCCAATTTTCTACTATGAGGTTATCATTGAGGTTCACAATTAAAATTAAAAACCGGACAATCCAAACCAATATGAGTGTTCTGACAGAATAAATTGTCTAGTCCAGTAAAGTCATTAATTATCCATATTAAAGATGAATTCATATTGAATATTTTTCTCATTGAATCATTATATGTTTCTACATAACTATAGCACCTCGGGTTTGAGGTATATGGACTTTTTTTAGGCATTTTTATGTGTTTAAAGTGCATGGAATGAGTTGGTAATAGGTTGGGAGAGTTTGGAATGGTTTTGGATGAGTTTTGAGGCTTTTAAAGGGGTGCACGGTTTGAGCACGGTTAGTGGAAACTGTGCGAGTTCCCCAGGAAACCGTGCGGACCCTTGTTCTCGAGACAGTAGGCCTCGCATGGCCTGCGCACGGTTTTCCAAACCGTGCAAGGAAACCATGCGGACCCTGGCTCTCAAGGCACTGGCGTGCGCACGGTTAGCGCACGGTTTTCCAAACCGTGCGGCCACTTAAAGTTAGGGTTATAAGTTCCGGTCTCACTTGGTATTGCCTCATTTCACTCCAATATTCCTCCCACTCGATCCTCACTCGGGATTTTGGGTTCTCAGGGGTTAGGGGTGCTCTCCCACTCGGTTTGCAAGGTGGATTCAAGGTGGTTTCTCCCGGGTAAGTCTCTACTCTTGTTTCTCTTGTGTTTTCCTCTAGATCTACATCCCTCTCTTTCGTGGTTTTCTAGATCTACACTTTTTGTGTGTAGATCTAGGGTTTTGGTTGCCTTGTATATTAATATTGAGTCTTGTGGATGTTAGGAAAAGGGATCTAGAGAGGTTTTGGTGGTGAGTTCGCCGGATTTGAGGCACGGTTTTTCGTGGGTCGATTTATTAGGAACCCTAAAGGTAGGTGGCTTCTCTCTCGACTCCACTTGGTTAGAGATTTTGGTTTTGGTTACAATTAATTTGTTGTGCTTGAAATTAATTGTGTTTTGATGTGAGAAATTGGTTGAAAATCCCTTGGGAATTCATGGTTGGGTAATTAAATTGACATGCATCATATAGTGGCTGTTTTTGGATGGTTTGGTTGGGTTTTTTTCTTAAGGTAAAATCATTCCCCAACTTGATCTTGAAGCCCTCGGCATTTATTGCCAGCCTTTGGCGTCTTGGGAACGTCACTTAAAGTCAATTTTCCCTCACTTCCTCTTCAAGCCAATGTGGTAGGGGTAGGGTGTTACAAGTGGTATCAGTTAGTTCGTTCCTTTGGAGTTGATTCTCGGATTTGGTGTTGACATTCGTTGTGGTATACTCCTTGAGCCAGGATGGTAGCAAGGCGTAAGATTGTCGGAACTTGGAATGTATAGCATAAAAGGACGTATCTAACCCTTTTATGCTGAAATTCAAGTTACCAGGGAGTTGGGTACATAAGTGTTTTGGAGACACTTATAGGCATTGGATATCTCATTGTCGTGGGTGTAGCCAATGAGATGAGCATGACATGCATGGTAGAAATGACTTCCCTCTAGGATGCATATTTCATTGGGGTATAATGATTTATGATGTGATATGAATATGTGAAATTGTAATGTGAATAAATTTGTATTTTGAAAATGGTGTGGTTTTCAAAATGGTGAAACACGGCACATGTGGAAAAGTGTGAACTGGTGGAAAGCCTTGTTGTGATAGTGTTGTGTAATTTGATTTGAAATGGGATTTTGTGATGTCTATGGAAGTGAGACTCATGGTTGTTTGTTTTCTGTTTATAGAAATGGCATCGGGTATGCATCGTAGAGACCAACTGGAGGAGGCTGTTGAGAATGTGGTTGCACCTAAGCCTCAGGTGAACCAGCAGCTAGTGCAAAGTATAGTGCAAGATTTCCAAGCTATGGGAAGTGTAAATAGAGGGGATGAACCAAGGCATGTGGATCATGTGGTTCAGTTTCAGAAGCAGAATCCACCCATCTTCAGGGGTGATTCAGAGCCGAAAAGGGAAGAAGCATGGTTGAATAGAATGAACAAGATCTTTGAGTTCTTGGGAACACCGGTAGAGCTGAAAGTGAAGTTGGCCATGTATATGTTGGAAGATCTTTCCCTTCAGTGGTGGGAGTTGGTAGTCCAAGCTGGGACGGACCAGGGTATGACGTGGGAAGTCTTTGAGAAAGTGTTTAACAAACAATTCTACCCACATACGTTTAGAATTCAGCATACAACTGATTTCTTCAGTTTGAAGCAAGAGCTGATGTCTGTGATAGAGTATGCTGATAAGTTCATGAACTTAGTGCGGTTTGCACCTGAGGTGGAAGGTATCACGTCGTTGAAGGTAAGTATCTTTGAATTGGGGTTAAGGTGAGAAATACTTTCAAAGATAGTGGTGTTGTGTATAGATGATTACACATAGATGGTGAATAGAGCCTCGGTGGATGAGCGGGATCTGTTGGGAACTCTGGGTGGGGGAAGCATGGTGGTACCCATGGGGAATAGTGGGAACTCTAATGCTGGGTTCAAGCGAAGGAGAGACACTTATTCTCAGGGCAGGAATATGACATATAATCCGACGACAGGATCGGTAAATCTACTTCTGAAGCCCCAAAGAAATTTGGGATGTTTTCAGTATGGTTTGATGAGCCACATAAAGCAGTATTGTATGGCACAACCTCAAGCATGTCATAATTGTAAGAATATGGGGCATCTGCAGCGTTATTGTTAGAATGATCCAAGGTCGGGTGCGCGTGACACTCCTCAGGGATCGGAGACGTCGTATGCTTCGACGGGGTGGGGACAGCAGCACACCCCTTGTTAGTAGAGTAAATTGGGTCATGGTGATTCTCAGAATACCACGACTCCTCGGAAGAGCAATAAAGAGCAGATTTTGGCAAGAAAACATGTGTTCGGAGCTGAGAAGGTTATGGTGGATGATCAGTTGGGACCATCCACGGTGTGAGGTACTATTCTTTTAAATTCTACCTTGATGCAAGTGTTGTTTGATACGGGTGATTCACACTCTTTTATTGCTTCACGTGTGGTTGGTTTGTTGGGTTTAAGGGTAGAAATGATGCCCTCATTTTTGAAACTTCGAACTCCTCTGGGTCGAAGAGAGTGTAGATCTTTCTTGTGTAGAGAATGTTGTATCGTTGTGGGCGAGGTTGAGATAGTGTGGAACTTCTCAATTCTTGAGATGGAGGCTTATGATGTAATCCTGGGAATGGATTGGCTGGTGGCTTTTAAGGCCCACATCAACTATGATGCGCGGACAATGGATTTTATGACACACGATGGCGTTAGACATCTCTTTATAGGATAGAAGCATGAAAGGCAGGGTGAAACGGGTTTGTTGGCACCAGCAGTGGGTACGTTATCATATTAGTTGGCGGTTTTGTTGTTGGAATCGGTAGAGGGTGTTGAGCAGAGTGTTCCTCCGGTAGTGGTGGATCAGTTCATGGATGTTTTTTCTAATGAATTCTCTTGGTTACCTCTCGTAAGAGAAGTGGAGTTTACGATTGATCTCCTTCTGGGGATCATTCCTATCTCACTTCCATCTTATCGGATGGCACCAGCTGAATTGCGGGAATTGAAAATCCAGTTAGAAGACTTAGAAAACAAAGGTTTTATCAGACCTAGCACGTCTCAGTGGGCAGCTCCGGTGTTGTTTGTGAAAAAGGAGGATGGAACCTTTAGGATATGTGTTTATTATCGTAGACTTAACCAAGTTACGATAAAGAATAGATATCCACTTCCACGAATTGATGATTTTTTCGACCAGTTGAGGGGAGCCCAGTGGTTCTCCAAGATCGACCTGAGGTGGGGATATCATTAATTGCGGGTGAGGAAGGAGGATATTTATAAAACAGCTTTCAGAAGTAGATATGGCCATTATGAATATGTGGTTATGCCCTTTGGTCTAACGAATGTGCCAGCGGTGTTTATGGCATTGATGAATCGGATATTTCAGAGATATTTGGATTCATTTCTGGTGGTGTTTGTTGACGATATTCTGGTGTATTCAAAGACAAGGGTGGAGAATGAGCAGCACTTGGCGACAGTGCTGGGGATCTTAAGGGATCATCGGTTGTATGCCAAATTGTCAAAGTGTGAATTTTGGATACAGGAAGTTCATTTTCTTAGCCATGTGATTTCTGAAAGGTATGTTTCAGTGGACCCAGAAAAGATATAGGCTGTTATCTCGTGGAAACCTCCAAATAATGTGTTTGATATATGGATTTTTCTTGGTTTAGCTGGTTATTATCGGAATTTTGTTTATGATTTTCCACGTTTGGCTTCACCAATGACAGTTTTGACAAGAAATAATGTTCCATTCCAGTGGAATGAACAGTTTCAGCAGTGTTTTGAAGAGCTAAAGGGTCGTCTTACATCAGCACCAATCTTGGTTTTTCCAGAATCAGGAAAAGGGTATGTGGTGTATTGTGATGCATCGATATCAGGGATGGGGTGCGTTCTCATGCAAGGGAATCATGTGGTTGCATATGGCTCATAGCAGTTGAGAATGCATGAGAAGAACTGCCCAACTCATGATTTGGAATTGGAAGCAGTGGTCCATGCATTGAAATTATGGCATCATTATCTCTTCGGTGAGAAATTCACGGTATATACAGATCATAAGAGCTTGAAACACATTTTCTCACAAAGGGATTTGAACTTGAGGCAAAGGAGATGGATGGAATATATCCATATGTTTGATTTTGACTTGATGTACACACTGGGGTAAGGTAAATTCGGTGGCGGACGCATTAAGTAGAAAATCATATGCTCATGTGGTGAAACAGGAATCATACCAGTGGCAGTTGATGTTGGTTATAGCTGATATACGGTTGGAATGTGAGTACCAGGGCGATAGAGCGGTCTTCTTTCCGGTTTTGTTGATTCCTAACTTGGTTGGCTTGGTTAGAGAGGCACAGATATCTGATTCTGAGTGTGTGATTTTGGGGTCGAGACTCAATGGTGGGGAGACCATTGAGGGTTGGCAATTGAATAGAGATTCAGTTTTGTGTTTTCGGAATCGGATGGTTGTACCGGTTGTTTTTTAGGAGGATCTTCTCAGGGCGTATCATCATTACAGGTGGTCCATTCATCCTGGAATTCAGAAAATGTATAAAATGCTAAAGGCGTAGTTCTGGTGTGCTAGTATGAAAAAAAGTGTGGTTGAGTTTGTTTCGAGATGCTTGACTTATCATCAGGTCAAGGCAGAGCATCAGAGGCCAGTAGGAATGTTGCAGTCTTTACCAATCTCTGTTTGGAAGTGGGATTAGATAGCGATGGATTTTGTCAGAGGTCTCCCAATAATGGTCAAGAATCACGATACCATTTGGGTGATAGTGAATCGGCTAATGAAGTCGTCCCATTTTATCCCGATTCGTGAATCTCATACGGTGGATGATATGTCCAAAATCTATATCCAGGAGGTGGTAAAGAGGCATGGTGTTCCATTTTCAATTTTACCAGATAGAGATCTGAGGATTACATCTCGTTTCTGGAAATCCTTAGAGTAAGCCCTTGGAACACAGTTGACAATGAGTACGGTGTATCACCCTCAGACGGATGGTCAATCCGAGAGGACGAAACAAACGCTAGAGGATATGTTACAGGCTTGTGTCATGGACTTTGGTGGCTCATGGGAGGATCACTTGTCGTTGGTTGAGTTCTCATACAATAATAGTTATCATGCATCCATACAGATGGATCCATTTGAATCATTTTATGGGTGGTCGTTTCGTTCTCCACTATATTGGGTGGAAACAGGTGAGTCTTCTATGGTTGGACCGAGTCTTGTCCAGGAGACTACGGAGAAGATCAAGTTGATCAGGAAGAGAATGGAGACGGGTTAGAGTCTTCAGAAATCATATGTGGTTCATCATCGACGGTTTTTGTTGTTCCAGGTGAGTGATCATGTGTTATTGAGGATCTCTCCTAGGTTGGGACATCATCGGTTTGGGAAGCAGGAAAAGTTATCTCCAAGGTATATTGGACCTTTTGAGGTTCTTGAGTGGGTTGGTGAGGTGACTTATCATTTGGCTTTTCCACCATGGTTTAGTGTGGTGCACAATGTGTTTCATGTCTCACAGTTGAAAAGGTATCAGCCGAATTGTGACCATGTGATTCGATGGGATCATGTTGAGCTAGAACTGGATGCTTCGTTGGTGCACGTGTCAGTGCAAGTTGTGGATAGGCAAGAGAAATTCTTGCGTGGTAAAAGCATTGGTTTAGTTCATGTTTTGTGGAAACATGGTCAGATTCAAGAGGAGAATTGGGAGTGGGAGAAAGATATGGTCGAGCAGTGGCCCGAGCTCTTTCGGCAAAGGGAGGGTTCACTACTTTCTGAGGACGGAAAGTCCAATGGTGGGGAGAATGTAGCACCCCTAGTTTGAGGTATGTGGCCTTTTTTATGTATTTTTATGTGTTTAAAGTGCATGTAATGAGTTGGGAAGAGGTTGGGAGAGTTTGGAATGGTTTTGGACGAGTTTTGAGGCTTTTAAAGGGGTGCATGTTTTGAGCACGGTTAGTGGAAACCGTGCGAACCCTTGTTCTCGAGACAGTAGGCCTCGCATGGCCTGTGCACGGTTTTCCAACCCGTGTGAGGAAACCATGCGGACCCTGGATCTCAATGCAGTGGTGTGCGCACGGTTAGCGCACGGTTTTCCAAACCGTGCGAGCTAACCATGCGGCCACTTAAAGTTAGGGTTATAAGTTCTGGGCTTACTCAGTATTGCCTCATTTCACTCCAATATTCCTCCTACTTGAGCCTCACTCTGGATTTTGGGTTCTCAGGGGTTAGGGGTGCTCTCCCACTCGGTTTGCAAGGTGGATTCAAGGTGGTTTCTCCCAGGTAAGTCTCTCATCTTGTTTCTCTTGTGTTTTACTCTAGATCTACATCCCTATCTTTCGTGGTTTTTTAGATCTACACTTGTTGTGTGTAGATATATGGTTGTGGTTTCCTTTGATATTAATATTGAGGCTTGTGGATGTTAGGGAAAGGGATCTAGAGAGGTTTTGGTGGTGCGTTCACCGGATTTGAGGCGCATTTGTTCGTGGGTCGATTTCTCGGGAACCCTAAAGGTAAGTGGCTTCTCTCTCGACTCCACTTGGTTAGAGATTTTTATTTTGGTTTCAATTAATTTTTTGTGCTTGAAATTAATTGTGTTTTGATGTGTGAAATTGGTTGAAAATCCCTTGGGTGATGTTTTGGGGATTTTTGGAAAAATGGGGTTTTATGGTGAAATGCTTTTCTTGTGAATTTTAAAATAAGGATTTTAAAATAGGTTTATGAGATTGATTTGGGAAAATGATTGATGGAAAGGGTTTTCAAAAAATGTTTGTTTTATTGAAATGTTTTTTGTCATGGAAAATGGTTTTGAATAAATGGATAATTTATTGAAATGGATTGATATGCATTGGAACTTGGTTGATTGCATGATGTTGTAACCTTAGTGGGTTATATGCTTGGTTTGGTTTGTTTGGAATGTTGTGTAAAAGTGGCGAGAAGTACCACTATAAAAAGGGTATGGATAGTGGATGGAAGGGACACCATCAAAGGATAAGTGGACGGAAGATCCACTAGTTGTGAATGGGTGAATGGGTTGGACAGAAGCTCCACCGTTTGATTGTTTGGTTGTTTTGGTTGCTTATAGTGCATTTCTTTAGAATATGGAATTATTGTGCTAATGTGTAAATGTTGGGATGGTTGTGGATTGTTTGGTTGGATTTCCCTTGGTGGCTTGGTTTGGGTGTGATGGCTTGGTAAGAGCATGGTTGGATTATGGTAATGGTTTCACTTGTGATTATTTTATATAAACTGTTTTATATAAATGTGTTAATGGTTTTATCCTAGCGGCATGTGTAGGGAAGTCATTTGAGGAAAACCTACTGAGTTTTAGTACTCACCCCCTGCTTTGTCACTGTGGTTTCTTTGCAGATGTTGTGTACCATGATGTGGGAAAAGGTAAGGAATATCCCTCCTTTAGTGGTGCATTGTGATGTCTTGGTGGAGCGTGGAGCTTGGAGCTTAGTGTGGAGTTGTGGTGGTGTCATGGATCGTAGTGGTTGTTGTTTAGTTTTTCGCTTGTACTCTGATGTTGTGTGGACATGTCTGGTTGTATTGGTTTTTAGTTGTGTTGTGGAACAACTTGGTTGTCTTTTGGGAATGCATGGTTGGGTAATTAAATTGACATGCATCATATAGTGGCTATTTTTGGATGGTTTGGTTGTTTTTTTATTAAGGGAAAATTGTTCCCCAACTTGATCTTAAAGCCCTCGGTATTTATTGCCAACCTTTGGAATCTTGGGAATGTCGCTTAAAGTCAAGTAGACCTCACTGCCTCCTCAAGACAATGAGGTAGGGGTGGGGTGTTACAATAATCATCCCATAATTCTATTAATTCTTTGATTATAGGTTGAAATTATACGTCAATATCATTTCCAGGAATTTTCTTTCCAAGAACAATCATTGAAATAATGAAAGAAGTATTCTTCATACACATACATGGAGACAATTTATTGGGGATTAAAAAACTATCTAAATGCTAAAATTAGTACCTAAAGTACCAAAAGAGTTAAAACCACTAGAAGTCAATCCCAAATATACATTCCTAGGATCTGAAGAAAAATATGGATATAATGAATCAAACATATTTCATGATGTTGAATGTTTTGAATGTCTCATCAATCCATCATTATTATCATGATCATGTCACTTCATGTTTTATGTAGTCTTATACGACATGAATAATCTTTACAAACATGGTTTATAAGGAAAGTAATGCAATACCTTAGCAGAGGTTTTCTTCTTTTGTTTCTTCTTAGGGTTTCATTGATTTATATTCTCATTGTTGTTCATTGACTTTTCATCTTTTTGTATGACATATTATGCATTCTTCTTTATGGGACTCTTCTATCAAGTAAAGAATACAATCATTAGAGAATGCATGTATATTTGTAGTGTATTAATGCATTCATGTTTATTTAACATTTTAACCATAGTTTAATTGGTTGATGAATTTCTTAATACCATATATTTACTTCTACTTTTATTATAACTGATACCTCGCTTGGGCATTCTCACAATGATGTAAATCAACTATCATTTTCAAAAGGAATTCATATTTTTAAATGTAAATAATGAACATTAATTAAAAATGTGTTAAAAATACAAGTTAGTGGTAGATAATATTGAAACACTTAGAGAACATTCTAAGACATTATCATAATAGTATAAAACATTGATCACAAAATGTAAAGGAATTAAAATTTATTTTTACCATAGAGAAATAAATGAAATGAATTAACATACATTTGAAATAATAAAAAAATAAATTAATATAGAAATAAGAGAATTGAAATTATGAATGTCAACATTAAAGTAGTTTCAAACCAAGAAAACATAACAATGTGTTTACACTGAAATATTTCTTTCTAAAAATGAAGTGGAGTGATGTAACAGAAACTTCTTGTCTGCAACAATATCTATTGTGTTATAAGATGAGAGATGTAACAAAATCTTTTAGCTTTCAATGGTATATTTTGTGTTCTTGGGAGAGACATTGTTAGCATACGTCCATGTTAGTAAAATCCCTCTAGCAGTGGTGTGAGTAGTTGCTGCAGTGGAACCCCTATCTTGGATATTGGGTTCACAGTGTTGTTAAACCTTGTATCAGAAAATGTAGGTGAGAAAAAGTACTAAAAAATATATGCTTTATAATAATGAAATACAGGTTGACAAATTTTTTGGACATCATATTGTAGAAAAAATTTAGTAAAATAATTATAGAATAAAAAATTTATATTGGGGATTAATTATGGAGAATGAAATTACATTATTGAAAAAATGATTCAAATGTATAATTCAAATTTTGATCGTTATAATAAAAAAAAACCAACTCTAGTGCTGCAACTTAGTTGTAAATATCCACCACTCCAAAACACACCACTACTCCCCTCTTCCATAATGGTGTATTTCTCCAAATCATAGTGTGAAAAATCTAGACATAATATTTAAAATATAAATTATGCTAATCAATTACAAAAAAATTATATCCAATTAAGGAGATAAAATATGTGATTCTCCTAGTTGAGGTCATGTTGAAGAGGAAATTTAATAGTAATTTATGCATACGATTTTAAAAAAGAAACATGTGATAAAAATAATCATAACCCTAAAGGTATATGAAATATAGTGAAATAAATGAATTTGGAAAGAACTAAAATATTTAAATGTCATTTTAAAGTGTGCACAATATTATATTGTAAAATTGCAACATATTATTATATTCTCCAAGATCAAATTTTTTTGTTGCATGACTATAATATATTATCCTCACACTATTATATTGCATGATTACAATGATTGGAGTCAGTAGTAGAAGCATTAGGCCTGATAAAGTAATTCATGGTTGAATGGTGAACTTCTGTTTATGGAATGGTTGTTGTACAATATGATTTGGCAGCAGATTTCCATGATAAAAAATTTTGTGCACAACTGAGATTTATTTTTGACTAATGGGTTTTTTTTATTTTTCACTCATGAGTGTCTTTCAGAATTTTAGACTTCATGAGCAACATAAGCGTCATTTTGAAAATTTTCAATAAAATTCATAGTAACAAATCAACTAATAATAGATAACCAACTGAACTCCATTCTCATCCATCATTCACTAAGAAACTCTCATTTGCATAACGTGGATCTCCTATAATATGAAAAGGCCTTCAATAATTCATCTTAAAAACCTCCCCACACCACCACTCTCTGATTATCTCTCCATGGTGTTGATCCTTTGTTTTTTATTCCCGCTTCATAGTAATACAACCAATCCATCAGGCCATGATGTAAAATGTTTTAAGAATCATTATATTATTAATTTAAAATAATGGTCAAATTTATATAGTGGGTTTATGTTCAAAAGTTTGTATAGAATTTATTGATGTAAATCTGAAACTGATCAGTATTAAAAAAGAAGTGGAATGATGAATAGTATGATATGATATTTTAAATAGTATAAAAATAAAAATAAATATGTTAGCAGTCATTTTTCATGAAAAAATCATATTGATAGTCCATACGACACATCATATACATCATATCAGTAACACAATAATAGTAACAGTGAATATTTATGATAACAGTGATCACTTTAACTAATATCAGTGAGTGATCATTTCAAATTCATAATGATATGTGTGTGTGTGTGTGTGTGTGGAAATATGAGCAGCCAAATGATACCGCTTCTACTAATAGAATTGAATATTACTTTTACATAACAAATTTATATATTTGACTTTGAAAAAAATAAGATCTTTCAATTTTTGAATGATTAATGAGGTGCTGAAACAAATCTTCATTTATATTAGTACAGGACAGTCTTGTCCTATTTTAAGAGGATATTTTTTGAGAATATGAAGGTAAATTAGTTGAGGTAGTAGATAAATATGTAATGTGGGTGAATAATTAAACATAAAATATATCATACAGACAAGAAATTGAAATAAAATTGCATAAATTAATAATATGAAAACCTATATATAGGAGTCATATTCTTTTCAGCCTACTCTTCTTGAAGCTTTTTGTATTGTTAGAAGGTGTGTGTGCCATCTTTTTAGTCATATTATAAGATATTTCATAATATTAATTTTTACATTGAAGAATCTATTATTAATAAATAATAGTTATAAAATAGCAGATGTTAAAGTTGAACTTAATGTTAAAGCAATACTGTAATTAAATATAGATATTATTATTGATATTGAAATAGAATCAACATATGCGGGTAAAAGTGTTGTCATAGAAAAATAGAAATCAAGAAAAACTTTGGATGAAAATACATGTTGGGAGAATATAAATAAATTTTAAATATCGGTTTAGAAATGAAAAAAATCACATAATGAAATCACTTTGTAATTCTAGTCTGTCACCCATGTAGAATAATAATGAATATGAAAAAAATATGAATTTACAAAGTAAAAGTAATATCATAAAATATGAAGAAAATGATGAGATAAGAAGGATTAACATTTCATATTATTATAATAAGTTTTCACATTTCATAAAAATTATTAAGGTAACTGAACAAATCATGTTTTAATAGATGATGATTTCAAACACTCATGGCAAAACTGAATCAAAATACATGACTTAGAAAAAAAATCTAGAAAAAAATTAACAGTATGAGAACCTAATAAAAATTAAAATCCAATTGAAGATGGTTTTAATCAGTGATGATTTAAAACACTCAAAATAATTCTCATTTTAGGGTATAACAGATTTATTACATGGAAACAAACCATAAAATCATGAAAATTTTATGAGCATGGAAGAAAAGAATCAGTAATTAGAAAAAATATTATTACCGTGGAATGTAATTATTTTAAAAGAACTAAAATCAGTTTAAAAGAACTGATACATTTCATTGTAGGAAAAAATACATTAATAGCAAAGAACGATAATATTATAAATGTGTAAAATTGCCAAAATACATAAATTAGTATATATAGTATGAATGAAATGGTAAGATTAGAAATGTGTAAAATTACCAAAATACATAAATCAGTATATATTGTGTAATTCAACTGATAAATGACCTCCAATTTTGTCAGAAATCGTGGTCATAGAGATATATATTTGAGAAACCTTTAATCTAAAAAAGGAATAAAGATATTAAATGAGAATAACAAATAAAATTACACAAATAAATTCTAAAAAATGAAAATTAGAATTAATATCTTAAAGGGAAGCTCGTTGTTCATACCTGACCCCAAATAGAGGTTGTTTCACTTATTGAGATCACATAAAGAAAATAAAGTTCTCCTTCTTATAATTTATTGAGTTGAAATAAGAAATAGAGAATGGAAATTAATTTAGGGAAAAATCATGTTCCTCTACTATAAAATGAAAAAATAAATACATGAATAAAATTAACATTTTTAACTTTCTAGTTGATGACTCATTGCATAGACTGAAATGAGAAAAAAGTTTTTATAAAGGAATTAGACAATAATTTCAGTAAGGGTTACCTATAGTTTAAGTGGTACCAAGTAATAAAATATCTTGTATATAGGTGGTAATCAATAATTTCAGTCATGATTACATGTATTGCAGGTTCTTATTGTAACAACCTAGGTTCACTACTACAACTTGGCCTTTTATTAGCGCTAAAAACCAACATTAACAGCACTATAAAAGCATTGTTAATGTCGGAGAAGATAAAGGGGGTCACCTTTATCAGCCCTTTTCAGGGCGCTGATAAAGGGGACCCCCCCCTTATCTTCGTCAGCATTAATAGGGATTTTTTAGCGCTGATAAGGGGGTGAATTTATCAGTGCTATCTTGAGCGCTGATAAAGTACCCTATTATCAGCGCTCAAGAAAGCGCTAATAAAGGCACCTTCCCCTGAACCTGTAGAACTAGCACCTACACAAACCAACACCTACACACCTGCATAAAACAGCACCTGCACACCTATACAAAACAGCACCCACATACAATATTTTGAAAAACAATGCTATATACATTTACTTAACATCATGAATACAAAAAAACACTACTATATACATTTCAAACAATGTTTTACATGGTTACAATTACAATTATCCAACAACAATTATAAAAATTAATTTTTCATCCTTTGATATTCATGATCCTCTATCAAAAATTGTCGTCCACGGTATTTGTTGCTGAACAAGGCATCTGAACTCAAGGAAAAAAATGCACCTATATAAGAAAACAAATATTATGTTAGTAATACAATAATGAAATAAATTAAAACATTAACATGAAAGAATACATTAATATGGAAATTTGAAACTAAAATATGGAAATGATAAACTCAAATGTTTTCATTCTGATAACAATGAAAGGGAATAATGTAAAATCAATATGTTTTTGGATGATTTATCTCATTTAATAAATACTGATTCTTTATCTAATGAAAATATTTACTAGTCACACCATGCATCGGATTGAGGTGATTTTGATTCTTATACGTCACAAATGAATCATGGATTGTTTTACTAAGTATCAAAACAATCTGAACATGTTTTCTCGGTTTTCTGTATGTCAGTAGTGTTGTTTTCTAAAGTTAATGTCAATTTGAAACTGATATCAGACACTTTTAGTCATACCGGTCACACTGTGTTCCGTATTAAGGTGTGGTATATTATTACACATCACAAATGACTCATGGATCATTTTCATAAAGTATCAAAACAATCTGAATGCGTTTTCTCGGTATTTCGTATGTCAGTAGTGTTGTTTTATAAAGTTAATGTCAATTTCAAACTGATATCAGAAACTTTTAGCCATACTGATCACACCATGCGTTGGATTGAGGTGAGGTCAATTCATACACATCACAAATGACTCATGGATCATTTTCCTAAAGTATAAAAACAATACGAACACGTTTTCTCAGTTTTCCGTATGTCACTTGTGTTGTTTTCTAAAGTTTATGTCGATTTGAAACTGATATCAGACACTATTAATCATATTGGTCACATTGTGCATCATATTGAGGTGCAGTTGATTCATACATGTCAAAAATGACTCATGGATCATTGTACTAAAGTATCAAAACAATATGTACATGTTTGCTCGGTTTTCCATATGTCACTTGTGTTGTTTTCTAAAGTTTATGTCAATTTGAAACTGATATCAGACACTTTTAGCCATACCGGTCACACCGTGGATCATATTGAGGTGCGGTTGATTTTTACACGTCATAAATGACTCATGGATCGTTTTCCTAAAGTATCAAAACAATACAAATGCATTTGCTCGGTTTTCCGTATGTCATTAGTGTTGTTTTCTAAAGTTAATATCAATTTGAAACTGATATCAAACACTTTTAGTCATACCGGTCACACTGTGTTCCAGATTGAGGTGAGATCTATTCTTACACATCACAAATGACTCATGGATAGTTTTCCTAAAGTATCAAAACAATCTAAACGTGTTTTCTCAGTATTCCATATGTCACTAGTGTTGTTTTCTAAAGTTAATGTCAATTTCAAAATGATATCAGACACTTTTAGCCATACCGATCACACCATGCGTCAGATTGTGGTGCGATCGATTCTTACACTTCACAAATGACTCATAGATCATTTTCCTAAAGTATCAAAACAATCTGAATTCATTTTCTCAGTTTTCTGTATGTCACTTGTGTTGTTTTCTAAAGTTAATGTCAATTTGAAACTGATATCAGACACTTTTATCCATAATGGTCACACCGTGCATAGGATTGAGGTACGATCAATTTTTACACCTCAAAAATGACTCATGTATTGTTTTCCTAAAGTATCAAAACCATCCAAATGCATTTTCTTAGTTTTCCGTATGTCACTTGTGTTGTTTTCTAAAGTTAATGTCAATTTCAAACTGATATCAGACACTTTTTCCAATACCAGTCACACTGTGCGTTAGATTGAGGTGTGGTTGATTCGTAAATGTCAAAAATGACTCATGTATCATTTTCCTAAAGTATCAAAACAATATGAATGTGTTTTCTCAGTTTTTCGTATGTCACTTGTGTTGTTTTCTAAAGTTTATGTCAATTTGAAATTGATATCAGATACTTTTATCCATACCGGTCACACCGTGTGTCAGATTGAGGTGTATTTGATTATTACATGTCACAAATGATTCATGGATCGTTTTCTTAAAGTATCAAAACAATCAAAACGTGTTTTCTCAATATTCCGTATTTTAGTAGTGTTGTTTTCTAAAGTTAATTTCAATTTCAAACTGATATCAGACACTTTTAGCCATACTGGTCACACCATGTGTCAGATTGAGGTACGGTCAATTCTTACACACTAAAAATGACTCATGGATCATTTTCCTAAAGCATCAAAACAATCCAAACGCGTTTTCTCGGATTTCCGTATGTCACTTGTGTTGTTTTCTAAAGTTAATGTCAATTTCAAACTGATATCAGACACTTTTATCCATACCGGTCACACCGTGCATCAGATTGAGGTGAGGTTGATTCTTACACCTCAAAAATGACTCATGGATCGTTTTCCAAAAGTATCAAAACAATCCAAACACGTTTTCTCAGTTTTATGTATGTCACTTGTGTTGTTTTCTAAAGTTAATGTCAATTTCAAACTGATATCGGACACTTTTAGCCATACCGGTCACACCGTACATTGGATTGAGGTGTGGTCAATTTTTACACGTCACAAATGACTCATGGATTGTTTTCATAAAGTATCAAAACAATACAAATGCTTTTTCTCGGTATTCTGTATGTCAGTAGTGTTGTTTTCTAAAGTTAATGTCAATTTCAAACTGATATCAGACACTTTTAGCCATACCGGTCACACCGTGTGTCAGATTGAGGTTTGTTCGATTTTTACACATTAAAAATGACTCATGGATCATTGTCCTAAGTATCAAAACAATCCGAACACATTTTCTTGATTTTTTTTATGTCACTTGTGTTGTTTTCTAAAGTTAATGTCAATTTGAAACTGATATCAGACACTTTTAGCCATACCGGTCACACCGTGCATCGGATTGAGGTGCGGTCAATTCATACACCTCAAAAATGACTCATGGATTGTTTTCTTAAAGTATCAAAACAATCCGAACGCATTTTCTCGTTTTTCCGTATGTCACTTGTGTTGTTTTCTAAAGTTAATGTCAATTTCAAACTGATATCAGACACTTTTATCCATACAGGTCACACCATGCATCGTATTGAGGTGTGGTTGATTTGTACACATCAAAAATGACTCATGAATCTTTTTCATAAAATATAAAAACAATCTGAATGCATTTTCTTGGTATTTCGTATGTCAGTAGTGTTGTTTTCTAAAGTTAATGTCAATTTCAAACTGATATCAGACACTTTTAGCCATACCGATCACACCGTGCGTCGGATTGAGGTGCGGTTGATTTTTACACGTCACAAATGACTCATGGATTGTTTTCCTAAAGTATCAAAACAATACGAATACGTTTTCTTGGTATTACGTATGTCAGTAGTGTTGTTTTCTAAAGTTAATGTCAATTTCAAACTGATATCAGACACTTTTAGCCATACCGATCACACCGTGCGTTGTATTGAGGTGCAGTCGATTCGTACACATCAAAAATGACTCATGGATAATTTTAATAAAGTATAAAAACAATCCTAATGCGTTTTCTCAGTTTTCCGTATGTTAATAGTTTTGTTTTCTAAAGTTTATGTCAATTTGAAACTGATATCAGACACTTTTAGCCATACCGGTCACACTGTGCGTCGGATTGAGGTGCGGTTGATTCGTACACATCACAAATGACTCATGGATCATTGTTTCATGCATGAGTATATGTGTTCTAGTGAAAGGGATAGAAATCAAGAGCAACCTAGGTAAATAAATAGGGTGTTTTTGATCCACCAAGAGATAGAGTGAGGGTTCTATTGAATGTTTGTGATTTTGTGATCATCCAGAGATTATGTATCCATGGAGGAGAGGTTTATAGTTGTTTTTATGAGAGTATCGGGTTTGGTATGAGATATTTATAGCCTATTTAGGTTTTATAAGGCTATTTAAGTAGGTATTAGAGTCTTAGGCCTAAAGAAGATGGATAATATAGTTTTATATATCACGTATGATGGGGAACACCCTCTTAAAGATATATAAGAGTCAAGGTGTGTGTGATAAGTAGGATATTCTATATAAGTATTGGTGAAGTGTGACATAGAGGATTTACTCCTTATAATTGTATTAAGAGATCTCCCTCCCCTCCTGGAAACCCCACTCATGGACACCCCCATGGACTCACCCCCTCCCTCCCCTCCTGGACACCCCCTCCCTCTTTGAAACACCCCCTCCTGGACACCCCCCCCCCCCCCACTCCTAGACACCCCCTCCCTCCTGGACACCCCCCACCCACATATTTGGGAAAATAAAATTAGAAAATTGAAAATCCAAGATATTGGTCCCCATCAAGATTTTAAGATGCATGTGAGTGGACTGAATGACTATGCATCGGTCGACTTCCACATTATCGACCAGTGTAGTCCAATGAGTTATGCTTTACTAGAAAGACAAATCATATCTAAAACCATTCTTCATAAACTAGGGATATAAAACATAATAAAGGGTGATCATATATGCTCAATAAGTGTAAACAAGGGAGATATCACTGATCATATATGGATAGCATTAGTAAGAATTCACCTTCATCCTATTTGTGTACAATCTTTCATCGGGTATGTTGCCCATTCGTTTCTAAACACATATATATCATCTTCTAAATATGAGTTTTTGCGACAGTCATGGTAGTACTGAAAAAATATAAATACACAAAGGATTAATAAATATTTTAAATGAACTCGTAATTATTTTAGAAAATACCTCATCAGGGATGCTAGTTTGTTGATGAAATACGATCTATTTCATAAATTTACAAACATAATAACCATAGTCCTTTCTATTTGTTTGTTTTGGACACTATAGAAACATCGACAACAATAAGTAATTTGTTTTGATATGTGTTTGGATAGTGCAATGTTATTATATATACCCGGATACTTTTCCAGTTGTAGATCTTGTAGGCTTGCTCATCCTTATGCCCTGGATTTATTCCATGCATTAGACGATATTGATGCACCACCCTATCATAACAGAATCATCATTAAAAGATAATATAAATTATATAACTAGATGTTTAGTTTTAAAATTTTGGATCTAGTGTATTACAAATTAACAAACGTCATCATGCGTGGTCGATTTGTTGGATATCCATGCGTTGAATCTAGAAAATAAATCTTTGGAGTATCCAAATTGAATGCAATCAGCATCCAATGCTCCCTAAAAATACAAAAAGGAATAAGTAAAGAAATAAATGAAAATATAGTTGATATGATTAAATTTTTGAGTTTTACCCCTGCATTGTTGGTATTAAAAAGAGTCTATCATCTGTAATTTTGTTTTCAAACGATTTGAGCAGGGATGAAATTATTGCAGCCTCTTTATCAGAATCTATTTATTCTTTTGAAGAGGTCGTGTGAGGACTAACGAGTCCAAATTTTTGTTCATGGGGAAATACCTTCAATTTTTTTCATATATACACCTGCGAAAAATATAAAATGTATTTAGTCATAATTATCAGAGTATATCAGCTTCTGTAAAATCAAATCATGAAAACATACTGCATGTATACATTTACAACTGAGGTGCCTAGCTATTCATATTTGAGGATTTCATTTACATTTTCAGCACTAATTAAATATGATGTTTCCTCTCTGTACATATTTTTTTCAAAATCAACTGTGTGAGCATTGATGTCTATAAACTTTGTATCCACATGAGCCTGCAATGATATTAACTGTGGATATAGAACGGTCGGGGTGAAGGTGCTCTCAGTAGACCATTTCAATCGGTTGGTTGATCCTTGAGTTATTTTTGAGATGATATTTCATTTCACCCCCTTCTATTTGTCGTTTTGTAATAACATTCATCGGTTCAGACATTTTTTCATTAAATGTTAAAGGTCCATCTTGAAAAATAACTTGGAAATGGATACCTTCTTGTCGACATGTTTTTTTACAAGAACTAACTGCCATGCGATGAATATTCCAACAGCTTGTTCAATCGTATGAATGTCGTCATCGTTATTTGGAACAGGTAACTCGGCACTCGGCACATTAGCTACGTTAATTGACACTCTGAAATGATCTGTTTGAAGTTGTTTGTTGTGTAGCATGTTGTTCAATGGATACACAATGTGTAGGGTTCTCAGTCAAGGTTGGTTGTATACTACCATTTCTAAACTCATGTAAAATCCCTATTCATGGTGTGTCCAGTAGGGTGAACATCATCTATGGATAAGATGTCTGATTTAATCTGACATATATCAAATTAATTCCAAGTTAGTCTAACAAAGACTGCATGATGCCTTTGAAAATACATGACATATAGAACAACTTGAGCTAAAGGCATGTACTTTAGATACAAAATGAGTCACTCCACCGGCTATGCATCACATTTTTGTGGAATACATGGTGTTTAGTCCTTACATGACCACTAGGGGTGTATAGTCTATACACATCAAGTTTTTATGGTATCTATACATGGTGTGAGTGAAGTAAAAAACATATCATATGGTTCTACCATTATTTCATGGAATGTAAATTATTTCATGCTGAAGTATATGTCTTGGAGATACATTGTGTGTGACCTACGTTCACATGACATGTAACATTTAAAATAAAACTTATTCCAAGTTTGAGTCAGAAGATGAGTCATGTGGTGTAAATTTTGGAGATAACTGTTGTCTGGCATTAAAATATATATGAAATCCATGTATGGTGAAGCATGTTCCATTTAACAAGACTACATACCATGTATTTTAAAAATATATAGAATCTAAAAAACATCATCTTCACACCATAAAGTGTCTCATAGAGTCCTCTAGAAGTGGTTTTTTAGGATTCAGTGGAATTGCACTAGTAACAAAGTGGTGGTTCCATTGAAATGGGTAAAGTTTGGATTGATATTCAATGGTGAAAGAACTACAACATGGAAAACAAATGGCATATCAATCATGCCAACAACCTCAACACCATACAAAAACACAATCGTGCTCACAATCGCAACACCATACAGACCAAATAATCACAATTTTAGATTTTACAAAGCATCCCTTATTCAATTTTGTTTGTTAATTTAGGGGTTATCACAGAAGTTTTATCATCTTGGGGCGTTCATTAATAAGTCAACTATATGTAAATTACCAATTTTTATATTCAAATTTTCAACAAGAACCAACCAACATGCAATTCATTTAGTGCACAAACAAGGACCACCAGCGGCCACGATTTTCAGCGGGGCATTTAGCCCATACATTTCACATTATAACCATCAATATCAAATAGTAATAACATGAGAACAAGAGGAAACCAATGAGTAACAGGAGAAAACTCGCCGCGAAGGTGTCGTTAAGCACACGACAGAGGTGAGTTCGTGGTAGAGGAGAGGCGCACAACAGAGGAGATTTCCAACTAAAAAGAAAACATAAAATATGGGAAACTCATGAGAATAAAATAATCTAAAATTGAGTACACCATTTACCACATCCCACAAACCCCAAGAACCCACTAAAACCGAAATCAACCCACACCATGGTTAAACACACCTTAAGATAACAAGAAATTATAGAACCCACCTTCGATAGAACGAGTTCAACAGACTTTTTAAAATATAAAAGATGAACATACAATGGGTAAGCCTTGACCAATAGGTCCTCCTTACTAGGTATAATCCCCAATTTTATTCTAGATAGCATATCCCAAATGAGTAAGCCCTGATCAATCCTCTGTTATCACACCTTTCATGACACATACATCTTAATCGCATGACTTTAAACTTCATGGTACAATATTTTCAACACAACACGTGGTATCTAGTGAGTAGGATCATATCCCTATTCAAAATCAATGAGCCTACCCATACATCTTGACAAAAATTAGGGGGAACGCACATATTTCCAATGGGACACCCCTGGTACTCTTTTCCAATCTTAACATCACACCATGCCAAAACTCACCACACGATCACCAGTTACCCAACATTATTTTAAAATCAAAGGAATATACCCATGATTCATTACCCTAAACCCATCCATCTAGGTTCAATAGTGATGGTCACATTAAAACCATGTTATAAATCAATAGGGTCAGGAATCCAAATGATCATGTCCCTCAACCCAGTCATAACACCAAAACTCAAGAATAGAGAGTGCTTCCCTTATACAAATCCAAGGCATGACCATTCCTTCGCTATCAACTTGATAACACCTAATATGCATCAATCCCTCATGTCAAAGAATCTACCCTGGATTTATGTATCTAAGGTATTCATAACACCAAGATAATCCCACTCATTAGTCTCCCCCAACCACCAAAACTCACTAACTCGCTACCATCCTGAGTCACATGCTAACGACCACTGGGATCTCACACAAACACCTTACATCAATTCTTACACAATCCTTAGCCCATGGGTGCCACTCTTATCCCCACCTCAAAACACACATCATCTAGTGAACCAAACCAACCACTTACTATAGGTTCTCACACACCCGCTATCTAAAACAACCTACAATACAAGGGTCTCACCACCTGGGCTCTCACTCTTTCCCCAACTACCCATACATAGGTTCAACTCACTTATAAAAAAACTATAAGTCATCATAATCATTCAAGGATCATCATTTCTCATTTATATTAACCCAAGAGAAGGAAAAATACTCCTACACTGACCAGCGGTGGTGCCGGAGGCGGCGGCGGCGGAGGCGGAGGCAGCAGCGGTCGCGGCGGAGGAGCAAAACCCAATGGCGCGGAGGCAGTGATGGAGGAGAAAAACCCAAAGGCGGCGGCGGAGGAGGAGGAGGAGGAGGAGAAGGATGAGGAGGAGGAGGAAGACGAGGACGCGGAAGAGAAGGAGAACGAGGAGGAGAAGTCGCGGCGGATGAGGGTCCTGGTTCAGCTTCCGCGAAAGCTTTACCGCGTGTGAGAGAGGAGGGCCTGTTAGGGTTATTAAATAGAAACCACTGGAACCTTTATCAGTGCTCGTTGAAAGTGCTGATAAAGGTATGTTTTATCAGCGCTAAAACAAAATCACTGATAAAACATAAAATTATCAGCCCTGATAAAGAGCTACCTTTATCAGCGCTTTTTTAGCACTGATAAAGGTATCTCTTTATCAGTGCTTTTATTTTAGCGCTGATAAATATTATAATTTTATATAAATTAAGAATAAAAACTTTTATCAGTGCTAAAATAAGTGCTGATAAATGTACCATTTTATCAGCGCTAAAAAAGGCGCTGATAAAGGGTATACCTTTATCAGCGCTTATTTTAGCACTGATAAAGGTTAGATTTATCAGCGCTTTTAACTAGTGCTGATAAAGGCATACCCCTTTATCAGCGCTTTCTGTTTAGCGCTGATAAAGGGCAGCGCTTCCCTTGCCCTGTTTTGTGGTAGTGGTTTTAAAAATAAATTAAAATTCATGAAACTTTTTTTAAGTGGATAGTTATAAACTAACCATCAAACATAATTTTTTTGCTTCTATGTTTTGAATTTCAAAAAACATTCATCTACGATTGTGATCAGTAAGTTATTTAGAGCTTGATGTAACCAACTTGTTTTTTTGGGTGAATATTGACATACCCTTATGAATAGTAGTATGAACCTTATGAATAGTAAATCATATTATTATTTTATTTTGTTAAGGTTATATGATAATGAGATCTTGATTAATTTTTCAAGGTGATATAAAATCAGTTATAGTTTTAAAATTGTTAATTTTGGAATAAAATATGATTTTATTTAAAAATTAAATTAAAATTATTTATAAAATTATTTTCAAAAAATGGAGTTCATTTTTGAATTCTACACGTCGAAAAATGGTTAGGGTGAATTTTTTGGATTTTTCAAAAATATATGAATTTTTTATGAATAGTGAAATTTGATAATTACAAAATATGATAAATAAATGAATTTCTACATCATGCTTGAGTCATGAATGATGTAAATGGTCATTGGTTTTAACTCACATGCACTTATTACTATTTTTGGTCACATGAATCAAAACTATTCATAGTCTTGAGCAAAAAATATTAAACTAATGATCAAAATAATGTAAAACCTCTCCTCTCCTCCACTATAAATATCACTCTCACCCCCCCCCCCCCTCTTCCTCTCACACCACTCAAGCATTGAGCCTTGTCTAAGTTCTACCAAATACTCTTTCCAAGGTTTTCCCCCACATCTAAGACCTTCTGGTCTCACCAAAAGGCCAAAATCAAAGGCATTAAGGAGGATCTCAAGGAGAAGAGATCAAGAGGTAAAAATCCTTTTATTTTCATGTGATTTCTTTTCAATTCTTTTCTTTTCTTATACTCTCTTCTCCTCCCCTTATCCAAGTGGCATGAAAGTTCCAGGATATTATATATTCTGGATTTTATCATGTTTATGGAAAAATTCATCAATTTACTTCTTCTCCTTCACCCTCTTATTCTAAAAATAAGAACATCGTCCGTGATGTGTTGATTTACCCAAATCATGGACGATGTGTTTTCAATTTCCTTTAATTCCTTCAAAACTGTTTGTGAAACAATTTTAATGGTTGAATCAGATTTTAAAGTGTATGATATGACCTCTATTATGTTTTGGAATTAACTTATATGCATAATATTAATGGTAAATGATGAAATAAGTTTATGGTTATCAAAGAACCACCAAAATGATCTAAGCGGATATCACTAAAGAATTATCTAATGATTCATCATCATACCATATAACCAAAATAATTTATGGCATAATTTAATATTCTAGAAACATATGAATACCATTTCATTCCACTTCTGAAATTTCATTTCCATACAACAAGAAAATCAAATACAAACCAGTCATGAAAATCATGTAAAGAAATCACCCGAAATAATAGAAGGGACAAAATACTAATAATTAAAGGGTAAAATGATGTTATGAAATGATCATATAATGTGTTATAAACATGAATATGTTTCGGTAAGATATTAATAACACTCTTTTAACCATTATACAGGAGGTTTAAACATATTTGAAGTAAGACAAACCCGAGGTAAGGGAATTCTTAACCCAATTTTCATTCTTTGGGTTAACCTTCTACTTCATTAATTATGCGGTATTAAAATTGTTTGTGTGATGAATTTTGTTTACATTATATTGAATTATGTGTATTTACATTGTATATACATATTTCATTCACTCTATTAAGTCTCACTTCCATTATATGATATTTTTAAGGCGTTGTTCTTTTAAAATCCTCTTTTAAAAATTTGTTTTACAAAATTCAAAAGCAATTTTTTTATGCAATTATTCATGTTGTATGATTATGTTCTAGTTCTTGGGCATTGTTTATGATGAAGGGTGAAACCTATATCTCCCTCCAATTCATTGGGTATGTGTAAGTTGGAGTCCGTCCGTATGGTTGCTCCAAGTGTAATTGTGATGGTTATACAATAAGAGAGTCGTGAGGGTTATATTCTAAGGAAGGCGTGAGGGTTACAACTCATAAGGTAGCCGAGAGGGTTACAATATTATGTAAGTAATGCCCCAAGATACTTTTATGGTTCTATTTATGTTTTTTATGTTTTGTGAGAATCTCGTGGAAATCTCAAGTTCCACAAAGTAAGTATATATGGGTGACAAGTATGTCTTTTTGAAAATGATTGCATACATTTACAAGTATTCACGTACTAATGTTTTCTTTCCTTTTATATCCCTTACTGAGCTTTTTGTGCTCATCCTAAGTTTCTAAATGATTTTCACAGGTTATAAGGATGTGTAATACAGAGAAAGAAGTCAAGTTAAATGTTATAAAGATTTGTCAAAAAAACATGTTTTATTTGAAAAGTTTTATTTTTTGAAAGAAATGGATATTGTTTTTGTGGTATACACTCTGTATAAAATGTGGAATGTTATATATGTATTATATCTCAATTCTCTAAAACTTTAAAAATATCCTGAATGTGAAATGAAGAAAGTTCTTGACTAAAATTCAAGATTATGTAATGTAATAAGGTCGGGTCTTTATACTTATGGTGTACTGGAAAAACCAATAATCAATCCTCAAAAAACGAACGGGTGAATAAAAAGTTGATTGACAGGATGGTGTACAGATAAGGCACTCTAATCAATGTAAACCCTTCTAATAATGAAAGGTTAATACACAATGGCCAAGCAGAATGAACAGATGCAATTAGAGTATTAGAATAGGAGTTTGGAGTATGAATTTTTCATTAATTTTTGTCAACATGTAAACAAACCATGATGCACGGACAATTTTTCCACGACATTAGGAGAACATACATGTTGCGAAGATCTTGATCTGTAAGAGGGTGACGTATTTTGAAAACATGCCAGCTTTAATATATATAGATGTAGATATAGATTAGTATTACTATTATTTAATGGTATCGGTTTTATGTGGAATTTCCCCCGCAACCTCCTGTCCGCGACTCGAGGCGTATGGGTGAATTGACTTTTGGCAGAGGACAACGTGATCATGGCAGCGTTCGGCCTCGTGATTTGAACGACCGACGCAGGGAAAGAATGCCCCGAGATTCGCGACCCACCGGAAGTTTCATGCACCTCGGTCGTCGCATGGTAGGTCCGGCGGCGCCTCCGTCCACCGTCGCACCTCTTTCGTCCGCATAAGATTCAACAACCGTGATCCGCCGCCTCCCGCCACCGTCTCTGCTTTCCTCCGTCGCCCTTCCTTTTTCTTTTCATGACCTCTGCCTAGTCTTCCCTCCTCAACATGCCGCCCATTTTCGAAGAAGGTGCCTTCCTCTCTGCCGCAGATGAAGAACATGTTTTATTTTACTTCATGTTTCGTTATCGTTCGATTTCATGATCCGTGGATTCTGTTTGTGAAGGAAACGAGAGGGATCTGGAGAAAGGGATTGGTGCGTCTCAGAGCCCCAAAGCCAATCGAGATGCGCCGCGATCTCCGTCGCGGCCGTTGACGCCATCCGGGCCGTCTCTGGTTTTGTCGAATTCCGGCAAGGCCCTGGCCGCGTCGAACTCCGGCAAATCCCTGGCGGCGTCTTTTTCCGGCAAGGCCCTGGTTCTGTCGAACTCGAGCAAGTCGCTGGGCAATTCGAATTCCGGCAAGGCCCTCGTGGTGTCCAGCTCCGGGAAGCGCATGGATCAGGCGGGGAAGAAGAAGTACGTGAAGCAGGTGACGGGGCGGCACAAGGACACGGAGCTGCACCTGGCGGCGCAGCGCGGGGACGTGGAGGCGGTGAGGCGGATCCTGGGGGAGATCGAGGCGCAGATGATGGGGACGGTGAGCGGCGCGGAGGTGGCGGAGATCCGGTTCTCCGTCGTGAACGAGGTGAACGAGCTGGGCGAGACGGCGCTGTACGTGGCGGCGGAGAGAGGGCATGTGGAGGTGGTGAACGAGCTGTTGAAGTATTCTACGGAGGAAGGCGTTTCGTCGAAGAACCAGTCGGGTTTGGATCCTCTCCACGTCGCTGCACGCAACGGCCATTACGGTACCTCCCTCCTCCCTTCCCTTATTATTATTATTTTTTAAAACGAGAATAATTTATTCCGGTTAAGAACAATTGCAGTTTTTAGGATGAGTTTACAACTTAACCCGCTCTTAACTGGGATTAATTATCAGTTTTAGTCCTCAAATGTCATTACACCTTATTTTTATTCACAGGTAAGCCACAAAATGTCATAAGCCAAAATCTTTTGGTCATTATCCCTTAACATCATTTTATACTTAGATTTAGTTAATGTATAAATCAAGTTTTTTATTCTTCAAAATCTTTCGGTCATTGTATTACATCACAATTTATAACAAGTTGTGAGCTCCGGTAGTGATACTCTTTAACATTATCCTATGTTTTTTAAATGAATTCAAATTTAAAATTTAATTATAAATATATTATGAACTGAACTGAAAACAGACAAATAAATTTTATAATCATAATATCATTTAAAAATTTATTGTTGAATAATTAATAATAAATTTGTATAATCGAGTTCGAGTTTATGATACCCTTGGAGTACTACCCTAACCTCACTCGTTTATTAATCGGGTTGTCAATTTGATACCCTAACCCTATAAATACCGTGCACCCCTACCTCAAAACTCCAAAAACTCAGTTTTGCACCGAATCGACCCATCTCCACCTATTACTTAGCTATATAGGACCCGCCTCAACCCAGGGCTATGAGTGAGTAGGAACAGATACAAGTATGTGTCATCATCGGCCTCCCCTGAGATCAGTGGATTAGAGGGGCATGATCCCTGTCATATCACTTTATCCCTAGCCAAAGAGTGAGTGTAAGAGAGATAACCGCAGTATCCTAGTGTCATCGATATCCATCCACCACAAGCCGCCTCACATAAATATACGAGGCAATCACTTGATACATAATTAAGGATCCCCCACTTAATCACAAGAGGCTCTCCTCATGATAGTTCTAGGATCTCACAACATCCTCAATGGGTTTCACATTTCCAACTCATTGGAAACTAGTAATAATAATTTGATAACGATAAATATTGTTATCAAATTATTTTGTGGGCACTTTAGTACTAGGTTGATATCACTTTCCACCCTTTGAGTAATATCCACGTCATCTAAGTAACCCAAATGTACTTCTACTATGTTCCCAAACCATTCTCATAACTCACCAAAATCTTTATCAGAAGGATTCTACTACCTTACTGTAAACACTATTTGGAAGAACGTTTTTGAGTATGATTGTAAAATTTTGTAAATTCGAAGAACTAAGTTATGAGATTTTCAAAAGTTCATAGGAAGTTCATGAAGACATAAATAGTTGGAAGTGTACTAGAGGGAGCTCCCAAAAATTATGTCAGAAGATACTGTACTGCTTAATCAATAGAAGAACTTCACTTTGGCGGAAGACCAACAACGATTCAAGCTATGAAAGCCGGGGCACTAGAAGTCCAAAGAACGAGTCGATCAAAAGAGGACGGTGCAATCCGATGTTCAAACACAGTGTTTGTATATCAGTTTTTGACCATCAGATACACATTTTTTCATTAGAGCGGCACATGTAGGAAAAGGATGAGTTGAGCTGAAGTACGTTCACCAGAAGTACATTCACCTGAAGTATGTTCACAAGAATTACGTTCACCAGAAGTACGTTCACCAGAAGTACATTCACTGGAAGGTTCTGAGTAACTTCCTATAAATATTATGAAGTCACAACCTTTCCAACGATGCTAAATTGTACAATCAGTGTTCCAATATTCATGAAGATTGAGTTCATGATTCAAGCCAAGTTTTGAGGAAGAGTTTAAGAATGTTGACACTGAGTTGTGTGGATGATTTTACAAAGGCAAAACTGGAACATCTTTGGAAGTTTTAATGGTCATTGACTAAAGACTTGAAGTGAGTAGCATTTTGAAATCAAACCCCACGCATTCCCCACATTTATCAGAGAAAGTTTGGTTATATAAAGAGGGAACATTGTTTGGGAAAATTTTTGTAGATGGTGTTGCAATTGTCACCAATTATATTGTTTACTTTATTGCATGTGGTGAGAGTGAGTCTCTTTACATGAATGTATCACAACCATAAATATGCATTTTATAATAAACATGTATTTTATAAATACATTATTAACAATTTATATGAAAATACACTATTATATGTAAATATTTAAATATATCTATAATACGCAAATATGTAAATATATAAACATATTTAATAAATGCATTTAAAAATAAATATATCTAATTATATGAATAAATATACAAATAAATAAATAGATAAATGATAAAACGCCGGAGAAAACAAGATGCACCGGTGGTAAGAGTGTTCATCCCGCAGGAAAGAGGTCACATGTTTGAATCTTCGTGGACGCATGAGGGCGTGGAAGGGTTGGGGAATTAAGTAGCGCTAATAAAAGGATGGGTGAGACACTGATAATGGGGTGGGGGCGGCGCGACTTCCATAATTTATAAAAATATTATTTTTTTTTTTTGTGTTTTATCATTGGTGATAAAATGTTTGTTGATAAAAGAGTGTGAGTTTTAAAAAATATTTTGAGTTTTATTAGCGTTTAAAAAATGTTGATGAAATGCCTCTTTTATCATTGTCTTTTCAACGATCAATTTGTTAGGGTGATTTCGTATTAGTGGGTGACCAGTTTTTTTAGCAAATTCTATTAAAAGGTGTTAGTAAATGTTTCAATGTATTGCAAGGTCATCTCAACTAATTCTTCTTTCTCTTTTTTTATTTATTTATTTCTTCACGCAAATACTTATTCACTAAGTATGCCTTAAGGCGCTCCAAATTGTTTCGGGTGTGTATGATTCTGAGTCGACTGGACCGCATACTTTTGCAGACATGGTGCAGGTGCTGCTGAGCCATGATCCGAAGCTGAGCAGAACAGTGGGTCAATCCAATGCGACTCCTCTCGTGTCGGCGGCGACGAGAGGGCACACGGCGGTGGTCCAGGAACTGTTGTCCAAGGATTCCGGGTTGCTGGAGATATCCCGATCCAATGGCAAAAGTGCACTGCATTTGGCTGCAAGGCAGGGGCACGCAGAGATCGTGAGGGCGCTGCTGGACAAGGATGTGCAGCTGGCAAGGAGGACCGACAAGAAGGGCCAGACGGCGCTGCATATGGCCGTCAAGGGGGTCAGCTGCGACGTCGTCAGATTGCTTCTTCAAACCGACGCCGCCATCGTCATGCTCCCCGACAAGTTTGGGAACACAGCTTTACATATAGCTGTCAGGAAAAAGCGGACTGAGGTACTCATTACAATACAGCCTTCAAAATACTTACACCTTAATAGATCCTTAGTTTTTGGTCTTCAGATTGTGAATGAGCTGCTAGGGCTTCCCGACACAAACGTGAATGCGCTCACAAGGGACCACAGAACGGCTCTGGACATCGCCGAGGCACTCCCGCTTTCCGAAGAAGCTTCGGAAATAAGAGATTGCCTGTCCCGCTACGGCGGCGTCAAAGCGAACGAGCTGAACCAGCCGCGGGACGAGCTTCGGAAGACGGTGACGGAGATCAAGAATGAGGTCCACACCCAGCTGGTGCAGGCCCGGCGGACCAACAAGAACGTCAACGGCATCGCCAAGGAGCTCCGCAAGCTCCACCGCGAAGGGATCAACAACGCCACCAACTCCGTCACGGTGGTCGCCGTCCTGTTCGCCACCGTGGCGTTCGCCGCGATATTCACGGTCCCCGGCGGGGACGGGGACGACGGGGTGGCCGTGGCGGCGGGGAGGCCGGCGTTCAGGATATTCTTCATCTTCAACGCGGTGGCGCTCTTCACGTCGCTGGCGGTGGTGGTGGTGCAGATCACGCTGGTGAGGGGGGAGACGGCGAGCGAACAGCGGGTGATCGGGGTGATCAACAAGCTCATGTGGCTGGCCTCCATCTGCACCACCTTGGCGTTCATCTCGTCGTCCTACATCGTGGTGGGCCGCCGCAACCGGTGGGCGGCGATTCTGGTGACGGTGATCGGCGGGGTGACGATGGCCGGTGTTCTTGGGACCATGACCTACTACGTGGTGAAGTCGAAGAGGGTTGGGAGGGCGAGGAGGAGGAAGGAGAAGACGTCTAGGAGCGGGACCGCTTCGTGGCGCCATTCCGACATCTCTGACTCAGAAGTGAAACCTATTTATGCGATTTAGGGATTCTGCGAACGGAGTGGCAAATTACTGATCATGAATCTCTCTCATGCCGTCTCACTCAAATTTTCAAATTTTCAGATGCTCTCCTCTTCTCATCTGGATCTATGCATTATGGGATATGGATACTAATGCAGTGTAGTGTTGATGTTTTTGCACACACCAACCACAAATAGGTAACAAATACAGGCAACAACAATAAATACTCGATATGACAAATTAATAATTTAATTGAAATAAAAATTACTTTCACAAATACAAAACACACACTATTATAGACATTTCAAATATTGTTTTGTACAAATAACATTAACAATTATTATTTATACAAATATTCAAAAACACCAATGGTTTCATTGTATTTGACACCAAACTCCCTCTCAAAAATCCCAATCATGATATCAGTTTCTGAACAAACCACCCCAACTCCACTACCACAAATCTGAGCGAAGGATGCGCTGACTTTTATCAGCGCTAAACAGAAACTGGCGATGAAAGGGGGGTCTTTATCAGCGCGAGCTAAAAGCACTGATAAATTTTTTTAATCAAAAATATTATTAATTTATAGAAAATCATTATATTTATATTCGAAAATAATGTTTATTTTTATACACTAAATAAAAAACGCATGTTATAATTAATATATATTTTTTAATAATTCAAATATATATATAATGTTTAAAAAAAAGTATTTCTAAGATTACAATTAAATAAATATATATTTAAATAATTATAAGATTATAATAAAATTCATTAAATAATAAATATATTTATTATATTTATTATATATATAATTATATATAAATACTTTTAATATATATATAATTATAAATATAAATAAATAAATATATGTTTCCAATAAAATTGGTCAATAAATGTATGGATACGTGAATATAATTGACGTGCATATATGTTATGTATTCATCATAAATGTTCATTTATACATTACACCCTTCTTATTATTCATGTTGTCCATATCTGATGACTCGTATTTTATTATCTATACTTTACTAGGTATATAATTCATCCATGTTATACCCATGAATCTTCATGTTCTCAAAAATAGTTATTAAATTACAATAAATATATTTAAATAATAAATATATTTATTATATTTATAATTATAAAATTTTAATTATATATAAACACTTTTAAAAATATTTATTTGTAATTACAATTATAACTAAATATAAATATATTTAAATAATTATAAAATTACAATAAATACATCTATTACAATTTTATAAATAAATAAATAAATTTATAATTATATACAAATATTTATAAATATATTTATTTATAGTTATAATTATAAATAAATAAATATATATATATATGTAAATAATTATAAAATTAGAATACATATATTTATTATACTTATAAAGTTATAAATATATATAATTAATTAAATATATTTGTAAATATATAGAAATATTTATAAATAAATATAAATATTTATAATTATAATTTTAAATAAATATAAATATATTCAAATAATTTTAAAATTATAATAAATATAATAAATATATATATTTATATACAAATATTTATAAATAAATACAAATATTTATAAATAAATACAAATAATTATAATTATAATTCTATATATATATATATAAATAATTATAAAATTATAATAAAGAAATAAATTATATATATATTTATAAAATTATAAATATATTTGTCACAGTTTTATAATTATTTAAATATATATATATATATATATAATTATAACTATAAATAAATATATATTTATTATGATTTTTAATTACAAATAAATTTATATTTTTTTATAGTTATAATTATAAATTAATATATATTGATTTAAATAATTATAATTTTATTAAAAAAATATTTATTATTCTTATAATGTTATATATAATTAAATAAATATATTTATAAATATATACAAATATTGATAAATAAATAAAAATATTTATAATTATAATTATAAATAAATACAAATATATTTAAATAATTATAACTATTATAAGAAATATACTTATTATATTTATAATCTTAGAAATATATATAATAAATATATTAATTATATATATTTATAAGATTATAGATATAATAAATATATTTGTTATAATTTTATAATTATTTAAATGAAAATATATATTTATTTATAATTATAACTACAAATAAATAAATAAATTTATTTATTTAAATAACTATAAAATTATAACAAATATATTTATTATATTTATAATTTATTAATATATATAATTAATATATTTATTATAGTTTTATAAGTATATATATATATAGTTATAATTATAAATAAATAAATACATATTTATCACATATATAATTTTATAAATATATATAATAATAGAAATAAATTATTAACATTATATATTTATGAGCGCTATAATTTTAGCGCTGATAAATGCACCTCTTATCAGCGTTTTTTTAATGCTGAAAAAGATATGTTTTATCAGCGCTTTCTATTTTACCATTGATAAAACCTACCTTTATCGGCGTTTTTTATCTAGGGATGATAAAAGCTTCACCCGATTTTATAAACGAACCCCAATAGTCGTCTTTTTCTCTCGCACACCTCAAACTCTCACAGAATCCGACCCCTACGCCGCCGACCCCTCCTCTGCCCCAAACTCACCTTTGCTACTATTGACCCCTCCTCCGCCATCGTGAATCCCTCCTCCGCCACCACAAACCCCTCGTCCACCGTGAACCTACCTCTGCCGCGGACCCTTGTCCTCCGCAAACCCACCTCCGCCGCGAACCCACCTTTGTTGCGCATCGAACCCCACCTCCGCTGCGAACCCCTCCTCCACCACGAACCCCTCCTCCGCCGCGACCCATGTAATGTCCTGGTTCCGAAAGCCACTCAGAGGCGCCCCGTACCCAGTTGGTTACATGGCCTCAAGAACATTTCCCCAAACGCCAGAGGCTGCCGACTAGCAACGAGGGCCTTGGGTGTGATAGTGGAGAAACTATGCCCTCATTGGCAGAGTACACAGCGGAAAAGAAAAACAAATAACAACAATAGCAGAAGCAGTAGACATACATACACGAGTAAACGATAAACAACGGAAGACTAACAAATAAACCAATGGAGCAGGAATATATGTAAATGATGCATGATACATATATGTCTAGGAAAACAGCCAAACAAGTCACAATGTTGAATACAGTACTAAACCAAAGTACAAAAGAAAAGAAAAACAAATGAGTGACTACTCAGCATCGCAAGCCTTGGCTTGGTCCCATGCTCTCTAGCTCCACAACAATCAAGAACCTGAAGTAGAAGGGCACTTGCCCTTATCTATACCTGCAACAATATAATCTGCTTGGGCCCAAAAGCATGACCCAAACAGGGTGTGAGATACAATCCCAGTAGGCAATCACCCAAAGATCTGTGCCTAACAGTCAGTGAATACAAGACAAGTTGTAACGTCCCGGATCCGAGTGCCCCGAACCCGGTTCGCCACGTGACCTCAAGCGCATTTTCCCAAACGCCAGAGGCTGCCGACTAGCAGCGAGGGCCCATGTCTGATAGTAGGGAAACTATGCCCTCATTTGTCAAAGTGTAACGCAGCGGAATATAATTTAAACATACAACAACAACGGAAGCAGTAACAGTACATATAACTGAAAATGAAGAACTGATAACAAAAAGGGAAACCAGCAGTCATATATATATGAAGATGCAGCATGTCACTATTCTATAAAACAGCCAGAACATGTTACACTGCAATACAATACAATACAACTGAAGTACAAGTACAGAAAAGAAAAACAGAACAACTAGCGGCATTGCGAGCCAATGCTCAGTCTCATGCTCTCCTACACCCCAGCAGCAATCAAGTACCTGTATAGGGACCCTTGCCCTTATCTACACCTGCAACAACGTAATCTGTTTGGGTCGAAAAGCATGACCCAAACAAGGTGTGAGAAATATATCTCAGTAGGCACCCACCAAAGGCTCGTGCCCAACTGTGTGAAAATATGCAACAACAGTGTGCAGTAGTAAAATGCAATAAACTAATCAGTACTCAAAAGTAACTAACTTACCAGTTATTTTGCCATTTTATTAATCTTTTACTCCATTTCATATAAAAAAACACCACAATGAATTTCTAAGTAAACAGTCAGTGTCCACAGACACTCAACCCTTACCCTTAGGTAATCAGGAACGTAACCCGCAGGTACTTGCCCACAGGCAGAACAGATTTTGCCCTCAAGCATACGTAGTGTCGCCCTCAGGCACAGAGTCTATTGCCCACAGACACGGAAGAAGTTGCCCACAGGCTAAGTAGTACAATGCCCACAGACAAATCACAACACTGCCCTCAGGCTAAACAGGTAACCGGGCCAAGCCCAATATGTAAACAAGCAGTAAACAAGCAATTCCTCTCAAGAAAATTCTACACTCATTTCATTAAAGGCATAAAATAAACAAGGCATACCCTCGGGTATCCTGACCAAATGGCTAAACAGAGGAACGCACCCCGGGGTGGTCCTGGATCCAAGCAGTGATCCCAAACATCATTTTTATATCATATTCAATTACCTACACACTTCTAGGTATTTAAAATAGCCACGACCTCAGCCACATGACACCCCAAATATGAGTTCGTAGCTCAAAAACACACAAAAACGCACGACAGTTGGAATATAAACACGAAGCCACCTACCTTTAACACCAACGAACGATATACGCGAATGTCGATTCCAGAAACGCCCAAAGAAGTCGTAGATCTGAGGTAAAAGAATTCTCGCTTAAACGCAAATAACTTCCATTAGAGGAAGAATTGAAAAGAACGATTAAAGAAGAGTGGAGGGCTTACCCGTACAGTTCCAACGAGATCGTCCGAGGCGGAAACAGATTCCTAACGTGCGCTCGGTGGATCCTCAAAGATTCGACCTTCCTCCCCCGAGCCCTCTTCCCGTTCTAAGCCTTCCCTGTAAACAGGGGAGGCTACTGCCCATTTTAAGCGAAAAAACAAAGTACAGGGCATGTATTTCCGAGTACACAGCGTGTACTTCCCATTTTTAAATTGTTTCTCTCGTGGCTTCCCGCCAGCGTGACACTGTTCATCTGCCGACATGACTACACGACATGTCTTCTTGAGTACACGGCGTGTTCTGTTGCACAACTGGCCACCACTTTACTATTTGCCTGCCGACTGACTACACGGCGTGTAAGGGATCACTACACGACGTGTAGTCGGTTCCTACACCCTTCATTGCCGACATGGCCACACGCCCCGTGTACTCATCCCACACGGCCAAAAGTACACGGCGTGTGGAAAAGTACACGGCGTGTACTTCCAAAATTTGGTATTTTCCTCCTTTTCCATATTTTCTCAAAAACACTTAAGGAAAAGAGAAAGGAAGAAACCCGTACCTCAAAAGTAAGAACCGAGTTCTTACACAAGTAAAAGTGCAGGAAGCAGTAAACAGAAAAACACACAGCAGCTACAATCCACATTTCTAGCATATAAAGTACACAAGTGAACAACCAACAACAAGTAGAAAACAGGTAACCCTCTGGGTAGCTCTCACAGCCTAACCCCGATGGTTCAACCTACAAATACTAGCAACCCTTTAGGAGGCACACTTAGTCTCACCCCTCTGGTTCAGCTAAGAGTAGACTTTCTGAGGAAGCACTCACCGTCAATTCCCCCTATAGTCTCATATCGTACTAAAGGCTCTCTGGGGAAGCACTCAACGTCAATTCCCCCTGTGGCCCGCATTGAGGAACTACAGACTCTCTGAGGAAGCACTCAACGTCAATTCCCCCTGTGGTCTCGCAACGTAAATTAAAGACACTCTGGAGAAGCCCTTACATCCATTCTCCCTTTGGTCCATACACTAGGTTCTCTCAGCCCTGTGTAATATAAACATGCATAATGTGTGTGTATCGCCCAATTAAACCTCAAGAACTACTTGGCTATCATTCTAAGGCTTAGCAGCAAAAAAACAGCACAACACTTCCACTATCCTACAACTAGGCATGACAATTGGCATAACGCCTAACAGGCAAAGCAAGTACGGAAAACATCCAGAGTACAAAAAATACTACTCTATTCACAAAGGTAAACCTCTACTATAGTAATCAAGCGAGCAGACAATCAATCAAGGGCAAAACAGAAAAACGCACAATTCTCGTTCAAGGGAATTGGCAAAATTGCACAAAATATCCAAAGACTTTCTACAGAAAGGCACAAACCACCTACCTCGACCCTAGGAGATCGATATACGTGAACAACAACTATAGATTCTCCTCATAACATCGTAGATATGAGAAAACGTCTGAAACACATAAACCACGATAACTTGAGAAAGAGGAGGAATTAGAAAACAAGGCTCAAGCAGAAGGGAGAACTCACTGCTGCAATTCTAATGCAATCAACGGTGCTCGAATCGGAGAATGGATGGAGAGGTGGGGGCTCGTCAAAGATTCGCGGATCCTCGGCGCTCTCGGACGAACGAAACCTAGAAGAAGACCTTTCTGTGCGTCAGGCGTGACCCCGGTCCGTTTTATAAAAAAAAAAAAGTACACAGCATGTACTTTTAGAGTACACTGCGTGAACTAGGTTTTTTCCGTACTCCCCTAAAATCGGCCTCCACATCATCCCTACACACTGTGTGTGTGACCCGGACACAACCAGCACACGACTTTGAGCGAGAAAAGAGTACACGACATGTACTCATAAAGTACACGGCGTGTACTTTGAAAATTTAAAGAAACTCCATTTTTCTCAAAAACTCCAGAAAAAGGAAAGGCGTACCGGAAACGAAGATCCAAGTTATTAAAAACTTCTCCCCTTAAAGAAATTCATCCCCGAATTTCCCTAGCGAGGCATATAAGAAGAAACCCCGAACAGCTCCGGCCACTGCGATCGTAAATCAGCCTCTCTCTCCCAGGTCTCATCCTGTACTCACCCATGCTACCATAGCAGCTGTACAAGAGGGACAGACCGCCCACAGAGAACCTTCGTACTATGATAGACAATCCGGATGGGATGCTCCTCAAACGATGCATCCGCTTTGAGCTCAACCTCCTCAGGCTGAAATACATGAGACGAGTCTGAAAAGTAATGTCGGAGCTGAGAGACGTGGAAGACGTCATGCATGGCCCGATACCTCTGGGGTAGCTATAGCTGATAGGCGACCGACCCAAATCTCTCCAAAACCTCAAACGGCCCGACGTACCGCGATTAAAGCTTACCCTGCCTTCGAATCCTCTTGTGTCCCAACCTCGGTAAGACACGCAGGAAAACCTGATCCCCGACCTCGAACTTCAGAGGTCGTCTCCGCTGATCAGCATAAGACTTCTGTCGAGACTGTGCTATAGCCATCCTCTTCTGAATCAACTCTATCTGCTCAGAGGTCTCATGAACAAGACGAGGTCCCAACAAAGCTTCCTCTCCTACCTCCAGCCAGCATAAGGGTGATCGGCATGGCCTACCGTATAGAGCCTCATATGGTGCCATCTAAATGGTTTCCTGAAAGCTATTGTTGTAGGTGAACTCCACAAGAGGTATATGCTTCTCCCAGGAACCGCAAAAGTTTAGAATGCAAGCTCAGAGCATATCCTCAAGCACCTGGATCGTGCGCTCGGACTAGCCATCAGTCTTGGGATGGTATGCTGTACTCAAAAGTACCTGTGTACCCAAGGCCTTCTGAAGTCCCTTCCAGAACCAAGAAGTAAAGCGTGCATCCCTGTCTGAAACAATGGAGTGTGGAACTCCATGTAGACGTACAATTTCTCGGATGTACAACCGTCCCAGATCATCAACACTGAAGGTCTCCTTGATTGACAAGAAGTGCACGACCTTCGTGAGTCTGTCAATGACAACCCAAACATCATCGTTCCCCCGAGGCGACCTCGGAAACCCGGTCATGAAGTCCATCGCGACATCGTTCCACTTCTACTCGGGAATGGGTAACTGCTGTAAAAGTCCTGTTGGTCGCTAATGCTCTGTCTTCACCTGCTGACAAGTAGAGCATCTCATGACAAAACCAGCCACATCTTTCTTCATACCTAGACACTAGTACTGGCGATGAAGATCCCAATACATCTTGGTGATGCTAGGATGAACTACCCAAATTGAGGAATGAAAATCCCACATCAGCTCCTCACGTATGTATGCTGGCACCCATTTGCGTCCCTGGAAACGCAAGATCCTATCCTCGCCCACTGTCCATCCAGGAAGAGGGTCCTCTCCTGACACAATATCCTGTAGGACTAAGCCTTCTGAGTCTGATAGATGCCTCATCCGTACCTGATCAAGTAGTGTAGAGGTAACTCCTACAGAAGATAGGAAGTTATGTCCCTGTCTGTTGTGCACCTCCAGATGCATCTCAGAGAACAGAGCCATAAGCTGCCACTCACTACTGGCCTCCTGAACTGCCTGAATATGGGTTCTCCTACTCAACGCATCTGCCACCGCGTTGCCCTTTCCTGGCATATAGGTAAGCTCGAAATCAAAAGACTGAAGATACTCGACCCACTTGCACTGCCTCAGATTCAGATCACGCTGAGTGAAGATATACTTGAGACTCTTGTGGTCGGTGAAGATCAAAAAGTGCTCTCCCAGAAGATAGTGTCTCTAACAACGTAAGACATGAACAAAAACTGCCAACTCCAGATCGTGCGTAGGGTAGTTCCTCTCATGTGGCCTCAACTGCCGAGACCCGTACGCAACGACTCCATCTCCCTACATAAGCACAGTGCCTAGTCCGATACCTGAATTATCACAATAGACAGTATAACTCTTTCCTGGCTCTGGCAAGACTAGTATCGGTGCCGACGTCAATCTTCCCTTCAGCTCCTGAAAGGCTGACTCACAAGAATCTAACCATAAGAACTTTGCCCCCTTCTTGGTCAGACCTGTCAAATGTGCTGCTAGGCATGAGAAGTCCTGAATGAAGCGTCTGTAGTATCCAGCCAGCCCTAGGAAACTCCGTACCTCAAAAACGTTCTTCGACTGCTCCCAAGAGACTACATCTCTCACTTTATCTGGGTCTACAGATACTCCTGCCTCTGAGATGACGTGACCCAAGAAGTGAATCCGTTCCATCCAAAAGTGGCACTTCGAGAGTTTAGCATAGAGCCGATGCTCTCTCAGTGTACTCAGAATGATCTCAAGATGTGTGGCATGGTCGTGTTGAGTGTGAGAGTACACCAAGATATCTTCCACGAAGACCATGACGAAGTAGTACAAGTAAGGATGGAACACTCGGTTCATCAGTGCCATGAAAGCTGTAGGCGCATTCGTGAGACCGAACGACATGACTGTATACTCGTATAGACCATACCTACTCCTGAAGTCTGTAAGAGGTATATCTAATGGTCTAACGCGCAACTAATGATAACCGGACCTCAAGTTGATCTTCAAGAAAACCCGGGCTCCTCGAAGCTGATCAAAGAGGTCATTGATCCTCGACAAGGGATATTGGTTCTTGACCGTCAATTGGTTCTGCTTCCGATAATCCACACAAAGCTGAAGGGTACCGTCTGCCTTCTTCGCAAACAGGACATGCAAACCCCAAGGAGAAGTACTGGGTTGGATGAAACCCATTTCTTGCAACTCCTATAACTGCTTCTTGAGCTCCTGCAACTCAGGTGTAGCCATCCTATATGGAGGAATGAACACTGGTGCTGCTCCTATAATGAGTTCAATAGAAAAGTCTACCTCACGCTCCGGAGGAAAACCCAAAAAGTCCTCTGGAAAGACATCCCTGAAAAGATCCACCACTGGAGGAAAGTCCAACTGTGAAGTCCCCTGATCATCCAGATAAAGACTAGCAATTTGAGCTGTCACCCTTCCTAGACCATGATGCTCGAGTCCTGCTTGACTCGCCTGAACATCCCATTCGCCTCTATGAAGAAAAGATTCACCCTATGGTGAAACGAAACTCACTCTGCGGCGATAACAATCGACGAATACCTGTAAGGGAACCAACCAGTCCATCCCGAGGATGACATCATATCCTGTCATCTCTAGGACATAGAGATCCCATAAGAAATGATACCATGTAACATTGAGAGGTCACTCTCTACACTGGGGTATAATAGATGTCATCATCCCCAAAGGTGTGTCTAGTGTCAACGAGTCGGCAGAAGAAAAGACACAGAGCCCAAGGCTCTCCACAATAGCAACAGAGATAAAGCTATGCGTAGCACCAGTATCAAAAAGAGATGAAGATAAAACTGAGGCTACTAAAATCGTACCTCGAACTGTAGAAGGTCCAGGATCCTACTCCTGATAGGTCTGCTCCACCGCAAAGGTCTGGCCTACCCCACGGACCAGTGACCCTGCGTTACCACTCTGAGATGAACCTCCCTGTTGGCGCTGAAGGATCGGTGACTGACTGCCACAGCCTCGACCTCCACCTCTGCCCGAACGGCCAGAAGAACTCCAGTTCCCAGACTGGTGTGAAACTGGTGGTGCTGCTCCTGAACGAGGAGTCATGAAAGAACCCTCGTCACCAGTAACTGGTGATAAAACCTGGAGGAAACGCTTAAGGTGACCCATCTTGCCGCATGATCGGCACTTCACTGGGTCCCTCTGGCACTGCGGCCTCGTATGCCCACTCCTATCACACTGGTAGCATACAACCTGGCTACCAAAAGATGTATCTCGCCTCCTCAGGTCACCGCGCGAAGACTCCCTACAACTTTTCCTACTATCAACTGGAGGAACACTAGATCTAGAAGCAAAACCGCCCTGAATCACAGCTCTAGACTCTCTCAGATTGCGCTCCGCAATCAGTGCCTGGTTGACAATGAAAGAGATGGATGTCAACTATAATAGATTCATCTGTGAGCGGATCTCCCGCATGAGACCATACTCTAACTTCCATGCCAAGAACATCCCATCTCCACCCCAGAGGGGTGTAAAATGCTACATCTCGGTAAAACGAGAGGAATAATCCATAACAGATAGAGTACCCTGCTCTAAACTCATGAACTCCCGGGATCGATCGACCCTCAGGGTCTCCGGGTAGAAGTAGTTGTATAACACGCGTTGGAACTCCTCCCAAGCCATAACCTTCTGATGACCCGCCAGTGAGATCACGTCCCACCACCTCTTGGTGGAGTCTCAGAGAATGTAGGTAGCGAGCTTGACCCGCCTCTCTAGAGGCATCTCCAGATGCTCGAAGATAGTCAACATGGATTCCAGCCATGACTCTGTAGCCTTTGGTCCTCCTTCCCCCGAGAAAGTAGGAGGATGCTGCTGCTGGAAAACCCGCGTCAAGTCTGCCATAGTTGTGGAAGGAGGCGGTGATCCCTGAAAGGTTTGTATCATCCTCATAAAACCTTCCCTGAACTGTGCATCAGCGCCTGCAACTGGTATGTCAGTCGGTTCCAAGGCTGGCCTGACTGGAGGATCAGAAGGAAGTCCCTGATCAGCCATATCTGGCGTCTGATCACTGCTTGACGACTGACGTATAACCAGAGGATGTCTCGGAGGCATAACTCTGAAAGATCAAAAGCATACCTTAGATCAGAATTAACAAAGACAGATAACACAAGAGTACAAAACGGGAACAGGGGAATAAAAACACACAAGTTTACAAAACATGACTACACGGCGTGTATAAAAACTACACGACGTGTCTTCTTAAGCCACTTACATGGGTGTGTACCCCTTCCCTACAGGTTATGTAACGCCTCAAACTACATGACGTGTTGACCCCACCCATGACGTGTACTTGAAAACTATTCCCCTGCCTGAGTCTCTTTACATGGCTAACCCACACGGTCTGACTTAACCCGAGACTACACGGCATGTTCTGAACAAACACGGCGTGTACTAGACAAGGCTTCAGTGGCTTGTGTTGTTAAATACACGGCCGTCTACACGGCTAAACCTTACATGGCATGTTCCGAACAAACACGACATGTATAGGTGAAGGTGACACCATCCCGTGTTGTTCGTGACATGGCCGGGTACCTAAACAAGACTACACGACATGTTTCGAAAAAAACACGGTGTGTCTAAGAGAAGGTAACGCCGACCCGTGTTGTTCGTGACACGGACGAGTACTTAGACAAGAATACACGGTGTGTTCCTTTACAACACGACGTGTTCTACTTGAGCTTCCCCGACCCGTGTTGTTAGTGACACGGATGGGTACACGGCTTCGAACTACATGACGTGTACCAACCGTACACGACGTGTTCCTGAAGTTATTTCTACAACAGCGTGTCCCTGCTCATACAGTCAGTGATATGGTCTAAAAACTACATGGCGTGTAGTCAAAAGTACATGCCGTTTATTCTGGGTTTTTCTGGGCAGTAGCTCATAAACTGCACAGAAGCCCAAAAAACACTTAAAAAAAGTCAAAGAGGTTCCAAATTCTGATTCGTGAGGGCCCATACTCCCCGCGAATCAAAACTTGGCATTCATTTAAGCAAAGTAGAATACAAACAATCCTCTAACAAGTTAGTAGAGATTCTATCAAGCCTCTATCACAACAACATGCATAATCTACACAAAGTCTATCACAATAGCATGCATTCGCTAATGCACCCTAGATGACATGGCAAGAGTGCATGGCATGCGATTTCTACAAGTGCCTATATGATGCATGAGATTGAATACCCTAATCTCATCGGGTTGGTATAGATTTTCCCTGTACACGGGTTAGCTACTCCCGAGCACAGCTTAATACCAAGTACCGAATCCATCCTATCCCTGGATAAAGGCCCCAAACAGTAATTCAAGAGAAAAGAAACACCTCTGATCCCACTTTGTAACATCCCGATTACGGAAGCCACCCAGAGGCGCCCCGTACCCGGTTGGTTACATGGCCTCAAGCGCATTTCCCCAAACGCCAGAGGCTGTCGACTAGCAGCGAGGGCCTTGGGTGTGATAGTGGGGAAACTATTCCCTCATTGGCAGAGTACATAGCAGAAAAGAAAAACAAATAACAACAATAACAGAAGCAGTAGACATACATACACGAGTAAATGATAAACAACGGAAGACTAACAAATAAACCACTGGAGCAAGAATATATGTAAATGATGCATGATACATATATGTCTAGGAAAACATCCAAACAAGTCAAAATGCTAAATATAGTACTAATCCAAAGTACAAAAGAAAAAAAAAACAAATGAGAGACTCCTCAGCTTGGTCCCATGCTCTCCAGCTCCACAACAATCAAGAACCTGAAGTAGAAGGGCGCTTTCCATTATCTATACCTGAAACAATATAATCTTCTTGGGCCCAAAAGCATGGCCCAAACGGGGTGTGAGATAAAATCTTAGTAGGCAATCACCCAAAGATCTGTGCCTAATAGTCAGTGAATACAAGGCAAGTAAAAGTGCAGGAAGCAGTAAACAGAAAAGCACACAGCAGCTACAATCCACAATTCTAGCATATAAAGTACACAAGTGAACAACTAACAACAAGTAGAAAATAGGTAACCATCTGGGTAGCTCTCACATCCTAACCACTACGGTTCAACCTACAAGTACTAGCAACCCTTTAGGAGGCACACTCAGTCTCACCCCTCTAGTTCAGCGAAAAGTAAACTTTCTGAGGAAGCACTCACCGTCAATTCCCCCTATAGTCTCATATCGTACTAAAGGCTCTCTGGGGAACCACTCAACGCCAATTTCTCTTGTGGCCCGCGTTGAGGAACTATAGACTCTCTGAGAAAGCACTCAAAGTCAATTACCCCTGTGGTCTCGCAAAGTAAATTAAAGACACTCTGGAGAATCCCTTACATTCATTCCCCCTTTGGTCCATACACTAGGTTTTCTCAGCCCTATGTAATATAAACATTCATAACGCACGTGTATTGCCCAAGTAAACCTCAATAACTACTTGGCTATCATTATAAGGCTCAAGAACAAAACATCACAACAGTTCCACTATCCTACAACTAGGCATGGCAACTAGCATAATGCCTAACAGGAAAAGCAAGTACGGAAAATATCCAAAGTACAACAAAAGCTAATCTATTCACAAAGGTAAACCTCTACTATAGCAATCAAGTGAGCAGGTAATCAATCAAGGGAAAAACAGGAAAACACACAATTCTCGTTCAAGGGAATTGGAGAAATTGCACAAAATATCCAAAGACTTTCTACAGAAAGGCACAAACCACCCACCTCGACCCTAGGAGATCGATATACGTGAACAACGACGACAGATTCTCCTTAGAACGTCATAGATATGAGAAAATGTCCGAAACACATAAACCACGATAAATTGAGAAAGAGGAGGAATTGGAAAACAAGGCTCAAGCAGAAGGAAGAACTCACCACTGCGATTCCAATTCAATTAACGGTGCTTGAATTAGAGAACAGACAGAGAGGCGGGGGCTCGTCGAAGATTCGCGGATCCTCGGTGCTCTCGGACAAACAAAACCTAGAAGAAGACCTTTCTGCGCGTCAGGCGCGACCCCGGTTCATTTAATAAAAAAAATAAAGTACATGGCGTGCACTTTTAGAGTATACGACGTGTACTATGTTTTTTCCGTACTCCGCTAAAATCAGCCTCCACATCATCCCTACACACCGTGTGTGTGACCCGGATACGGCTAGCACATGACTTTGAGCGGGAAATGAGTACACAACGTGTACTCATAAAGTACACGACGTGTACTTCGAAAATTTCCAGAAACTCCATATTTTTCAAAAACTCCAGAAAAAGGAAAGGTGTACCTGAAACGAAGATTCGGGTTCTTACAACCCATCCTCCGCCGCAACCCCACCTTCGTCGCGACCCAACCTCCATTGCAAACCCACCTCCACCTCAAACCCACCTCCACCACGAACCCCACCTCCATCGCAAACCCCACATCCATCACGAACCCCACCTCCGCGGTGAACCCCACCTCCACTACGAACCCCTCTACGACCTCTGCTGCTGCCACCGCCACCGCTTACCCCAACTTTGCCGCCGCCGGACCCTACTGCCGCCACCAGAGGGGTATGCCATTTTTTCCACATTATTATGAATTTATAATATATAAATAGATTTTGGATTTAATCAGGTTTTGGTGTGTTCTTACATTACATCTAATATGCAAGAAATCCCTTTGAATACCTTCAAATGGAGTGTCATTGATTCAACAACCCTAGTAGTATCATACAAATCCTTTAAAACATCTATATATTCTATATTTTCTACAATAACATTATTATAATTCTTAATAGGATAAGTTTTAGAAAAATGTAATCCCCCCTTTTAAACTAAATAATCCTCTAAAATTAACATTCCCATCTATTATGAAAAGGAACTAGCATATTGAGACCCCCCTACAACTATTTTCATCCTATGTAATTCCAATACCTTATTTCTTTTGAGTTTCTATGATTATCAACGGATCTTCATTCGACTTATTTGATGCTGTAACATCTATATATTTACTAAAGTTGGCATGTTTCTTACTGACGTTTCACCTTCCTACACTTCCACGTCACCCAAAAACATCTAACTCCCCAGTCAAAACCTAAAAAAACTCACTGTTTCCCGCACCATATCGGGCTTTGCCTCGGGTTTTCTAGGGACCCTGTTCTCCTCCTCAAAAACCCTATCCTTCTCCCATTCTCGAATCTCCTATCCAGCCACCTGCTTCGCCACTGCATACTCCTCCTCCGAATTCTCCGCCTTTTCATGCTACGCCTTCTGCTCCTCTGTATTCAGCTCCTCCGCATTCGGTTGCTCCGCCTACACCTACTCCGCCCATGGATTCTCCGGCTCCACCAACTCAGCCTCCAACTGATCCACCTTCGGCTCCTCCTCCGCCTCCTCTGTCTTCACCTCTGACTACTCTACCTAGGCCTACTCCGTACCCTCTACCTATGGTAAAACCTCATTCTGTAAACCTGTAACCTCCATGAACTACAAAACCCCCTACAACTCCTCCATTCCCGATAACCCGCTCGCCTCCCCCTCTGTGGCTCCACATCTACCTCTGCCATTTTTTTTATTTTCATTCCCTAATTTTTTTGGTGTTGTTCCATTCCAGAGGATTTGGTGTTGATTTCTCTCAATGACAGAGCACAGAGCTCTGCATAGGCCAATGGATCAGCTCTATAACCCATTTCTTGGTCTTTAACTTATTCACCGGATTTCATCTTCATGCCAGATTTCAGATTTCTGCACAAATGTGGTCTATCATGTATAAATTTGTTATTTTAACTATTGATACATTTACATTATACCATTATATGAAATAAAAATACTCACACTTATAGTTGTCTTAATTAAATTATAAATTTTCATTCAGGTCTGTGATTAATTATTCTCGGCTCGCTTCCTCCAACAACTCGTCACATCTCCTATTCCCTCCTACATCAGCTTCACAGTTCAAGTATAAGATTAATTACCTATTCCAAAACTCAAATCCTTTCTTCTGCATTTTTCATTTCATTTCACCTGTATATTACTTCGGGTTCAATTTTAGTTGTCTGATTTTTCATGTTATGTTTGAATATAACTAACTTCTACTATGGTTAATTTTAGGTTGGTGATTATATCTTCTCAGGTGGCTCCCTGCATTTTCTATTCCCTCCTGCAACATCTTCTCACTTTAGGTATGATATTAATTACCTATTCCAAAATGTAAATCCTTTCTTCTGCATTTCTCATATCATTTTACTTCTATATTACTTCGGGTTCAAATTTTATTTTCTGATTATTCATGTTATGTTTGAAAATAATAAACTTCTACTATAGTTAGTTTTAGGTTATGCCTTAAAACTTATTTTGATTTTATTTTGGTTATTCATGTTGATATCTAACTATTATTTTCACTATAAAAATTGAAATTTCACAGTGTTTCCTTTTTAGAGCTGACAAATTACAATGCTGAACTAATTCTACTCCTTTTTTGTGTGTTCCTATGATGTTTATTCATATCCATCCCTTTGATAATTTATTTTCAAATTTTATACTATCCATTTGCTTCATTTTTTAACATTTATTTCTTATAGGTGTGGGAATCTGTAAGTGTGATCCCTCAAAGAGTTTAATTTCTTGAAAAAAGGGTACTCTTTTTTAAAGTTGGTTTCACATTACTATTTACTGAAGACTCATCTATTTCTTTTTTTAAAATAAAATTTTTAATCTTCCTTTTTCCTTGGATTTCAATATTCATTCATGTTTTCATTTTTCGATTCCATTTAAAAGGAGCATAATAATTTCTTTGGTTAATTACATTATCAAATATTCAATTAATTATTATATCTCCATGAACCATTTAGTCACCTATCAAACAAAATTCTTTGGTTAATTACATTATAAAAAATATAATGCTTCTTCTATTATTAAAGCATTATTCAGAGGGAGAAAGTTTCGACTTGTGAGATGAAGATAGGTGTTATCAGTTACTATTTCTTCAAATTTATTGATACATGGTTTGTTAAGTTCCTTATATTTCTTTTGACACTTTTATATTATTTTTTTTATTTCAGACAAACAATATGTTTATTTTATTAAACTATTTTAGAATATATGGAATTATTTTATAATTTCATATCATACAATTCATGCGCATTATATTCTGATTTTATTAAAAAAATAAAATCTTTTATATGCAACAACATACACTTTCAATGCACTATTTATAACTTGCATTAAAAAATTTAGTATATGAATTTTTTTTAGGCCTACTTTTGTTTAGGGAATAGATGTTTGATATAGAGCGGCTGAAGCATGAGAGTATATATAGATCTAGGACTTATGTAGGTTCTGGTTCTAGGCCAACCAAAAGTGTTTAAATCAGCACAAGTCTTATTTCATTTTTCCATTTGTTATGTTTATTGTGTTCTCTTAGGGATTATACAGGTTCAAGTTCTGGTTTGGGGCATGGTTCCTTATTTTGAGAACAAATGTTAAGAAATTTTCTCCTTTCTGAATCTCCCATAGTAATTATAGGGAATAATTTTTACACCTTTGAGGGAATAAAAACATATGTTATGTTGTATTTTTCTGATGAACATGGCATATGTTCAACCTTTTGATGAATATGGGTTGAGAGATGAATTATTTTTTCCATATTTTGTATAAATTTACTCTCTTCAAATATTTTTTCATTTATTTTAATTTATGTATGTCTTGAAAACATTTAGAGCCAAACATGAAATGGTTGAATCCCCTAACCAAAACCCTTTCTCTCACTTCCCCATCTTCTCACATTCATTTTTTATTTTAGAAAAGATAAATACTTAATTCTGTTCATTGATAACAATATATTTTCAACTAAAATAAAAGAGAAATACTTAATTATGTTAATTGATAATAGTATATTTTCAACTGTATATGCATGGATTAAAAGTTAAATCACATCCACAATCTTAGAATTTCTATTAATGGTGTAGAGTTTTGCTTTAAATGTTGAAAAACTACTTTTTGACACCCCTTGGTTCCAAATATCAGTTTATCTTCGTATGATTAAAAGTTAAATCACGTGAACATCCTTTCTTCTGCATTTCTCATATCAATCTACATCTATATTACTTTGGGTTAAAATTTTATTGTCTGATTATTCATGTTATATTTGAAAATAATAAACTTTCACTATGGTTAGTTTTAGTTTATTCATTGAAACTTATTTTGATTTCATTTTGGTTATACATGTTGATATCCAACTATTAATTGCACTATAAAAATTGAAATTTCATTGTGTTTACTTCTTAGAGCTGACAAATTACAACTCTGAACTAATTCTGTTCATTATATTTTAATTTTATTAAACAAATATAATATTTTATATTTAGAAAAATCCACTTTCAATTCACTATTTATAACCTGCATTAAAAAATTTAGTATATGAAATTGTTTTATGCTTACTTTTGTTTAGGGAATAGATGTTTGATATAGAGTGACTAGAGCATGGGAGTCTATAAAGATATAGGATTTATGTAGGTTCTGGTTCTATGCCAACTAAAAGTGTTTAAATCAACACAGGTCTTCTTCCATTTTTCCATTTTTTATGTTTATTGTGTTCTCTTAGGACTTATGCAGGTTCAAGTTCTGGTTCGGGGCATGGTTGCTTCTATTGAGAACAAAAGTTAAGCAATTTTCTCCTTTTTGAATCTCCCATGGTAATTATAGGGAATAATTTTTATACCTTTTAGGGACTAAAAACATGTTTTATGTTGTATTTTTCTGATGAACATGGTATATGCTCAACCTGTTTATGAATATGGGTTGAGAGATGAATTAATTTTTTCCATATTTTGTATAAATTTACTCACTTCAAATATTTTTTCATTTATTTTAATTTATGTCTGTCTTGAAAACATTTAGAGCCGAACATGAAATGGTTTAATCCCCTGACCAAAACCCTTTCTATCACTTACCCATCTTCTCACATTGCATTTTTGATTTTAGCAAAGAGATATACTTAATTATGTTCATTGATAATAGTATGTTTTCAACTAAAATCAAAGGGAAATACTTAATTCTGTTCATTGATAATAGTATATTTTCAACTGTATTTGCATGGACTAAAAGTTAAATCATGTGAACAATCTTATAATTTCTATTAATGGTGTATTTTTTTGCTTTATATGTGGAAAAACTACTTTTTGACACCCCTGGGTTCCAAATATCAGTTTCTCTTTATATGATTGTCTACTTTGATGCAAAATAATTTAATATTATTTGATGTAGAGTTTATGATTAAGTGGGTTTTCCAATTATAGGGGTACATCGGGCATGCCTAGGCAAGGGGAAAGGAGTGACAAGGGGGGTAATTCTTCTTATAAGGTCTCTTAAGGTATGTAATACTTGGATGATATCAATTGGCCTATTTTATAGCTCTACAATTCTTTTATCCCATTTTGCTGGTGTGTTCTATAAAATTAAGTATCATCAATCATTTTTTATTTAAATGATTTTCCAATTGTTGTATTGACATGTTAGTTTGAAGAATATATGTGCAAACTGATATAATTCTATTGTTTTATGCCCGTTGCTTGTGTATTCAACTTATAAACCCTATTTTTTCACAATATTATATTCCTTGATACTGTTACAACACTAAAATCTGGTTCGGGGAATGGTTACTTCTTTTGAGAACAAAGTTTAAGCAATTTTCTCATTTTTGAATCACCCATGGTAATTATAGGGAATAATTTTTACACCTTTGAGGGACTAAAAACATGTGTTATGTTGTATTTTTCTGATGAACATGGTATATGTTCAACCTATTGATGAATATGGGTTGAGATATGAATTATTTTTTCCATATTTTTTTACAAATTTACTCTCTTCAGATATTTTTTCATTTATTTTAATTTATGCCTGTCTTGAAAACATTTATAGCTGAACCTGAAATGGTTGAATCCTCTGACCAAAACCCTTTCTCTCACTTCCCCATCTTCTCACATTGTATTTTTAATTTTAGCAAAGAGAAATACTTAATTATATTCATTGATAATAGTATATTTTCAACTAAAATCAAAGAGAAATACTTAATACTGTTAATTGATAATAGTATATTTTCAACTATATATGAATAGATTAAAAGTTAAATCACATGCACAATATTAGAATTTCTATTAAAGGTGTATTGTTTTGCTTTAAATGTTGAAAAACTACTTTTTGACACTCTAGGTGCCAAATATCAATTTCTATTCATATCATTGTCTACTTTGATGAATTTTTTTTAATATTTTTTGATGCATAGTTTAGGATTAAGTGGGTCTTCCAATTACAGGGGTGCATCAGGCATGCCTAGGCAAGGGGAAAGGAGTGGAATGAAGGATAATTCTTCTTACAAGGTCTCTTAAGGTATGTAATACTTGGATGATATCAATTGGCCTATTCTATAGCTCTGTAATTCTTTCATCCCATTTATCTGGTGTATTCTATAAAATGAAGTATCGTCAATATTTATTTATTTAAATGAATTTCACATTGTTGTTTTGACATGTTTTTTGAAGAATATATGTGAAAACTGATTGCGTTCTATTATTTTATGCCTTTTTCTAGTGTATTCAGCTTCTAAAAACCATTTTTTACAAGATTATATTCCTTGATACTATTACTGCGTTAAAATCTGGCTTCTTTACTAGATGGTTAATTAGGGTTCCATTTGAAAAAACTTATCTAAAAATGCTTATTTCACTTTCCATTTATAATAAGCGCTTCCATACAAATGTGTCTAGATTTCTAATTGAAGATGTGTGTTTTTACCATTTATTTAAATATTTTTCTTCTGAAGAAGGTGCACATGAAGATGGGTGATGGGTCATGGTGTTTGGCTAGTTGGGAGTGGACGGTCACAAGCAATGGCCACCAATACGCATTATAGTAGTGCACTGAATCCTCATCTTCTCCAACAATATGATTTCAACAAAGATTCTATATTTTAGTAACCAAATTATAATAATTACAATAATAATGGAGTCACTCCTCTACCTTCAATGTAATTCAATTAAATAATGATAGTAATAGTCATAATAATGATAACGTTCATGCATTTTATATATTTTCGTAATGATTATTAAAAATAGTGTCATCATTATTATAATGTTTTGTATTTCATTGTTAAAAACCATGTTTTCATCAATGCTGCATAAATTATAGGTTTGGTTGTTGTTTTTATTTTAAATAAATTTCGTGTCTTAATTTTATTGAAGAAATTAGTTACTTTTACTTCGATTTAATGTGACTTGGCTTGCAATAAATATTATTTGGTCATTATTTTGATTACTATTTTCAATATTTTTTGTCATTTATATGTATTATGTTATTACTATAAGATAATATGTTTTGCAATCTAATCATTTATTCCATGTTTTGTTGTTTAAATAAGTATGGTCTCAATTACAACATTATTTATCATAATTATCATAATTTTAAATGTCAATTTCAATGTTCTTTCAATTCATTTAATTCAAATATCCACACTAAAAATATTTTTTTATTTATTATAGATTCTTCTATATCTTTTCAAATGTATTTATCCCAAATGTAATCTACTACCATAATGACGTTTCCATATTTTTTCTAATTGTATTATAATAATAAGTATCATTATTTTGTGATTTCAAAATATTGAATATTCATGTTCATTATTAACATTGAAATGTAGTATTATCTTCTTCAAAAAAGCATTGAACTATACCACTGTGTGAATGCATAATCTAAGAATTGTGTTATATCACCATGCGAATGCACGGGTGAGTACTAGTTCTCTATAAACTAGTCTAAAACTCAATAACATGATATCCCTATATATTATGTTTGTTTTTGTAACAAACCAGGTACTTATAAAATATTTTCTTTTCATTATATAATTAAATAGTCAAATTATTTATAAATTTATAATGAAATAAGTGGTATTTATAGAAAGTAAGGAATTTATACCGATGGAATAATAACTTGACCTTAAGAATAGTAACATGACCATTAGGAATAGTAATCAGGTTGATAGAATAATAACCTCACCTAATAAATTATAATTAAAATTTATCCATCATATAAGTGAAAATATAATATATTTATATCACTGAACAGGTAATTTTTTTTTTGAAAATTATAAATTAAGTATTGGAATTTTTGCAAGTCATAAATATTTAATTATAATTTTATAAATAATATAATGATTTTAAAAGAAAATATATTTTCATAAAATATATTCATTAATTATTATTATTATTTTCTTATGGTTGTAAGATAATTTTATGGGACCTTGATTAATTTTTCAAGGTGTAATAAAATCAGTTATAGTTTTAAAATTGTTATTTTTCAAATAAATTATGATTTTAATTAAAAATTAAATTTATCATATTTAGAAAATTATTTTGATAAAATAAAGTTAATTTTTTAATTATACATGTCAAAAAATGGTTGGGGTGATTTTTTGGGATTTTTCTGAAATACTTGATTTTTTGGTGAATAGTGAAATACGGTAATTTATGGTATATATACATTATAAGTTAAACACACTATTCATAATATCATGAATGATGTAAGAACCATAATCTAGAAATTACCTTTATTATTTTAATATATTTTATGATAATTCTTAAACTATTCATAATCTTGATCCAAATTAATAAACTAATGAATAAAATAATCAAAAAATCCTCCTCTCCTCTACTATAAATACCACCGCTCACCCCCACTTCTCCTCACAACTCTCAAGATTTTATCATTGTAAAAATTTTGTCCATTAATATTCTCAAGCCTCTTCCCCATGTCCAAGACCTGGTTTTCTCACCAAAATTCCAAAACCAAAGGCCTTAAGGAGGTTCTCAAGGAGGATAATTCAAGAGGTAAAAATCCTCTTTCATTTTCTTCTATTTTTTTTAATTTTTTCTTCTTATACTCTCTTCACATACCATTATAAAAGAGGCATGAAAACTCTATTATCTTATATATACTATAATTTTATCATGTTTATGAAAAAATTCATCATCATACTTTTTCTCCTCTCCCTTTTATTCTAAAAATAAAAACATCGTCTGTGATGTGTCGAATTACCGACATCATGGACAATGTGTTTTCAATTTCCATTACTGCCTTCATGGATGGACATAAAAACATTTTAACAGTTGAAAAAGATTGTAAAGAGCATGGAACATCCTATTTTATGTTCTATAATTTACATATATACATAATATTAAATTATATAACGACACTAGTTTATGATTATTGAAGAACTGCCAAAATGGTCTAAACAAATATCATTAATGTTTTATCTAATGATTCATCATAATATCTGAAAAAAATGATTTATGGTATAATTTAATATTCTATAAATATATTAATACTATTTAATTCCACTTCTGTAGTTTTTCTTTCATTCATAAATAAAATTCATTATGAACCGACCATGGAAACAATGTAAAGAACGCACCCAAAATAATGGAAATAAAAAATATTATTAATAAATGGGTGGAAATATGTTATAAAATGATCATATAAGGTAATATAAAAATTAATATTTTTATTTAAAATATTAATAACACTATTTTAACCATTATACAACAGTTTTAAACAAATTTTAAGTAAGAAGAACCTGAGGTAAGAGAATTTTTAATTCAATTTCCATTCTTTGGGTTAACTATCTACTTTGATTATATTATACTAAGATTATTTGTGTGTTTAATTTTGTTTATATTATGTTTTATAATGTATATTTATAGTATATAAACATAATAATTTCATTCTATTAATTCTCACTTCAATCATATGATATTATCAAGAGACTTTTCTTTAAAAATCCTCTTTTAAAATTCTATTTTACAAAATTCAAAAGCAACGTTTTTATTAAATTATTCATGTTTTATGATTATGTTTTGGTTCTTGGAATTTTTTTATTATGAATGTTGGTACCTATATCTCCCTCCAATTCATTGGGTATGTTTAAGTTGGAGGTTGACTTCATGGTAACTGCAAGTGTAACTGCAATGGTTACACCATAAGGTAGCCATGAGGGTTGAATTGTAAGGTAGCCATGAGGGTTACAAATCATAAGGTAGCCATGAGGGTTACAATATTAAGTATGAAATTCCCCAAGTAATCTATATGTTCTATTTATATTTTCTATGTTTTATGTAAATCTCTTATTTCACAAAGTAAGTGCATGATACTTTATGGGTAAGAAGTATGTATTTGTGAAAATGATTTAATATGTTTACAAGTATTCAAGGACCAATGGTTTCTATCATTACTTTTAAATCCTTTACTGAGATTTTTGTGATCATCCCATGTTTTTAAATGTTTTTCACTGGGTTTAAGGATGGTTAATAGAAAAATAATAAGCTAAGATGAATGTTGTGAAGATTATTCATGAAAAGATTACATGTTCCTATTAAAAACTTTTGTATTATGGAAGAAATGGATACTATTTTAGTAGTACTCACTTTATATGATTATGGGTTGATATGTATAAATTATGTCCTAAATTTATAAAATTATAAATTGAAAATATCTTTGGGAATGTAAAAAATTGAATTGTAAAGGAATTTACTAGATTACGTAAAGTTTAAGGTCGAGTCCTTATAGTTGGTATGAGAGCACAATTTAGATAACTTTGGGGGGGTAGGATGTTGTTAATAGAATTTTACCTTATGTTTATACTGAAATGATATAAAATTTGAAGATTACCATGTTTCTTCATCTAAGATATGTCTGTTCAGAATGGTTTTCCGCATAAGAAATAGGGAAAGTGAAGTTAGAAGGAACTAATAGGCTGATATGTTTCTAAATCCAAAAACCTAGAATGGTAGGGATCATAACCGAGTAGTTTTTGATAGTAATTGATTATTTTACATAGGCAATAAATGGAAATGGAATCCATGAAATAGAAAAAATAGAAATACCGCAAATAAACATGACCATAGTGGAACATTTTATAAGGCAACACCCTCCTGCTTTCAATGGATCTTCTAACCCAGTGGTGGTCCAGTAACTGTTGTCCAAGGATTACGGCTTTCTAGAGATATCCCAATCCAATGGAAAAAGTGAAATGCATTTGGCTGTGAGGTAAGGGCATGTAGAGATCATGAGGGTGCTGCTGGACAAGGATGTGTAGCTGGCAAGGAGGACCGACAAGAAGGGCCAGACAGCGCTGCACATGGAAATCAATGGGTCAGCTATGATGTCACCAAATTGCTTCTCCAAAATGATGCCACCATCTTCATGCTACTCTAAAAGTTTGGGAACATAGCTTTACATATAGCTGTCAGGAAAAAGCAGACTGAGGTACTCATTACAATACAACCTTCAAAATACTTATACCTTCTGTTAATATAACTTTAGTTTTTTGTCATTAGATTGTGAATGAGATGCTAGGGCTTCTTGAAAAAAATGTTAATGCAATCACAAGGGACTAAAGAATGACTTTGGAAATAGCCACAATGCACCTACTTTCAGAAGAAGCTTTAAAAATAAGAGATTGCTTGTCCCGCTACGGCGGTGTCAAAGCAAACGAGCTGAACCAACAGTGGGATGAGATTCAGAAGATAGTGAAAGAGATCAATAATAACGTCCACACTTAGATGGTGAAGGTTCGATGGACCAAAAAGAACATCAATGACATCACCAAGGAGCTCTACAAGGTCCACCGTGAAGGGATAAACAATACCACCAACTCTGTCATGGTGGTCTCCATCCTATTCGCCACCGCAACATTCACTACTATATTCACGGTCCCTAGTGGGGATGGGGATAACGGGGTGGCGGTGGCGGTGGGTAATCCGAAATTTAGGATATTCTTCATCTTCAATGTGGTGTCACACTTCACGACGCTAGAGGTGGTGGTGGTGCAGATCACGTTTGTGAGTGGGGAGACAGAGATAGAATGACAGGTAATTGATGTGATCGACAAGCTCATGTGGCTGGACTCTATCTTCCCCACCTTATCATCCATCTCGTCCTCCTACATCGTGGTGGTCCTCTGCAACCAGTGGGTGACAATTCTGGTGATAGTGATCTATGGGGTGATGATGGACGATGTTCTTGGGACCATGACCTACTTCGTGGTGAAGTCAAATGGGGTTGGGAGGGAGAGGAGGAAGAAGGAGAAGACATCTAGGAGTGGGACATCTTCATGGTGCCATTAAAATATATCTAACTCAGAAGTGAAACCCATTTATGTGATTTAGGGATTCTGCTAATGGAGTGGCCGATTACTGATCATAAATCTCTCTCATTCCATCTCACTCAAATTTTTAAATTTTCAGATGCTCTCATCTTCTCATCTCGATCTCTGCATTATGGGACATGGATACACTACTACGCAATTACGTAGAAAAAGGATTTAAAAACGCTAAAAAAATAATGTTATCCTAAGAAACTTTAATAGGACCCCCTTTATTAGTGCTAGAAATAATGATAAAGGTCATATTAATGCAGTGTGGTGTTGATATTATTGCACACAATAATGAAAAACTGCGAACAGATACAAGAATCAACAAAAAATAATAGATATGAAAAATTAATAAACTAATTGAAATAAAAATTACATCACAAATACAAAAAACACACACTATATTATATACATTTCAAACATTGTTTTGTATAATATCATTAGCAATTACAATTTATCACAAACATTCAAAAATTTCAATGGTTTCATTGTCTTTGGCACCCGACCCCTCTTAGAAATTCCAATCATGGTATTAGTTGCCAAAAAAACCACCCCAACTCGAACAAAAGAATCCACCTATATAAGAAAATAATTCTTATATTAGTAATACTATAAAGAAATAAATTAAAAATAAATATGAAATAATACATTAATAAAATTTGAATTTTAAACTAATAATGAACACTTTGTGTCATACCAAGCACACCGTGTATTATATTGAAGTACAACTGATTCCTACACATCACACATGACTTATGGATCATTTTACTAAAGCATCAAAACAATCTGAATTTTTTTTCTTGGTTTTGAGTATGTAATTTGTATTTTTTACTAAAATATCAATTTTAAATAAAAAGATGCACTTAGAGTCACACCAGTCACACCATGCATCATATTGAGATGTGGATGAAATATACATGTCACAAATGACATATGAATCATTATCCTAAAGTATCAAAATAATTCAAATGTGTTTTCTTGGTTTTGAGAATGTCATTTGTGTTTTTAATAAAAGGTCATTTTAAACTGAAAATATACACTTTGAGTTATACTGGTCACATCACGTATCGATTTTATACGAGACTAATTTTTTACACATAAAAAATGACTAATGAATTATTAAACAAAATTATAAAGATAATCATGTGCATTTGCTTGGTTTTTAGTGAGTGACATATGTTTTGAACTAGAATGTCAATTTTAAACTGATAATAGACACTTTGAGTGATATCGATCACATTATGTGTCGGATTGAGGTGTGGATGATTCCTACATACACTACTACATATATTCCCTTTAAGAGTGCACAAAATGGATTTTAAAAGTGCAACAAATCACTATTAATCATAGCGCTGATAAAGGCCTAACTGGATGCAATGTGCTGTTAATATAACAACACACCCAAAAAAAGCCTGTTATTTCAAACAATGCTATATATATTTAATGTGAAACCATGAATATAAAAATGTATGACCATGGTATATAAAAATTACACTACTATATACATTTCAAACAATGTTTTATATAATTATATTTACAATTATCCAAAAAACATTAAAAAACATTAATATTTTAGCTTTTAACGCCCGTAATCACCTCTAAAAAATATCCACCCATGATATCAGTTTCCAAACAAATAATCTCAACCTAAGAAAATATTCCACCTATATAATAAAAAAATATTATGTTAGTAATACTATAAAGAAATAAATCAAACATTAATATGAAAGAATACATTAATAAAATGTCAATATTTTAAAAAAAGACACATTTGGAGTGATACTGGTTACACCGTGCATCATATTGAGGTGGGGTTGATTACTACATGTCAAAAATGACCCATTTATCATTTTACTAAGGTATAAAAACAATATGAATGTGCTTTCTCTATTTAAAGTATGTCACTTGTTCTTTTTACTAAAATTAATGTCAATTTTAAATAAAAATACACACTTAGAGTCATACCAATCACACCATGTGTCGTATTAAGGTGATGTTGACTAATACACGTCATAAATGACTCATGGATCATTGACCTAAGGTATAAAAACAATCCTAATGCATTTGATCAATTTTTAGTATGCCAATTTTTTTTACTAAAATTTCATTTCAAATCGAAAACATGCATTTTGAGACATAATGGTCGCATCGTGCGTCTCTTTGACATGATACTAATTCATACATGTCACAAATGAATTATGAATCACTGTCCTAAATTATCAAGAAAATCAAAGTGTGTTTACTTGGTTTTCAATGAGTGACATTTTGAACTAAAATATCAATTTTAAAATGATAACGGGCACTTTTAGTTATACCGGTCCTACCATGCATCAGATTGAGGTGTGGTTGATTTCTAAACTTCAAAAATGACTCATGGATCATTTTCATAAAGTATCAAAAAAATAAAAATGAGTTTTCTCAGTTTTAAGTATGTCACTTGTTCTTTTTTACTTAAATTAAAGTCAATTTTAAATAAAAAGACACATTTGGAGTCATACTGATCACATCGTGCATCAGATTGAGGTGGAGTTGATTCTTACACATAAAAAATGACAAATAGATAATTTTCCTAAAGTATAAAAACAATAAGAATGCATTTTCTTGGTCTTCAATATGTCACTTGTTCTTTTTATGAAAATTAATACTAATTTTAAATAAAAATACACACTTGGAGTCATAACGGTCACACTGTGCATCGTATTGGTTGACTCATACACATCATAGATGACTCATGGATTGTTTTACCAAATTATCAAAACAATATGAATTCATTTTCTTGGTTTTAAGTATGCTTGTTGTGTTTTTTTACTAAAATTTCATTTCAAACTGAAAACACGCATTTTGAGTCATACCGGTCACATCATGCATCAATTTTATGTGAGACTGCTTCATACATTTAAAAAAAACTTATTAATCTCTTTCCAAAATCATCAAGATAATCGGAGCTCATTTTCTTGGTTTTTAGTGAGTGACATGTTTTGAACTAAAATATCAATTTTAAACTGATAACAGACAATTTTAGTCATACCGGTCACACTGTGCATCAGATTGAGGTGCGGTTGATTCCTACACTTCACAATTGACTCATAGATCATTTTCATAAAGTATAAAAATAATACGGATATTTTTTCTTAGTTTTTTGTATGTCACTTGTTATTTTTTACTTAAATTAATGTCAATTTTAAATAAAAAGACACACTTGGAGTCATACCGGTCACTCTGTGCATCTAGTTGAGGTGGAGTTGATTAATACATGTAAAAAAAGACTCATGGATCATTTTACTAAAGTATAAAAACAATCCAAATTCATTTTCCCATTTTTCAGTATGTCACTTGTTCTTTTTACAAAAATTAATATTAATTTTAAATAAAAAGATACACTTGGAGTCATACCGGTCACATTGTGAATCTTCTTGAGGTGAGTTTGAATCCTAAATATCACAGATAACTTATGGATCATTTTACTAAAGTATCAAAACAATATGAATGCATCTTCTTAGTTTTTAATATGCCAGTTTTTTTTACTAAAATGTCATTTCAAACTGAAAAGATGCATTTTGAGTCATACTGGTTTCATCGTGCACCACTTTGATGTGAGAATGCTTCATACACATAAAAAATGACTTATAAATCATGGTCCTAAATTATCAAGAAAATTAGAGAATGTTTTCTTATTTTTTAGTGAGTGATATGTTTTGAACTAAAATGTTAATTTTAAACTGATAACAGACACTTTTAGTCATATAAATCACACCATGCGTCAGATTGAGGTGTGGTTTATTCCTACAATTCAAAAATGATTCATGCATCATTTTCCTAAAGTATCAAAACAATACAAATGTGTTTGCTTAGTTTTCAGTATGTCACTTGTTTTTTACTTAAATTAATGTTAGTTTTAAATAAAAAGACATACTTAGTGTCACGAACCAGCCCGGGTCGACCCTGAACCAGTCACCCGAGCTGACCCTCAACATGGCCCGAAGGGCGTTCCCGATCCCCACGGGCTGGCAACCAGTGCCGGGCATCAAAACTTTAATCATTGGGAATGATTTGGCCCATGCGAAAGAGATAAACAGACAAATAAAAACTGACGATAAAAATAAAAAAAACCAGCAGCGGAAAGAAACAAAATGACACATACCTCCTTGTGACCCTTTGGTCACCTCCCAACTAAGGCCAACCTTGCTCCCATAACGAGCAACTCGGCCATGAAAACCTGAGCATAAGTAACCTGCAATTGAAATGATAATATAGGCGTGAGCATTAAAAATGCTCAGTAGGGATTCCAAAGTAAACCACAGGATCCAACCAATACCACTTTCTAGAAACAAACCCAAAAAACACTAGTTTGCACATACAATGATAAAAAATAGGTTTTTCACATTTTAAAGGAAAAATGATCCTAATTTACCATTTCAAAACCAACACACGCCACAACCAGTTTTTCCCAAAACAATGAATTTCTAAATAACTGGATTTCAAATCTATGTTTATCACATTATGCAAAAGACGAACAGGTAATAAGTAAATGCTGGAAACCAAGTGAAAGTAAAAGTAAACAAGCAGAAGTAAGAAATAACCATGGGCGATCCTAAACATCCCTAGAAAACCCCTGGACGTACTCGGGTTTAGACTACCTGCCGGCGTGGTACTCCATAGTCAATAACCAACTGGCCGCCCTAATAGCCAACCAGTGGCACATCCCTCCTGGCCTTTCCACGACTCCAGGGGGGTACTAACCCGTCTAATCAGGGCTAGCAAGCAACCGTCACTCGATAATCTATAAGACGCCTAGGAAACCATGGTGGTTTTAGTAATACTATGTAAGTGGGAGGCCCTCGCATGCATGACTCATCTCACCGCACTTGCCAACCCCTTACACGGACACCACTACACGAAAACCCTCAAGGGAAGTCCCCCTGTAGAGGTGTCCCGCAAGCATGCACACATCAAAAGTTCTTTCACATTCAGTAAGGTTCCAACTAGGCCTTCACAACATTAGAACCTTTAAACATTTCACAAATGGGTTGGGTTGCCAATCGGGCACAATCCACCTTTCTCAAAATCCAACACAATCATCCCTTTACATTTTAAAATTTCAAACGGATTTTTACACCAAACAACCATTCAACTCACACCAAAAGCCAACCGAGACAACCATGCTTCCGCTCTTTTTTTTAAACACCAAACCATTCATCAAAAACCTAGTTTTAAGAAAATATAGTTTTAACGTGTCATTTTCATTTGGAGGCACATCCATGTGAGCACTTAGTGCTCCCATGGATGTGCCAACATTCAATGACACATTTAGTTTTTATAATAATCGCCTTAAAAACCACCTTTCATAAAACAATTTAGCATTTAAACCAAACTCAAATTCTTTCACAACACTTTATAAAAACAAATGCATCTTTCAAACCAACCACCATTTACAAATCTTTTCTAAAACAGCTTTCTGGTTTGTCCTTTTTGTTAAATAAACACACCAAAGAAATTTTTTTACATTTCCAAAACACAATCACTGTCAATTTCATCCAAACACATCACAAAGCAATTAATTTAACTTTAACAAGAACCTATGCATTTCATATAAACCAACATCAAAAGTCACTTTCAGAAATTTAAAACAGCAATATAACTAAGCCAAATGCTTTTCATAAATATGATAGAGATGCAAACGATATAAAAGAATTAATTGAAAATATTCATGTGCTCAAGGTTTGAATCTAAAATGGGAAATGGTTGGAAACACCTACCTCGACACGTGCGAAAATGGTAGAACCCCAACGAAAGGAGGAATGATGCTCCGCAGACCAACTGCACAACCTCGGTTAACCCATGTCCAAAGCGCACGCGACCTTGAAGTGCATACATACATACATATATATATATATATACATATCTGCATATATATATATATACACACAACTATATACCTATACATCATAGGTACATATATATATATATCCTGCAACGCAAACAGCAAAACATTGCTAAATCTAACAACTTAGATAAAGCTGACTCTGGACCAGATAAAGGCCTCAGGGGTCCGCAACTCAAATTCTAAAAAAAATCCAGAACTCTATAGAAAGATAATTAAGCACATAAAAAGATGTGAAACAAGTTTTAAAACAAATAGGAAGAGTGAAAACATTAGCAGAGTGATCCAGAGATAAAAATACGCGAATTCACCCTCCTCGGAGGGGCGCAGATACAACAGCGCATTAACGGAAGGAATAAAATCACTCCACAGACTAAACGCATAACTTGGATACCGAGCAAAATGTGCCAAAATGAAACGCGATATTAGAGTGTTATGGATTTCAGAATAACACCAAAAATAATAAAAATAAAATAAAAATAATAATAAAGAAGAAAAACCGAAAGGGAGAGCGCTCGTGAGAGGAAAAGTCAAACCAGAGGGGGTCGACTGGGCACCGGACGCGGAACAGGGGTGCGGGGTTACGGCCGGGAGGAGGCCAGGAAATGGAGGCTGGGTGCGGAGAAGGGGAAGTGGGGGCCGGGACGGCTGGCGGGCGCGGCGACCAGACAGGGGGTGCGTGGGGCGTCTCCGACGAGAAAGAGGGGAGGCGGCTCCGGCGGACACGGCGGCAGCCGGAGGAGAGTGGGGGCCGGCCGGAGGCGTCGCGGTAGGGGGGATAGGGAGCCGGATGGGGGCGCCGGCGGACGACGCAGGGAGGTGGAGGCGGACGACGAGGCGGTGGCCAGGAGGCCGGATGGGGAGGGGGCTCGCGCGGCGGATGAGAGGAAGGGGGGAAGGGGGCTCGCGCGATGGATGAGAGGAAGGGGGGAAGGGGGCTCGCGCGGCGGACGAGAGGAAGGGGGAAGGGGGGGCTTGGGTAGATTAGGGTTTCATTCATTTTTTTCTTATAATAATAATTATATAATTAATAGTAATAATAATTTAACAAACTTTAATAATAATAATTATCATACCCAAATAACAAATAATAATAATAATAATAATAATAATTCTAATCAAATAAAATCAACAATAATAATAAATCATAATTATTATAAACATATATACATATATAAAAATATATATAACATATATAAACATAAATACATATATACATATATATATATATATAAACATCTATATAACATATATAAACATATAAACTTATATTAACCTACATATAAACATGTATACACATAAGCATATAACGTTAAAAAATATTTATTTGTGAACATATGTGTATATATACACACCTATAAACATAAATACACATACATTATATATATTTACACACAACGTTAAAGCATAAACACATACAAATGTAGATACACATATATATACACATATATAAAAATATAAACATACATATACATATATCTACCCACATAACGTTAAAAACGGGATGACCGTGCGGTATTCGCACGCCGTACGGTATCCAAGCGGACTGCAAATAGACTGCACATACCCTAGAGGAAAGCACGTGCCCAAGCGAACTGTGCGTCTTAAGCGTACGGTGTTCGCACACTATCCCAAACCATAAACTCATCCCAAAATTAAAAATTTAAACCGGGACTCACCCGCACTTACACAAAAACACCCGATGCCAAGAGAAATAAAATAAATAAAATGACTAAAAAAACAGGTGTGACAATTCTCCCCACCACAAACACTTTTCCCCCCCAGAAAGTCACCAAGCCAATAGTTAGCATACCTCGAGTCCATGCCTAGGCAAAAATAGAAGAAACTGAGAGGATAGGGGTGACCATTACTGACACAAGTCACACCCGACCAACTTGAGTACAATTATTGTCCGAGGTTGAGGGGAGAACACGAGAGGGTTCTCCCCACCACAGAAATCTACTAACACGGAGACCTTGAAACTCGAACACACCACCCCTGGGGGGGGGGTAACACGGGAACTCCCAAACTGAACCCATTAAATTCCTCCACATAGACCGAACAACACTCGGAGACTTAAACGGGAATCTTGCTACGAAATGACCCAACAACTCAATGATAATAAATTAACTCAACCCCTCACACACCGACCGAAGAAAAACCTCACCGCAACTAGAGTCTAGGGAATTCCCAGCCCGAACTCAGAAAGGACCCCAAAACAATGCCCGTTAATTTCAAAAAACCAAAAATCCCCCTAATAAACACAATTGAGACCCAACTCAAAATTAGAATGACCCATTCATTCGCGGGCCCATCACCCTTCAAGGAGAACTGAACAATTTGAAAACACACTGAGAACAGACATGACCTCTTAGACTGCGGTAGAACAAGCTAATCACATCACCACAACTATGATGAGCTTACAACGGTGACAAGAACAGGACCATGAAACTTTGAATATTTTCTTTCAGAAAGCCAAAAACATAATCCAAAGTGAGGTTCTACACACCCTCGGCAACTCCTAACTGTGCGCGAGCTTCACCCCAAGACCTGTGGCTGGGGCCCTGATGGCTGAAGCATCTCCTGCCTCACAGTCAGACATTTTCATCTCCTGGTCTCTAACTCCTTCACGAGTGACGCTTCTTCTAGAACTCTCCCTGGTGGCCTAAACATCCACACGGTAGAAAGACTTCGAAGGGATGCGGCAAGGTGACTTAGAATGTCTGGATAGGTCATACTAGTGGCACACAAGAGAGCGGTCCGACGAACTATGAGCCAGTACCAACGAGGATGGTTTCTTGGAGATAGGTTCCACTGGCCCACACTCTTTTCTAGGTGGGGAACCTTTGCGGAAGTCGACCACTATCAATCACACCCAAAACTCCAACGACGATGAGACATCTCATCTTTACTAGTCTAAAATTGAACCCTCAAATAAACCTGAGATGACATGCACCCTAACAACCCTGGGAGTTCCCAACAACTTGAAGACCCACTCCAATTTCACAACCACACAACTACCCCTCACAGACTTTTATTTCTTTGATCGATAGGCAACATTCAAAAGAACTGAAAACTGGGAATGACTCATTAGCAACCTTAGCGACCTTTCTGGGCGGCATACTCATGACAACATGTGAAACATCATCGAAAACAGCATCAAGCCAAACTCAATCAAGGAAACAACACAAGCCAAGGTCAAAAGGCCCATAATCCAAACATATACAAACACATGCATAAATCACCTTCCAAAACCATTATTTCCTTAAAATTTTAAAACTCACCTATGGAACCTTATGAACCGTCACATGTGCGTTCATTCAATCTCGCTCCCATCATCTGCAAACAATTGCCCCTATGCACTCTCCGTACCTACCCACGCACATGTGACCCTCCATAAGGAGTGCCAAGGTTCAAACACTTCCTTCCTCACCAAATCCAAACACATACCATATTGTTCCAAACCAATACACTTTCTATTTAAAAACCCACTTTACTAATTTCAAAAACAATTTGGAAGAAACCCCTTTTTTTCCATTTCGAAATCACTTTCATTTTCAAAACACACACACACATAGACCGAGTTTAAAACAAAACACAACCAATTATAAACCACCAGAATGAGGGACTAGTGTCTGTACTTAACTTGGCGACATGGTGGTGAGCCATGCCCCAAGTAAGACATAACACTAAGAGGACCTTAAACCGGGCACTTGGACTCTACATGGGTCACCACCCCACGTGAGGCCGTAATGTGAACCGATTCACTCCCATTTTCATCCCTCAATCCAAAATAACCAAAGACAAAAGACTCAAATCCTAGACTAACCCTGGTAACTCAGGTCTCTTCATGAGCGGTGGTGATCAGGAACCGACCCGTAACCTACCTCCTGAGCCCCGACAGTCCTAATCTCCTTCTACCAGACACCCCAAAAACAAGGGCCTGCTCTGATACCATTTTTTCACGAACCAGCCTGGGTCGACCCTGAACCGGTCACTCGAGCCGGCCCACGACATGGCCTGAAGAGCATTCCCAATCCCCACGGGCTGGCAACCAGTGCCGGGCATCAAAAATTTAATCATTGGGAATGATTTGTCTCATGCGAAAGAGATAAACAGACAAATAAAAACTGACAATAAAAATAAAAAAAAACCAGCAGCAGAAAGAAAAAAAATGACACATACCTCCTTGTGACCCTTTGGTCACCTCCCAACTAAGGCCAACCTGGCTCTGATACCATTTTGTCACGAACCGGATCAGGTGACCGGTTCAGGGTTGACCCGGGCTGGTTTGTGACACTTAGAGTCACACCAATCACACCGTGCATCATAGTGAGGTGGGGTTGATTCATACATGTAAAAAATGACTCATGGATTGTTATCTTAAAGTATCAAAATAATTAAAATGCATTTTCTCAGTTTTCAATATGTCACTTGTTCTTTTTATTAAAATTAATGTCAATTTTAAATAAAAAGACACACTTGGAGTCATACCAGTCACACTATGTGTCATATTGAGGTGAGGTTGACTCTTACACATCATAGATGAATCATGGATCATTTTCCTAAAGTATAAAAACAATCCAAATGAAAATAATTATTAACTATGTATACCCTAAGGCGCTCCAAAAATTTTCAAGTGTGTATGATCCTTAGTTAACTAGACCGCATACTTTTGCAGACATGGTGTAGGTGCTACGGAGCCATGATCCAAAGATGAGAAGAATATTGGGTCAATCCAATGCAACTTCTCTCATTTCAGTGACCATGAGAGGGCACATAGCGGTAGTCCAGGAACTATTGTCCAAGGATTCCAACTTGCTGAAGATATTTCGATCCAATGGAAAAAGTGCACTGCATTTGGATATGAGGCACGAGAACATAGAGATCATGAGGGAACTATTATACAAGGATGTGTAGATAGCAAGGAGGACCAACAAGAAGGGCCAGACATTTCTGCACATGGTCGTCAAAGGGGTCAGCTATGACGTCGTCAGATTTCTTCTCCAAACCGACGCCACCATCATCATGCTTCTTGAAAATTTTGGGAACACAACTTTACATATAATAGTCAGGAAAAAGAGGACTGAGGTAATCATTACAGTATAAACTTCAAAATAATTATACCTTCTGTTAATAAAACCTTAGTTTTTTGTCTTCATATTGTGATTGAGCTTCTAGGGCTTCTTGACACAAACATCAATGCACTCACTAGGAACCAAAATATGGATATGGACATAGACCGAATGGCCCGAAGGCCTTTATTTTTATTGATTTTGATAACCCCCCTTTCAAGGGATGAGGGGGAACCCTTACAAGGCCCATAGGCTCAGAAAATAAGAGATATCTTGTTTTGATATGGGGACATCCAAGCGAAAAAGATGAACCATCCATGGGAAGAGATTCGGAATACGATGACAGAGATCAAGAACGACTTACACACCCAGATGGTGTAGGCCCGACGGACCAACAAGAACATCAACGAAATCGCCAAGGAGCTCCACAATATCCACCGCAAAGGGATCAACAACTCCACCAACTCCATCATGGTGGTTTCTATCTTGTTCTCCATTGTGGAATTCACTGTCATATTCACGATCCTTAGTGAGGATGGGGGTGACGGGCTGGCCATGGAAGTGGGGAGGCCGATGTTCAAGATATTCTTCATCTTTAATATGGTGGAACTCTTCACATTACTGGAAGTGGTGGTGGTGCAAATCATGCTGGTGAGGAGGGAGACAGAGATAGAATGACAGGTGATCAGGGTGATCAATATGCTCATGTGGTTGGCCTCCATCTGCACCACCTTGGTGTTCATCTCATCATCCTACATCATGGTGGGCCACCGCAACTGGTGGGAGGTGATTTTATTGATGATGATCATTGGGGTGATGATGGATGGTGTTTTTAGGACCTTAAACTACTATGTAGTGAAGTCTAAGAGGGTTGGGAGGGAGAGGAGGAAGAAGGAGAAGACGTCTAGGAGAGAGACCACTTAGTGGCACCATTCCAACATATCTAACTTGGAAGTGAAACCCATTTGTGTGATTTAGGGATTCTGTTAATGGAGTTGCTGATTACTGATCATGAATCTCTCTCATGCCATCTCACTCAAAATTCTCAAATTTTAAGATTCTATCCTTTTCTCATCTCGATCTCTGCATTATGGGATATGGATACAATACTACACATTTAAGTAGAAAAAGAATTTAAAAATGCTAAAAAACAATTCTATCCTAATCGTCTTTAATAGTAGCCCCTTTTTCTAGTACTGATAAAAGTCATACTAATGAAATATGCTATTGATATTATTGCACACAACAATGATAAATAGGGAACAAATATAGGAAACAACAATAAATATTGGATATGACAAATTAATAATTTAATTTAAATAAAAATTACATCTCAAATACAAAAAAAACACTATATTGTATAAATTTTAAAACATTATTTTGTACAATAACATTAGAAAGTACAATTTATCACAAAAATTCAAAAAAATCAATGGTTTCATTGTCTTTGGAACTCGACCCCCTCTCAAAAATCCCAATCATGATATTAGTCTCTGAAAAAACCACCCCAACTCAAGAAAAATAATACACCTATATAAGAAAATAATTCTTATTTTAGTAGTACTATAAAGAAATAAATTAAAAATAAATATGAAACAATAAATTAATAAAATGTCAATTTTAAACTGATAATGAACACTTTGTGTCATACCGGGCACACCGTGTATCATATTGAAGTGAAGTTGATTCCTATACATCAAAAATTACTTATGGATAATTTTCCTAAAGTATAAAAATAATCTGAATGTGTTTTATTGGTTTTGAGTATATCACTTTTCATTTTTACTAAAATGTCAATTTTATTAAAAATATGTACTTGAAGTCACACCAATCACACTATGCATCATATTGAGGTGTGGCTGAAATATAAATGTCATAAATGACTTATGGATCATTATCCTAAATCATCAAAACAATTCAAATGTATTTTATCAATTTTGAGTATGTCACTTGTGTTTTTTACTAAAATGTCATTTTAAACTAAAAACACACTTTGAGTCATACTAGTCACATCATGTATCGATTTGACGTGAGACTAATTCTTACACATCACAAATTAATTATGAATCATTGACCTAAATTATCAAGACAATATAGTGAATTTTCTTGATTTTCAGTGAGTTACACACATTTTGAACTAAAATGTCAATTTTAAACTGATAATAGACACTTTGAGTCATACTGAGAAAACTGTGTATCATATTGAGGTGCAAATAATTCCCACATGTCAAAAGTTACTTATGGATAATTTTAATAAAGTATCAAAATAATACAAATATTTTTATTAGTTTTGAATATGCCACTTGTTTTTTTTACTAAAATATCAATTTTAAATAAAAAGATACACTTGGAGTCATACTGGTCACATCATGCATCAGATTGAGGTGTAATTGATTCCTACATGTTACAAATAACTTATAGATCATTGTCCCAAAGTATCAAAACAATCAGAATGCATTTTATTTTTTTTGAGTATGTCACTTATATTTTTTACTAAAATGTCATTTTAAACTCAAAACATGCACATTGAGTCATATCGGTCACATCATGTGTCAGTTTGACATGAGACTAATTCCCACACATCTAAAATTACTTATGAATAATTTCACTAAAGCATCAAGACAATATGGCCACATTTAATTTCTTTTTAGTGATTTATACATGTTTCAAACTAAAATGTCAATTTTATACTGATAACAGACACTTTGATTCATATCAAGAAAATAATGTATCAGATTAAGTTGAGGATGATTCCTACACATAAAAAAATGACTTATGGATTGTTTTAATAAAGTATCAAAACTATCCGAATGCGTTTTTTTGGTTTTGAGTAGGTTAGTTATCTTTTTTACTGAAATGTAAATTTTAAATAAAAATACATACGTAGAGTCATACTGGTCACACTGTTTGTTGGATTGAGGTGAAACTAATTCATAAATGGATCATTTCCCTAAAGTATCAAAATAATTCGAATATGTTTGATTTTTTTTGAGTATGTCACTTGTCTTTTTTATTAAAATGTCATTTTAAACTAAAAACACACACTTTGAGTCATACCAATCACATCATGTATGGTTTGATGCAAGATTGATTCCTACACATAAAAAAATGACTTATGAATCATTTATCAAGAAAATACGAGTTTGTTTTATCAGTTTTTATTGAATGAAACACATTTTGAACTAAAATGTTAATTTTAATCTGATAACGGAAATTTTGAGTCATACTAGACACATCGTGTATCAGATTGATGTGTGGTAGATTCCTATATGTCAAAAATGACTTTTGGGTCATTTTACTAAAGTATCAAAACAATCCAAATGCATTTCTTGGTTTTGATCATGTGAGATGTGTTTTGAACTAAAATGTCAATTTTAAATTAAAAACATAAACTTTGAGTCATATTGGGAATAAAATGACGTGAAAATAAACTAAATAAGTGTTTACCGTTCATTTCTAAAAAAATATATTTCCTCTTTCAAATATTAGGACTATTGATAGTCCTAGTAATATTGGAAAAATATTATTAAAAAAAGGATTAAAAAATATTTTAAATGAAATTGTAATTATCTTCTAAAATACGTATTAGGGGATTCTAGTTTGTTTATAGTATATGATATATTTCATAAATTTTCATTCATAATAACCATAATATTTTCCATTGGTTTGTTTTAGATACTTTTGAAACATTGAAAAAAATAAGTAATTTGTTTTGATATATATTTTGATAGTGAAATATTATTATATATACCCTAATAGTTATCCACTTGTTAAAGATGATAGGATCCTTGTTCTCATTAATTATCCTCATTCCACGATTTTGATGATATTTAAATATTTCCCTATCATAATAGAATATTAATTAAAACACAATATAAAAGGTATAATTTTAAGTTTAATTATAAAATTTTGCATGTAGTGTACTAAAAATTGATAAACTTAATCATGTGTGGTTTTTATTTTGGGTATCCATGCATTGAATTTAGAAAATAAATCTTTAGAGTATCCAAATTGACACAATGAGTAAGAAATAATTCCTAAAAGAACAAAAAGGAATAAGTAATGAAATGAATGAAAATATATTTGATATAATTAAATTAGAGTTTTACCCCTACATCATGGGTATTAAGAAGATTCTGTCTCCTATAAGTTTTCTTTCAAATAGTGTGGTCAGTTTTTCCACTATTCCTTTATATTTCTTTGGTTCTAATGAGAATTATTGTGTAGAAGTGATGTGAGGACTAATGAGTCCAAATCTCTATTCACAGGGGTTTCCCTTCAAATACTATTGATATATATGTCTACAAAAATCATAATAGTATTTATTTATAATAAACATAGTAGACCAGATATTGGAAAAACAAATCATGAAAATACACCTCATGTATACATTTACAACCAAGACTCTTATCCATTTATTCATGAGGATCCCATTTACATTCTAAAGACTAATATAGTCTGTAATGGCTGCTCCATAGATCTGTTCTTCAAAATAAACTACGGCCATAACACCACTTGCTAACATTGTATCTGCATGAACCTTTAATGTTAGTAAGTACAGAAGTTGGATGGATTGGTTAACGGAACTTTTTAAAGATATTTTCAATTGGTCAGTCGATCCTTTAGATTGTTTTTATTTGACCTTCCATTTCACCAATCCCCTTTGTCCATATATAATAAAATTCACCAGTTCAGACCCTTTTTCATTAATTATTAATGTTATTGCATGAAAAATAAATTGGAATTGAATAACTCCTTACCGACATGTTTTTTTACAAGATCTAATGGTCATGCTATGAAAGTTACAATGGATTTATTGAATGTATGAATATCTATATCATCAAATGGAACATGTATATTGGAACTTGTATCTTGATCTATGTTAATTTCCACTCTCACATAACCTATTGGAAGTTGTTTATTATGCATAATATCTCCTTAGATATTGTACATGGTACCCCTCTCAACAAGGGGATGGGTGGGTGTTAATAGATTTAAATCATAATAATTTTCACCTTATAGAATATTAGTACAGGAAAAGTATGAGTGTATTCCTAATTAAAATTTCATAGAAACAATTTTGAAAATATTGATTACCTATTCTACAACAAATCTCATAGGGGAATGAATCACCTCAAATATGGTGGGTGTGGGGGGGGGGTGTGTATCTTCACATAGTGGATGTTCTTATGTTGTTTTTTCTATTTGATTCATACCCATAAAATTTTCTAATAACTCTAACTTCAAATTAAGGTTTTCTTATATATCAAATAATCATGCATGAAACTCCTCTATTTTCTTATCTTTATCCCCTTTTTATTTACTTTCTCAAAATATGTTTGTTTTGACACCCCAAAACTAACACCTCTGACACGATCATAATGTTATGATCGATTTAAGGCTGCTAATTGTAACTATTCATTGGGTACATTTGATGATGATTCTTGTGTCTTAGTTAGATAAAAAATATAGGAAAATAAGCAATAATTATTATGTAATATCAATTTAAAGATTTTTTTATTTCATACTTATACATGATTTCCACACTTTTTGTGTGTTTTCATATATTAGTATCCCTTATTTATTTACATGTGTCTCCTTCCATATCACATGATATAGGATGGAAGTGGATTTGGATTTGGATTCATCAATCTTCATATAAATATAGAAACATAATTATGTTTCTTTTTCATGTCACATAAAAGTATTAAGGTAGATTTAAAATATGCACCATTTTTTCAAGTGAAGCATACCCCATCCTTGTTTTATGATAGGGGTATGTTGGTTTTGCTACTTGCTTATTATTTTCAACATTGAGTTGTTGTTTCTTAAATTTAATTTTTTTAATAAAAGTGATTAATACATGTATTTTCAAGAAATGTATTCTCAGTTATAATGTACCACAAAATATGTCTCCTCATGATGATTAATAAACACATCTTGTGCTTGTTGGTTTATTAAGTGTGCATACATCTGTAGTGGGTGTAGGTTTATTTTACCTTTGTCATCTTTTTTGTGAAAACTTCATAAGAATCTTTTGAAATCAGAGAGTCTTTCCAGTGAGAATTAATACAAATTTCATTCGGGGTGTATCTACTATAAATGCACTCTATAAGTGATAATTAAGAGTTAGTAAAAATTTCATTAGTTTGTTTTTTAGTAAAATAAAGAAATTATATCACGATGTTACCCTAATATCTTCCCAAATCAATGTCTTAAGAATGGTCACAACATTATTCCATGAATATACATCAATTGGAAAGAACATGTGAGTGGTGATCCTAATGTAACTACTAAACATTTTCTTGTTGGGGTTGATAGACTGACCACATGCATTCCATCCAATCTCAAATTTGATGTCTTTATTTCTCTCCATGATGATTTTTTCTAACATTATCACACTATGATGCTCCTATTTTTTTGGGACATAGATTGTTTATCATCTACCTTTTTCTCAACTTTAACATCATAAATATGTTGTTCCTCTAGATTTATATAATCAAAATGTGTATAAGGTTGTTGTTCCTCTACATTGGGAGCACCAACATGTTGAGAAACATGTTGTTTCTCAGGATTGAGAGCATCAACATGTGAAGAATTCATTATCTGTAGAAGTGGTTGGAAATTTAATTTAAATTATGTAAATGCAGTAGTGAACAAATAATAATATGAGGTAACAAAGTGTATATTACAAAAAATATAACATGATTATTGAACTCTTTTTTTAAAGGTTGGAGGTATTTTACCCCTCTATCGAGTATCCAAATCCCTTCATTATGGTATCCTCTAAAATATAAGGCCCCATATACATTTGTACTTATGTAAAATGATTGTGACATCCCAATGAAAGAGTCATATTTATTTGAATTGACATATGAACCTTCAATGGTTTTGGTCAATAATAGAACAATTGACCTCTTTCGATTTGCGGGATCTAGAATATAAAATACTTGTACTACCTGTGATGTCATTATAAACGGGTTTTCTTTGTACCCTTCCTTACTTAAATACACTTTCATAAATCCCAATTCATATATTTTAATAGAACTCATGTTATCAACCCACTTACATTGAAAAACTGATACTTGAAATTTTGTATAATCAAACTCCCATATTTGTTTGATGATACTAAAGTATGAAATATTTGTATAAATGGGATTTATATCCTTGGTACCAGATAGATACATCCCTTCATCCATAAGTGTAACTCCACTATTTTTCATGGTACTAATTTCATCATGTTCTTTTGTATAGAACATATAACCATTAATTACATAACCATTATAAGATAATATATGCACACTTGGTCCTCTAGCTATCCATCAAAGTCGTTCTGAAATTTAATCTGTATTTTCAAATGAATCCTCAAAAATATGGTCTCAAAACTATCATATAAGATATTTATTATGTTTATTTTATATCCATATTTCATCCATAGATGGATTCAAATTCCTAATAATTTCTTTATGGGTTTCAACATATAGGGAAACTTTTAAACTATTATGAAAAATATAGAGGTGGGCCTGCTCCCAATATGTAATAGTAATTTTTATAAAATATATTCCATAAATTCCTTAACCCATAAGACACCAGATGTGATGATATTTTGTTAGAATAATTCTTTCCACATCAGATAGGTAGTGAGTACAAAATTCAATGGCTTCCTCAACAACATAATGCTCCACAATACAACCTTCCAACTAAATTTGATTTTTGACATACCCTTTAAAAATATTCATATACCATTAAATAAGGTATATCTATCTATAATGTACATAACCATATAGTTGAATATATCTTACCAAGTGAATCATCAATTTAACCATCATATCAAACAACTCTGGTGAGAAGAATATCTCTAATTCACATAATATGACAATAATTTCCTTTTCTATAGTTGGAAATTTCGTTAGGTATATAACTTTGATGAATATAGATTTTAAAAATAAACAAATCTTGGTTAATGTATGAAAAAAATTATTGGTAAAAATAAAACGTAAAGCTACAAACATTATATATTACATCAAAACATGACAGTCATGTGATTTCAGACCCTTTAACTTTAAATAATTCATTAACATGATATTCTTGATATTTTATAAATACCCATATGGAACCTTTAAATAATTTAAGAATTATCAAAAATGATATATATCTTTCCTAGAAATATTGTAAGCATCTAGAGGAAGAAAAGTTCATTTTCACTCTTCACTGGCGCCAACTCTTCCCATATTCCCATGCCAGTCATGTCTAACCTAGCCTTAATTCAATAATTTGTTTTGATGGGTGCATTGAGTAACATGCCAATGAAACTATTGTATACATTTTTTTTCAACATGCATAACATCAAGAAAATGTATGACATACAAAAAATTCTAGTATGGTAATTCAAAAAATTAGATCTATTTTCCAACTGATTTTTGTAAGGTTTTTTAAAGAAGGTTTATCAAAATTAGTGTCCATATATTTTAATTTATTAAATAGTTTATCACATGTTAGTGGGTATGATGTTTCACATTCTTTTGAACTCCCATCAAATGATGTCATCCAAGATTGGTACTTATGTAACCAGGGTAGAAATTTTTGATGTCCTAGAAACACAGTCCTTAATGAATGTTTCAACCTAATTGACTGTGTACCCTGTTCACAAATGGGACACCCCTGATTTCCTTTAATTCTATATCCTAAAAAATTTATATAAGCATGAAAGTAATTTATCATCCTGTATAACATGGCTTTCAATATGAAATATTTATTTCTATAATCATTATACAATACAACACCTAAATCCCATAATAATCTCAAATATTCAATCAATGGAGCCAAATAAACATCAATATCATTACCTGGTTGTTTTGGTCCAAATATAAGCAGGGATAACATAATTTATTTTCATTTCATGCATAACCATGATGGCAAGTTATAATCTACCAACATAACAAGCCATGTACTGTGAGTGCTGCTTTTAAAACCAAAAGGATTTACTCCATATGTGGATGGTGCAAGAAGAAGGTTTCTCAACTCATTTCAAAAGTCTGAATACCCATGATCAATTCTCTTACACCTAGGAGATTCTTCTAGGTGATGAAACTTCCCATATTTATTTATTGTATCTACATTCCATGTTAATTGTCTTGTAATCCCCTCACTTCTATATAGGTGCCTAAACCTTGGAATGATTTGAAAGTACCATACAAATTTCATATGACTCAATTCATCTTTCTTGTATCGAGAAGCACTACACTTTGATAAAATTTCAAGTGATTTTTGGTCCTTGAAAAACAATATATAGTCATTTGGGCAAGAATTCATTCTTTCAGAGATCATACCCATTAAATATTGTATTCGTTTAACACCATATGTTTGGAAATGAAACTTATTATATTTTGGGAGCATATCATTCAAGAGAGAAATTAGTTCAGTAAAACTGACATCACCCCATCTATTTCCAACTTTAAAATTATACAAATTTAGTATGGATGACAATGCATTATATTTAGTAAAACTATCATACAATGGTGTCTTTTCAAAACTATTTAACTTCTTAAACAATTTTGGACAATCACATAGTTTATTTTCAAATATCATTAAAATTTACTCAATATGATATTCATCATCATTCACACATATATTCACATCCTCGATATAGTCTTTATCATTTTCCACACTTGTAATCATATCAGATGATCCATAAAATGATTTCTTATCCCATTCACTTGCTACATTTATTTTCCCCATGTTTATTCCAACATTTATAACTTCAATCTATTCTATGATAGATCAAGTGTTTTTCCAACTCCTATGGACTAATTAGTCTTGAATAAAAATAGTGTAAACACAGACAAAGTATTTGAGAAGGTTCATATACATGATCTTTTGCAAACTTGATGAACTATTTCACCCTATCCTCATACTCTTTTTTTTTCATATGATTAGAATACAACCATTTTCACCTCATATCCATCATATTTGATTGGAAATATTAATATTTAACAAAATAAATAAATAATAAAAACCATTTCATAGAAAAAGTTAATCTTATGATTAAAATATTACTGTAAGGTAAGATTATCAATGGTTATGATTTTAAAGACATAAATTGGTTTATTAATGGTCATGATTTTACCAATATGGGTTATCATTAATCTTTAATATATTATATGAACCTAACATACCTTCTCTTTCACTAATTTAGGTCCCAAGAAAGACTTCTACCCTATCAAAACCCAACATAGAGGTGATCTACATATGACCTTTAATACAATGCTTCAAAACTAGTTATCTATATAAATTCTTGATAATTATTTTTATACAAAAATTACAACTGGTCATATTTAGAATTTTCTCTCACAACATTTAGTACAATATACATTCCATATTTTGGTTTCCAGAAAAGAAAAAATATTGAAAGATGATACTCTAATGTTCACTAAAAATAAAATACACAAGTTAATGTCATGTTTTAAAAATACATTACAATTTTAATACATGGGAGTATGAGGGATGCTTAGAATAAAATGGGCAGAATTATTTGATTTTAATCCATGGGAGTAGGATATATACCTGAAACTTGGATCTGATTACCATCTATGCACTAAAAAAACACAACCTACTTATCATTTGTAGTCACCACCTTACACGATAAGTGGGTAATGTTTTTGTGGTGCACAACTAGGAGCTCCATGCAATCAGAGTGAGAAATAATGACAAAGGAGTGAAAATGAATGTGAAGGCAAGGGAGAGGGTGAACCAACAATGGATCAAGGTAAGAGAGAATGGGTGGAACATGGTAATAGGAGGGATACTTGGAACTTGAAGTCGATTACTAGTTGTGAACCATAAAAACTCTGCCTACTTATCATTTTAAATCACCACATGATAAGTTAGAAGGATTTTTGCGGTGCACGGATAGGAGCTCCATGAAACCAGAGTGAGAAATAACGATGAATGAATGAAAATGAATGTGAAGGAGAGGAAGAGGGTGAAATAACAATGGCTCGAGATAAGAGATATTTGGTGGAGAATCAGCATGGTAGATCGAGGGAAAATAAGATCTCTTATGCACATGTTGTTCAAACTATTTGAAAAAATTAAAAACAAAAAAATATGTTCGAGGGGGAGAAATAGATCACAAGTGATCACATAACTTAATTTTAATATATCATTATAATTTCAAGACAAAAAAATTAGATAAAATTTAAATTAGGACAAATATATTAATACAAATTTTAAAACTTAAATAAATGTTTAAACAAAGAAATGACTGAATTTTTTATTTCTCTTCATTTTGTTTCGATGTGAAATTTTGTAAAAGAAAAGAAATGATTATAATTTCTCTCCATATTTCTTGGTGGCAATTTTTAAAAGAAAATAAAAGAAACGTTTTGTAAATATGAAAAAATAATCCTTATTAAAAATATAGTTTTCCAATACTCAATTATTCAAAATAAAAAAATATTATAATTTTAAAATGTATATTTGATTAAAAAAATATATTTATTATAAATAAATAAATAAATAAATATACATATAATATTTATATAATTATAAATATATTTATAAAATTATATATATAAATATATATTTATATATATAAAAATATACAAAAATTCATTTATAAATACATATATTTATAAAATAAATTTATAATTATATAAATATATATAATAATATATTAAATATACATTTAAAAATATATTTATAATTTTTTGTTATTATTATTTATAAATTACATTGAAAAAAATATCTATATACACATAATCAAAATTATTTATATACACATAATTATTTATAATCAAAATTATTTATACACACATAATCAAAATTATTTATATACACATAATCAAAATTATCAATTCAAGGTAATCAAAATTATTTATAAATTATTTATATAATTTATTAATTAAAATTATTAATTTAAGATTATCAAAAATATTAATTCAAAATGGTTAATTCAAAATTATTATTAATTAAAAATTGTTTATAAATTCCTTATATAAATTATTAATACAAGATAATCAAAATTATTTATAATAAAATTTATCTATAATCAAATTATTTATATTTATGTAGTTGGGGGCTTACCTGAGTGGTAAAGGCTCCCCATAATCCTACATTAGACCCTAGTTCAAATCTAGGTAGGAGAGAATTTTTGTAGGCAGACAGTGACATAGACATGATACATGAGATAGGCAGGTGGTGATGTAGGCATGATGCTGGTCTGGTGACGTGGGCAATATGATATAGGCATGACGCTGCACTAGGCCTTCAGACTAGTTTATGGGCCTTTGAGCTATGTAATGGGCTTCATTCTCATAGGTCCTTTAGGCCATGTACTAAATAAATAAGGCTTAATGGGCGGGCTATCCTTTGGGGGGGGGCTATAGCTCTCCTTTCCAACCTATGTGTTTAATGTAATTGTACCCCTAAGAACCTAATATATATATAAATTATTTATAATTATTTATATACACATAATCAAAAATATTAATAATTGTTTTTTATTATTACTTATAAATTATGTTGAAGTTATAAAAACAATTATTTACAAATTACGTTTAACGAAATATTCATTTACACATGAAAATATTGTTTGTTATTAATAATCACAAAGTTGATCATTTATATAAATATTAATTTAAGAAAACATTGAATAAAATATGGATAGGGGGTAATGTAGAAAATCTTAAAAAATGGCACAACCTCATTGAGTTTCCTTCCAAATCACCCTGATTTTAGGGTGATTAGAAATATGAAGTGGGGATATGGTGATAAGTATAAAATCCTAAACAACATGAACCACCATCATAAAAAAACACAGTCAAGATATCAACAAAAAATCAAACTGGTGATGTAAGGAAAAATTAATGATAGGTTGAGACTTCAGTGGGTATTTTGGAATGATCTTGGAGTTCCTCAAAGAGTGAAGGAATCAGGTTTGGGTAAATGAATAGAGCTTTAGTGGCAGAAACCGATCATTTTTGAGGGGTTGACCAACAAATGTTCGATCAGTTGTTTTTCATGTGATGAGATATGGTGGGATAAGAATCAGATCAAGTGTATAGTTTGGAAAGCGATAGGTGTGTTTTGAGTGTTAATCATGGATTATTGAGGAAAAGTATACGTGCTCATGTTGTGATGGGAGTAGGGTGGTGTCAAGTGGTGATCATTGAATCTTTATGCACTATAAAAATAAATTGCACATACCTTATTTTTGATAGGTTCAATTCTTTGAGAATATCGATGATGGGAGAGAGAGAGTAGCGACAGCGATTCGATTCCATGAGAGCTTGAACGAAGTGAGGGAGGAGGACTCTATTAGGGTTCTATTTAATGATTGGGTAAGGATTTTATCAGTGCCTTCAAAAAAGTACTAATAAATAGAGGTTTTATTCGACGGTTGTTTGTATCACTAACAAGGCATCCAACGAGATGATGGGCTATCCATCATTAGTTTGTAGGGGAGGCTCATTCGGCTAGATGCAGGACAATGCATCAAGGGTGATGGTTATGGACAATTATTATGGTCTTTTAGGGCATAATCTATAAGGGTCTTCAAGGGATATTATTAATTGGGTCTTCGGGTCAATAATGGGTGGGTTATCCCTTGGGGGGGGGGGGTATGACCTGCCCATCGGGGTTGTCATGTGGGCATGTGGGTTTTGATGTAATAGTACCCCTAATTACCTAATATATATAATTATATATATTTATTTAATTATATACATATTTATTATTTAAATATATATATCTTATAATTTTATAATAATTTAAAAATATATAGTTATTCATAATTATAATTATAAATGAATATATTTAAAAATATTTTTATATAATTATAAATATATTTCTATATTTACACACACACATATATAATTATATATATTTATAAAATTATATATATATTTATTAATATATAAATATAATAAATATTTTTTTAATCTAGGTATGTGATAAGGCACAAAGGACCTATCCCATTTATTAGAATAAAAAGATAAAAGAGAGGATAAGGGGTCATTCATGGAAAAACAACCTATAATAAAAACTGAAAAATGTCAAATGACACAAACATAAACAAACCCAAAGAGGCACTAAAAGTTAAAGTCCACTGTATGGGTTAATTAAGGACCTCACCAACCCCTACTGTCACAAAACAAATCTGGTCACCACTAATACTAGCACCAAATCCCACCCATGACAAGGCCTGAAGGGCATTCCCTATCCCCATGATCTGGAACAAGTTCCCGGGTATCAATAAATTTGGTTTGGGAACAATTTACCCGAGTATGAAAGCATAAAACATTAAAAATAATTAATAATATGAATCTGAAATTTTCATGCCAAACAATCCTTAACATAAACCAGATCTGAATACAAGGTTTAAAATAAAGAAAAATAGGTCCAAAAATTAATAAAAACAGCAGGAAATCATCCACAAAGACTCCACATGACAAGGGGTCATCACCCCCGAGCCGTCTCCACAACACCATACCATGGGAGGGGACTAACAACCCGAACCGCCTTCACCCGATGATTTTCCTTTACCCGAGTCAAACATAATCATGTATACTTACAACCAAGGGGTGTAATTAGGGTGTGATCCTAAGCCTAATAGTATACCACCAAAATATTCCAAAGAGTATGCAATACAAGGTGAAAAAGTAAGCAGTTTTAATAAGCATGGAAAAGCGGCGATAAATTATAAGAAATGAAACTTTCAATTGTAAATAGTTTTCAAAATAAAACTTTCATCATGTTAACACATTTTATTAATAAATGTTATCTATTTTAATGTACATCCAAACACACCCTATGATAAGGTTAAATACCACAAATCCAATGAGAACCAAAACCAGGAATACCCCTAGGCACTAGATAGTATCGGGACCTATATACCTCATACCTCAGTGTAAAATATCCACGTCACAATCCTTTCCCATGAACAATACACTAGTAGGGATCATAAATATAACCTATTGGTCCCAAAAAATCATCCATATAGTTTAGTTATAGTTGTCGTTATCCATTTTCTCAGTGAAACAGGGACAAACCCATCCTGATCACTAGCGTACTAGTACATATCCACCCACCTAGGTACTCGGGCTCCCCCCTTTGTGATCAAACAATTTCAGCATGCTAAATACATCCCTTTGAATATAAAAACACCAGTTCTAGTCACATACAAACAATACAGTATCTATACACACTTTATACCACTTAAAACACACAACAAAACATTTTGATTTTCAATAAAACAACTTCTCAAAATCTCGCATTGTTTTGCATCTAAAACTCCTTGAAATCCCCACTTTACACACAATGTGCACACTTATAAGTCACAAAAACAGAAATGGAAGCCCAATAAATTTCAATTAAAACAACCAATCATTTATAGGGTAGCCTCATATGAACCAAGAAATGATATCTTTTTAAAACATCAATTTTCACACAAACATGGCACTTAAAGTTCATTTGCTTCACAAACACCATTAAAACAAATTTTCGTAGAAACAAACAAAGGATATAAAAATTCAAAAAATGAATTTCATCCCTAATAAAAATTCAATAAAATCAAATAAGTAGTTATAGGGAATCCCTAAACGAACCAATAAAAGATTTCTATGAAAACCCCCCAATTTCACATCAAAATGGCACTTAAACATCATTTTCTTTACAAATACCACTAAAACAGATTTTTTCACCAATAATAAAATGCTATAAACATGAAAATATTATAAACACAACAATATAATTCACAAGGATTTCATAAACATGGAATAACCTACCAAAATGGTTAAAACATTGAATCCTTTGTGAGAAAACTCAATCACACCACCGCCACACCTCAAGGAAGGGAGATCAAGACTAAAATCAAAAGATTGGACCAAGAAAACCTAAGGTTAAACCCTAGGTTTGAAACCCTACCCTCTGTTAATTTGGTAATTCAAGGAAAATAAAATAAACTTCATGAAAAGGGGAGGAACTAAGAGGGAGAGACACTTACTTGAGGTTGTGTGAAGTTCCTACACTAAACCCCCCTTCAAAATAGAGTTACAAAGAGGGTTTGAGAGGCTTGGATGGCTACCATGGATGAAATGGTCGAATGTTGGAAGAAAGGGGAGAGTTTGGATAAATCATGATAGGGAAAAGAAGTCATTTTAACACATTTTTAATGACCTGAACATGGGTGCATGGTTTGTGTGCACGGTTTGGAAAATCGTGTACCTAAACTGTGCACCCTCCTTTCTCAACTCAAAACATCTCCAAAAGCCACAAATTTTTTTAGGGGATTAAGGGGGACTTATGGGGGGGGGGATGTTAGGATATAAATATAAGAAATATAAGTACCTTTAATAAAGAACTTGTGTGTGACAATTCTCCCCACCATGAAAACTTTCTGTCCAAAAAGTAAACTAGAGGCTTGATCAGAAAACAAGAATGGGTACTCATCCTAAACCCATGACTTCCACTCCCAGGTATCATGTGTATCACTACCATGCTTCAAAAAAACCTAGACCTACATAATAGAATTCTCTTGAAGCACCTTCTCTTGGGGGTCCACCATTTTCACTAGCCTCTCAAAAACTGACAAGTCAATCTCTCTCTCCAGTTCTTCCCAACTCAGCACATGGTATAGATCCAGGTTGTATTTATTCAAATGGGATACATGGAAGAAATCATGGATGGATTTCAACTAAGAAGGTAAGTCCAACCTATAATCCACCTTGCCAATACGCTCAGTGATCTCAAAATGGTCGACATACCGCGACGTTAGCTTCCCATGCTTTCCCAATGGACGATGGACCAAACGAGGGGAAACTTTCAAGAATACCCTTTCACCCATAGAAAACTCTAGGTATCGATGAATCCAGTAAGAGTATGATTTATGGAGACTCTGAGCTATCAACAAGCACTGTCTACTCAATTTTACCTTCTCAGAAGTCTCCTACACAAGGCTCAACCCCAACATTGAAGTCTCACCTACCACAACCCAACATAGGGGGGGGGACCGACATGGCCAACCATAGAGCACCTCAAAAGGATATATTAGAATTGAGGATTGGTAACTATTATTATAAGAAAACTAAACCAATAACAAATAGATATCCCAAGAACCTCCAAAGTCCAGAACACATGCATGAAGCATGTCCTCCAAAATACGGTTCGCCCATTCTGTATGACCATCCGTTTAAGGGTGGTATGCTGTGCTCATTGCAATGTGAGACCCCAAGGCCTTCTAAAGGCCTTCCAAAAAATGATAAGTGAAACGAGGGTCTCAATCTAAGATAACTACTGATGGAAAACCATAGAGCCTTACCACCTCATGAAGATATAAATGACCCAACTCATCCACTTTAGTTGTATCTTTGATCAGAATAAAGTGAGATGATTTGGTTAGATGATCAATCACCACCAAAATGACATTCTTACTCTGATGTGTATGAGTTAATCCAACAATGAAGTCCATAACAACCTATTCCAACTTCCAGGTAGGAATGGGTAACAGTTAGAGAAAACCGTAGGGCCTTTGATGCTCTGCTTTCACCTTCTGGCATGTGTAGCATCTCGACAAAAAGTCCACTATGTCCCATCACATACCCGACCACCAGAACTGTCATCGCACATCATAATACATCTTGGTGGAACCTGGATAGATATCCCACTGAGACTGGTGGCTATCCTACATCACCACCTTCCGCAAAGATGTTGGCACTACTGAAAGTCCCTTAAAGCACAAGATGCCCTCAGGAGACAACAACCAGTCAGAAGACGTATCCCCACCATGAAGAAACTGATTTGAATGCTGAAAAATCTCATCACTAGGCTATTCTTGCTAAATAAACTCCAAGAGAGGAGTCAACTGAACACTCTCCAAGAACGCACCACCATTGTGCTCCTTCGTCTCCACATGCATCTGAGCAAAGAGCCCCATTAAAGTCCACTCATCACTAGACTTACTCAAAGACTACACTAGAACCCTTATGATTAAGGCATCTGCCACTACATTTCCTTTGCCTGGGGTATAAACAAGGACGAAATCAAACCCCTTTAAGTACTCTATCCAATGAAGTTGCCTCAGATTTTGGTCCTTTTGTGAGAAGATATTGGCCAAGCTTTTGAGATCATAGTAGGCCACAAACTTCTCCCTAAATAGATAGTGATGCCAGGTCTTCAAATCATGCATCACCTCTTCTAACTCCAAGTCATGGGTTAGGTAATTCTTTTCATGTGGTCGGAGTTGGCGAGATCCATATGCCACCACGTGATCATCCTCTATAAGAACGCACCTAATACCCATACCTAAAGTGTCGCAATACACCACATACCCCTTTCCAGACTCTGGAAAAATTAAAATGATGGTGTTATTCAACCACCTATTCAACTCCTAGAATGATGCCTAACATTATAGTCCCCATAAAAACTTCACCCCTTTTCGGGTGAGTGCAGTCATTGGCGAATCAAGCCAAGAGAAATCCTGAACAAATCGCCGGTAATAACCATCCAGGCCAAGGAAATTCTTAATATTGAACACATTATTTAGTTGCTCCCATTACATGACCGCACTGATCTTCTCAGGGTCCACTGAAACCCCCTACTCTGAGATCACATGCCCCAAAAATTTCACCTCCCTAATCTAGAAAGTGCAGTTTGACAACTTTACATAGAGGCAGTGATCCCTCAAAGTTCCCAAAACGATCCTCAAGTGATGTTCATGTTCCTCCTCAAAGATAGAGTATACTAGAATGTCATCCACTAAAAACAAAATAAATGAATCAATATATTGGTGGAAAACCCTATTTATGATTTCCATAAAGACCATTGGAGCATTGGTCAATCTGAAGGGCATGACCAAATACTCGAAGTGGTTGTACCTGCTTCAGAAGGATGTTTTTGGGATATCTGCCTCTTTCACCCTGAGTTGATGGTATCCCGAATGCAAGTCTATTTTTGAGAACCACTTTTACCCCTCAAACAGATCGAACAAATAATCTATTTAGGGTAAAGTGTATTTGTTATTAAATTTTACCTTAATTTAGCTTCCGGTAGTCAATACACAACCAGAGGGATCTGTCAGCCTTTTTTGTGAACAAAATAGGAGTGGCACAAGGAGAGAAACTTAGGAGAATGAATCCTTTTGATTCTAAGTCATCTATATGTATGTTTAATTCCCTCATCTCAGTGGGGGACATATGATATGAGGGAAGAGATATCGAATGTTTTCCCAACGCTAGATCAATCGACAACTCCACATCCTACTTTGGGGGAAAACCTGAAAAATCATCCTGGAGTACCTCCAGAAACTAATTCACTACATGAGGTAGTTCACCTTCAATGGAAATACCATCATCCTCTAGTGTGAGTAATGATAAATGGGAGATAAGACTTCCCAACTTTGGGAGTGGAGGTCCTGCATGACCTGACTGAGGATCCCATTCTCCATGAAAAACCTGACAACTCCCATCAGGTGTCGTGAAATTCACTCTCCGCATGTAGAAATATATGTGTGTATAGAAGTGTAATATCAAATAAATTATGATTATCACATAAAAAAGATCCATATCTAAGACCAAGAGGTCCCGTTCCATCTCAATCCCTAACATGGAGAGCGCACACGACGAGCACCTAAGACCCTGCTCCTTCTTCTTTCCTAGTGACATTACCAACTCCATCGTAAAAGAAAAAAACTTGGTTGTAAAATTTAGAGTGTCCATAAAACAAGAAGAAATGAATGAAATAAAGACACCAACATCAAAAAGTGCAGAATCTATAGAATATGTGATCAAAACGGTACCTCGAACTATCGACAGTCCCGCCTTTGATCCTACTGGTGCCTAATCCACTGCATGGAGATGTCCAGTATATGCCTGAGGATGATCGCTAGTCTATGGATATGGCTTGAACTAGATCTACCCAAAATATGACACAACCATACAACCATGTCCACCAAAACAAGATCCCCCCGTCCTCTACGACTTAGACTGAGTTGAAACTCCTCTTGAAGCCACTGACCCTGCCCCACTTAGAAGTGGACGTGCTACCCTGAAAAAGTGCTGCAAATGTCCCATACCTCCACAATGGTAATAGGGATTCAGAGGAAGTGTGAATTCTGGTTAGATGTACCCTAGAATCCCACACTGATGGCACATGACTGATCTCGCATCAGAAGCCACAGATGAAAACTGCCTAGAAGAGTGGCCTGAACTACCACCTCCCTTCTCCACCTATTCCTCCTACTTCCTTTCCTTATCTGAAGAGATGCCACTTACCTCTACTGATACTAACCTAGAGATACCATCCATTCCTTTACGGTCAATCTCCATCATACATGATCGGTCAACTAACTTAGCATAGGTCCTTATCTTGAACAAGAAAACCTGAGAGTATATCTCTGGTCGCAAGTCTTTCTCAAACCTCTGGGCCTTCGCTTGCTCATTGAAGATGATTTCAGGATCATAAAAAACCAAATCAGTGAAATGGTTGTCATACTCTATCATAGATAGATTCCCTTGAACAAGATCCATGAACTCTCTGGACCTGGCATAAGCCAACACCTCAGGGAAGTACTGTTCATTGAAGACAACCTTGAAATATCCCCAACACATCTTCTCATTCTTCCTAGTTTGAAGTACTGATTCACACCACCTGCGGCTGGGACCCTCCAACAGAAAAGATGTGCACTTCACCATGAGCTCCTCGGGTGTATTCAGGAACTTGAACATGTGCTCGATCTTTTTGAGCCATTCCTTTGCTTCTTGGGGTTCTATGCTACCTTTAAAGGTTGGAGGCTTGTTTTTCAGAAACTCTCAAAGCTTATCTTTTCTAGGACCCATCTCTTCTACCCTATCAGGAATGGGAACAGGATCTAGTCCCTATTCTAGATCTTGGAAAGACCAGACCATAGCATCGACTAACCTCTGATCAATTAGTGTGGGAGAAATCTCTCCGGCTTCCTCCTGTGGGTGCATGAGAGTTTTTCAGGGAGGCATGTTGCTAAAAAATGAATCAGTCACAAAAAAATTAGTCAATACCACAATTATGAAAATTTTAATCAAGTAAATAAAATATAAATAATTGAAACACATTATAGTAATAAAAGAAACAACTACTCCTCCCCTGCCTGATGTCCACGTGTGGTTTGCAGCCCACATGTCTCACCTATAAGTGAAGTCAATCAATAATTCCAACGTCCCCTGGTGACTCAAGGTCTTCCACAAGAGGTCCGGGACAGGAAACCTACTCATGACCAAAACCCCAAGCCCCGATAGTCCTAACTCCTATCTATCCTGACTCATCCCAAAATAGTAATACAACCAAAAAACATTGACCTCCTCTAATACCATTCTATCATGAATCGAATCTGGTCACCACTAATAACAACACCAAATCCAGCCCATGATAACGCCCAAAGGGCGTTCCCTATCCCCATGGGCTGGAACAAGTTTCTGAGTATCAATAAATTTGGTTTGAGAATGATTTACCCGAGTATGAAAGCATAAAAAATTAAAAACAATTAATAATATGAATCCAAAATTTTCATGCCAAACAAGCCTTAACAGAAACCAGATCTGAATACATGGTTTTAAATAAAGTAAAATAGGTCCAAACATCAATAAAAAAGTATTAAATCATCCATAAAGGCTCCACATGACATGGGGTCATCACCCCCAGGTTTTCTCCACAACACCGCACCATAGGAGGGGACTAACAACCCAAACCGCATTCACCTGAGGCTTTTCCTTTACCTGAGTCAAACATAATCAAGTATACTTACACCCAAGGGGTGTATGTAGGGTTTTATCCTAATACCAATAGTATACCACCCAAATATTCCAAATATTATGCAATACAAGGTGAAAAATCAAGAAGTTTTAATATGCAAGGAAAAGCAGTGATAAATTCCAAGAAATGAAACTTTCAATTGTAAACAGTTTTCAAAATAAAACTTTCAGCATGTTAATTTTTTTTAATAATAAATGTTAGCTACTGTAATTTACATCCAAACACACCCTATGAAAATGGTAAATATCACAAATCCAATGAGCACCAAAACCGGGAACACCCCTAGGCACTAAATAGTGTCAGGCCCTATGTACCTCGTACCTTAGTGTAAAATATCCATGCCACAATACTTTCCTATGCACGAGACACTATTAGGGATCATAATGATAACATAGTGGTCCCCAAAAATCATACATATAGTTTATTTAGAGTTTTCATTATCCATTTTCTTAGTGAAACAGGGACAAAACCCATCTGGATCACTAGCGTACTAGTACATATCCGCCCACCTAGGTACCCGGGATTCCCCCTTTGTGATAAAAAAATTTAAGCATGATACATACATCCATTTTCATATAAATACACAAATAATGGTCACATACAAACAATAAAGTTTCTATACATACTTTATACCACTTAAAACAAACAACAAAACATTTTGAATTTCACTAAAACAACTTCTCAAAATCTCGCATTGTTTTGAAACCAAAACTCCTTGAAATCCCCAATTTACACACAATTTACACACTTATAAGTCACCAAAATAGAAATTTAAGCCTAATAAATTTCAATGAAACCAACCTATCATTTATAGGGCAGCCCCATTTTAACCAAGAAGTGATATCTTTTTAAAACCTCCATTTTCACACAAACATGGAACTTAAAGTTCATATGCTTCACAAAAACCATTAAAAAATATTTTCACTGCAACAACCAAAGGATATGAACATTAAAAACATTATTTTCAGCCCTAATAAATTTAAATAAAATAAACTAAGTAGTTATAGGGCAGCCTCAAATGAACCAATAAAAGATTTCTATGAAAACCCCCAATTTCACATCAAAATGGCACTTAAACCTCATTTTCTTTACAAATACCACTAAAACCAGTCTTTGAACCAATAATAAAATGGTATAAACATAAAAATATTATAAAAACAACAATATAAGTCACAAGGATTGTATAAACATCGAATCACCTACCAAAATGGTTAACACTTTGAATCCTTTGTGTGAAAACTCAATCGCACCACCGCCACACCTCAAGGAAGGGATATCGAGCCTAAAATTAAAATATTGGACCAATAAAACCCAAGGTTAAACCCTAGGTTAAAAACCCTACGCTCTGGTAATTCGTTACTTCAAGGAAAATTAAAGAAACTTCATGAAAAGGGGAGGAACTAATATAGAGAGACACTTACTTGAGTTGTGTGAAGTTCCTCCACCAAATACCCCTTTAAAATGGAGTTCCAAGGAGGGTTTGAGAGGCTTTAAGGGATGTCATGGCTGAAATGGTCGAATGAGGGAAGAAAGGGGTGAGTTTGGATAAATCCCAAGAGGGGAAATAAGTCATTTTAACACATTTTTAATGACCTGGACATGGGTGCACAATTTGTGGGCACATTTTAGAAAACTGTGCACCTAAACTTTGCACCCTCCTTTCTCCCCTCAAAACATCTCCAAAAGCCACCCAAACTTGTGGGAGATTAGGGGGGACTTAGGGGAGATGGGGATTCTAGGATAAAAATATAAGAAATATAAGTACCTTTAATGAATAACTTGGGTGTGAAAACTACCCCTACCATGAGGGGATCTATCAAGTGGATGTCAGCCATAGTTCCAGGTATTTGCTCTCTGTCAAGGCACATGGACTTCATTTGAAGACAGTTTAGTGAAGTCTACTACCTTGATATATTTTGAGACCACCTCCTAAAACTACCCCTACTTTTACTATCCATTAACTCCCAAAGCGCTTCCAGAAGTCTCTGTCCTGTTTACTTTCCTATCTCTTGCAGGGGAGTAAACCATCACCTTATGATCAAACCTCAAATAAGAATTATCCAACCGAGGAGTTTTTTAAGGATTATCTTCCTTGACCTGATGACCTATCCTAAGTCCTATAACACCTTCAATGGTACCTTACATGTTCCTTTCCATAGATTCCTATACCTCATCCTCTCTTGGAGGGTTTTTAAAGGACCCGTCACTACTCCCACCACTCTAGTTATCACTTTTTCTCTCACCACTCAACGATTCAAGGACTCCAAATTGATTTGGTATAGTCACCTACATATTGAATTTTTTTTCATGAATTTCTTGATCACTGGATGTAACTCGCATCCCACTCACTAGAGTGCCCACAACCTGTATAGATGTTTCCATCAGAGACATAAACTTTGAATTATAGATGAAACATTTATTTTTGGCTGTATACTTGAATATGTTGAGTCAAAAAAATACATGTGTTGTGGAGGACAGATCACTTACCTTATGAGATCCATCTTCTTAGGCTTCAAGATCTTTTCTTTTTCCAAGATTTGGTTCCTTGAATCTTTGTGAAATTTTTAATCTTTTTTGTGATGCCTTCTCATTAGGAGTGTTCATCACATCACCTTCCAAAACACCCACATCTTGTATATATGACTTAACCAAATATCTGGTTCTTCCTTTGAGAAATAATATTGATAGGACTTCAATGGGGTTGAGAGTCCATCAATTTTAGCCTCCTTAGAGGTTTTCAACTCATTTGTACAAGAAGTAGTAGGTCCAGCCTCATACCTCTTCATTGGTAGAGTTTGAGGCTGATTCTAAAATGAGGAAATAATTCCCAATACAGTAACATGTTCACTTATATCTATTGGGATAGGAGGAATAATCACCTAAGGAATTCAAAAAACCCATCTAATATGTCCAAATTGAGTCCCATGAGTGATCTTCTTAATTTTTATGGAGATTCAACATACATTTTATGCTTTCATTTACGGTACCTTAAAGAAATCATTTGTTCCCGCCTTAATTGTTGATCAACCAAATCTTGTAAAGAGGATTCACCAATGGATTGATTATCCAATGATTCCTACCCTAGTCCATTATCAACAATACAGTGGTCTCCAAGAGTTTCTTTACTCATGCCCCCTCGCATTGAGCTCCAGTCCATGGAATATTTAAAGGAAAGACACTTAATGATAGTGGTTTTCACCCCACTAGGCTGTTAAAACTTATTTAAAATTATAGAAGGACCTAGAAGGTCATCCATTACCCTTGAAAAGGATTCCCAGTTGATTTATTTAGGTACATTTGCATTAGAGTAATCACAACCTTCATTATCACTTCCAGGATTAGTTCCTGGTTTAAATACCCCTTCTATTTACGACCATTATTAGTGCTAGAAAAAAGAGATGATAAAGGTTCCACTTCTATCAGTGCTAAAGAAAAGAGATGATAAAGGTGTGACTTTTATCAGTTCTAGAAAAAATCACTGATAAAGGGTACACTTTTATTAGCACTGATAAAAGGTAACCTCAGCAGCAATTTTTGTGAGCATTGATAAAAGTCACCCCTTCATCAGCACTTTTTTTGTCTAGCGCTGTTAAAGGTTAGCACTGGATAAGGCATGATATGTGGTAGTGATAATAACACTAATAATGATACTTTGACATACACCTCACATTAGCTTTAAAATTATATAAAATTTAATTGACTATTATTTATCCATAACATAAAGTGATCAAATTATATATGATTTTAACATGGTTGTGTGGGATGTTTACTGTCCAATTACCATTACTATTTTGACACTCACACTACCAAAAATCATGTGATACACAACATTGACTTTTATCAGCATTAATACAAATTTCTGATAAAAGGGGAACCTTTATTTGTGCTAACAAAAAGTGTTAATAAAGGTTACTTTTAGAAGTGTTAGAAAAGCACTGATAAAAGTGTACCTTTTGTCAATATATTTTTTTCACTGATAATGGTGCCACTTTATCATTGTTTTTATTAACGCTAATAAAAAACACATTGATTTGTATAAAATTTGATAAAAAAATATTATCAATATATATAAAATTTTCATTTTATAATAAAAAATTAAGGTTTAATTATATACCATAATTAAAAAATGCATGTATATAATTAATATAAATATGATATATTAATATAGATTTTTTAATAATTTAAACAATTATATAAATATAATTATGTGTGTGATAATTGAATTTATATATTTATATCAATGTCTATGTGCGTATATGTTTATGCATTATGTTGCGTGTGCATGTTTTTTGTATGTATATATATATATATATGTTGTATGTGTACAGATGTATGCATGTGTATATTCATGCATGCATATGTATATGTGAACATGTGTATGCAGGATCTTAATATATTTGTATACATGTGTATGTGTATGTATGACATGTACTATTCATTTTTAATATTATTTTACATTTAATGTATTTTTTTCATTTTTGATATAATATTTTTATAATTTATTGATTTTTTAAAATTTATACATATTTATTTACAAAATATTATTTATAATATGTTTTTTATATGATTAATATTTATTCAGTGGCAGCTGCCTATGTGGGTCTCGGTGAGGTCTCGAGTTCGAGCCTCTCCATGTACTTCCTTTCATTTGTGTGTTTCATAATTTTTTTTTGTAATGTATCACCTTCCCTCGAATCGATGTAAATATATTTATTAAGTTGTAATATTTTTAATATGTTTAAAATTTATATAATTAAGTTATTTAAAGTTATTTTTTATATTTTCTTCATTTATGTATGTGTTTACAATTCACGCATTTAATCTTATATGAATTTATTTTCTAAATATTTTTGTCTATTAAATTTTATTTATTATTTTTTAATATTTTTTCATTTAATATTATTTATTCATTTTTTAATATTTATTGATTTTTATATTTGTTTGAATTTAATAATTTTCTAATATTTATTCATACATATATTTATTTACTATGTAATATTCTCAATATGTTTGTAATTTATATGAATAATATTTATTCTTTTCTCTTTATTAAGTTTTAACATTTAAAATATGTTTTAAATTTATATAATTAATCAATTTAAATGATTTTTTTTAAAAATTTTGTAATTTTAATTGTCAACATTTTTCTAATTTATTTATTTTTTATTAATTATTAATATTATTTTATTTAATAATATTTTTTAATCATTTTTGATATTTATTAATCTTTAATATTTTTGGATTTTTTTTAAAAAATTTATACATATTTATTTTATAAGTTTTAATATTTTCAATATGTTTGTAATTTATTTGATAATTGTTTATTCATATTTATTTATTGAGTTTTAATATTTTTAATACGCTTGAAATTTATATAATTGATTCCTTTAAATGCATTTAAATTTTAATATTTTTGCAGTCAATATAACTCATTTTTAATAATTTTTTTACTAATATAATTAATAATGTCTAGTTATTAATTTTTATTCATTGTCATGAGTCTGCAATTCATGTTGGTAATGTATAGAATTTAGTTTTTTAAATATTTTTGTAATTTATTCATTTTTTATTTATAAAATTATTTCATTTAATATTATTTATTCATTTTTAATATTTATTCATTTTTAATATTTTTTTGGGATTTATTTATTTTTTAATATTTATTTATACATAATTATTTACTATTTTTTAACATTCTTAATATGTTTTTAATTTATATGATTAATATTTATTCAATTATATTTATTAATCCGTAATATTTTTAAAATGTTTGAAATTTATGTAACTAATTTATTTAAATGAATTTTCTAATATTTTATTCATTTTTATACATGGTTACAAGAAATGTAGTTAATCTTATGAACTATACATTTTTTTAACAGGTAGGGGAAACACTCCCTTTTTTTATTAAGGAAAGATCACCCTCTTTTCAATAGGGTTTAGAGGTAACCCTTACATGACCCGAAGACCCAGTGGCTCGAAGGCCCATTACAATTTTTGATGGCCCGAAGTCCCTATGACTCAAAGGACCGATCTGTACATAATTATTTAATAAGTTTTAATACTCTTACCATGTTTTTAGAAGTAGTGAATGTAGAGAGTATTAATCAGGGTGGGTTCGGGTAATATTTTTAAAGCCATAACCCTATCCGAATCAGATTATGGGGTTCTCAAACTCGATATATATTTACACGCATCTATTTATCAATATATTTATAAAAATATATTTGTAAATAAATATTTATAAATAAATAACTATATATATATTTATAAATGTATATTTACAATATTTATAAAATTATATATTTACAATTATAAATAATTATATATATATTTTTTAAAAATATTTATAAAATTATAAATAAATAATTATATAATTAAATAATTATAAAATTATAATAACTATATTAAAATAATAAATATATTTACTATATTTATAATTATATATATTTATATATTAATAAATATACATGTATATAATTATATAAATATTTTTATATAATTATATACATACTTATATAAATATATATATAATTATAGACATATATTTATAAATATATTTAAAAATATATTTATTTATATTGACGACCATGGATTTCACGGCGGCGACGACCATATCTGCTTTGATGGATTCTTCTGGTTCCCTGAGGATCATGGTAGTGCAACTGAAGAATGATGCTTCTCTTTATTTGACCCATTTTGTTTCATTTGAGGTAGAGAAACTTGAGTGTTCGACTCCTTTAAATTCTGAGGGAGTTAATGTTTTCCCTAAGCCCTCTTATGCCCATGCTATTTTGGGTTATCTGGAATCAAATCCACCTACAAGAAGGGATCTGCACGGCACTATTTCTGAAGGGTTGCTAAGGAACCAAGTGGATTGCACAAGGAACTTTGATGAATTTCGCTCTTCCAACCCTACAATTAGGAAGAAAGGGGACACTACATTCATAAAGGCCAATCATGGTCTCTTCTAAGTAAGTTTTTTGGAATTAAAACACTCAATTATTGTGCATCAATATTCTTTGAATAGGGAAAATCACTTGGGGATACTAGACATCAGGAAGAATTTATTAGAATTTTGGGGGTTTGATGGATGGAGCATCACCTCCCTCGGTAAAGGATTTTTCATACTGTTTTTCCTTTTATATATCTCAAATCCAAATCATAAAGTCTTGGTTCCATCAATTTCAATCCTAGAATACTTTGAATTCAAGACTAGGATCCCACATTTAACCCATTAAATTTCAAGAATTCGATTACCAAAGTCTAGATTCAGATTCGAGGTCTAATCTAGTTTTTATTGCTACCAAAAATTCTCTAGGACATTGCCTCTGTAGTTTTTGTTCTGATTAAGATGGAAAAAGAAACTGGAAAAGGATGGTACGGTCACTTTACTTGGGTTTTGGTTGAGGTTGACCTTAGTTATCCATTAATCCGCTCCATTATTTTGTCAGTGGATGATCAACGTTTTGATCTATTTGTTGATTATGATAGGATCCCTGATTTTTGCTCCAACTATTTTAACATTGGCCATAAAATGGATCATTATCGAAGAAAACTAGAATGCTCTAATTGTGGTTTCTCCGGACATACTCATGTAAATTGTAAAAGGAGGCCAAAGCAGCATTCTAAGACCTTGACTAAGGAACAAGCGAATCTCATTGATCCACAACAACAAGTTTCTTTTGATGGGGATTTAGGATCACACCAAGGGCCTCACAATCAATCAGAGGTCATTCTAGATAAGGCTATTTAGATAATAAAAAAATGATGCTGGCACTACATTAAATGATTATTCCATCAGTCAACATGAAATGATCAATTGTGAGGAGGAAGATGACAATAATGATTTAGAAAGGGAACTTTCTTCTCAGTCTAAAGTTGATAAAAAATTATTCCAAGAGTGATATCTTCCTTCCAACCAAAAGAGAAGAAGAATATGGTAGTCCACTTCTCTCATGGAGTCCAGGATAGGGAAATTTTATCTGCTAATAATAAGATCATGTGTAAAGGATAGTTTTCTAAGGTGGATGTGAAGGAAAAAGAGACTGAAATTATAGGTCATGATATTGCTTTATAAGCAGTGCAACGAGAAGGTGCGGGAATAAGTGGCCATGTTCTTAATAAAAAAGTATTAACTGATCAAATAAACTCATCAAAGATAACTTTGTATTAGGTTCAACTGAAGTCAAGGGATAATTCTCTTTGTCTAATCAATATTTTAAATTGATCCAATAGTAGGGAGGTGTTCCTTATGGAGTTCAACAATGATCAGAGTAGTTCTGATCTTAAGATATTATCAGAGGGATCATGTCTAGCTGGTGAACAAGATCCTTAGCCTCTTCAGGATCCCATCCTACTAGATGACACCTTTGACCCTCAATCTGATGATGACAAGATGTGACAAAATACAAAAACATGGAAGAGGGTTCGACACCTAAGTGGCATGGGTGGCGACTAATTTCAGTCCACAAGATGATTTTTCTTCTCTTTTTATGGCAGTTTTTTCTTGCTTTCTTTGTAGCATTGGACTGTCACTGTTTTCGGTGTGTTATCCCCCATATACTTTATTTTTGTATTTTCAATAAATTTCATGATCATGGGTCTAACCCATGGTTTTAATCGTTCTAGTATTTATTTATAAGTGAAATTATAAATACATATTTATAATTATACTTGCAAATAAATATTTACAATTAATTTAATATATTTATAATTATAAAATAATTATTTATTTATAATAATATATAATTGATTAGATGGAGATCTTCTATCTTCAGATTAGAGAGACTATCACTCTTGATTTTCATGGGGCTTGCGGTGGCAATCATGATCTGGTGTGACTTATCCCAATTGGATTTGAGGAAGAGATTTTTATCCACTATGAGATGTTTGTGGCATGTAGAGGCAAGAGAACTTGGGACTATTTCATGATTCATGGTGATTTTACCAAGAATTATGGATCATTAACATGATTAAGGAGTGTTGGAGCACTTTCTAAAGAGGATCATTCTATCGATTAGAATCATAGGGATAAGTTGAAGAATGAAAATCCCAAATCAGGTACTCCCTTAGTTTGAGTTAAATTACTTATAGTCAAGTAAGGAGTTGATGATTCAGATGGAACATGAGTGAATTCACATGAGAACATGACTAGAATCGGAGGATATGTATCTCAAAATGCCGATGTCATCCACAGGATGTGTGGAATAGACTAGCAAGGGATTTGGGACCCTGGTGGTGACACTAGAGCTAATGAAGATGTGGGATTGGAAGATGGTCCAAGACTCGCTTGGCTGCTAAAATAATCCCCACCTCGATGATGGGGATAGCAGAGTAGGCCGACAACATGCTGGAGATGATCTTGGGCTTCAACAGTAGATATGGTGATAGGTATTTGTGGTGATGATGCATGGATAAGGCGACAACAAATGGAGAAGGTGACGATAGTGGCCCGCGAAATGGAAGGGATGGCAGTTGGGATCACTAGTGATGATGTGGGGTATGGAAGTGGATGGTGTCGGAGGGTCGCAGGATGAAGGTTAAAGTTATACAGGAAGGCGACTGACGATGACCACAGTTTGTAGGGAGGGAGAACTCGGGATGAAGGGTGAAAATTGGTGGTGAATTCTGGATGCGTCATGAGGGTAGGTTGGATTTGTCTCATTTATATGGGAATCAACAACCTTGGGACATGATGCAGATCTCTGGAAGCATGATGGAATCTATCAACAAGGCATGATTCACAACATATTAGGCCTTGTGTTGGGCCTTCAAGATTGGAGCACTGGAAAAGGCGACATGGTCCTACAAATGGCCACTTATATTGGGCCTTTTATTTTTTTTAATCAGGGGACTTCATGCCTATCTTAAATGGGGCTATGGGTTGGAAATTATGTGGGTCTTCATGATATCTTATGGGGGAACCTACGGGCCAATATCATGAGGTTTTGGGCCACTATTCAGGTCGATATGGTGGGCCTATGAGTCGTTTATTTTTCTTCTTCTATGTACTTTTCATCCATTTTACTTTTAAATAAATTTTCAAGGCCATGGGATAAATCTCATGGTTCTTTCAATTCAGAGTAATATTTATAATTACATATATATAATTCTTTCAGGCCATGTAATGGGATTTATGCCCACATGGCCTATGGTCTATGCACTATATATATAAGGTTTAATGGGTGGGATATCCCCTGGGGGATATGGCCTGCCTTTTCGGCCTATGTGTGTGATGAATGTGTGTGTGTTTGACTAAAATTGTACCCCCAAGCACATAATATATAAAGGTTTTTATCAGTTCTTTTTTAGCATTTATAAAGAATTTTTTTATCAGCGCTTATTGTTTTAGTACTGATAAAACCATCCCGATCTTATAAATTAACCCTAATATAACACTCTTATTTCATTCCATTTAAGCTCTCGTGAAATTCAATATATGATGCCACTCCCCCTTGATCTTCTTGGATGAATAAACCCTCTCATAATCTAAGGTATTTTATTACTACTACTCCTATTTAGTTGACATCACATATTCTTTCCTTTATCGATGTTTAACAGATTTAGATCGATCTCTACCACCCCCATTGTTTTCTTTTTATTTCATTACCTCACTATTTTTTTTTTGGATCTTGTTTGTCTATTTAATAATATGAGATATCTTAAAATTAAACATACACAAGATCTTATTTTACAAATTTCTCACTCTGATTGCATGGAGCACCCAACTCAATGAGTCTGTGGATGAGATATAGAAACCTTCATTGATAAAAGGACTATCTGTTCACTTCAAAAACTCAACCCACTTATCACTACTAAACATAAGGCCTTTTATAATTCTATAATAGGGATTTATGAGTGCAAAAAAGCACTGAAAATTGGATCACCCTTAAAATCCCTAGTCCTTTATCAGTTATAGAAAATAACAGATAAAGGGATCCTTTATCAGCTCTAAAAATAGAATTGATAAGGGTGTTCCTTTATCAACGCTTTTTTAACACTAATAAAGTATACCATTATCATCATTTTTTCTAGAGCTGATAAAGGGGTATACTACTACAGTGTAATATTAGAATTATAGCACACTATAATGGAAAAAATAGGGAGCACATACAGGAGAAAATAAAAAAATTAATTGAAATAAAATTTATGACACACATAAAATAAAAAAAAACACTATATTATATACATTTCAAACATTGGCCTGTACAACTACATGAGTAAATAAATTTTTTCATACACATTCAAAAACATCAATGTTCATTTCTATTTATCCCCTAACCCCCAATCATGCTATTAGTTACCGAATAAACCACCCTAGCTCGAGTAAAATAATGCACCTATATATGAAAAAAATTCTTATATTAGTAATACTATAAATAAATAAATTAAACACAAAGTGACAATTTTAAACTAAAAACATATAATTTGAGTCATACTAGGAACACCATGTATCATATTGATTTTCATTTAATTCTTACATGTCACACAATTTCCTTTTGTTTTCAAAAGCAGGTGATCCTAAATTGACTCACATCTATGGTGATAAAAAAATCACTAAGGATGTGAGCCAATTTAAGAGCACTTTCTTTTTGAGAAAATTCCTTCAACCATCACACCATTTCTTGTTCATCTTCAAGCATTATCTCTTTGAAAATTCACTAAATAAGTATAAAATAAAAATGATAAGCAAATTAATTAAGTAGTAGAAAATAAAATGATGAGAAAACAATATGAGCTTTTTTATGCTCAGTTTTTTTATTTGATGCACATTTTAAACTAAAATGATACTTATATATTAAAATAACATGATTTGAGTCATACCGACCACATTGTATTTTAGATTTAAATGTAGTCAATTTATACATGTTAAAAATAAATTATGGGTTATTTTCCTGAAGTTAGAAAACAATCCGATCTTGTTTTCATGATTTTTTATAGTGACATGTGTCTGAAACTAAAATTACACCTTTATATTGAAAACACACACTTTGAGTCATATCAGTCACATAATGTATCATATTTTTGTATGATCAATTATTACACATCAAAAATGAATTATGGACCATTGTACTAAATTTTCAAAACAATCCAATATTGTTTGCTAAGTTTTTTCTATTTGATGTGTGTTTAAAAATAAAATGAAAATTTTTATTTTGAAAACAAACACTTTGAGTCATATAGACCACATAATGTGTTAGATTACTATGTGGTCAATTCCTATATATCAAAAATTAATTATGGATCATTTTACACAAGTTTGAAAACAATTTGAGTTCATTTTCTTGGTTTTGGCAACGTTACATATATTTTAAAATAAAATGAAACTTTTGTATTGAAAACATGAACTTCAAGTCATACTGACCACATCGAGTGTTAAATTGATGTTAGGTAGATTCCTACATGTTAAAAATGAATTATTGATCATTTTCCTATAGTTTTAAAATAATATGAGCTCATTTTCTCTGTTTTGGCTATTTGATGAACATTTTAAACTAAAATGTCACCTTTATATTAAAAACATGCACTTCAAGTCATATCGACCACATCATGTGTCGAATAAAAGTGTGGTTAATTAATATAATTCACAATTAAAATATGGATCATTTTTATAAATTTTGAAAACAATACAATATCATTTTCTTGGTTTTGTATATGTGATGAATTTTAACGTAAAATGAAACTTTTATATTAAAAATACATACTTTGACTCACACTGACCATAATGTGTTTTATATTGGTGTGAGGTAAATTCTTACTCATAAAGAATGAATCATGGATCATTTTAATAAATTTTGAAAAGAATCCGAAATCTTTTTCTTGGTTTTGGTGATGTGACACACATTTTAAACTAAAATTGCACTTTTATATTGAAAACATGAACTTTGAGTCATACCGACCACATCAGGTTTTAGATTGATGTGTGGTTGATTCTTACACATCAAAAATGAATTATTGATCATTTTTATAAACTTTAAGAACAATAAAAGTTTTTTTCTCAATTTTGTCTATTTGATATATGTTTTAAACTAAAATGACACTTCTATATTGAAAACACACACTTCAAGTCATAACAACCACATCAGGTGTCATATTGATGTGTGATTCATTTCTACATGTAAAAAATGAATTATAGACTAATATCATATATTTTGAAAAGAATCCAAGATTGTTTTATTGGTTTTGTCTATGTGATGCGTTTTAAACTAAAATGAAACTTTTATATTGAAAACACATAATTTTTGTCATACCGACCACATCATGTGTCAGATTGGTGTGCAGTCAATTATTACATGTGAAAAATGATTTATGGTTTTTTTTCATAAAGTTTAAAAACAATTCGAGATCAATTTCTCAGTTTTGGCTATGCGACACACATTTTAAAATAAAACGACACTTTTGTATTGAAAACCTACACTTCGAGTCATAATGACCACACCAGGAATCAAATTGATGTTCAATCAATTCCAATATGTCACCAATTAATTATATATCATTTTCCTGAAGTTTGAAAATAATTTGATCTCATTTTCTCAATTTTTACTATTTGATGCGTGTTTTAAACTAAAACGACACCTTTATATTGAAAACACGCACTTCAAGTCATAATAATCAGATCACATGTTATATTGATATGTGGTATATTCCTATAGGTAAAAAATTAATTATGGATCATTTTCATAGAGTTTTAAAATAATCCAATCTCATTTTCTTTGTTTTTTCCATGTGATGTGTTTTAAACTAAAATAACACTTTTATTTTTAAAACATGTATTTTGAGTCATACCAACCACATCGTGTGTCAAATTGGCATGAAATAAATTCCTACACATAAAAAATGAATTATATATTGTTTTCATAAAGAGTGAAAACAATCCAAGATCATTTTATTTTTTTTGTAAATGTGACATACATTTTAAACTAAAATGTAACTTTTATATTGAAAACATGCACTTCGAGTTATATTGACCACATAAGGAGTCATATTGATGTGAGATCAATTATTATATGTAAAAAATGAATTATTGAACATTTTCATAAAGTTTGAAAATAATCAAAGCATTTTTTCTTAATTTTGGTTGCATGAAATTAATTTTAAACTAAAATGAAATTTTTATATTGAAAAAACGTACTTGGAGTAATACCAACCACATAACATGCCATATTAGTGTTAGGTCAATTCCTATATGTGAAAAATGAATTATGGATTATTTTACTAAAGTTTGAAAATAATATAAGCTCCTTTTCTTGGTTTTGGCTATGTGATGAACATTTTAAACTAAAATGACACTTTTATATTGAAAACATGTACTTAGAGTCATATCGATCATATCGGGTGTCAGATTGATGTGTGGTAAATTCCTACACATAAAAAATGAATTATTTATTGTTTTCCTAAATTTTTAAAATAATCCAAGGTTGTTTTCTCATTTTTGGATATGTGATATGTGTTTCAAACTAAAATAACACTTTTTTATTAAAATAACACACTTAGAGTCAAACTGACCACATTTCATGCCAGATTGATATGCGGTCAATTAATACACATCAAAAATGGATTATGGATTGCTGTCTTAAAGTATCAAAATAATATGATTTTTTTTGGTTTTGAGCATGTGATGTGTGTTTTAAACTAATGTATAAATTTTAAAAAATAAGTATTAGATAAAATTGTAAGAAAATTAACTAAAAAATTAAATAAAATAATAAGAAAATTAATTAAATAATTAGTAGGAAGTAGCCACTTAATGAAGTATTCATAATTTTTTTCACCATGTATTCTACCTATTCGTTTCTAAAAAAATCAATTTCCTCTATTATACTTCTCCTTGAGAAACATAAAAAAATAATATATAATAATTATGATACTAATGATTCATATACCAAGTGTATCTCTATGGTCATAGCCTATACTAGATAAAAATAGGAAATCACCTAAATTTGATGTTGACAAATATTCTGACAACATGTACTCTTCTCACTCATCTATAAACAAATTTACATCTTCTTTTGAGTACGCAGATTTTTATCAATCTTGGTAATAATATGAAAATATAGACAAAAACTAATTAATAAATATTTTTAATGAAATTTTAATTACCTTTGGAAATTACTTATTCATGGATTTTATTCTTTTGATGGTATATGATATCTTTCATAAATTTTCAAACATAATACCTACAATTTTTGTTGTAATATTGCTTCAGACATTGTAGAAATATTGACCAAAATGAGAAAATTATTTTGAAATATGTTTTAATAGTTAAATAATTCTACATATACTTTAATCTGTGTCCATTTGAAAAAATATATAGGCTTCTTAGGTTCAATCACCGACCTCATACCATGATTTAGACTATATTTATAGATCACTGTATCATAACAAAATTATTGTTAAAATACAAACTAAAACATATAATTTGAATTTTATCTATAAAATGTTGATTAAAATGCATTAAAAATTTACAATACACATAATGTGTTGTCGATTTGATAAAAATACATGCATTGGATCCAAAAAATAAAAATTTAGGGTATCCAAATTGATTTAAATCAACATCCAGTGCTTCCTAAGAAAATAAGTTATAACATTTTCATTTGGCCCCTAGCTATCCATCAAATTTGATTGGAAATTGAATTTAGTTTTTAGATAAATACTTTTAAATATGATCTCAGAACCATCCTATAAACTATTGATTATGTGTATTTTATATCCATCCTTCATCCCTTGATGGATTCAAATATCTAAGAATTGATTTTTGGGCTTCAACATATAGATCAACATCTTCACTATTATGTCAAATGTAAAGGTGACCTTGCTCCCACTCTGTGATGGTAATTATAAAAAACCTCTTCTGAAAATCCCTTCACCCATAAGGTGTCTATTGTAATGAGACTTTGATAGATTACTACTATCAACATATGATAGGTAATCAATACAAAATTCAACACCATCTTCAAAAATATATTATTCTGCAATATAAACTTATGGACAAATTTGATTCTTGATGTACCTTTTTAAAATATCCATATACCGTTCAATGGGGTACATCTATATGTAATAGAAAATACCAGATAGTTGAACCTCTATAAGAAATTAAACCATCAGGTGGACCATTATATCAATGAACGATGATAGGAGGAAAATCTCAAATTCATATAATATGACTGCAACCTTCTTATTCATGATTGTAAACTTCACTAGGTCTATAAATTTACAGCATATAGCTTTGAAAAAAGAAGTAGATTCTAGTTAATGCATGTCATAAATTTTTATCTGAATGTGACGTGAAGTGATGAGAATCAAATATTACGTCAAAACATGATAGTCATGTGATTTTATTCTCTATAACTTCAAATTATTCATTGACACAACATTCTTGATATTTGATGAATACCCATATGAAACTTTTATAACATTAAGGAAAATGAAAATTTTCAATTTTTATTATTTGGATAGAGTGTAAGCTGCTTGAGGAAGAAAATTCCACCTTTTACCCTTCACTGGTGCCAACTTCCCCCTCATCCCCATGTCAATCATATACAACCTAGCCTTGATGACATATTTTATTTTGCTAGGAACATTTAGTAACATACCAATAATAATATAAAATATATTTTTTTCTACATGCATGACATCAAAAAAAATGTATGACATAAAAAAAATTCTAGTACAATAATTCAAATAAAATTGATCTCTTTTTCCAAAATGATTTTAAAAGGTTTTTTGAAAATGGTTTACCAAAAACAGTGTTAGTATCTTTTACTTTATCGAATAGTTGATCATCCATTTGTGGAGATGATGTTGTACCATATTTAGTATTTCCATTGAATTCCATTTTCTAGGATCCGTATTTATTTCATCAAGGTAAAAATTTATTATGTCATAAAAACATAGTTTTCAAGGAATGTTTCAACTGAATCGAGTGTGTGTATTATTCAAAAATGGGACACGCTAACATTTTTTAATTCTATAGCCTAACAAATTTCCATAAGCTATAAAGTCATTTATCATACCGTACAATATGGACATAAATGTGAAATATTTACTTCTATAATCATTATACATTATAACACCTGTATCCCACATCAATTTCAGATCGCTGATCAATGAATCCAAATATACATCAATATCATGACCCAATTATTTTGGTCCAGATATAAGTAGAGACAACATAATTTATTTTTCTTCATACATAACCATGGATACAATTTATAATTTATCAAAATATCTAGACATGTATTATGAGTACTACTCTATATACTAAAAGGATTTATTCCATATGTAGATAATACAAGATGGAAGTTTTTAGGCTCATTTGCAAATTTAGGATATTCATAATCAATTTTATTTCACTAAGGAGAGTTTTCTAAATGATATAGTTTCCTATATTTAATTATTATATCTACATGCCATGTCAATTGTCTCATAGTTTCCAAACATCCGTATAGTCATCTAAATCTTGAAATGATAGAAAAGTACCAGAAATCTTTCAAAGTACTTGATTCATCTTTCTTGTATCAATTTGTGCCAAACTTAGGGAATTTTATAAGTGATTCATGGTCCTTGTGAAATGATATGAAATTATCTGGATGATAATGTTTTTTAGAGATCATGACCATTGAACATAGCATTAATTTAACATCATATGTTTGAAAAGGAAGTTCATTTTATTCTAGGAGCATATCATTCAGGAGAATAAATAGTTCTATAAAACTTGTATCGCTCCATGCATTCTGAGCTTTCAAATCACATAACTTCAATATAGATGAAAATGTTGTGTATTTAGAACAACTGGTATACAATGGTCTCTTAGAATAACTATTTAACTTCTCAAACAACTTTTATAATCATGAAATTCATATTTAATTGGTATTTTCATTTCTTTCATATGATCTCCATCATCATTTATACTAGTATTCATGTCAAATGATCCATAAACTGTAGTATCACCCCAATTGGTGTGCATGCTTAGTTTTCCCCATGTTTAATCCAACATTTATAGATATAATATATTATTTTAGAAATCAAATGTTCTTCAATATCTTCCAGACTATTTTTTTTGAATAAAAACAACGTAAACATGGACTATGGATTTGAGAAAGGTCTTATGCATGCTCTATTGAAAACTTGATGAACTCTTTATCTCCATTTTTATACTCTTTTTTCATACAATTAACATGCATCTATTTTTGATTCATATACATCCTATTATGTTCATAAAATGTTCATTTTGTAAAATAAATAAATAAATACAAATAATATATTCATAATAAAAGGAGAATGTTAAAGATAATTCAAATAAGGAGAACCCAACATCTGAATGTTATTGATTATGATTCTTGAAAATTTATCATTTTCCACATAGGTGACATGAAAAGAAACAACTTGGGGTAAAAATATGGATGTTGGTCCAGGTTATCAATTTTATGTTGTGTGTAAGAAAATGTGGTAATAAATATGTTGTAAAACAAAATTTATTTATTATTGGATGTCAAAATTCCCTTGAAAAATTTTGTTCTTACTTTTCATTTAATTATGAGTTGTATTTCTAAATTTGTGTAAAAATATATTTCCTCAGAACATACAAGGTCATGTAATCACCAGATTTTGATATAGGGTTAAGGAGCTTGGGATTTCATGAAACAAGTGAATAAAACTATTATTGTCAATATAAGTGAAGTTTGATTCCAAGTTACTCTCTTTTCTATAGATTATTCTAGACCATGTATTATAGGAATACCGAAAAATATATTTATACTATAAGCCACTGACAAAACCATATTTCAAAAATATTAGAGTTATAAATATTAGGTTTATTTTATATATCCTAAAATTTTAATTTCCTTAAAAATACCACAAATAATTTATATTAATAAACATTCCAAAAAACCCATTCAGCATGGATTTCACATCATTGAGATCCTAAACAATCTGATTCCACCTCTAACAATGACATATATCACTATAAGCTATCTCCCACATCTATTAGTCAAAACCTTTATAGGTATATCCAAAAGAGTATACTCATTATTAATAAAATCCATACCACATGTTTGGTTAAGGGAGATTATAATAAAATTTATAAAATTCTTCCACTATATTCTAATCTTGTATGTGTCTGAGATAAATTTGTTTTAAATTAGAACTTTTTATGGGCGACACTCAAAAAATTCCTAATGAAACAAAATAGAACAAAATAATAATAATATTATGTTCATGGATTAATCAAAATAAATAATGTTATAAATAAGAAGATGAAACTTATACATACCCATACACCTCAAACCATGACTAAATAAAATGAATCTGAAAAATAATTTTCTCAACATTTATATTAACCAAGGAAAACTCATAGAACATAATAAAAAAGGAAATAGAACACTATAAAACACCTTGAAACCTACCTAGTAATTGAAAGGTCCATTATATAAAAATTCACCAAAATGTATGGAGAAAATAGGTTTAATCAAATAAATGGTTTTGTCTCCTCACATGATGGGAAAACCCCATACACTTTCAACTCTATCTGAACATGATATAAACATTAAATTATAATATCAAAAATTCTATAAGTCAAATATTATATATTAACATGATCATATCCTAAATACCTAAAATAAAATACATGCTAAACCCCTATATGAAACCCATTTAATAGGTCTATCAAACCATAGATAATCTTAATCAAAACCATGTGTTTACAATTAAAACAACATGTTCTTATTTTTTAAATCTAAAAACATTTAATTTAATTTTTATTTTCACAAAAAAATACCATTTATCCATTTAATTAAGTAATCCCTTTAGAAATCAATTTTATAAATCCTTGACTATTTATATTCATTTTCAAAACCAATTAACTAAATAAACTACAAAAATATTTCATAAAAATCACCATAAAATAAGAAAATTTAATTACCAACCTATTTTTTAATTTCAAAACCCTAATAATACATTTTCCCTTTAAAATATTTTCAAAAAAAAATACGAGAAAACTATATTGATTTTTGAATCTAGATAACCAAAATATAGAATTTTATAAAAGTATAAAATCTTCCTTCAAATAATACATTTATAAATAAAACTCCCCCCAAAATAAAAATATATGGGGAAGCCTTATTGTATTAGTCGGATGAGGGAGTGGAATATGGAGAAAGGGTGGTCACTGAAGGGATACTTCACGACAGTGGGTGGTCAGCCTGGGTTGAAGATAGGGAGGGGAGGTGGCAGAAATCAAGGAATAAAGAACATAAAAATATAGTGTGGTTTGGACTAGGTATGCATAAGAGAGGTGACCAATGACACTGATAAACGAGATAGGAGGAAAAATAATAACATACCTTATATTTGAGAGAGTTGATTCATTTGAGAGAAGGTCGAGGGGGAGCAATGATAGAGATGAACTTTCATGAGAGCTTGAATAGTGAGAGAGAAATTAGTTTGGTTAGGGTTCTATTTAAAATATGAAGAAGGGTTTTATTAGCGCTTTTAAAAAAGTGTTGATAAAGATGGGTTTTATTGGTGCTAAAATAACAAGTGTTGATAAAACACCTCTTTATCAGCACTGATAAAGATATGATTTATGATAACTTTCTTAGCACTGATAAACATATATCTTTATCATTGCTAAAAAAGCATTGATAAAGACACATATAATTAATTTTAATAATATAATTAATATAATTAAAAAAATTAAATGTATATAATTATAAATAAATAAATAAATACAAATGTATATAATTTTAAATATATTAAAATAATTGTAAATATGTATTTATAAATATAATTATAGATATATATTTATAATTATAATTATAAATAAATATATTTGTAAATATATTTATAAATATTTGTATATAATTATAAATATAATTATATAATTATATATAATTATATAATTATATAAATTTATATAATTATATATATAATAATTATATATAAATACAAATACAAATACAAATACAAATATATTAAATATATTAATTTTTTAAATATATTTATTATAATTTTATAATTATTTAAATATATAATTATTTATTTCTACCAAAGTTAGAAAGAGGTCTTTACTTTAATAATAAAAAGAGACTTCGACCCCAACTTTTTAAAAACTATAGATATTTATTTATAATTATATAAATACATTTTTTTAAAAATTATCTTTATTTACTTATAATTATAAATATATAATTTTATAAATATAGTAAATATACTTTTATAAATATATTTATTCATAAATATTTATTTATAAATATTTATTTATAAATATATTTTTAACATCATTAATTAATATATAATCTTAAATAAATGAATGTTAAAAATAAGTGAAATTTAATAATTAAAAATGAGCAGAATATAAAAATATTAAAAAAATGAATAAGTTTTATTAATTATAAAAATTATTAAAAAATAAAATATAGATATATATTGAAAATTAAAAAATTAAAAAAGTGGTTTAGTTATATTTTTTCAAAACAAAACTTCTTTCATCAATATTATTATTATCTCACTGGATATGAATGAAAATATATACATTGTTCTAAGTGGTGGCCAAGGATTTTACCAATGAAAAAAATATAACTCATAGAAGAATTAAATATTAGGTTCCAATGCATAATATAGAATTAAAAAATCAATTTTCTATTTTAAATAGAGATGATATCCTATCATATAATCGATAATATGAAGAAAATATTACTAAACCCATAAATTATAAAGAATTAGTAAAAAGGAGAAATATAGGGGAGTAAAATGTGTTAAATGTTATCTTAATTAAATTAATGGTGAAGGAACATGGATCCTTGATAATGGTAGATTATACCATGTGATGGGGAAAAATCATTGAAAACATATAGAAAAATTAGGATATAATTGCATGGTTTGGAATTTTTTAATCATTAAAAATAAATGGAACTATAAAAATTAAAATTGTTAGAAATAAAATTTTAAAAACTAATTTTTTGTATGGTGCTTGAGAAAAAATTTCAGGATCTTATGTCATTTGTATCATTTTCTTCAACCTGTGTTTAATTTGATTGTTCCTTCTAACTCCAATAATAATTTTCATTGCTATTCTTTGTGGCTTCATCCCATCTATGTTAATTGTTTAAACTTGAAGCATTCATGAAACCCCAATTATATTGTTATTCATTTTTTCTAGTAGCTTGAGAACCCTAGCTTGAGACTTCTAGTTCATTAGATTTAAATTCAAAATTTTCTTCAAATGTTGGGTTCTCAAGACCATGTGATTGGACCCTATCAAAATTTTCATCATTTGAAAAAGATCAACTTTGGATCCTAAGAATCCTTTCACTAAAACACCACCCAACCTTAAAAAAAGTAAATAAATTAGTAAACATCAACTCCTCCCTCTTATTATACCCCCACCTTGAAAATTTACCGAAACCATCCTTGATCTCTTTGTTTTGTAATAAATTAAAATTTAATTAGATTATTTATAACTTTATATATATCACAAATTTTTTTCTTCAATGATTTCCAACACTATAAAAAATCTCAATATGCATCAATTGGATCTTATTATCATAGAACAAAGAATTCATGTAGCTTAAATGATTCTTTCAGAATGGCCTTTTATGGGTTCTAAGATCATAAATTTTTTGTATTTATTTAATTTTTTAAATATTAATATTTTTGAATCAAATAGAATGGATATGAATCTAAAGTGGATGGATGCTAATCATATATCAAAATAGTATGAGGATGGGGTGAAAGAGTTCATCAAGTTTTAAAAATATCATGCATATGAACCTTCTAAAATCATTTTTCCAAGTTTACTCTATTGTTATCCAAGACTAATTAGTCTATAGGAGTTATAAGAATGCTTGATTTATCACATAATAGATCGAAGTTATAAATGTTGGAATAAATATGAGAAAAAATGAATATAGATAGTGAATAGGATAACAATACATTTTATGGATCATCTGATATGATTACATATATGAACAATAATTAAGAATATATCAAGGATATGATTACAGATGTTAATGATTTTAAAGATAATATTGAGGAAATGATAATAAAATTTTAAGATGAACTTCATGACTATCCAAAGTTGTTTCAGAAGTCAAATAGATTTGAAAAGATTCCATTGTATACCGATAGTACTAAATATACAACATTGTTAATCATAATGAATCAATATAATGTAAAATATATAAACATATGGGGTGACACCAACTTTACTAAACTACTCTCTCTATTAAATGATATGATACCAGAAGATAATGATCTCCCTTTCCAAAGAAATGATTCTAAACAAATGATAAGTTCAATGGTTATGATCTCTAAATGAATACATGCTTGTCCAAATGACTGTATACTATTTCAAAAAAAAACAAAAATCACTTAAAAAATTAAAAAAGTGTGGTGTTTCTTGATATAATAAAGATGAATTAAGTCCTAAAAAATTTGTATGGTACTTTCCAATCATTCCAAGGTTTAAGCACCTATATGGAAATGTGGATACTGTAAGACAATTTATGTGGCACAAAAATACAAGAAATAAAGATGGAAACTTCTTTAATATGTAGACTCTCCTCAGTGGAAGAAAATTGACCATGAGTATCCTGAATTTGGAAATGAGTCAAGAAACCTTTTTCTTGTGCCATCTAAAGATGGAGTGAATCATTTTGGTTTTCAAAGCAGCACCCACAATACATGGCTCGTTATATTGGTAAATTATAACTTTCCACCTTGGTTATGCATGAAAAGAAAAATATATTATGTTATCTATGATTATATCAGGACCAAAACAACCAGGTAATGATATTGATGTTTATTTTGATTCATTGATCAAAGATTTGAAATTATTTTGGGGTTTAGGTGTTATGTTGTAAGATTCTTATAAAAATAAAGATTTCAAGTTGAGAACCATGTTGCACGAGACAGTAAATGAATTTCCTACTGATGAAAATTTGTCAGGATATAGAATTAAAGGAACTCAAAGGTTTCCCATTTATGAACAAGGTACACACTCAATTCGGTTAAAACATTCATCAAATGATTTTTTTCTAGGACATCATATATTGATACACCAACAACATAAATATCAATCTTAGATGACATCATTCAATGTGAGTTTAGAAGAAGGTACAACACCGTCTCAACTAACATGTGATCAACTGTTTAAGAAATTAAAATATATGGACACTACTTTTGGAAAACCTTATTTGAAAAACCTTAAAAAAATATTGTAAAAAGTGATTGGTTTTTTCTAAATTACCATAATAGAATTTTTTGTACTTTAGATATTTTCTTGATGTTATGCACATGGAAAAAAATGTATGTGAGATTTTCATTGGCATGTTACTAAATGCACTTAGAAAAACAAAGGATTTACTTAAGGATAGATTGGATACAATTTATATGGTGTTATGAGAACATTTGGCACCAGTAAAGAGTGAAATATGGTCTTTTCTTCCTCCACCTACTTGCACTCTTTCCAGGAAAGAGATATATCACCTTTTCAACTTCTTGAATGATGTAAAGGTTCTAAAGGGGCATTCATAAAATATCATGAATATCATTTCAATGAATAATTTAAAGTTAAATTTACTAAAATCAAATGACTATAATGTTTTTATGAAAGATATAATTCTTGTAGATTTACATTGTATTTTACCAAGAATGTATTTCATACATTAACCAAGATCTGTTTCTTTTTTCAAAACTATATGCAAAAAATTTATAGACCCAATGAAATTGATAACTATGGAAAAAGAAATTGGTGTCATATTATGTGAATTGGAGATGTTTTTCCTACCATAATTCTTTGATATAACGGTTCACTTGGTTTGAGATATTTGACTATGTGGTCTTATATATTATATATTTATGTACCCCACTAAATGGTATATGAATATTTTGAAAGGGTATTTCAGAAATCAAATTCAATAATAAGGTTATATTGTGGAGAGATATGTTGTTGAGGAAGTCGTTAACTTCTATACTGATAACCTGTATGATTTTGAAATCATTGGTTTACCAAAATCTCATCACACCGGGTGACTTATGGGTGAAGGAATTTATGGAATAAATGTTTCCACAATTACTATTATAGATCTTGAGTAGGCTCACCTTTATGTTTTTCGTTATAGTTTAGAGGTTTTGTGATATGTTGAAACCCATAATGTAATACTTATAAATTTTAATCCACAAAGGGATGAAATATAGATACCAAATACACATAATCAATAGTTTATAGGATGGTCTTGAGACCATATTTTTAAGGATTCAACTGAAAATATAAATTCAATACTAGAATGACTTTGATGGATAGCCAAAGGACCAAGTGTTCATGTATTATCTTACAATGGTTATGTAATTAATGGATATACATTCTACAAAATTATCATGATGAACATTTTACCATGAAAAATAGTGAATTTTCACTTGTGGCTGAAGCGATGCATGTATCTGGTACCAAGAACAAAAATCCAATTTATGAAAATATTTCACACTTTGGTATCATCAAACAAACATGAGATTTGGATTATATAACATTAAAAGTGCCTATTTTTCAATGCAACTGGGTTGATAATTGGAGTACCATTAAAATAAATGAATTGGGATTTGTGAAAGTGGATTTTAGTAACGAAGGATACAAAGATAAATCATTTATAATGGAATCATAGTAAGTACAAGTATTTTATATCTGGAAACTGTAAACTAAAATTAGTCAAATATTCTATCATTAAATAAAATTATTGAAGGGTTAGATTCCAATTCAAATAAGGATGACCCTTTCATTGGTACATCGCAATCATTTCACGATAGTGCCAATGTGGACATGGTCTTGTATGTCACAGGAGACTATAATAATGGAATTTGGATACTCAATAGAGGGGTCAAGTACCTTAAAACTTTTAAAAAAGAGAGTTTATTAACCTGGTTATATATTTTTTGTAATATAAATTATGTTACCTCATATAATTATCTGTTCACTACTAAATTTACATAATCTAAGAAAAACCATTTAACCATTTTTATTGATAATGACTTCTACACATGTCGATGCTCCCAATCCCAAGGAACAATAGGTTTCTCAACATGATTATGCTCCCAATATAGAGGAATAACAAGTTTTTTTCACATGGTGATGCTACTAATCTAGAGGAACAACATATTGACTATGTTGAAGCCAAGGAAATTGTATACTGTGAACAAAATATGTCACAAAAAAAGATAATTGTAGCATGATAGTGTTTAAAAAAATATTATGTCGAGAAATCAAGGCATAAAATTCAAGGTTGGATGGAATGCACATGACTAACGTATTAATCCCAACAAGGCTATGTTTAGTATTTACATTGGGTTCGACACTTGAATTCATATTCTAGTTGATGTATATACATGAAACAATGTTGTTCCCACACTTAAGACACTATTTTGGGAATAGATTAGGGTAACATTATGATATAATTTCTTTATTTTACTAAAAAATAATAATGAAATGTTGATTTACTCTTTATTATCCCTTAAAGAGTGCATTTATACCAGATGAGTGATGAATGAAATTTATATTAATTATCATTGGAAAGGCACATAGAGGATTTCATATAGTTCTTAAAAAGTATCATCTTAGAGATAATGAAGGGAAAATAAACCCACACCCTCTACAAATATATTTACATTGGGTAAACCAAAAAATGTGGAATGAATTTATTAGTTCTCATGAGAATACAAATTTTTAGGTAAATTGTGATTGGTAATACATTTCTTGACAATGCATGTATTAATCATTTTGATTAAGAATTGTTAATTTATGAAACAATATATGAGTGCTGAAAATAAGAAATGTGTAGTAAAACCAACATACCCCTACTATAAAGTAAGGATGATATACAATTCACTTAGAAAAAAAAATATGTATTTTAAATATATAGTAATAATTTTATGTGACATAAAACAACAACATAATTATGTTTCTTTATTTATATATAGATTAATGAATCAAAATATAAATCCAATTCCATCCCACATAATGTGATATGGAATGAGGCTTGTGTAAATAAATACAAGATACTAATAGATTAAAACACACAAAAAGTATGGTAATCATGTGTCAACATGACATGTTAAATTATTTTCATAATTTAAATCGGTTTTACATAACGATGATTATTTATTTTCCTATATTTTGATCCAATTTATACAAAATAATCATTATCATCTATACCCAAAAATGAATACTATATGTGACCTTTAAATGTCTAGAACAATATGGCCGCGTCAGAGTTTCAGGATTTGGGGTGTCACCCCAATCATATTTTGAGAAAAGAAAAAATAGGGGATAAAGATAATAAAATGGATGGGATACAAGCATAATTATCATATTTAAAATAAATACTTAATTAACAATATGAGTTGTTAGAAAATGTTATGGTAAGGAATCAAAAAGAAGGTACAACACAAAAAAAACCACTACGTGAAGACCCCTAGCTCCCACCAGCATTGAGGTGAGCCATTCCCCTCAAATGGATTTCTTATAATACATAATCAATTTTATCATAAATTTTTATTTGAAATGTGAATCTGAAAGACACTAATACCTTCCTTGTACTGATATTCTACAGGGTTAAAATGATTGTGATTTATGTCTATTAATACCCACCCATTTTCTTGTTGAAAGGGGTACAATTTACAATATCCAAGGATATATTCAACACAATAAATAACATCCAATAGGTTATGTGAGAGTGGGAATTCATGTAGATCATGAGCCAAGTGCCAAGCTACCTTTCCACATGATGATCAGGATGATCATATGATAGAGCTTACTATTGTAATTTTCATAGCATGGACATTTAATCTTGTAAAAATATATCTCGATAAGGTGGTATTCCTTTATAATTTATTTTTTATGAAAAACCTTTAAAAATTAATAAAAAAACCACTGAAATAATGAATGTTATTATTGAAATATAAAGGGAAGTGGGTGAAACAAAAGATTAAATCAAAATGATCTAAAGTATCAACCAATCAATCAAAAAGATCTTCAGAAAGGGCCTCTAACCTGCCAGATCCACTTATGAATTCAATAACATTACAAGTTCATGTGGAAACAATGTTATTTTTTTGATACAACCATAATTTATTTTGAAGAAAAAATATAGGGATAGGAAATTACAAAATATATTGGGTTTGAGAATGTAAATGAAATCCTCAAGCATGAATGGCTAGGATCCTCAGTTTTAAGTGTATACATGAGGTGTGTTTTCATAATTTGTTTGTCCAATAATCGATCTAGAATGTTAGTTATGAATAAATAAAATTCATATTTCTTTGTAGGAATATGTATTAATACTATTTGAATGGAAAAAACTATGAATAAAAATTTGCACTCATTATTACTCACATTAATTATATACAACAATCCTCATTAGAACTAAAAGAATATGAATTAATAGTGAATAATCTGACCATAATGTTTGAAAGGAAACTTGAAAATGATAAAATATTTTCAATACCCATGATGTAGGGGTAAAAATCTATAATTTAATCATATGAAATATATTTTCCTTCCTTTCATTACTTATTCATTTTTTATTTTTTTAAGAATAATTGGTTACTCATTGCAATGAATTTGGATACTCTAATGATTTATTTTCTAGATTCAATGCATGGATACCCAAAAAATTAACCGCACATGACATTTTTTATCAATTTTTAATACACCACATGAAATATTTTACAAATAAAAATCAATTAATATATTTTATATTATGTTTGAATGAAAATTATGTCATGATAGGGTGGTGTATAAATATCATTAAAATAACGACATGAGGACAACCCATGATGTAATGGTATGAAACTTTCGGCTCATTACTTTACCAAAAAAATATGATGATTGAGGTGTTTGGGGGAAGTACTGTGTGTTTTTGAGACATTTCAATCAGTATAATGACAATTCATTCTAGTGGTAGAGAATTCTAGAAGTAGCTCATTCTATAATTTTTCCATTTTTCTAGAAAAGTTCTAACAGTGGGTCATTTTGGCAGTAAGAATTCGGTTGATAGGTCATTTTGGAAGTTTTCTTTTTTTTTTCCAGAAAATTTCTGATGGTGGGTCATTCTAATGGTTGGTCATTACGGTGGCAGTTCATTTCTGATAGTAGGTAATTCTAACAATTTTTTGTTTTTATAAAAAATTACTGAAAATGGGTCATTCTAACGATAGGTCATTCTAGAAGTTTATTGATTTTCCAAAAATTTTCTAAAGTGGGTCATTTTTGAGGTAGGACATTCTAGAAGTTGGTCATTTTTGATGATGGGTCATTCTATTAGTTTATCGAAATTCCTGAAAATTACTGATGGCGGGTCATTCTAGCGGTTATTCATTTACAACAGTGGGTCATTCTGGTGGTAGGTCATTATAGAAATTTTCCATTTTTCCAAAAAATTACTAACGATGGGTCATTCAGGCAGTAGGCCATTCTAGAATTTTTCTGTTTTCCAGAAAATTACATTTTTTTTCCATTTTGACATCTTTTATAATGAAAAATGGTTTTAATGACTTAATTAAGGGGTTTTGAATCCCTTTTAAAGGTGATGATTCATATATTCAATTTATAAAATTTTTGGAGACCATTAAAATGTTTAAACCACATGGATTTAATAAGATACACCTTTAATGGTTAATCTAAACCATTTCAAATCCCACTGGTCTCAGATCTAATCTTTCTAAAGTGGAGATCTTTCTTTAATTATTTTGGTCTTTATTTCTCTTAAGATGGGTGGTTCCAAATCCTTCTTACCTTAGAGTTGTGGATCTATATTACTATAGTTGGATCAATTTCCCTCTAAGAGGTTTTCTCCTATATGTGCACCCCCTATTTTGATACATCAAGTTTTGGAAAAAATTCTTCTTCCAAGTAGGTTTTTGCATCTTTTCTCCATATGTGTATCATGTAGAATGGATTTATTATGGTAATCTATTGTGAATATGGCTGCATCTAGATTAAAAATGATAATGAATCAGTTAAATTAAATTTAAAGGGTCAAGGGAAAGTGAATCATGGACTTATTAATTTATTGTTTTGATTTTGATTTGATTTGATATTGTGATTGTGTGGGCGTAATTACTTGATAAAATCATGTCTATTGGTGGATTGATTATGCTGTAGCGAATTTTTTTTATTGAAACCTCTATTTTTTTGATTGTTTTATATCATCATAAATAACTAGATAACCATGTATATTTGGTTAATGGAATATATTCCTTAGTATCTAATGGATTTTGTGATAAAACACTTAATTAACAAACTGAAATTGAATAAGAGACCATTTTATAAATCTGAAAATGTGTTGTGTTATGGTATGTGATGTGTTGTATGTGTGTGTGTGTATGGGGGGGGGGGGTAGTGGATGAGATATGGTTGTGCAATGGTGATTTGATTGTTTTTATGGTGTGGTGGTGTAGCGAGGCTACAATAGAGTTTGTGATGTGGTTGTGTAGCGGGGCTGTGATGGAAGGTTGAACTGGATGTGGCTGTTGGTCTATTGCACTATGCTGTATGTTGTTTTTTGTATAGCATTACTTTCCTTATTAGTAATGGACGGTGAGATGAATAATAATAATGGGCATGTTTAATGAATTAATTGATGAAGGAATGTATGGATTAAATGTTAAATTTTTATATATGAAGGATGAGATGGAAATACTAAGAAAAGTGACAATTTTAATAGAAGGATTTGGTAATAGAAAATATGGAAAATAGATTAAATGGTAATTAAATACTAAAATATGACTTGTATCTTGTGTTTCACTTGTGTGGGGTTGTGTATTTCTCTTTGGTAGAAACAGGGGTGGTTCCTGTTAGTTTTTTTCTGCCTTGGTTATGAACCCTTAGGATGGGGCTTGTGTGCTGTAACTTTATATGTATACACCCTATATGTTCTTGTGATTTCTATACACACCCCACCGTCATTGAGAACTATGTTCTTACACCTTCATAGTCATGAGGGGGGTGTTTTTCCCATCATCCTAGTGGTAGGATGGATTGTTATCTTCCTACTCTTTCCCACTCCCTCTTCTAAGTATTGGTGATATGCAAGGGCTTTGGTGTCCAGAACTCAAAAGTGCCACTGTCTACATGTGATGTGATGAGTATGTGATGGAAGAGGTGTGTTCGAGTGAGAAGTGGTGAGATGGATTATGGTGGGGGTCATGCGTGGTAGGAGGGAATGTGGTTTATGTCCTTCACATTCATGATACCCTACTACCTTGTTTATGAGATGTGATCTGTTAGACCATGTGTCTGCATGCAGTATGTGATGTTCTGTTATGTTATTTGAAATAAGTGGTAGTTCCATAACATATAATGTTAAGGTGTGAGAGCAAAAAATTAGTGGGAAAGTAGTACAAGGTACCCTATCATTGATGTGATTCATATTATATTACTATACTTGGATGGGTTATTTGGTGAGTGAGACTTGGTGAGGTTGGGGTTTTGGTTAGTATACCTATAAAGATGCTGTCTGGTTCTACTATTTTTATCATGGGTACATTAGAATTCTATTTTCACATGTTCATGAGAGACTTCAGTTTTCTTATTGAGTATACCTATATGATCACCCTATGTATATAAAACCATTTTCAGGATTCTAGGAGAACTTCACAGTTCATACTGGAATTTACTAGATTGTTCCTTTGGACTGAATCTTTATCACTGCTCTAGTTTTTATTTTAGATATTTACTTTGGAGACTTTTTATTTGTATAGGTTTTATTTATACATGAATTGTGGGCTGATTTTGGATTTATTATATATATATATATATGTCATGGAGTTGATTGTGATTGATTAATGTAGAGACTCTAAGCTTGACGTACATTGACATTACATTACTTTTGCGGAATACTTAGTACATAACAAAAACACACACACACAAGGACCGTAATAGTTTAGTGTCTTTGGAAACTCGGAATATAATCTTCTAATCGTGGTGAAAGATCCTCAACATCTCCCATAAAGATCTTCCTTTTTTTTACCTAAAACCTTTCTTTATATCCTGGGGAAAAGAAAACATAAAAGTGTGAGCTCAAATGCTCAGTAAGGGTAAACAAAAGAAATATCAATCACATCATATACATAAGAACATAACTTTTGGAAATCTTAACCTGCAAAATAAATCATAATTTCATAACATGGGATAAATCATAGTAGTGAAATGTAATCCCAATAATCATAACTTAAAACATGAAACTTTGTGGCATACACACATAATCATATAGAATCATTTCTTATTAGTCAAGACTCATTGCCAAGACTATCTTAGTGGAAAAAGTCCATTTCTGAACCGAGTTCACTCCTCATTTCAGTCCTGTTTCACTGAACCGGTTTAACCTGCCGTTCCAGCCATGTCTATATCATGAGATATAAAATCTTTACCCAATGAATTGGAGGGAGATATAGGTACCACCCATCTCATAATGATACCATTCTTATGTGTGCCACAAAATCATAAATCACACATCATTGCATAACCCATGTAATAAAAATGGGAATCTTAAACATAATGACATCATAAAACAATTCATATAAGATAAAGGAATTCATAAAAATAATTCCATCACAACATAATCAAATCAATGTAATAATAGAGATAAAAACAGAACCCTTTATTATCTTAGATGGAAAATAATTTTGATAAAACACTTGAACTCCATTCTTGAGGAAAATATCCTTTCTACTTCAAAAACATTTTTCCTCTTTTAACATGTCATAAAATTTTAAACTAAAAGAAGATGATTAAAAATAAACTTGAAAACTTGTAAAGGAAGCTTCTTGGAAATAATGTTTTAAAAATCCATTCATGCTGTATAAGTTAAAAAAAACATTCTTCTCGTACTTTTGTCGGAAAAGTCAAAAAGTACCTCGTACGAAAAACGACAAATGATTCCTTTCATATCTTTTACTAAAAACTCACTGAAGGGTAAAATTGGATTTAAAAAATTGTAGGTGGATGGAAATAATTTTAAATATTGAGGAAACATGGATGTGGCTGATAAAATACACCCCAGTAAATTTCAAAGTATAAACAATCTCAGATAAAAATGATATTGTGATATTTCCCTTACCTTAGGTCTGATTTGCTTCGTAAGTGTCCAAAGATCCTGTATAATGATTTAAATAATGTCATTGAATTATTCCAGAATCATACTCATTGTTATGATATCACATATGGTTCACTTATGACTTTATTTTACCCGTTCTTTTGTAAATTCCATGTTAAAGAGCGTTTTGGGTAAAATCGTTTCATTTGTCATCCGTGTTTTGACTTGTAATTATTCATATGATTACTTAGATCATGATTATTTAATTCTAGAATATAAAACATGATTTATATATAATATATATTCAGAATATACATATATATAATAGATCAGTAAATGGAAAGAAATACACCGTTCATGGAGACGGGAGGCCGTACGTACTCATGAACGCTGTTTTCATTTCCTTATTGAGTTGAATGGAATTAAGTAGATGACATACATATATATAAACATAAATACATTATCATTATTATGTCATTTTTTTCATGATTACTTATTATATATACTGTATAATCATTCATGAATGGTTAACGTGGAGAATGAATCTCATCACGTCGTCGAGACGGTAGTTCGTACGTACGCACGAGCGATGATATCGTTCTCATGATCATGGAATTGTATTGGAGTGTATGTATACTATTTCAGAATCAATATCAATTTAAAATAATCATATATAGTTATTATGTACACCATTATACCCTTCCAAGTAAGGTGGTGGTGGAAAATAGATTACACCACGGCGTGGAGACGGTATTCCGTACGTACGCACGCGCGTTGATTTCGTTTTCCGTAGGATGGATAGATGGTGAAATAGGGTTGTTCCATAATTATAATAACATATCAGTATATGAGTGATACTGATGTTATTACTTCATAATGAAACAACCTAATAAGAAGAAGTGGAAGATGAAATAAATTTGAAAGAATCGGTAACGGACATTACCTCTTCTTTGAAGCGCCTCTTTGAGTCCTCCTCTTAGGGCACTAAAATTGGTCTTTGAAGAAGACCAGAACCTCTAGGATATTTCTAGGGAAGTGAAGAAGAGAATTTGGTAGGGTTTGGACGAGATTGAAGGCTCAAAGTGGTGTGAGGAAGAGAGGGAGGAGGTGCCCTTTTATAAGGGAGGAGAGGGGCACCTTTGGAATAACTAAAAATATTATTTTATTATAAAGCCAAATTCGGTTTTAAATAGCTCCAAATTGATTTATTTCAAAGATAAGGTGGGTATGGGTCGAAATACTCTCATCAAATAGAATTTAGACAAGTTTAGGTTCCTATTTTAACCTTATCATTTATATTTAACTTTAAGTTAGATAATTTTACTTTTACCGTGTCTTTTTGTGTTCTTACACTATAAGGTTAATAAACTTACTATAAGAAGCCAAACTAACCCCAAGTTGTTTATTATTAATATATATAACCTTATATAAGTCATTTGGCCAAACCTTAGATTTTTAGGAATAAAATAAAAATTAATAATATAATATTTGTTTTAAAAACTATTTTATGTCAATTTTGACACTATTTAGTAATTGATTTTTGTGAAACTTATAACAGAATGATTAGTTTTAATAAAGTTAATTAAATCAATAATAACATGTCATATTAACCTAGAAAATTAGTGTAATTCTTAAAAAGTCTCAAATTACATTTATTTGGGTATTTATAACATCAATTATGTCAATATTTCATTAATAAGATAATTACTACATCATCTTTGTGTCATAAATAAATTAACTTATTTAAAGTCTAAAAATTACAAATAAAATATCATTATATAGGAAATATTTTTATCTTTCTAATTAATATTTATAGTCTAATTTATCTTATGTATAACCATATATGAAAAATTATTTACTTATTAAACTTTGATTTTAACTATTTTAACCCTTCTTTAAATAAATTAATAATAAATGTCCTAATCTAATCCATGTGGGCCTAAATGGTCATATTTTATTCCTAAGTTTGTTTTTGGTCAAATTAAACTTATCCAATAGAATTAGAACATGTGTTAGGGTAATAATAATATCATTTTTACCCTTAATTACCCTATTTACTTTTAACCGTGGTAAAAAAAAGTAAAAAGTTACTATTCACCAAAAATTATTTTCATCTCATTGAACCAAATTTTATTTACTGACATCAACTGTGTCTCTCGGATTTTTGAAATTCCACTCACAGAAGCGGTAAAATTAAGTTCTATGAAAAATTCATTTTTTTAACTACCACTTAGTGGTTTCACTATTCATCAAAAAATGAAAGTTTCCAGAAAAATACCAAAAATTAGGCCTAAGATATATTTGATATTATGAATTCAAAAATGATATTTATTTTACGAAATTCAAAACATATCATTTACATTAACTAATTTAAAAATTAATTCCCGTCGTCAAAACAAATAGCGTGTTTTTAAAATATAATAACTATCAAAAGATTGACACTTGTTTATGTCTGGTTTAACTGTGAAATTACATCCAATGAACAAAATTGTATTAAATTGTAAAAATATATTCTAAATATACTTTAAAACCACTCAAATTAATAATTTATCACTATTAATTATTTCAATTAAAAAAGTTTTTTTTAATTAAAATTTAGTAATTTTCACTATTCATCAGAAAATGAAAGTTATCTGAAAAGTACCAAAATTTCACCCTAAGCTAATTTCGATATTCCGAATCCAAAATATCAAAAAGTGGTTATTACTATTCATAACGGCTAGTTTTAATAATATTTTAATAGCATATTGTTGTTTAGTGAAACTAGTTATTGCGTACTACACATGCTATCGAGGAAGGTCGCGATTGCGTGTAATGCAAGGCAAGTCAAGGATGCGTGTTGTGTAAGATCCTTTTGGTGTAGCATACAACACAAGACCTTAATGAAATTAAAAAAGAATATTTTTCATAAAATCTCTGGGTGTTACATTCTACCCCCCTTAAAATGAATTTCGCCCTCGAAATTCGTCGGGGTTATAAATGGTTTACTACTCGAAAGTTTCTTTAATAGAAACCCACATCGTAAAAAGGAATACCAAAACCAATCTTTAAAAACAAAAGTATGAAATGTAACGGTTACCCAAATAAACTAATCACTGGGTTTCCACATAGGTGAAAATATGGATATGGAAGAGAAATCTAATCATCATGTTCTGATGGAGAGTGGTAGAGAACATGGCTATGGAAAAGCCTACATTCACAAAGCCATAAATTTTTTATGATCTAAGGTACCATCTGATTCATCTTATATAAGAGCACTAGGACAACATTTTTGGTTTTAAAGATCATTTCCCTAAAGTTGATGAAATTGGAATTAGAAGAAATACTTTCGTGATTTTGGTATAGTCTCACCATTGGTCGTTCTTTGGACAATTTCCACTTCATCTCTTAAGGAAATGAAGTTGAATTTGTCATTCGTGATGTGTTAGCAGATCATGTGATAGAATGATGGGTCATTCCATCAGTCTCAAACAAAAGGTTAGAAAAGTTATCAAAAAATACATAAGTCCATCAATAGTGAGATTAATCATATATGGTTCCTAAAATGGACTTATACTTCATATATCATACTACTTAATATAATAAAACTAATTTCTACTAAATAGGAACTTCCTGTAGGCCAGTGGTAGGCGATAATGGCCAGTCGCACTTCGGTTGTGGGTTCGATTCCCACAGCCTTGTCCGACGCGATGGGATGTCGCCCGTCCTGCAGGTAGTCCTTTTTCTAAAGCTATATTACTATAAAATCCCATCAATAATATCAAAAAAAGTTCTATCCTAACTTATGTCCAACATAATCCATTCCAATCTTTAGGCTTATCTAAAATACTTCAGTCCAAGCTTATAGTATAAAGAAAATGATTACTTGAAATGTCACATAACAATCACGTGAATGCCATCATTTATCCCCCATATATCATAAGATATATCTTGTTGGTCAAATTACAAACATGTGAATACCTTAATCATGTATTCTCTTAAAGAATGAATACCCATTGAACCTTAGTGAAAACATGAATGTAGTTAAAAGTTAACACTTTCCACAAACCAAATTCCTCAAAAATTCTTTATACTCAAACCATGATATCACTTAGTCCTTATATCAATCATGAGCTCATGAATACAATCAAACATCTCATTATCTTCTTATCCCTTCATTATGCGCATATCATCTGCTTTCCAAAATATTTTAATCACTTTTCATGGTTACCGGTACCATAAAAATATTGAAAACCACAATAGACTAATACCAAAGTATTCTAATACACCATAAAAGTACCTCAACAACATTATTCTTGAATACCAATGCATAAACACTTCAATCCATCATTTTCAATGATTTTCCTGGAATAATTCCTTCCTTGATTTAGAAGTAACTTTTTAGGTCAGAGCATTGAGTTGGGTAATGACCATGTTCTCCACAAATAAAACATTGAACTCCATAATAGTCTGTCACTCTATGGCCCTTTTCTCCACACAGATAACATAGGTCCCTCCATTTGATGTATTCCTCAAGGTTCTTCTTCCCTTCTTTAGAAATCTCATTCTTCATTTCTTTATGCTCCTCAATATTCGAACATGCATAAAAGTCTATCTTCCTATTATTTTATGAATTAGGCATACCACTAAATTTCACCTTATTAATCATATATCGCGATGACTGATTCGGCATAATCACAATATCTTTCTCTCTAGGCATTACACAATTTTGTTGCTCATAGTCACCAATTTTTCCATTGGATTCAATGTTAACCGAATTCCTTCTAGTTCCCTCCATTGACTAAAACACAAAAAGAATTCTGTGAGAGGCAAAAATCATGCTAGGGAAAACAACATAGTAAAGGGGGTGTACCCTCAATATCTAACTTCTTAGGTTAAATTCTTAGATGGTTAACACAATTCTAAGACTATAATGTATACTTAACCTTAGGGACATCCCTAGACATACCTTAGAAATATCTCTAGGGATCTCACTAAAGTTCTCGCATCCTAGTTTCCAAAGGTTGACTAAACCTTTCCTATGATACAAACTGTAGAGACCCTAAGCTTGACGTACATTGACATTACATTACTTTTGCGGAATACTTAGTACATAACAAAAACACACACACACAAGGACCATAATAGTTTATTGTCTTTGGAAACTCGGAATATAATCTTCTAATCATGGTGAAAGATCCTCAACATCTCCCCTAAAGATGTTCCTTTTTTTACCTAAAACCTTTCTTTATATCCTGGGGAAAATAAAACATAAAAGGGTGAGCTCAAATACTCAGTAAGGGTAAACAAAAGAAATATCAATCACATCATATACATAAGAACATAACTTTTAGAAATCTTAACCTGCAAAAGAAATCATAATTTCATAACATGTGATAAATCATAGTAGTGAAATGTAATCCCAATAATCATAACTTAAAACATGAAACTTTGTGGAATACACACATAATCATAGAGAATCATTTCTTATTAGTCAAGACTCATTTCCAAGACTATCTTAGTGGACAAAGTCTATTTCTGAACCGAGTTCATTTCTCGTTTCAGTCCTATTTCACTGAACCAGTTTAACCTGCCGTTCCTACCATGTCTATCTCATGAGATATAAAATCTTTACCCAATTCATTGGAGGGAGATATAGGTCCCACCCATCTCATAATGATACCATTCTTATGTGTGCCACAAAATCATAAATCACACATTATTGCATAACCCATGTAATAAAAATGGGAATCTTAAACATCATGACATCATAAAACAATTCATATAAGATAAAGGAATTCATAAAAATAATTCCATCACAACATAATCAAATAAATGTAATAATAGATATAAAAACAGAACCCTTTATTATCTTAGATGGAAAATAATTTTGATAAAACACTTGAACTCCATTCTTGAGGAAAATATCCTTTCTACTTCAAAAACATTTTTCCTCTCTTAACATGTCACACAATTTTAAACTAAAAGAAGTTGATTAAAAATAAACTTGAAAACTTGTAAATGAATCTTCTTGGAAATAATGTTTTAAAAATCCATTCATGCCGTATAAGTTAAAAAAAACATTCTTCTCGTACTTTTGTCGGAAAAGTCAAAAAGTACCTCGTACGAAAAACGACAAAAGATTCCTTTCATATCTTTTACTAAAAACTCACCGAAGGGTAAAATTATATTTAAAAAATTGTAGGTGGATAGAAATAATATTACATATTGAGGAAACATGGATGTGGATGATAAAATACACCCCAGTAAATTTCGAAGTATAAACAATCTCGGATAAAAATGATATTGTGATATTTCCCTTACCTTAGGTCCGATTTGCTTCGTAAGTGTCCGAACCTCATATATAATGATTTAAATCATGTCATTGACTTATTCCAGAATCATACTTATTGTTATGATATCATATATGGTTCACTTATGACTTTATTTTACCCGTTCTTTTGTAAATTCCATGTTAAAGAGCGTTTTGGGTAAAATCGTTTCATTTGTCGTCCGTGTTTTGACTTGTAATTATTCATATGATTACTTAGATCATGATTACTTAATTCCAGAATATAAAACATGATTTATATATAATATATATTCATAATATACATATATATAATAGATCAGTAAATGGAAAGAAATACACCGTTCATGGAGACGGTAGGCCGTACTTACGCATGAACACTATTTTCGTTTCCTTATTGAGTTGAATGGAATTAAGTAGATGACATACATATACATACACATAAATCCAGTATCATTATTATGTCATTTGTTTCATGATTACTTATTATATATACTGTATAATCATTCATGAATGGTTAACGTGGAGAATGAATCTCATCGCGTCGTGGAGACGGTAGTCCGTACGTACGCACGAGCGATGATATCGTTCTCATGATCGTGGAATTGTATTGGAGTGTATGTATACTATTTAAGAATTAATATCACTTTAAAATAATCATATATAGTTATTATGTACACCATTATACCCATCCAAGTAAGGTGGTGGTGGAAAATAGATTACACCACGGCGTGGAGACAGTATTCCGTACGTACGCATGCGCGGTGATTTCGTTTTCCATAGGATGGATAAATGGTAAAATAGGGTTGTTTCGTACTTATAATAACATATTATTATATGAGTGATACTGATGTTATTACTTAATAATTAAACAACCTAATAAGAATAAGTGGAAGAAGAAATAAATTTGAAAGAATCGGTAACAGACATTACCTCTTCTTTGAAGCGCCTCTTTGAGTCCTCCTATTAGGGAACTAAAATTGGTCTTTGAAGAAGACCATAACCTCTAGGATATTTCTAGGGAAGTGAAGAAGAGAATTTGGAAGGGTTTGGCCGAGCTTGAAGGCTCAAATTGGTGTGAGGAAGAGAGGGAGGAGGTGCCCTTTTATAAGGGAGGAGAGGGGCACCTTTGGAATAACTAAAAATATTATTTTATTATAAAGCCAAATTCGGTTTTAGATAGCTCCAAATTGATTTATTTCTAAGCTAAGGTGGGGATGGGTCGAAATAATCTCATCCAATAGAATTTAGACAAGTTTAGGTTCCTATTTTAACCTTATCATTTATATTTAACTTTAAGTTAGATAATTTTACTTTTATCGTGTCTTTTTGTGTTCTTACGCTATAAGGTTAATAAACTTACTATAAAAAACCAAACGAACCCTAAGTTGTTTATTATTAATATATATAACCTTATATAAGTCATTTGGCCGAACCTTATATTTTTAGGAATAAAATAAAAATTAATAATATAATATTTGTTTTAAAAACTATTTTATTTCAATTTTGACACTATTTAGTAATTGATTTTTTTGAAACTCATAACAGAATTATTAGTTCGAAAAAAGTTAATTAAATAAATATTAACATGTCATATTAACCTAGAAAATTAGTGTAATTCATAAAAAGTCTCAAATTACATTTATTTGTGTATTTATAACATCAATTATGTCAATATTTCATTAATAAGATAATTACTACATCATCTTTGTGTCATAAATAAATTAACTTATTTAAAGTCTAAAAATTACAAATAAAATATCATTATGTAGGAAATAGTTTTAGATTTATAATTAATATTTATAGTCGAATTTATCTTATGTATAACCCTATATTAAAAATGATTTACTTATTAAACTTTGATTTTAACTATTTTAACCCTTCTTTAAATAAATTAATAATAAATGTCCTAATCTAATCCAAGTGGGCCTAAATGGTCATATTTTATTCCTAAGGTTGTTTTTTGTCAAATTACACTTATCCAATAGAATTAGGACATGTGTTAGGGTAATAATAATATCATTTTTACCCTTAATTACCCTATTTACTTTTAACCGTGGTAAAAAAAAGTAAAAAGTTACTATTCACCAAAAATTATTTTCATCTCATTGAACCAAATTTTACTTACTGACATCAACCGTGTCTCTCGGATTTTTGAAATTCCACTCACAGAAGCGGTAAAATTAAGTTTTATGAAAAATTCATTTTTTTAACTACCACTTAGTGGTTTCACTATTCATCAAAAAATAAAAGTTTCCAGAAAAATACCAAAAATTAGGCCTAAGCTATATTTGATATTATGAATTCAAAAATGATATTTATTTTACGAAATTCAAAACGTATCAGTTACATTAACTAATTTAAAAATTAATTCCCGTCGTCAAAACAAATAGCGTGTTTTTAAAAGATAATAACTATCAAAAGATTGACACTTGTTTATGTCTGGTTTAAATGTGAAATTACATACAATGAACAACATTGTATTAAATTGTAAAAATATATTCTAAATATACTTTAAAACCACTCAAATTAATAATTTATCACTATTAATTATTTCGATTAAAAAAGTTGTTTTTAATTAAAATTTAGTAATTTTCACTATTCATCAGAAAATGAAAGTTATCCAAAAAGTACCAAAATTTCACCCTAAGCTAATTTCGATATTCCGAATCCAAAATTTCAAAAAGTGGTTATTACTATTCATAAGGGCTAGTTTTAATAATATTTTAATAGCATATTGTTGTTTACTGAAAATTTTTATTGCGTACTACACACGCTATCGAGGAAGGTCGCGATTGCGTGTAATGCAAGGCAAGTCAATGATGCGTGTTGTGAAAGCTCCTTTTGGTGTAGCGTACAACAGAAGAAATTAATGAAATTAAAAAAGAATATTTTTCATAAAATCTCAGGGTGTTACAATTAATCTTATCTCCCGATCCTATTTATATTACAGAGGGTAATACCTCCCATACATGAGATTTTTATACCCTCGATGCTAGTTTCCAACCTAGGGCCTACTAGAGGTGGGACTTAGGGGTTATTATCTCTCTCCCCTCATTGCGATATATTTATATGTAGGGGGTCATGATAGAGTGGTATAAGATTCTGATGGTTGATAGATAGGGTGGAGTTCAGAGTTAGGAACAGTGAGGATTGCATGGGTTGGTATGGAAAGAGTTCCAATTGACCTTGGTATACGACATAGGTTAGGGAGACCGACTAGGACATAGGATTTTAGGTCCCCCATGATATAGTGAATGACTATGAGATTATTAAATGACCAAGTGATGTGGACCTATTTTTAGGGTAGATACTTAAAAGAGGTACATGCATCATGATGACTTGTATTCTTGTTTTAGCTAGGTTGTTTTAGGAAGGCTATAATTAATAAAGTGAATTAAAATGAATCATAATAAAATCCCATACTATTGAGCTTATAAAATCTTTATTTCTCTTCCATATATGGATCTTAGTTGTCGTTTACATGTGGCTCAAGCAGTAGAGGTTCAGCAGGCTGACCCATTTGATCATTGGAGGGTTGATCCAGCTGAGGATAATGATCAATGGTAGAGGCTGTTGCAAGATTTTTAGTGGTAGGCTTTGGGGAAGTATTATAGAAGCATTTTTTATGTGAAGATATAGGGATGGCTAGAGGAGATAGAGATCACTTTCAGCTTAATACAGGCCCTAACATAGTATTGGGTCTCCTTGGTAGTTAGTCAGATGTGAGGAGCTATGAATTAGTGGTGGACATTGTACTTTAGTGAGTGTAAGGAGAAAGATACTTCATGGGTTGACTTCCATAATAAGTTCTGTATAGAATCCCTTTCATCAACCATATATGTTGTGAAGTGGCAGGAGATACTCTCCCTTTAGCAAGGGAGTATGTAAGTGTGGGATCTTGGGATCAAGTTCAAGGACCTTCTATGATTTACCCCAGATCTTTTCCCAAATGAGTAGTCCCAAGCAAGGCATCATGAGGAGGAACTTTGTCTGCCGATCCAGTATATCATTACTCCTTTTACATTGTAAACATATTTGGAGGTTCAAAAGAAGATATAGGTGATTGAGTAGATGCACTCATAGGGAGACTTACCATGAGAGGGGAACCAATAGGGTTCCTTGAGGGGTAAAGGTGTTAGTGGTAGGTCTTAGGCACTAGGGCCTTCACAGTTTTGATCAACAAGGATTCGACCTTAGAATCTTCCCTTCCATCCATCTAGGACCAGTGGATTCCGTACTCATCTTGGGGACTATATACCAATCTGTTTCATCTATTGAGTTTATGGACATCATCTTGATCAATTCACAGTGGCTACTCGAGACCATCTTGGTAGAGGTGGTCATCTTTAGTGTTAGCCTCAACAATAGTTACCAATGAGGCCATTCCAATAGTAGGGAAAATAGGATTATGATCTTGCTAGAGTGGATGGGGAATGAATAGGTCAACCTTACAATATAATTATTCCTTAGGGAATTGAAAACAAGTGTGGTCCTAGAGGTGGCCATTAGAAGAGGGGAAAATGAGCTGGGTGTAGATAGTTACAGACAATAGTGGAAGTAGAACCAAAGGGGACATGGATCGTTCAATGCACGATTAGTTTATTATATACCCTTTTTTTATCCTTGTTTGATTACGGAGCTTTAAAATCCTTTATTTCAACCCCTATAGTCTGTGATTTGGGACTATATGTAGAGAGGATTCCCATGATCCTAGTGTTGGCTATGCCATTCGGAGTCCAGAACAACTTGTTTGATGTGTGTTGGGATGTGTACTAATGATGGGGCAATAATAGTCATGTGTGGACCTTATATTAATTAATATGCAGCCATATGATGTTATCCTCATCATCGACTGGTTGTATTCTGTTCATGCTATTATTGATTGCTTCTGAAGGAGAGTCGTGTTCTCATATGTAGATGTACAACGTGTGATTTTTGTTGGAAAGAAGGGTTTATAGGTGGGAAGTTGGTGTTTGGAGCCCCTATATTCCTTTTAGGTTGAGTTTTATATGAAATCATTAGACACAGGGATAAAGGAGGCTCCTAAGGTTTTCAAGGAGTTCCTGGATATTTTCCATGAGGAGTTTTTGACACTTCCCTTTTAACGTGATGTTGAGTTTGGGATAAACCTGCAGCCTCGAACTTCTTCTATTTGGATGGTTCCCAATCAGATGGAACCTTATGAGTTGTGGGAGTTGAGGATTAATATAGATGATATGATTTAGAGGGGTTTCATCCTACCTAGTTTATCACCATAGGGTGCTCAAGTGCTATTCACTTAGAAGGTAGATAGAAGTTTGAGGTTGTGCATAGACTACAGGTGGTTAAACCAAGTGAAAATCAAGAATCTCTATCCTATTATGAGAATCAACAATCTTTTCGACTAGTTATGGGGAGCTGGTTGGTTATCTGAGATAGATCTATGGTCTGGATATCACCAACTTAGAGTAAAGTGTGGAGATATCTACAAGACTTCCTTCAGATGTAGATATGGGAACTTCGAGTTTGTTGTCATTCCTTTCGGTGTTATCAATGAACCAGATATGTTCATGGGAATTATGAACTCAATGTTCCATGAGTTACTAAATTGGTTCATCATCATATTCATTGATTACATATTGATTTACTCAAAATTAGAGGAGGATCATACTAAGCACCTCAGAGCTATTTTATAATTTATTCTTTTCCACCACCTCTATATAAAGTTATCCAAGTGTAAGTTTTGGACACATGAGGTGAATTTCCTCAAACACGTGGTGTCTCATAAGGGTGTGGTAGTAGACCCATCAAAGGTCGATGCATTTATTTCTTGGGAAGTACCCAAGAACATGGTAGAGTTTTACAACTTCCTTGCTCTCATAGACTATTATTAGAGGTTTGTGCCCAATTTCTCATGAGTTGCATCCCCATTTACAACATTGACTAGGAAGTAGCATGCTTTTGTGTGGACCGATTAGTTCCAGGAAGCATTCGATTACTTGAAGGGGAAGTTGGTCAGTGCTCCAGTACTTCATCTTCCAGAGGAGAGTATGTTGTTTGAGGTTTTATGTGATGCATCCCATCTAGGTTTGGGGTGTGTCTTGATGTAGCAGAAGGCATTGATCTCTTATGGGTCTATGGAGTTATGATCTCATAAACTTAAATATTCCACCAATGATCTAGAAATAGAAAAAATTGATTTTGTGCTGAATTTGTGGTGATATTACCTCATTGATAAGCACTTTTTGTTCTTGAAATATCATAAGAGTTTGAGATATGTATTTTCTCAGTGTGACCTTAATCTATTATAGTGAAGGTGGATGGAGTTTATTTAGGACAATTATTTTAAGATCTACTACACCTCAGGAAATGGGGATGTCATGGATTATGCTTTGAGTAGAAAGTCACCGAAGGATATTGTTTGGGAGTCTACATATGCTTTGAGAGAGATGGAGGAGTTGGAAGCCTTGTACTTAGATTCAAGGGTGGATATTGGTAGGGGATATTTATTTTAGATGATGACTAAATATTACCTGATGTAGTAGGTGGAGGAGTCTCATTTGGGAGACTTAGAGGCATAGGTGATGTGTGATCATGTTGGCCATGGTGATGCTCTAGAGGGATGTCCAGAGAATGATTAGAACCAGATGTAATTTCTTGGGAGATTGTTTGTTCCGCTAACGATACATGAGGGATTACTTCATGAGTTTCATATATCAAATTTAGTGGTACAACCAAAAGTTTCTAGGATGTACTATGTCTTGAGGACATAGTTTTGGTGGCCTAGGATGAAATAGTCAGTGGCAGAGTTCATGACTCGATGTATGGTTTTCTGATAGTTAAAATCTAAGTATCATGTTCCTGGAGATTTTTTGGATCCCTTGGATGTTATCTAGTAGAGATGAGATGACATATAGATAGATTTTGTCATAGGGTTACCCCGATATTAGAAAGGATGTGATGCTATCTGTGTAATTTCAGATTAGTTAATGAAATTGACTCACTTATTAGTAATTAAAGAGTTAGATACAGTGAATGTTTAGAAGAAAGGTATGCAAATGATGTGTTGTGGACTCATGGAGTTACAATGTCCAATTTCTTGGATAGGTACACACATTTTACCTCACATTTCTGGAAGGGATTTCAACATGATTTTGGCACTTAGTTATTCCTAATAACTTCTTTCCACCCACAGAAAAATGGGAAGACAAAACAGACCATTCAGATGATCAGGGTTATGTTGCGGGCATGTGTCTTGGACTTTTGTGGATCTTGGGTATGAAAACTTTCCTTATTTGAGTTTTATTATAATAATAGATATCAATATTCTATTTTAATGGATCTTTTTTAGTATTTTTACAGAATGCTATGTCATTCTCCATTTTGCTGGATGGAGGTTTGGGAGTCAATAGTTCTTAGAATTAATTTGGTGAAGAGCATGATAGAGAAGATTTAGTTGGTTCAAGAGAGGTTGAAAGAAACAAAATACTAGAAAAAGTTTTATACTAACCATAAGAGGAGGACCTTGGAGTTTTATTTTAAGGACCACATATTCTTGAAGGTTTCCCCTTAATGTGGGAAGTGAATGTTTGGAAAATGGTGTAAGCTCTCACCCCAGTTTGTTAGGCCCTTAGAGGTGTTAGGGTGTTTTGGAGAGGTGTATTACTGATTGGCACTTCTACCTTGACTGGACAAGATCCATGATGTCTTCCAGGTATTCTAGATCTATTGGTATTTTTATGATGAATCCCATGTCATTAACTGGGGAGAGTTGGATATCAAGGATGATAAAACATTCATGGAGCAGCTAGTGGAGATCCAATACCATCAAAAGAAGGTGATATGAGGATGGAATATTCCCTTGGTTCATGTACTATAGAGGCATGGTGGCCTAGAGGAGAGTATTTTAGATCATTATATGTAGATGTGAGCCCAATACCCAGAGTTGGGTTGTGTTTTCCTTTCTCTATTTTTCTTTGTGATGTACTGTTTGTACCTTGGTGTTTTATGAGATATGTTGTTTTCCCCTTGACGTGATGTGTGAAAATTTTAGGACATGAGAAAAATGGAATAGCCAATTTTTAATTGAGATTCATTATACTACGATGTGATTAAACCCGTGCGGGCAAGTTAGTGTGGCCTAAAGTAGATACTGTCTTGGCATGGAGGATGAAATTTGTTGATTCCTATGTTTGGGGAAGGATGGTTTGTTCAGTTATTGTGGGAATTTGGGATAACAGGTTTGGTTTATGGAAGTTTTTTAGGTGTAATTATATCCTTGAGAGGTATCTTGAAGGATGGTTGTTCAGACCCTTTCCCTCATTCCTTCAGGGTTGGTTTTGAATTATCGAGGGCGAGAATAGTTTGAGAGGTATCTGATGTAAAAAACCAAACCTTCTGTCCCATTACTTTAAAAAAAATTATGATTAAGGTGTTTGGGGGAAGTCATAGGTGTTTTTGAGACATGTCAGTCAGTCTAATGGAAGGTCATTCTGGCAGAAGGTCATTCTGGAAGTAGGTCATTCTCGTAGTTTTTAATTTCTATATAAAATATCTAAGGGTGGGTCATTCTAGAGGTAGATAATTTTGGTGGTAGGTCATTCTGGTAGTTTTCCATTTTTACAAAAAATATTTGATGGTGGGTCATTCTAGTGGTAGGTCATTCTAGAAATGGGTCATTTCTTTTGGTGGGTCATTCTAGCAGTTTTCTATTTTTCTAAAAAATTATTGATGGTGGGTCATTATTTTAATAGAACATTATGGCTGTTTTACATTTTTATATAAAATTTATGAAGGTGTGTTATTATGGAGGTAGGTAATTCTAGTGAAAGGTCATTTCTGATGGCAAGTCATTTTAGAAGTTTTCCATTTTTACAAAAAATTACTGATGGTGGGTCCTTCTGGTGGTTGTTCAGTTCTGATGGTGGTTCATTCTGGAGGTAGGTCATTTCTGGTAGTAGTTCATTCTGTCAGTTTTCCATTTTTCTATAAAATTACTAACGACGGGTCATTCTGGTGGTAGGTTATTCTGGTAGTTGTATGTTTTCCCGAAAATTAAAGATTTTTCCATTTTGATGTATTTTATGAAAAAATATTTTTAATGATTTAATTAAGGGTTTTTAAAGATGTTTCAAATATGATGAGTAATATATTCAATTTATAAAATGTTCAGAGACCTTTTAAATGTTTAAACTTCATGGATTTAATAATATCTTCCTTTAATGGCCCATCTAAACTGTTTTAAATCCTGCTGGTCTCAGATATAATATTTCTAATGTAGAGATATTTCCTTCATTATTTCGGTCTTTATTTATATTGAGATGGGTGGTTCCAAATAATTTTTCCCTAGGAGTCATGGATACCTATTTCTATAGTAGGATCAAGTTCCCCTAAAGAGGTTTTCTCATGTACGCACACCCTTTGTTTTGGTGTAGCAAGTTTGGGAAAATATTCTTCTTCCAGGTAGTTTTTTCCTTTGTTTCTCCTTCTGTGTGTCATATGAAATGGGTTTATTTTTGTTATCTCTTATGAATATGATTGAATCTAGGTTAATAAATATAATTAATTTGTTTAAATTAAATTTAAAGGGGTAAGGAAAGTGAATTATGATCTTACAACTTTATTGATTTGATTTTATATTGTGATTGTATGGGCATAATGCCTTGATAAAAATTATGTATGTTAGTGGATTGATTATTATATAGTTATTTTTTATTGAAACCTCTATTTTTTTATTTTTTGATATAATCATAAATAAATGGCTAACCACATATATTTGATTAATAGAATAGATTACCTAGGATCAAATGGCTTGTGTGATAACACCCTTAATTAACGAAGTGAAATTGAATAAGAGACCCTTTGATAAATCTAAAAATGTTTTGTGTTGTGGTATGTGACATGATGTGTGTGGGGGTAGTGGATTAGATATGGTTGTTCAGTTGGGATATGATTGTTCTTATGGTGTGGTGGTGTAGAGGGGCTATGATTAAGGTTGTGATGTGGTTGTAAAGCGGGGTTACGATAAAAGGTGAAACTAAATGTGGCTGTTGGTTTGTTTTACTATGTTTCATGTTGTTTTATGTAAAAATTTAGTTTCCCAATTAGTAATATATGGTGAAATCAATTATAACAATGGGAATGTTTAACGAATTAATTAATGAAGGGCTGTATAAATTAAATGGTAAATTTTTATATATAAACGATGAGTTGTAAATACTAATAAAAGTGCCTATTTTAATGGAAGGTTTTGGTAATATAAAATCATGAAAATGTATTAAATAAAAATTAAAGATTTAAATATGAATTTTATATCATTTTTCTCTTGTGTGGGGTTGTTAATTTCGTTTTGGTAGCAGAAGTGGAGGTTCTTGTGAGTTGTTTTTTTCCTAGGTTGTGAACCCTTAAGATAGGGATTGTGTTCTATAACTTTATATGTATATAACCTACATGTTCTTATGATTTATATATGCACCCCACCCTCATTGATCACTATGTTCCAACACCCACATAGTTGTGCGGGGGGGGGGGGGGGGGTTTACAACATCTCGATGGGAGGATGGATGTCTGGCATCCCACTCTTCCCCATCCATCTTCCAGGAATTGGTGATATGCTTGGGATATGATGTCCAGAAGTCAAAATTTCCATTTTATACAAGTGATGATATGAGTATGTGATTGCCCAGGTGTATTCAGGAATGATTTAGTGGGATTTATTATGGTGGGGGTCATGTGTGGTAGGAGGAGGGCATGTGGTTTATTTCTTTCATGTTCATGATACCCTAATACCGTGGTTATGAGATATGATGTGTTTTCCTAGGTTTCTGTGAGTGGGATATGATGTGTTGTGATGTTATTTAGAAGAGGTGGAAGCATTAGGATGCATGAAATTGGGGTGTGAGAGTGGAAAATTAGTGGGAAAGTGGAGTAGGGTACCCTGTCATCGATGTGATTCAAATTATTTTATTATACTTGGATGTGTTATTTGGTGAGTGAGTCTTGGTGAGGTTAGGGTTTCAGTTTGTATACCTGTATAGGTGCAGTCTGGTTATACCATTTTTCTCATGGGTTCATTAGTATGCTCTTTTCACATGTGCTTGAGAGAATTTGGTTTTCCTACTGAGTATACCCGTATGGTAACCCTATGTATATAAAACTATTTTCAGGATTCTAGGAGGAATTTACGTATCATGATGGACATTACTAGCTTAGACCTTTGGAAATTTTTTGTGTCACTCCTCTAGTTTTTATTTTGGGTATTTACTTTAGAGATTTTTTATCTGTATCAATTTTATTTACACATGCATTGAGTGATAGTTTTTAGATTTATTTTATATATATTTCATGGAGTTTATTGAAGTTGATTAATCTTATCACCAAATCCTATTTATATTATAGATATAAATTCATCCCATACATGATATTTTTATACCCCCTATGCTAGCTGTCAACCTAGGGCCTACTAGAGGTGGGACTCGGGGGTCATTCTCTCTTTCCCCTCATTGTGGTATCTTTAGAGGGAGGGGGTCATGATACATGAGCACACGAATCATATCGAATTCTAAAACTAGATAAGAATTAGGGTATATATAATAATATTTAACTATCAAAACATATATAAAAATAAATTAATTATTTTTCTCAATGTTTCTGTAGCACCCAAAACAAACTAATGGAAAATATTGTGGTTATCACATTTTATTTTTTTAAAGATATTATATTCAATTAATAAACTAGTATACCTAAATAGTTATTTCTCATGATAATTATAATTTCATTTAAAATATTTATCGATCCTTTGTTTTTTATATTTTTCTAATACTACGAGGACTGTCGAGTGTACTCATATTCAAAATAGGAAATATATTTGTTTAGAAACAAATGGGAATAATATAGGGTGTCATAATTTATAAATACATCATGAAGTGGTTACTTCCTACTACTTATTCAGTTAATTTTCTCATTATTTTATCTATTATTTTTTAGTTAATTTACTTAACATTTTTATATGATACTTATTTTAGTTAATTTCCTTATTAAATCACATGTGACATACTCAAAAATGAGAAAACACATTCATAGTATTTTTATACTTTAGAAAAATGATCCTAAAGTCATTTGTGAAATATAAGAATCAACCACACATAAATCCGATGCACGGTGTCACCAGTATGACTCTAAGTGTTTGTTTTTATTTAAAATTGACATTTTAGTTCAAAACACACATCACAGAATCAAAACCAGGAAAGTACATTTTGATTATTTTGATAATTTATAAAAGCCATCCATAATATATTTTTGACATGTATAAATTATCCTCACCTCAATATAATACATGATGCACCTGGTATGACTCAAAGTATATGTTATCAGTTTAAAATTGACAGTTTACTTCAAAATGTGCATCACTCACTGAAAACCAAGAAAATATGCTTAGATTATCTTAATACTTTAGGTAAATTATTCATAGGTCACTTGTGATGGGTAGAAATTAGTCGCACATCAAACTGAAACACAATGTGGCTTGTACGAATCAAAGTGCATGTATTCAGTTTAAATTGACATTTTAGTAAAAAAGAAATGTGACATACTTAGAAACATGAAAAATCATTAATATTGTTTTGATAATTTAGGAAAGTTATCCTTAAGTCATTTGTGAAATGTATTAATCTACTACAATCCAATTTGATGCATGGTGTGACCGATATGACTCAAAGTGTTTATTTTTTTTTGAAATTGACATTTTAGTTCAAAACACACATCACATACTGAAAACTGAGAAAAAAAATTTGGATTGTTTTGATACTTTAGTAAAATGATCTATAATTAATTTGTGACGTGTAAGAATAATACACATCTCAATCTGATACATGATATTATCAACATGACTCAAAGTTCATGTTATTAGTTTAAAATTGATAGTTTAGTTCAAAAAGCGCGCCACTCACTAAAAACCAAGAAAACACGCTCAATAGTTACATTATGATCACCACTAAAATGAATGTTCTGGTTGATGTAGATATGTGGGAAAATGTTGTTTCCACTCTTAATATAGTAATTTGGGAAGATATTAGGGAAATATTATGATATAATTTCTTTATTTTACTAAAATAAGAATAATAAAATGTTGATTTAATATTCACTATCCCTTACAGAGTTCATTTATACTAGATGAGTGACAAATGAAATTTATATTAATTTTCACTAGAAGGGATCATAGATGATTTTAGATAATTCTTAAAAATATCACCTCAGATATTTTAATGGGAAAATAAACCCACACTCACCACATATGTATGCACACCAAATAAACCAACAAACATGGAATGTATTTATTGGTTGTTGTGAGGTGGGAAATTTTTTGGTACACTATGATTGGTTCTACATTACTCGAAAATGAATTTATTAATAACTTTGATTATTAATTGTTAATTTATGAAATAAAAAATAAGTACTGAAAATAATAAATGTGTAGAAAAACCAATGCACCCGTACTGTAAAGAAATGATGTGATATGCTTCACTTGAAAAAAATGGCATGTATTTTAAATCTACAATAATAATTTTATGTGAAATGAAACAATAACATAATTATGTTCCTTTTTTTATATTTATATTGATGAATTTAAATCCAAATCCACTTCCATCCCATGTCATGTTCTATGAAAGGAGGCTTTTGTAAATAGAGATGTGATATTAATAGATGAAAACCCACAAAAAATATGGGAAACATGTGTAACTATGAATTGATATTTTTTTCTAGTTTAAATTGGTATTATATTATAATTATTACTTAGTTTCATATATATTTATCCATATTAGACATAAGAATCATCATCATCTGTACCGAAAGAAATACTACTATCAGTGGCCTTGAAGTGGACATAAAAATATAGCCATGTTAGAGGTGTGGGTTTTGGGGTGTCACCCTTAATATATTTTGAGAAAAGAAATTAATAGGGGGATAAAGATAAGAATATGGATGATATACTAGCATGATTAACTACTTTGGAAGAAAAAATTAATTGGTAGTATGATTTATTATAAAATTTTATGGGAAGGAATCAAATAGAAGAAAAAACACAACAACAACAACTTAATGAAGATACCCCACCACCACCAGCTTTGAGGAGATCCATTCACCTCAAAGAGATTCCTTACAAGACCTAATCAATTTTTTCATAACTATTTCTATGAAATTTGAATCAAGAAGACACTGATACCTTCAATGTATTGATATTATTTAGGGTGAAAATGCTTGTGATTTATATCTATCAACACTCATCCATAAACTTATTATGAGGGGTACAATGTACAATATGTGAGGATATATTCTAAACAATAAATAACTTCTAATATTTCATGCAAGAGTAGGGATTCACATAGCTCATTATACAAGCACTGAGCTACCTATTCCACTTGATTATCTAGATGTTCATATGAATGAGCTTAATATTGGAACTTTTATAACATGGATGTTTGATCTTTTAAAAATAAATTTTGAAAAGGTGTAATTCCTTTATAATTTATTTTTTATGAAAAACCATTAACAATTAATAAAAAAGGCCTGAATCGATGAATATTATTATAGATGGAGGAAGGGAATGGGGTGAAATGGAAGGAAAAGCCAAAACAATCTAAAGTACCAACCAATAAATTGAAAAAATCTTATAAAACTACCTTTAACCCACCAGTTCAGTATCTAAATTTACTAGAATTTAAAGTTTATGGGGATAAAACATTAAAAAGTGGAGATATGACTATAATTGATTTTGAAGAAAAAAAGTACATAGAGGATATTATACTCTATATTGTTCTTGAGAATGTAAATAAAATCCCCAAGTATGAATGTCAAGGAGTCTCAGTTCTAAATTTATACATGAGGTGTGTTTTCATAATTTGTTTATCCAATAGATGATCTACTATGTTATTTATGAATAAATACTATTCATATTTTTTATAGTCATATATATATCAATACTATTTGAAGGGAAAACCTTATGAATAGTAATTTGAACTCATTATTCTTCATATCACTTATATACAACAATTATCATTAGAACCAAATTAATATGAGGTCATAGTGAAAAAATTGACCATAATGTTTGAAATAAAAATTACATATGATAAAATATTCTTAATTCCCATGATGTAGGGGTAAAAATCTACAATTTTATTATATAAAATATATTTTCATTATTTTTATTAATTATCTCATTTTTTTAGGAAAAATTGGTTACTCATTGAAATGAATTGGATACTTCAAAGATTTATTTTCAGGATTCAATGCATGGATAACCAACAAATTAACTGCACATGATGACATTTATAAATTTGTAATACATTAAATGCAAAATTTTATAAATAAACTTTAAGTTATAAATTTTATATTATGTTTTAATGAAAATTATGTTTTTAAAGGGTGGTGTTTAAATATCATCAATATCATGGAATGTGGATAACCCATAAACACAAGAATACCATCAAATTCTACAACTGGATAAGTATTAGGGGTTATATAATAATATTTCACTATCAAAATAGATATTAAAAAAATTACTTTTTTATCAATATTTATGTAGTTCTAGAAACAAACTAATGGAAAAGATTATGGTTATTACGTTTGATATTTTTTTGAAAAATATCATATTCCATCAACAAAATACCACCCAAAGAGTTGTTTTTGATGATAATTATAATTTCATTTAAAATATTTATTATTCATTTGTTTTTTTAAAATTTTCTAGTAATACCAGGACTGTCAAAAATAATTATATCCAAAAGAGGAAATAGATTTGTTTATAAATGAATGGGAAGAATACATGGTGTTAGAATGTATACAGACACCATGAAGAGGTTACTTATCACTACTTATGTAGATAATTTTCTCATTATTTTATCTACTATTTTCTAGTTAATTTACTTATCAATTTTATCAGATACTTATTTTAGTTAATTTCCTTATCAAAACACACATTACATACCCAAAACCTATATATTTTTTGATTGTATTGATAGTTCATAAAAATGATCTTAAAGTAATTTTTGATGTTTAAGAATCAAATTCATGAAAATCTAATGCATGGTGTGATTGATATGACTCCAAATGTGTGTTTTTATTTAAAATTGAAACTCTATTTAAAAACCCATGTCACATACTCAAAACAAAGAAAGCACATTAAAATTGTTTGGATGCTTTAGGAAAACCATCCAAAAGTAATTTATGATGTGTAAAAATTATTTTCACCTCAATCTGATACATGGTGTACCTGATACTACTCAAAGTGCATGTTATTAGTTTAAAATTGATAATTTAGTTCAAAACATGTGTCACTCACTGAAAACCAAGAAAAAAAATATATATTGTATTTATACTTTAGAACAATGATTCATAAGTAATTTTTGATGTGTAGAAATTACTCATACATCAAACCAACACATGATGAGACCAATGCGAATTAATGTGTGTGTTTTTAGTTTAAATTGACATTTTAGTAATAAAGAATCATGATGTACTCAAAATTGAGAAAACATTCATATTTTTTTGATAATTTAGGATAATAATCCTTAAGTCATTTGTGATGTGTAGAAATCAACCTCATACCGATACAATTAATTATTTGACTGGTAAGACTCAAAGTGTGTGTTTTTATTTAAAATCTACATTTTTTATTAGAAAGACATGTCACATACTCAAAAATGAGAAAACACATTTTTATTGTTTTTATACTATAGGAAAATGGTCTATAAGTCATTTGTGATGAGAAATAATCATCCAAACCCTAACCCAATAAATGACATTCCTAGTATTAATCACAGTGTATTTTTTTTTAAAATTGACAGTTAAGTTCAAAAATTGTGTCACTCACTAAAAAATAAGAAAAAACTCTCAATAGTTACATTAGGATAATCATTTGAATGTGTGTTCCGATTAATGTAGATACATGGCACAATGTTTTGATCATGCTTAAAAAACTAATTTTAAAATATATTAGGGAAAAATTATGATATACTTTCTTTATTTTACTAAAATAAAAAATATTGAAATATTGATTTAGTCATCATTATGCCTTATAAAGTACATTTATACTATATGAGTTCTGAATGATTTTTTTATTAATTTTCACTAGAAAAGATCATATAGGATTTCAAAAAATTCTTATGAAGTATCATATCTGAGATGATGAAGGAAAAATAAACTCGCATCCACCAAAGATGTATACAAACCTGATAAAATAACAAACATGGAATGCGTTTATTGGTTGTTGTGAGGAGAAAAATTTCTAGGCACATAGTTATTAGCAATAGATTTCTTGATAATATGTGTATTAATAAATTTTATAATGAATTAATAATTTATGATACAACAATCGAGTGCTAAAAATAAGAAATGTGCATCAAAACCAATGTACTCCTACTATAAAGCAAGGATGAGATATGCTTCACTTGAAAAAAATGGTATATATTTCAAATATACAATAATAATTTTATGTGACATGAAACAACAACATAATTATGTTTCTTTGTTTATATATATATTGATGAATCAAAATACAAATCCACTTCCATCCCATGTCATGTGCTATGGAAGGAGACTTGTGTAAATAAATAAGAGATAATAATTGATGAAAACATATAAAGTATAGAAAACATGTGTAACTATGACATGATAAAAATTTTTCTACTTTAAATTGATATTACATAATAATAATTACTTATTTTCTTATATTTTTTATCTATATTAGACATAATAATAATCATCAACTATACTTGAAGAAGGACTAATATTAGTGGACTTGAAGAAGCCAGAGAAATATGGTCCTATCATAGGTGTGGGTTTTGGGGTGTCACCCCAAACATATTTTGAGAAAATAAATAAATATGGGGATAAAGATAATAAAATTAATGATATATAGGAATAATTACATTCTCTAGAAGAAAAACTTAATTTCTAGTCTAAGTTGTTAGAAAATATAATGGGAAGGAATCAAATAGAAGAAACAACTCAACAGCAACCCCTATATGAATATACCCCCACCCCTACCAGCTTTGAGGTGATCCATTCCTATTAAAGGGATTCCTTATAATATGTAATCAATTTTTTTATAACTTTTAATGTGAAATTCGAATAAGGAAGAAACTAATACATTCCCTATACTGATATTCTATAGGGTGAAAATTATTGTTATTTATACCTATAAACAACCACCCATCACATTTTTGTGATGAGTATAGTGTAAAATATCCAAGGAAATATTCTACACAAAAAATAACTTTCAATAGGTCATGTGATATTGGGGATTCATGTAATTCACAAGATGATCACTGATCTACCTATTCCACATGATGACCTAGATGTTCATACGGTCAATATTACTATTGTAACTTTTGTAGCATATTCGTTTTATCTTGTAAAAATATATGTCGAAAAGGAGTTATCCCTTTACAATTTATTTTTATAAAAAGCCATTAATAATTAATAAAAAAAATTCTAGGACTGATGAATGTTATTACAAATGGAGAAAGGGAAGGGGTGAAATTAAAGGATGAATCAAAATGATATAAAGAATCAAATAATCAATTGAAAAATCTATAGAAAGTAATTTTACCCCACCAGTTCAAATTCCACATTTACTAGCATTACATGTTCATGTAGATACAATGTTAAAAATCAGTGATATTTCCATAATTGATTTTGACTTTTTTTACAAAGAATCCATTACAGACTATATTGGTATTGATAATGTAAATTAAATACTCAAGCATGAATTTATAAGAGTCTCATTTGTAAATGTACACATGAGGTGTGTTTTCATAATTTTTTTGTCCAATAGCCGATCGACTATGTTAATTATAACTAAAAACTATTCATATTTTTTGTAGGCATATATTTGAATACTATTTTAAGGGAAAACACTATGAATAGAAATTTGGACTCATTAGTCCTCACATCACTTCTACACAATAATTCTCATTGAAACCTAAGTAATATGAAGTAATAGAAAACAAACTGACCTTAATGTTTAAAATAAAACTTAAAAGATGATATACCCTTCTTAATACTCATGATTCAAGGGTAAAACTCTACAATTTATTCATATCAAATATATTTTCATTCATTTTATTACTTATTTATTTTTGTTTTTAGGAAATATTTCTTATTCATTACAATGAATTTGGATACTTAAAAGATTTATTTTCTGGTTTCAATGAATGTATACCCAAAAAAGAGACCACTCATGATGATGTTTATCAATTTTTAATACACTACATGCAACATTTTACAAATAAACTTCAATTTATACATTTTAAATTATGTTTTATTAAAATTTCTATTTTGATAGGGTACTATTTAAATATTTTCAAAATCATGGCATAAGGACAACCCATGAGCACAAGAAGCCTATCAATTTCTATAAATGGATAAATATTAGGGTATATATAATAATATTTCACTATAAAAATATATATAAAAATAAATAACTTATTTTTCAAAATTTTCTTACAGTTCTTGAAACAAACTAAGGTAAAATATTATCATTATTACATTTGTAATTTTATGAAATATATCATATTCCATTAAAAAAATTGCATCCCGAAAGAGGAATTTATGATGATAACTTCAATTTCATTTAAAATATTTATTATTACGTGGTTTTTTATATTTTCTTGTACTATGAGGACTGTTAAAAGTACTTGTATTCAAAAGTAGAAATACATTTTTTAGAAATGAATGAGTACAATACATAGCGCCATAATGTATACAAACATCATGAAGGGGTTACTTCTTATTAATTATATAGTTAATTTTATCTTCATTTTGTCTACTATTTTTAGTTAATTTCCTTATAATTTTTATCTAATACTTATTTTAGTTGATTTTATTATCAAAACACCAATTAAATACTTAAAACCAGTCAAAAAAATTTAGTTTGTTTTGATAATTTAGGAAAATGATATTTATGTAATTTTTGACATGTAGGAATCAACCACACAAAAATATGATGTACGATGTGACTGATATGACTCCAAGTTTGTGTTTTTATTTAAATATGACATTTTAATTGAAAAAAAACATCACATACTCAAAATTGAGAAAACACAATCATATTGGTTTTATAATTTAGTAAAAACATCTATAAGTAATTTTTGACATGTAGGAATCATCCACACCTCAGTCTGATACATGGTGTACCTGGTATAACTCAAAGTGTATGTTATTAGTTTAAAATTGATAGTTTTGTTCAAAACATGTGTCACTCATTTAAAACCAAGAAAACACACTTATATTGTATTAATACTTTAGGATAATGATTCATAATTTATTCATGATGTATAGAAATTAGTCACATGTCAAATCGACACAAGATGTGACTGGTATGACTCAAAGTGTATGTTTTCAATTTAAATTGATATTTTAGTAAAAAATAAACATGATAGACTCAAAACTAAGAAAATCATTCTTATTGTTTTGATACTTTAGGAAAATGATCCTTAACTTATTTTTGATGTGTAGGAATCAACCACATGCCAATCCAACTAATGGTTTGACCAATATGACTCAAAGTGTGTGTTTTTATTTAAAATTGACATTTAGTTCAAAACAAACATCACATAATCAAAACCAATAAAACACACTTTTATTATTTTAATACATACTTATAACAATCCATAAGTCATTTGTGACATGTAAGAATCATCCGCACCTCAATTGATACACGATGTTCATGACATGACTCAAAGTGTATGTTATTTGTTTAAAATTGATAGTTTAGTTCAAAACATGTGTCACTCAGTGAAAACCAATAAAAAACACATGTATTGTATTGATACTTTAGTATGATGATTCATAATTCATTTTTCATATGTTGGAATTAGTCACATGTTAAACTAACACATGATGTGACCAGTATGACTCAAAGTGTGTGTTTTCATTTTTAATTGACATTTTAGTAAAAAAGACACATGGCATACTAAATATTGATAAAACACATTTATATTATTTTGATACTTTATGAAAATTATCCTTATGTCATTTTTTAAATGTAGGAATAAACCACATGCCAATCTGATGCACGATGTGACCGATATGATTATAAGTATGTATTTTTATTTTAAATTTAGATTTTAGTTCAAAACACATGTCACATACTCAAAACCAAGAAAAAAATGGATTATTTTTATACTTTAGGAAAATTATCCATAAGTCACCTCACTTCAAACTGACACACGATGTTCCTGGTATGACTCAAAGCGTATATTATCAGTTTAAAATTGACTGTTTATTTCAAAAGAATTGTCACTCATTGAAAACCAAGAAAATATGCTCATATTGTCTTGATACTTTAGTAAAATGATTTATAAGTATTTTTTGATATGTAAGAATTATTCGCATTTCAAACTGACACACAATGTTATTGATATGACTCAAAGTGGGTTTTTTTAGTTTAACTTTAAATTTTAGTAAATAAGACATAAGACATACTCAAAAGCAAGTAAATTAATTTGGATTGTTTTTATACTTTAGGAAAATGATACTTAAGTAATTTTTTATGTATAAGAATCAACCACATTCCAATATGACACATGGTGTGACTGGCATGATTCCAAGTGTGTATTTTTTTAAATCGACATTTTAATTTAAAACACATGTCACATACTCAAAACCAAGAAAACACATTTGGATTGTTTTTATACTTTATAAAAATGATACAAAAGTAATTTTTTACTTTTAGGAATAAACCATGCCTCAATCTAATAAATTTTGTTTCCGGTATGACTCAAAGTGTATGTTATCAGTTTAGAACTGACAGTTTAGTTCAAAACATGTGTCACTCACTAAAAACTAAGAAAAATCAATCATATTATCTTGATACTTCAGAAAAATTATTTATATGTCATTTTTTACATGTAGTAATTAGTTTCATGTCAAACTTACACATGATGTGATTAGTATGACTCAAAGTACTAGTTTTCTATTTAAATTAACATTTTTGTAAAAGTGACACATGGAAAACTCAAAACCCCCAAAACACATTCACATTGTTTTGATACTTTATTAAAATTATCCTTATGCAATTTTTCACATGTATTAATCAATAACACACCAATGTGATTCACATAGTGATAATCATGACTCCAAATGTGTGTTTTTATTTAAAATTGATAGTCTAGTTCAAAACAGATGCCACATACTCAAAATTGATCAAACACATTCATATTTTTTTGATACTTTAGGATACTGATCCATAAGTTATTTGTGATGTATAATAATTAGATACACCTCAATCCGATACACAATATTCCAGTATAACTCAAATTGTATGTTATCAGTTTAAAATTGATAATTTAGTTCAAAATTTGTGTCACTCACTGAAAACTGAGAAAATGTTCTCATATTATCTTGATGCTTCAATAAAACAATTCATAAGTCATTTTTGACATGTAAGAATCAATTTCATGTTAAACAATAACACGGTGTAACTAGCATGATTCAAAGTGTGTGTTTTCAGTTTAAATTCACATTTTAGTAAAAAAGAAACATATCATACTCAAAACTAATAAAACACAGTAAAATTATTTTGATACACTTTAAGAGTGACCCTTAAGTCTTTGTGACTTGTAGGAATCAAATGAACACCAATCCAATGCATGGTGTGACCGATACGACTCTAAGTGTGTATTTTTGTTTAAAATTGACATTTCTGTTCAAAACACACATCACATACTCAAAACTAAGAAAAAATATTAATATGATTTTTTTTACTTTAAGACAATGATCTATAAGTAATTTTTGACATATAGGAATCATTTTTACCTCAATCAGATATAGGATATTCATGGTATTACTGAAAGTGTATGATATCAGTTTAAAATTGATAGTTTATTTCAAAAGATTTATCACTCATTGGAAATTAGGAAAATACACTCATATTTTCTTGATACTTAAGGAAATGGATTCATATATCATTTTTTACTTACACGAATTAGTATCATATCAAACTAACACATAATGTGACCAGTATAACTCAAAGTGTGTGTTTTCAGTTTAAATTGACATTTTAGTAAAAAAGACACGTGACATACTAAAAACTTATAATTTTTTTAATTATTTTTATACTTTAGTACAATGATACTTATGTTATTTTTTATGTTTAGGAATCAACCACATGAAAATATGATACACGGTGTGACTGGTATGACTCACAATGTGGGTTTTTATTTAAAATTGACATTTTAGTTCAAAACACACATCTCATAATCAAACTGATAAAATGAATTCATATTTTTCTGATACTTTATGAAAATTATCCTTAAGTCATTTGTGATGTGTAGGAATTATCTACATCTTAATCCGATACACAATGTTCCCGATATGACTCAAAGTGTTTGTTATCTGTTTAAAATCTACCATTTAGTTCAAAACATGTTCCACTAATTGAAAGCTAAGTAAACATGATCATATTTTCTTAATACTATAGTAAAAATATTTATAATTCATTTGTGACATGTAATAATTAGTCGTACGTCAAACCGACACACAATGTGACTGGTATGACTCAAAGTGCATATTTTCAGTTAAAAATGAAATTTTAATAAAAAATATATGTAACATACTCAAAACCAAGAAAACACATTCATATTATTTTTATAATTTATGAAAATTATCCTTAAGGCATTTGTGATGTGTAGGAATCAACCACATTCTAATACAATGAATGGAGTGACTAGTATGACTCAAAGTGCGTGTTTTTATTTAAAATTGACATTTTAGTTCAAAACACACATCATATACTTAAAACAAAGAAAAAACATTCATATTTTTTTAATAATTTATAAAATAAATTCACATATCTTTTTTAATGTGAAGGAATTATCCTCATCTAAATCCAATACATGGTGTTCTTGGTATGACTCAAATTGTATGTAATCTATTTAAAATTGACAGTTTAGTTTAAAACATGTGTCACTCACTGAAAACTGAGAAAAAACACTCATATTTTTTTAATAATTTAGTAAAATTTTTCATAAGTCCTTTTTGTTGTGTAGGAACTAGCCTCACATCAAACTGACACCCAATATGACTGGTATGACTCAAAGTGTGTGTTTTCAGTTTAAATTAACATTTTAGTTAAAAATACACGTGACATACTCAAAACCATGAAAACATATTCAGATTGTTTTGGAAATTCAGTATAATGATAATTGTGTTATTTGTGATGTATAGGAATCAACCACACAACAATCCGATTCACAGTGTGATAGGTATGACCCCAAGTGTTTATTTTTATTTAAAATTGACATTTTAGTTCAAAACACACATCACATAATCAGAAATGATCAAACACATTAAGAATATATTGATACTTTAGAAAAAATATCCTTAATTAATTTGTGATGTGTAAGAATCAGTTACACCTAAATATGATACATAGTGTTCCTAGTATGACTCAAAGTGTTAGTTTTGAGTTTAAAATTAACACTTAATTCAAAACATAGGTCACATACTCGAAACCTAGAAAACCCATTCTGATTATTTTGATATTTTAGGAAAATGATTCATAAGTAATTTGTAACATGTATAAATTAGCTACACCTCAATCTGATACAAAATGTTCCTAATATGAATCAATATGTATGTTTTTAGTTTAAAATTGACACTTTATCTTAAAACACACTTCACATAATCAAAACTGAGAATATGTATTTATATTATTTTTATAATTTATTGAAACAATCCATAAGTCATTTTTGATGTGTAGGAAATAGCCTCCCCTTAATCCAATACATGTTGTGACTAATATGACTCAAAATGTGTGATTTCAGTTTAAAAATGAAATTTTATTATGTATTCTTTCATATTTATGTTTAATTTATTTATTTATACTATTAATAACATAATAATTTTTTTTCATATATGTGTAGTATTTTTCTTGAGTTGGAGTGGTTTGTTCGACAACTGGTAGCATGATCAGGCTCTTTTGAGAGGGGACCGGGGACCAACTACAATGAAATATTGTTGTTTTTGAATGTTTGTGATAAAGTTCACTTACTAATATAATTTTACAAACCAATATGTTTTAAATGTATATAATATAGTGTTTTTTATTATATTTTTGATTTAAATTTAATTGGAATTAAATTATCTATTTTCTACTGTAATGTGCTATAATTTTAAAAGCACACTACAATAAGAGGGATATTATCAGTGCTATTTTTAGCACTGATAAAAGATATAGTATTTTAAAGGAGATCATGTTAACATCATTTTTTATCACTAGTAAAACCCTTTTTGTGCACTATTATAGATCATATCTACAGTAGTTTCACCCAATGTGACATTATATACAAGCTTATAAAAAGATTTTAAAAAACCAATTCACATTAATCCCAAAAGTAAACAAAATATAGGATTGATTTGAGAAAAAATAAAATTTATAATTCCAACTAAAATTCAAATAAGAAAACATACACTATAAGAAAAATTATATTTAGTAGTAGTTTAAATCATCACAAAATAATTTTCAATGGGTTTTAGAAACAATCATGCATTGATGTGTTGGGAAATATTTCACAATAGTTTTTTTCAGGATGTTTTTTTGTTCACAAATGTTTATTTCATGGAAATTTATATATATTTTTATAATAATTTAACAATTGTTTTCATTTAAATATTTACTTTCTTAATTTTCTTAATTATTATTTTTTTATTTTTTGTAATTTAATTTAATTTTACGTAGGCTCGCCATGGGTCAACATAGCCCACCCTGAAAAATTAATCTTATATACGAGGTGGGTATAATTTTAACATTACACATATTTACACACACACATAAATTTATTTATAATTTATAAATATTAATTAATAATTAATACTTACTAATGAAAAATGTATGTGTGTGTAGATATATGCGTGTGTTGGTATACATGCATGTGGGTTTGTATTTATGTATGTATGTACGTAAATACCTACATACATATATATGTATGTATAATTATATATAAATAAACATAAATATGTTGTCTTTTCCTAGCATACCGGCAAGTGAACTCCCCAAGACCACCTCCACTAGGCTAGAGGCGAGAGACCAACTCTGAGGTTTCCACAAAATTATGTGAGAAATTACCTACAATAATAACGTGCCACATAATATTATTCATCAACACCTACCATGACATGAAATAAATAGAAACCATGTAATATAACTAATTGATATATAAAAAAACCATATACAATGTGAGGTAATACAAATGAATCACCAGATACAACATTATACCCCAAAAAGATGTAATTCAAACACCCATGACATGAGTGTGACAATCATACATGAACTCTAGTCGATCAACTACTATATAAACCACCCATCTTTATCCTCCATAATCATCCATCATCATCTTGTTTATTAGTATGAACACATGGTGAACAATGCGCAAGTGCGCATGCATGGGTGAGAAATAATACTCAATATATTCATCCCAAGTAGTGAGAAGACCCCAAGAACATCTAGTTTCTACATGTATAAATAATATGATAAGTGTCAAAAAACCAATTCCATATGGAGTCATCATATAAATAACAATATCCTTGGTCAATCCTTGAAAATATATGAATAAATCACTTTCATCATGATCATAAAATATTAATGTTTACTTAAATGATATAACCAATTTCCTATAGAAATGAGTAGAATTAACAATAGAAAATAAAAAACTGATCTCACATGCCTTTATTGATTCCCCCCTCGAAAATTCACCCAAGATGCACAGACCATTAGATATAGGAAATACACATTTCCACCTATCTATGATGTGATAGAATAAAAACACATCTCCAATCTAGCTACTTTATACATGTGTGAATATTAGAGGAAATATATATCTCCAAGGTTATAGCTAAATATCAGGGTTCTGGTGGAAATACACATCTTCAGAGATATAACTATATATCTAGTTCTCCCAATCCTAATGTTGTGGGTAGAAGGAGAGATATTATATGATTCACTATCATCCACCTTGATCCTAGAGCTATAGAAGAGAACAAGTGTAAAAACTCTGATGAATTATTTCCCATTATGTTCTCATATCTAGGATGCTGGAGGAACTACCCATCTCCACCTATCATCTTTCCATATTTGATACACCTCAACCTAGGGATATTAGTGAGTAGGAATTGATATAGTATCAAAAAAAATTCAAAGTTTAGCAGTGGTTTAAACCACAAAAAAATGTTTTGCAGAAATTTTATACATCTACCGCTAAATATGAAATCAAAAAATATTTCTTGATGGTTTTCAGAATTTTGAGGTGGGGTTTTCAAGCATCAAAAAATGTTTTTTAGTTTTAGTTCTTAGGTGTTTTGATGAATGTTTTTAATAAAAAATAGGTTTTATTAATACAAATTATTTCATGATGGTTTAAACTATCACTATATATTGATGTAGAAAAATATATAAATTTAGATACTATCCCTAAAAAAACCAAGAATCAATACCATAAAATAGATCTAGTAGCAATGACCATAATAACATTTACATCCAAAGTTATTTCATATTAATAACTTAATCCATTTTTACAAGACAACAAGATACATAATTATAATACACAATTACTAATCCGTACAAGTATTTAGGTAACAAACATATATACCTAACTAAATACAATAAGTTACAAATAGATTTTAGTTATACAACATCTATACGAAGTTCAAAATCAAGCTTCATCACTACTTCCCGACATGCTACAATATTTTCCATCTCCATTTTCATCCCATATCCATCTCTATCTCTAAAAAATCATGTGAGACATTACCTCCAATAATAACCACCCAACGACTATTATGCATCAACACCTAACATGGCATGTATGAAATATAAACCATATAATATAACTAGTTGATATATAACAAAACCATATACAATATGAGGTAATACAAATGAATCACCAGATACAACATTACATCCCAAATAGATGTAACTCAAACACCCATGAAATGAGTGTGACAGTCATACATGAACTCCAATTTATCAACTACTATATAAACCACCCATCTCTGGCCTCCATAATCATCTATCATCATCCTGTTTATTAGTATGAATACATGGTGAACAACACGTAAGTGTGCATGAGGGGGATGATAAATAGTACTCAATATAGTCATCCCAAGCAGTGATTAGACCCCAAGAACATCTAGTTTTTACATGTATAAATAATATGAAAAGTGTCAACAAACCAATACCACATAAATTCATCAAAGAAATAACAATATCCTTGATCAAACCTTAACAATCTATGAATAACTCGATTTCATCATGCTCATAAAATATTAATGTTTAATTAAATGATATAACCAATTTCCTTTAGAAATGAGTATAGTTAACATTAGAAAATAAATAACTGATCTCACCACCCTTTATTGATTTTCCCCTTGAAAATTCACCCAAGAGGCACTGGCCATTAAATATAAGAAATACACATTTCCATCTATCTATGATGTGATAGAATAAAAAAAAATCCAATCTAGCTACTTTATACATGTTTTAATTTTAAAGGAAATATATATCTCCTTGGTTATAGATATATATCAAGTTTCTGGTGGAAATACACATCTTCAGGGCTATAACTGTATATCTAGTTCTCCCAATCCTAATGTTGTGGGTAGAAGAAGAGATATTATATGATGCACTATCATCCAACTTGATTCTAGAGCTATATAAGCGAACAAGTGTAAAACCTCTCGTGAATTATTGACCATTATGTTCTCATATCTAGGATCTTAGAGGAACTGCCCATCTCCGCCTATCATTTTTCCATATCTGATACACCTCAAACTAGGGATATGAGTGAGTAGGAATTGATATGAGCACTACACCAAATTCAAATTTTAACTATGGTTTAAAACATCAAAAAATGTTTTCACAAAAATTTTATACAACCACCTATAAAGATGGAATCAGAAAATATTTCATGATGATTTTCTAAATTCCAAGGCGGGGGTTTTAAAGCATTAAAAAATGTTTTTTTAATGCTAGTTATTAAGTGTTTTGATGGAAGTTTTAAATAAAAAACAGGTTTTATTAATACAAATTATTTCATGATGGTTTAAACTAACACTATACATTGATGTAAAAAAAGATAGCAATTTAGCTACTATCCCTAAAAAAACCAAGAAACCATACCACAAAATAGATACAGTAGTAAGAACCATAATAACATTTACATCCAAAGTTATTTTATATTAATCACATAATCCATTTTTACAAGACAAAAAGATACATCATTACAATACACAATTACTATTCCATGCAATTATTTAGGTAACAAACACACACACACACATATATATATAACTAAATAAAATAAGTTACAAATATATTTTAGTTATACAACATCAATACAAAGTTCAAAATCAAGACTCGTCACTACCTCCCAACATGATACAATATTCTCCATCTCCATTTTCATCCCCATATCTATCTACATCTCCACCGCTTTATCATGTAACATGTTTGAAAATTTTCTTGAAAATTAAAAAATGTTTTAAATATAAATTTAAACTTAAATCCAATAAATATGTGTGTTCTAAATGATTATGAATTTTTTCTATTTACCCACTGACTTGAACTAGCCATCGATTTAGTGTAATCGTGGAAAAATCTATCCATCTTCTGATATAATTCATTTAATATTTTTTAAAGAGATGAACTTTAAATCCTAAAATTTTATATGAATACCATATTTTGGGATTGTGTTCCCCTATTATTGAATTGTGTTTTTCATTGTAATAAATTTTCTTTAAGCTTACAGATGAAGATAATAATGATAATCTGAAGTTGATTATATTTCAGACCTTAATGACCTATCAAATAACTTATATGGTATGGGCCTAGAACCCATCCTATGCACATGACCTTGATGATAATTCCCAAGTATATGACCAACTGGATTATCTTAGTAGATTGAGAAAGAGTTCACAATATTGGCATCCCACAATTCTTTTATTTTTTCCCATAAATCAAATATTAATCAAATTAAAGTAATAAATACTAACATAAAACAAAATATAATTGATATCTATATTTCATAAATAATTTCACAGTAAACCATACCCAAAAATGAAAACATGATAATAATTCAAAATTTTAACCATTACTATAAAAACATTAAATATCTTTATAAAAATCATCATAAATCATGGAATCCAAATAAATAATTATCCATATAAAACTAATAAAACACCCAAAACCAGTGATAAGTGAAATATCATATTTTATAATACACTCTAACATTATGGGAATATATATGTACATAAATAACATATGTTTTTAACAATATGTTCATAAAGAACATATGTTTAGATAAACCATTTTATGGTCAAATTATATATATGATCAAATAAAAAATATAATTATATTCCATGCATAAAATATTTTAAATTAGTTTTGATTAGATTATATAAAGAATCCTTGTTTTCATAAGTTATTAAGGTATTAAGATGTTAGTGTGAACCATTAGATTAAAAAATAAATTTATACCCTAATGTATTTGGTAGGTTTATTCACCTAGCTCCAATAAAATTTAGTATGAACATCTAACAAATTTCCCATCTGAGAGACTTGAAACCCTAACTTATTTATCTACACTAAAAAGTGATAAATCAAAATTTTAATATAATAAACACATAATATTATCATATAAATATTCGAACTGATGAAAATATTACCAAAGTGGATCCATTTCTTGAAAAAATCATCAAACTGGCTATCTAAGGGATGATTTTTTTGCTCGGATTGATACATTTCTTATTGAAACTTCCTAAAATAAATAACTAGTAATCTAATAATAATGTACTCAATGAAATATTATTTTTATAAGCATGTGTATATGTAAAATGATATTAATATAATAACATATTCTTCAATACCATATGCTTCTTATGGTGATGAATATCAACAAAAACTTTCCATTACTCTTGATGTACCCCTTTAGGTATATTGTCATACATATGCTGAGAAGTCAATGATGTATCATTAAAATAATACCATAATATCCATTTAAAGTCTTTAAATTTCTTACCCAATTTTTTTAATGACCACTTATGTGTGATAACATCATCCAAAATAAAGTGGAATAAGATCTGTAGTTAGAAATTCTTTCAAAATATTATAATTTAATTAAATAACAACAGTCAATTTATTTATAATTCATTAAAATTAACTTTCTATATGAATCAAATATCTTATTTTTCTAAGATATAAGCATATTCTTCTAATCAAAATATGTAGCGGAAAATTTCACTAGCTCAAATACAAATAGAACTAATATTAGGCCAAATATTTCTATATAATCCTCTATGGTGACCTCAAAACAATCAAACACGATAACCATCTTTAGTCCGTTCAGATTCCACACTTATAAAATAATAATGTTTAAATTTCTATTAGTATTTATTATATATATCCTGAAAAAATAATTAATTATTATAAAAAATTATAATATGTTTTTTTCGCATTAAATTTTGTACCTATATCTGTGGCCCTTCAATATCCTCTTGAGGAAGCAGAAGCGACCACCTTTTACACTCCCATAGGATCATCGCTTGAATAACCTGTTGAATTGGTAAGTAGTGTGTTAGAAAATATCTGGAGGGAGAAAAAGTGTGTCATAGATATTGTATGAAGGGAGCTCGAGGGAATATCAAGCTTTGTTGAGATGGAGTCAATGGGGGTCCAACATACACGATGTGGGGGATCATCAAACAATACCATTGACATCTTTGTGGAAAGGGGAACATCATGTGACAATTGACTACTGTCTTTGAATTTCCATTTACCCCATGTAATTATTATCTTTTAAATAAGTAAAAAAGCTTCAGAACACACAAACAAACACACACACATATATATATATTAAAACAAGTTTAGAATTTTTTTCCCTATTAAGAAATACATGTATAAAAATAAATTTAAAAATGAAAGTACTAAAAATAAAAAAACAATACATAGGTAAGTTAATGGGTGAATTCACATATGAATAATGATAACATTAAGTTTTTCAAAATTAAACAATTCATGCATAAAAATAAATTTAAATATGATAAAAGATCCATAGTATAGAAAATGAATAATGTAATACATAGGTAGTTGATAATTTAATGGAGAACCACACATATAATCATTTTCTCCATTAATCATATCATTATACTGAACCATCATTACTTATTCTACTTCATCCATCCTTATAAGATCAATATTCTCAATATCATGATGATATAATAATTCAATTTCTTTTCATTGATGGGATTCAATTTTAGAGGTAAAATATTTCACTTTATCACCCATATCATAAAAGTCTCTTTGTTTCATGTGAAAAACTACACTTCATCCTTCATCCTCTATATATTCAAAATAATATACCATTTTTATTACAATGTGAATATATATGAATTAGGTACTTCTCGGTCACTAACATCCAACAAGTGAGAGAAGATGAATCTATTCTAATACCCCTGATAATATAAATCAACTTGAATTTGAATAAAACAAATAAAAATGATTATAGTAGTTTAATTTGATAATATTAGTTAAATTTACATAGTATTAAAATTCAGAAAATATAAATATAACACTATTATATGTTTTAAAACCCTCTTCTTAATTTAATATATGAAATTTGAAGCTATTCAAATTATAATAGTTGAACTTCCTAATATTCTTTAGAAGACCCTGATCCATAAACTTCAAATATTATAATAATTAATCTTGTGTATGAATATTCATGTTCTAAAATATAATATAAATTTATAGATTTATAAAATATATATTTCAACCTAATATCCATATTTATTTTAGTATTTATGAACTTAAATGACAGGAAAACCATTCCCCTATCACTTTATTAATGACTTTTGTTATATCTATATCATTTAATGTTCGACTTCTTATGAATCTATTTGTTTTTATCCTAACTTATTCAATTACTTGATCTATAATTTCACTATTTAGTAACACATATCAATGTTCTTGTAACAATTCTAATTTTTTAAGTATAATATTTGAGATCCTCCAAACTGTCCATCTAATAATAGGAAATATTATTGATTTTATGTATAGTTAATATTGAATCAAGATGTAATCAATAAGCCTAACTTGGTTGAATCTTATCTCAATATCATCTAATTATTTATAATAAAATGTATGAAACTCCTCTTACAGACATCCTTCAGAAATAGAGTCTTCTGGTTGGGATTTATTTTTCACATATGATTTCAAATAACTGAGGTATCTCTAAAACAAAATGATTAAAACATAGTTATGTATTTAATGAAATGTCATGAATGGTTTAACTATTAAGAAAATCATAGAAGTAAAGTAACTCTAAATTGGATACATCCATAGATAATGTATGATACCTCATACTTTAGTTTCATAAACCAAATTTATAGTTAAATACATCATGATAGTAAAAAATAATGAATAAAAGATCATCCCCATTACACAAATTTTCAAGAAAAATAATTCATGAAGCTTGTAAATATCAACTAGTTGAAGTTTTTTCTCACATATTTGTCTAAAGAATGTGAATAAATCTAGTAAAAATATATTTAACTTTCAAGTAACAATGTACACATTCCCAAAGGTAGTAATTGTTGTAGAAAAATATGTGAATCACGACTTTTTAATCAATGTAACCTATGATGCTTTAAGTCAACACACCTCGAGGTGTTACTTGAATAACCATACATTACTTTAATATGTTTTAAAATTAAATGGAATGTATATTTCTCTTTATTTTTTATTTGAAAAACTATTGAAATATACTTTCCATTTTCATATGGCCATAGATCACACTTTATTCTTTTATTTTTAGTACTTATAAGAATTGAGATCCCCCTTTTAATTTCCATGATCACTAAGTAATGTGAAGATCAAATTTTTAAAAAAATTCTTATCAATACACATAAAATTAGGATTATGATTCAAAAAATTAAATTCCCAAATGGAAGTTTGAGAAATACACTTTTTTCTTACATTTCTACATTTTAATTTCAACTGATGATGCACTTTGAACCCATTTCCCACTATAATTAAATTTATGGACCTTCCCAAATTATCCTTTAACATTTACTAGTTATTTCAATATTTCATAACTTGTTAGTAACTTGAAAGGTGGTCTATGATCATTGAATCCATTAAATGTTTACGTGTTCAACTGAAATCTATGAGATGCATTGAGAAATATATGATGAAAAAAGAAAAATCATTATTTATTATAAAGTTATTGTTTAGGATCAAAATCAAAGTAAAAAATTGGACAAGACAAACCCGTGTGAGTGTTCTAACCAGATAAGTTCCTAAGTCTAGTGAAGTCACTAATGGTCCACATTTGAGTATCATTAATTTTGAACTTTTTTTTTGTAGTTTCATCATACATATCAACACTATTTCTCCATAAATCCTAAATTTCTTTAATTAGAGGCTATAAGTATACATCAATATCATTTCCAACCATTTTTTTCTAGGAATAATCCTTAAAAGGATAAATGAAGTTTTTTCCATATACATCCACAAAGGTATATTCAAAGTGATCATAACAACTTTCCAAATGCTATAACTGGTACTCAAAGTCCCAAATGGATTAAATTCATCGATAACCAATCCAAATCACACATTATTAGGATCATATGAGAAATATGTATATAATTAATATAATTTATTCTATTATTTTGAATCTATTGGATGTCACATTAACCCATCATTGTTATTATCTATAGTATGTCACTTCATGTGCTCAATAGTTTTTGATGATTTGAATAATATTTACAATTAGGGTTTTAATGGTAAGTTACACAAAACATTTATAGGAGTATTATTTTTATGCTTATTCATAACAGTATATTCATTCATACTTCCAAAAATTACTCATTGACTTCCACCTAAAAGACAAACATTTTTTTTCACTCAAATCTACTTGAATCTTCTCCCTAATAAATAATGATTTCATTGGGACCATCTATTATTTTGTTGCAATTGAATCCAAACTTGTCAACAACTTTATTCATGTCATAAAAATAATTAGGGATCTTAGATTCAAGATATTCTTCACACAACAATTTCAATATCTTGGATATTACTTTATTTATAATTCCACAATGGCATTTGATATGGTACAACATCAGTATAAAATTAAGCTTTGATTACTCCATACATCCTCTATAAACCTCTTGAATTCTTTCCTCAACTAAATCATGAAACAAATTTTTCTACTCAATAAATTTCTCTCTTTCATTATTCTTTACAACATTAATAACATGTTCAACTGATGTGTTATAATATTGATCTATTTGTCTTGAGGTCCCAAAAAAATCATTTAGAAAATTAATATTTGTAGAATCCTTAACTGGTTGTACCAATATGTTTTTATTTTTATGATTTTTCACTTAAATACTAAAATAATCATTTATAAGGTTTTGAATTTTTTTTCCACAATCGAGGAAGTTAGATACTCATTTTTTGACTGACATCAGTTCTCAAACTTTTTGTAATGTTTGATTCTCCATGAAAAATCCAATGCACATATTGAGTAAGGAATTGATTTAATATATAGTGATCATAAACTTCACATCTCCTCAACCATATTTTAAATTTAAATTTAAGACATGGACATCTTATTCTCCCATTAATGGATTGATTGAAAATTTAAAAATCTTAAAAATCCTCCAAACCCTTAGCATATTGAGATCTATTACTAGGTAATGTGATCCAACTTTTATCTATATATCAATAAATACCAATATTCCTTTCATGTAATAGTTAATGAAAAAAAATTAACCATGATTTTTTTAATTATATTATGTTATTATTTTTTTTAAAACTAAATATATAAATTTAAATATAAGTAACAAAAAAATGAATGTATTCATTGATAATTTAACAACTAAATAAATAAATTAATAAAACGATCCTCTTAAAAAATGAAACCAAAATCTTGAACATGAATGTTTTTCAATTGTTAGTTCAGTTGTGAAAACCTAAGTTTTTTATCAATAAATAATAAATTAATTCAATGATAACAAATTTATGCATTCAAAAAAATAAAAAGAAATTTTGTGGATCTATCAACATCACAAGAAGAATATTATGAACATGGATAACACTTTAAAATAAAATAAGGAATATATTTAACCTTTATTTGACATCCCAAGTGATTAGAGAGCTATAAATGATGAATAAAATTAAGAAAAAGATGACGATGAGGGGAGGGATTCAATGAAAGTTAATATAAGTAAGGAATTAATGGGAAAGAGTGAGGGAGAAAAAGAGGGATAATGAGAGCGTGTGAGAGAGGTTGAGGGATAGGGAAACCATGAGGTAAAGGGAAAGGGTAAGAGAATAGGTGGTGAGGGAGATGGAGATAAGGTTTTGAGGGTGATGGTATCTGGTGTGATGGTCTGAGGAGATGAATTGAAGGTAGGGGGAAAGGGGGTGAGGGCTCAGGATGGGGGATAGGAAATCTAGGGAGGTAAGAAAGATCATTTTTTTAATTTCCTTAAACATTTAGTGATGGGTTTTTAAAAAGCTACACTAAATAATTTGCTTTTTATTTAGTGGTGGTTTGAAAATTCTCCACTAAATAACCACAATTAATCATTAAAAATGTTGTAGTGGGGTATGGGTCATCATTAGCCTTCAACCAAATTGGTGGGTTAGAGGGGCTTGGTCACTATCATATCAATATATCCCTAGATAGAGGGTGAGTATAAGGGAGATCATCATAGTATCCTATCATCATCGATATCCATCCATTACCATCCACATCACATAAATATACGATACAATAAACTGAACCATAATTATGTACCCCCCATTAAGTCAAAAGAGACCATCTGAATGATATTTTAAAGATGTCACAAAATCCTTAATGGGTTTCATATTTACAAGTCATTGGAAAATTGTAATAGTAATTCAATACTTATTTATATTATTGTTGTATTATTTATTAGGAACTTTAGTACTAGGTTGATATCACTTTCCATACTCCGAGTTAAATCCATGATATCTATGTAACCCAAATCCACTTACAATATTTTCCCTAACCATTCTCACATTTCACATGAATCTTAATCATAAGGATTATACTACCTTAGTCTTTAAGGATATTAAAGTTCACTTGGTCTTTGAAGTTTTTGTATTTATTATCAATGCCATTTGGAAGATGTTTTTTAGTTGGGATATAAAAGTTTGTAAATATGAAGATCTAAGTTCTAAAGTTTTCAATAGTTCATCGAAAGTTTATGAAGGCATAAATAGTTAGAAGTTTACTAGAGGGATCTCTATAAAATTAAGTCAGATTATATTGTATTGTTTAATCAATGGAATAACATCTCTTTGGTAGAATACCAATAGTGATTCAAGATATGAAAGATACAACACTAGAAATACAAATGATGATATGATCAAAATAGGATGTTGTAAGATAAATTTCAAATATATTTCTTTTATATTAGTTTTCTGACCACCAGATACACAGTTTTTCATCCAAGATTCTTAACATGTTGTAGGAGTATGATTTGAGATGAAACACATTCACCAGAAGTACATTCACAATAATTTCATTCACCATAAGTGGAATCAATTGAAGAAAATTTACCAGAAGTACATTTACATAAATAATAGTCACCAAAATTAACTTCACCTAAAGTAAATTTACCTGAATTATGTTCATCAGAAGTTAATTCACCAAAAGTATATTCACTCGAAGTATTTTCACCAGAAACACATTCAACAGAAGTACATTCACTAGAAGGTTTTGAGTAATTTCATATAAATATTATAAAGTCATATCATTTTTGAGGATTCTGAGTTCTACAATCAATGTTCCAATATTTATGAAGATCGAGTTCATGATTCAAGACAATTTTGAGGTAGAGTTGGATAATGTTGGTGCTATGTTTTGTGGATGATTTGTTGAAGTCAAAACTCTGATATCTTTAGAATATTTTAAGGTTTTTTATTTAATACTTTAAGTGAGTGGGAGTTTAAAATCAGAACCCACTCACTCCCTACATTTATTAGAGAATTTAATTTATATAGAGGGTGAACATTGTTTTGTATTTTTTAGATTGGGTTGCGATTTTCACCAATTATATTGATCATATTTTATTGAAAAAGATTACTAATAATCCAACCTAGATTTATTAGAAGAAGGTAATCACATAGTGGATTTTACTAGAAAATAAAGAACCATAAGAATGGATTTCCAGATGATGAAATTATTTGGTTGAAGTTTGTGAGTAGAATATGATTTACTAATTAGAAGAATCATAGAATAAGAAAAGGATTGTAACTGTTTAGAATTAGTGTAATATTTTATCGGGATACTTATGTGTGAGACAAACCATTGGGTTAAGGATGATACATTCCCATGCCATTATAATTGTTGATTGATCATAGTAAAAATATATGACTCAAAAGTTACGAGCACAATAAGAAGTTGGTTCCCTAACTGGGGTTGAATCTTGTAAAAATATTTATACTTTACATTATTTTATACTTTACTGCATGTTATGAGAGTGAGTCTCTTTATATGAATGGATCAAAACCTTAATAATTTTTAGAGGTAAACTTCGAGTTAATTTTTTTTTAAAAATTGAAGCACTGATTCAACCCCCTCTTCTAAGTGGTTCAACCCATTCCATGGTAACACAAGTGGTATCAGAGTAAAGTTTCCTCTGTTAGATCTATTTGATTTAATGGAGAAATTAAATTCCCTTAATAACTATGATATTACTACCTTTTATGGTAAAATATTTTATAAATGTAAAAAGTAGGATGATACCGTATTTCCTATATATTGGATTTGAAGTAGTGTATACTAGTATAGAAGGATTTACACTGATGAAAAATGATTCAACTATGAATTATTTGGAAAAAAGGAATATGGAAGTTGATGGTAAGATTTGAAATACAATTTTTATGTATTTATCAGACAAGGTTTACATTAAGGTGATAGTTCTTTAATTAGGTATGGAAACTTGAGATAGACTAAAAAGTATCTTTAAATGTAATATTAAAGTTAAGGAAGAAAAAATTTAAATCTAGAGAAGTAAATTTGAGTACCTAAATATGGATAATGAAGAAACAATATTTTAATTTATCATAAGAGTCAAAAAAATCATTAGTGACATTAGTGGATTTTAAGAATCTCTAAATGAATCAATTATTGTGAAGAATTTTATAAGGAACATCCCAGATTGGTTTGATCCTAAGATCTCAGACCTTAAATATAAAGATGGATTATCTTTAGATGAACTTAAAAATATAATTACCGAATATGAAATTAGTAAGGATTCAACATTTAAGAAGATATCTAAGGAATATATGTCTTTTGAATCTATGATAAAATTCAAACTTAATACACTAGAAGTTGAATCTTTTAATGAAATGGAAGATGATGTAAATGCGGATAAAGAGAATTAGAAGATACATTCTCTCATATATTTTAATTTTAGAAATGATAAAGTGTTTTGGGATTTGAATCATTATTCCATCCACCAAAATTCAAGAGCATCAATAGTTCAATCATTTGATTTATGTTTTACAGAATTTCAATCAGTGGTAGGTGGCAGGGAATATCATGAAAGAAGATAAAATTTGTCTCTTAAGTGGTAATAAGATCATTAAATGTTTGTATCTTTTGATGACATCTAGTTATGTCTAGAATATTGGAAAAATATATAAAATGAATTATTAGGAAAGAATAATCTAGAAGAGATTACCACGGTAAGTGGTTGAGGTCAATAGTGTTATGGGTAATCAATAGTAACATTACATATAGAGTATCCTCCATGAATATAGGATTGCAGTGTGATTATAATTAATAGATGTATTTTCCTATAAAAGGAGGTGAGAACCAATCCTGGATAGTGTATCACTACTTAGAATAGTGAATCTGACAAATACACAATAAACCGGTGGAATTTATAGTGCATTAGATTATTATAGAGTGTTAATAATTACTTAATGAATCTTATTGAAGGTTTTTATAATTTTATGTAATAGTTTTTTTGTTTATAATATAAAAAATTCATAATGTTTCCTCTCATGCATGTAAGACAAAATTTTTAAGCAAGTTAATCTCTAATGTTATTTTTCTTCTTTATGTATTTCTGTTACATATATTATCATTCCTTATTTTCTTATTGCTTTATTTTTGTGTGATGATGTGAGGTCGACTTAGTGTGGTGGGTAGAGTGAATTTAATTCATAATTATAGTACCCTTATTCGATGGGGGAATCAAATTTATAGAGGTTTGATTTTTTGTTTTGTTGATATGCATAATGAATTTCTCATGGATTGATGAAGCTTAAGTTTTAGTGGTTTTATTGAAATCTCACGTGATTAATTATTTGGGATGATTAAATTAATTTTACACTTCCCAAAAAAGTTTCATCAAAGGGATATTTCAAAATTTATAGGTTCAACATGTTTGTATCAGAACAGTCATAACATCTAATGAAGGAAAGATCCAGATCAAGAAATTAAATGGACCAAATTTTGGCTTCCAAGGAATGAAGATTAAAGACCTTATGATTTAGAAAGACTTGTAAGTCACATTATCTAGGTTAAATTGGATAATAATGGATAAATATGAATAATAATTCTTGGATAATAAATATTTATCATTGGTAAGAATATATCTGGAAAGAAATGTTACTTCAATATTCAAGAGAAGAATACAACAACAAATGTTTTTAAGGAATTGGTAGATATGTTTTAAAAACCAATATCCCTAAAAAAAGTCTTCATGTTGAGACATTTATTTAGACTAATTTTATTAGAATGAATACTAGAGAAATATCATGTTAATAAATTTAACATGATTTTTGTTTAGCTCCAATCAATAAAGATAACTTTTATTGATGTTTTATGGGAGTTACTACTATTATCTTCACTCTTAGAGAGTTGAGATGCTATGGTTAATGCATTTAGTAACTCTAGAAGAAAAACTAATCTTGTTTTTAATGATATTCATAACTAATTATGTAATGAAGAACTAAAACAAAGGGAAGTTTATGTACTGATTGGTAGTTCCCTTAATATAGATGAAAGGGGAAGATTACCCCATCAAAATCAAAGCTACTAAAAGAAACCAACAAAAGAAAAGTCTCATGAAAGAGTTAAAAGTAAGTCAGCTGATCCTGATCCAACCTTCTAGAAGTATGGAAAGAAATAAAATATTTATAATGACTAAAAGAGTCACAATGAGAACAACATAAAGACATCAACATCTAGTAGTCAGGATTACATTAACACAATGAAAGAAAGAAAATGTTATTTACTGAGTTTAAGTACTCTAATAGAAGCTTAGGCGATTGAATCTGGATAATCCTATCATTCAATGGGCGATGAAAGATGCATATTTAATTATTTATCTAGGAATTTTGAGAAATTAAATATAGAATATGGTGAATATTTGGAATTTTTTTGGAAAAGGAGAGGTTAAAATAGAAATGAATAATGTAGGATTCTTGAAGTCAATGGAAGTTTTTCATATCCCTGGTCTTAGAAGAAATGTAATTTCTATTAGAAAAGTTGATGATGTAGGTAATGAGGATAACTTAGCTGATGGTGTATGGAAAGTTAGTTGAGGATAAATGATAGTTTCATGAGGATTAAAGGAAGAACACATTTATATGGACAATAATTTATATGGTATGGGAGTTGCTGTAAGTATAACTTCAGCTAATCCAGAAGTATGACACTATAGGTTCAGTCACCTTAGTGAGAAACATTTAATGTTCTAAAGGTAAAGGGAATACTAAATATTGATCTAATTGTTTTTTGGAAATTATGAAATTTTTTTGCTAGGAAAGTTGAAAAGAGTGTCTTTCAACTTAGATAATATAAATCTTAGAAATTGGAAGTAAGATATTGTACAATCAGATGTTTGGGGACATACCAATATTTAGTACTATAATGGTTGCCTCTAATTTCATAATTTTATTAGTGATGATAATAAGAAAGTATGAACTTACTTATTGAAGAATAAGTCTGATGCATTTCAGGTGTTTATTATATTGAAATCATCAGAAGATGGATAATATGTCTTAAAGTTAAAGTGCATTCAAATTGAAAATGGTGGTGAGTACACTAGATGAAAATTTTAGAACTTATGGGATAAAAAAGGAATATGTCATGCGAAGAGATCTCCCAAAAAAAAATGGAGTAGATGAAAGGATTCACACTTTAATAGAGAGAGATCTAAGTATGTGATTTTACTCAAGAACGAATAAGGCAATTTGGAAACTAGAACTCAATATGGTGATATATATCATCAATATAAGTTTAGCATCGATATTTGGGTAGGAAATTTTGGGGGATTTATATTCTATAAAATAACCAAAATTTCAATATCTTAAAGTTTTCAATAATTTAGAATATGTACTTGTTAATTATAAGGACTGTGATAGAATTGAATCAAAATCAAAAATATATTTTTTCCTTGTATATGGAGATGAAAATTTTAGATATCGATTTTGGGACAGTGAAAGAAAAAAATAATAAAAAGTAGGGATGTTGTATTCAATGATAAAATTATATGGAAGGATCATAACTTAGAAAATTAGGAAGTTGAGGAAAAATCAACTACTAAAATATGGATGATTAGATTACCGAAAATTCAAACAAATTGGTTAATATAGATGTAGGTGATCATTCACGTGTACGATAGAATACCACCTCATGAAACAATGTCATTAATTTTTCCATTACCACCTATCACGATTGGGTATGATGATGGATATAAAGTTTATATATTATATTTATAAAATAATTATAACTATTTATTCATTAATTCATAAATATACCCTTTTACATTCCATTCCATAAGGCTTACAATATCATCACTCGTGTGTATGACGAACTACCGCCTCATGAAGCGATGTGATTAGTTTTTCTGTAACACATTACATGGAAGGTAATAAGGGTAATGATAATAATATATATGTGATAAAAGTGAAATATTTATAATTTTTTAAATATAATTTATTTTTTTATTTTTACCTTTTCACTCACTAAAAAAATGTTAATATCGTTCGTGGACGTGGGGACTACCGCCTCCTCGAAGCGGTACGATTCCTTTTTTTTCACCACCACATAAAAATAATGATATATGTAAGTATATATAATAAAAAAATGGTATTTATTATATTTTTATCATTATTTAAAGAAAAATTATTACCTACCTTCTTACATAATTATCATTGAAAAATGGAAACGTTACTTATACGTACGTATGACCTACCATCACCATCATCATAATGTTAGTTTAGTTTTCATAACCATATTTGATGATGAGTTTAAAAAGTATATTTTATGTGTAAAAATGATTATTATTTCATTATTATTATTCTTTATATTTTTTAAATAATGACATCTTTGACTATAATCAATGAAACTAAGTCATTTTTGACACATATGTCCAATATGGTAAAAACATCTGATGTAAAATTATTCAATTATTTAATTGTATACAACATATTGAAAAGTGAAATAAAAGAAATATTTAACTTGAAAAATTTTCTCAATAAATTAAATAATTAATATAAGATTGTTATTTAGGGATATAAATACACATGTGAGAAGTCAAACCCAAGGTAAAGGTTTTTCTCCTCTTGCTTTTATTTTTGTGAGATATATGCCATATTCACACTTATTTTTGTTGTGTGGTGTATATAATTCTCATGAATTAATTTTATGATTATTTGAATTAAATTTATGGGGATTTACATATCCATTTTTGGATCTATATTTTATGGAGTTTATAGTTTCAAAGTTACCAAAGCGGTGATGGATTTTTGTCACAATTTTCCTTCATTGAGACTTATGTTGTGTTATGTACCAATATTATTTTTTGAGGTGAATATACATTTATTTTTATATGTAATATCATGAATTTATTTATTCTTATGGAATTTTAAGTTTCATTTAATGTAATCCTTTCATGGGTATTATGATTCAAAGATACCAAAGTGGTAAGAGTTTTAGGTTACAATATCATCCTTTATTAGGATTGTTTACAATTATGATTCCAATGATGAGATCTTATGATCCATATCTCAAGAAACTCATGATTTTTTATACTATTGTTTTTCATGAAATTTAAAAGTAATATTAATCTTTTCCCACTCTTTTTTACTTAAAATTATTGAGAAAATGGTTGTAATAACATTCGACTTCATTTCTCTTTTTGGCCAGAAATATGTTTTCTTCCAAACCATGTTTTCTAAAAATGGTTTTAACCTTTTCGAAATTATTTATAAAATTAATTTTCACCCATTTTTACTATTTAAAAAATTATTTAAAATGAATATTATTCCATTTTAAAAACAATTTCCATTTGTATTTTATCAAAAACATAAAAAGAATCTTCTTGTTGTTTTATGAAGAAGTCACTTTCTTCAATTTTTATAGTGAAAAAGGAATGTTCTTTTAAGGAATATAGAAAATTACCCACCATTATAACCATCATTTCTTTATAGATTCCTTTTCATTTTTATAAAGTTATTTTTAAATAAAATGTTTTTAAAAGTGATTTTCAAAGAAAAGGATTTTTAAAATGTTTTATGTTTTGAAAAGTGTTTTAAAAATAAAAAGGATATTTTTCAAAATAATGTTTTTATCTATATTTTAATGATATTTACTTTTATAAATTTCAAAAACCCTAGTTTTTATATATATCCTACATTAGGGATATTTGGTATTGATACCATAATATTTATTTCAATGATGGAATAAGATCATTTCAAAAAGATTTTTATGAAACACATTTCTCTTCCACATGTTAATCATATTTCAAAGTGATTATTGTGGAAACCATTTATTTTATTTTTAAAAGTCATGTTTAAAAGATATTGACATGAAACCCATTTATTTTAAATGGTATAATCAAGTTATAATGGGAATATAGATTGTTTATATGAGTTTTATGATGAAATTAAAGCTTTATGTACTTTATTCATATAGTGGTTCTTGGAAATTATATATGATGGGTTCACCCAGATAACTCTAGGTGAGTCTATTATAGATTAAATGATTTATGTTCCCAAATATAACTACAATTAATTATATAATTATTATTTTCATTGGATATTTATTTTCTAAGTTTTCCATAGGGTTATTCCAATTTGTATGTGTTTTTTAAGGGTTATATGAGATGATGTACCAAGATACCAATATGTTTTATCTATACTTGATATGATTTTATGATGTTTCATTTAGTCAACATTGATATCACATGTCTACTTATTATTGATTCTTATGAATATTTCCTTTATTAAATCCTTATGTCAGGTTTTCATTTTTCATGATACAAATATTGATGAGTTTGAAAATTATTATGTTATACTCATGAAATTTAATTATGTCATCATAGAATTACGATATTCTTATGCTCAATAATGACATTAATTTGTTGATTCTTATAGTTTCCCTTACTAATCATTTGATCTCACCCTACTTATGTTTCATTTTCTAAATGTTATAAAGAATTAGGATGAATGTGTTATGTTTAGAAGGAATTTCATATCGATGATAATGATATATTAATGTGAAAAAGAAAATATGGTTTAAGTGGGATAAGTGCTAATTGAAAGTCATGTGAATTGTTTAGGTAGGATTTTTTCCTAATTATCTAAAACTATTAACCAAATATGTCATATATAATATAATTGGTCCAAGTTTTCCTTTTGATTTTATAAGGTTTGGATGGGGAAGAAAATTGGGTCACAATTATGGGCATTAAAGCTTTAAATTTAAGCTTTATGATTTCAGCACTGAATCTAGAAGTGCGGGTTCTGGACTGTTATAGTTGGTATTAATGTAAATGTTTATATAACTTTGGAAATTATGATGTTTTTATGAGATCTATAGATACTATCATAAAACTATAAGATTAAGGTTGATCATAATTTCAATGTCTAGATACCTCATTTGAGGGTTTTAGGTAGTAATATTTTTGTAGTTATTAATTACTTTTTTGGATACATTTTTTTTCAGTTGAGTTATCTATAATACCTATTATCAAAATGAAATATTGTTTTTGGAGGAATTATTTTTCATGTTTAATGAAAAAAGGGACAACCCATATGTTGGTTGACAACCTGTCACATCCGATTAGGCAGTGTGGCTTGAACCAATGACCAAAAGATGATAAGGGTTTCATTCCTACAACTAGCCTACATGATTTCTTGATTAGTATGAAATTTTTATAGGATAATAATTATTTTATATTAAAAACATATGGTATTTTTTTTGGAATATTGGTTGATTTATCTTGGAATAATATATGATTAAATCCATCAAATCCTTGGGTTTCAAAATTATTCAAGAATATTTTGAATAATTTTAAGGGTGGTTATTTATGGAATTATTTGGTTTGAAATTTGGGTATTACTATTCAATTTTTAAGATTAATTTATCATATGAAGGTTTATTCATTTTGGGAATTATATTACCATGTGATGACAATCTTATTTTTGGTTAATGTACAAATACTGGAGGAATATATTATTATGATTTTGGGGATTATGTGGTCCTTTAAAAAGTTTATTTTAGTGCTCTAGACATGAAAAATTCATCATGAATACCCATCATTTAGAGAAAAATATTATATTGTTCTAGAAGGATGAAATATACTCACCATTTAAGAATATCTCCATATTCTCTTAGTCTATCTGGTAAGAAAATCACACAAATCTAAGAAAAGGATCATGAAAAAAATTCTATCCTAGTACCTTAAATTTTTTGGAACTGATGGTCTTTTAGATCATAACATATTTATGGTTTTGAGGTTCTTAAATTTTCATTGATCATTCAATTTCTTGTTATCAATGACCTCAATCACTCTATATAATTATTTATGATTTTACTTCATTCACACCTATGTTATCCTATTTGAAAACCTAGTGATGTGTTATTCCATATGAACTATGTAATTATATTTATATATTATTAATAGTATATTTCGTTAATCGTTTTTATGATGTGGGTTTATAACAAAAGTATTTTCAAATTTACAATATTTAATTACTGAGATAAAGTTCAAATTACGAGGATGTAATTTATTAGTGGGGGATGTAACACCCTTTGATTTTATATGTAGGAAATTTTATTTGATTTCATAAAGGACACAAATCACTATGTTCATATAGAATTACACGCAACACTCAATTTATATTTCATTACATAGAACCCCTAGATTGTTATGTTCAATAACATATTCAACATGTAACACCAAACTTAAATGACCCATGATATATATTACCATTATAACCAATACATTAGAATGGAAGTTATGAATATAATTAATTGAATTATAAATACTTGGTTTATAAATGTTTATATAATAAATTATTTGGTGACCAGTTAATTATAAATGAAAATAAAACCCTTTTGAAAATAAAATGAAATATTTTTCTGAAAAACTATTTAAATGTGAAAAGTGTGTTTTATAACAATAAATTAAATAAATAACTCTTTTTGGATTATATTAATTAAATTTTTATATTATATATTGAATCAAAATTTTAAAATTCATCTTACATGTTTTATATGCAAGAGATAAGAATAAATCAAATTTTACGCTTAAAAACTGTATTTTTTTCTAAAAAATAGTTTTTTCACCTTTTTATAGTATACTTATTTTAAAAATAATTTTTGACAGTTTATAAAATTTATTTGAAAGAATAAAATTAATTTTTTAAATTTTAATACCAAAATTATCTTAGGGTGAATTTTTTGTATTTTTCTAAAAAGGTTATTTTTTTGATGAGTAGTGAAAAATAATAAATTTTAATTGAAAAAAGTATTTTCACCTAAATCATGTTAATGTTGAAATTGGATATAAAAACTTTGTAAACGTTTGATCATTTTATCTTTAAAAACCTATTTTCTCATTACATATATGGGATTAATTTTAAATTAAATTCTACCACTTACGTGAATGGAATTTGGATAAATGGGTTAAATATTTTGAATAATAATAATTTATGTTATATAATAATGTTAACTTAAATTTTGACCATGAGTATTTTTAAAAATAGTTAAAATTAATTGACACAGTTAAGGTTAAAACTAGGTTTTCTGCAATACATGAGTTTGTATTAAAATTAATTTTATATGCCCATATGTTTTTTATTTAATTAATTTGATTTCATATCTAGAACAATTAGTTATAAATTATCTAATATATAAATTTTTAATATTGTTATTTAAGGAAAAATTACCTAGGTAAATAAAAATATATGAGTTACCTTGGTAAAAACTATAAGGGTAAAATTGATTAAAGTTAAAATCTATAGAATAAATGGATAAAAAATGTTTTTATTTTTTTGGGATGGAGGTTTTTATAAAACAAATAAACTCTACCCTATATCATAATTCAATTTTGGAGGCACATGAGGTAAGGTAAACCTCCCAATAGTGAATACTTGTGTGTATTTATAAAAATGCCACTCCTCCTCCATTATAAAAGGGAATTCACCCCCTCACTTCTTCACACCTATCAGGACATTTGTATCATCCAAAAAATACCCAAATAACTTCCCAAATTCTATCCAATAATCCTAAAAGCCTTATTTTGGGCATACATTCATCCATTCAAGGCTTCAGTTCAAAGCTAAGGAGGATACCCAAAGATGAGGTAATGTTCTTCAAAGTGGGTCTTTATTTTTCTTCTTTTTCCACCTCATTAAATTATTCTTATACCATGATAATATAGTAAAATAAATATAATAAATATACTTATATATTTTTATGTTAATTTTATAACCTTAAATCACACACAATTCCATAAAATGGGTCAATAAATCATCAATTCATGTGTACGGAGGACCACCGCCTTGTGAAATGATGTCACTTGTTTTTCCATTTATACCTCTAAAAGTTGGGTATGATGATGGATATAAAGCTTATATATTATATTTATAACATAATTATTCCTCTAGATTCATTATATTATATATATCCTTTTATGTTTCATTCCATAAGGGATACGATAACGATGCTCGTGTGTATGACAGACTACCGCCTCACGGAGCGATGTGATTCATTTTTCAATAACATGTTACATGGAAGGTAATAAGGGTAAATATAATAAATATATGTGATATAAATGAAATATATATAATATTAATTACATATTTTTCATTATTAAAATATATCATATCATTTTATTTTTACATTTTCACTCATTGAAAAAAATGATGAAATCGTTCATGGACGTGTGGACTACCACCTCCTCGAAGAGATGTGATTCATTTTTTTTCACCACCACATAACAAGAATGAAATATATAATTAAGTAATAAAGTATTTATGATATTATTATCATTCTATTAGGATATAATATTTCTTACCTTCTTTCCATAATGATCATTAAAAAATGGAAATGTCACTCTTGCGTACGTACGACCTATTGTCTCCATGATCATAACATTAGTTTATTTTTTATTACCATATTTAATGATGGGTTTAAAAAGTATATTTAATATATATATATTATGATTATTTAATTATTATTATTCTTTATATATTTAAATAATGACCTCTTTGACTATAGTTAACCCACCTAAGTCATTTTTAACACACTAGCCGAATATAGTCGAAACATCTGACTTAAACCTAATCAAATAAGTAATTGTATATAATATGTTGATAAGTTAAATAAAAGTAATAATAAACTCTAAAATTTTTATAAATAAATTAAATAATTAATTTTTTTAATCCAGGGAGATATAGACACACATGACAAGTCGAACTCAAAGTATGAGTTTTTCTCATCTCACTTTTATTTCTGTGAGATATATAGCCTATTCACAACTTATTTTTGTTGTGTGGTATATAAAATTCACATGAATTTATTTTATAATTATTTTATTAAAAATATATGTGGATTTAAATATCTATTTTAGGATCTTTATTTCACGGGTTTTGAAGTTTCAAAGTTACCAAATAGGTAATGGATTTTTGTCACAATTTTCATTCTTTGAGACTTATGTTGTGTTATACACCTATCTTATTTTATGAGGTGTATATAAACCCACATTGACTTGTAATATCATGAATTTATTTATTTTCATGGTAATTTAAGTTTTATTTAATTTAATCCTTTCATGGGGATTTCGAATCAAAGATACCAAAGTGGTAAGAGTTTTTTTGTTACAATATCATCCTTTATTGGGATTGTTTATGACTATGCTTCCAATAATGATATATTATGATACATATATAACTAAACTCGTTAAATTTATTATAATATGGATATTAATGATATTTAAAAGTTATATTAATTTTTTTTCACTCTTTTGTACTTAAAATTATCAAGAAATCTATTTTAAGTAAATTTGACCTCATTTCTCTCTTTGGCCAGAAATATATTTTCTTCCAATTTTTTTTCTAAATATGTTATTAAAAACGTTTTTAACCTTTTAATAATCATTTATAAAAGGAATTTTTACCCATTTTTACTCTATACAATTTTTTAAATGGAATATTATTTTGTTTTCAATACAATTCCCATTTTCCTTTTACCGAAAATGTCATATGAATCTTATTGTCATTTTACGAACAAGGAAATTTTCTAACTTTTTAAAGTGAAAAAGGAATATTATTTTACCTAATTTATAGAATTAACCACCTTTATGACCATAATTTATTTTAATCTTCCTTTTCATTCTTATGAGGTTCTTTTTAAATATTTTTTTATTAGTAATTTTCAAAGAAATGGATTTTCAAAATGTTTTATGTTTTAAAAAGCAATTTTAGAAATGAAAAGTATATTTTCCTCAAGAATGTTTTTATTAATATTTTAATGATATTTCCAATCATAAATGTCAATTACACTTGTCTTTACTTATCCTACAAAAGGGATATTTGGTATTGACACCATCCTTATTCTAACTCTCGATGGAATAATATAGTTTTGAAGAGATTATTATGAAATACATTTATCTTCCATGGTTTAATCATGTTTCAAAGAGATTTTCATGGAACCCATTTAATTTAAATGGGTCAATAATTTTTAAAATATATCGACATAAAAACTATTTTTTTCCTTTGTCCAATCAAGTTATAAAGGTAATAATAATTTTTTATATGATTTTTATGATGAAATGAAAGATCTATGTGATTTATTTATGTAGATATTCTTAGAAATTATATATGATGGGAGTGACCAGATAGCTCTAGGTGTGACCATTACAGATTAAACAATGGGTATGCTTAGATATAGCTAAAATTAATTGGGTGATGATTATGTTCTCTAGAGAATTATATTAGAAATTGGATGTATGGGTTTTCTAATCTGTATGGGTTGTGTAAGGGTTATAAAGATGATGTCTCAAGATACCAATATGTTTTATCTATTCTTAATATGGGTGGACAATGTTTAATTTTATCAAAATTTATATCAAATAGCTCATTATTATTGATTATTATAGCAATTTACTTTGTTGAATACTTATTCCATGTTTTCATGTTTGATGATCCAGGTATTAATGGGTATGAAAATTATTATCTTATACTCAAGCACTTTGATTATCTCATCACACCATTACACACTTCTTATGCTCACTAATAACATTCATTTGTTGATTATTATGTTTTAACTTACTAATTTTTTGAGATTACCCTTCCTATGTTTACTTTTCCCCTAGTTTTAAATAATGAGGTTGAAGGAGTTATGTTTAGAAAGGATTTTATATTGATGATAATGATGTTTTAATGTGAAAAAGAAAATCTGGGTTAAGTTAGATAAATTATCATTTAAATTCTTATGAATTATTTATATAGGATTTTATTCCTAATTATATGAAACTATAAACCTAAAATGTCTTCATTAATGTAAGTGATCCATGTTTTCCTTTTTATGTATTAAGGTTTGGATGAGGAAAAAAATTGGGTCATAATTATAGACATCAAATCTAGAAATGTAAAGTTTATGATTTCAACACTAGATCTGGGAGCATAGGTTCTGGTTTTTTATAGGAAATGTGATGAAAATAATACCAAGATAATTTTTTCCATGTAAATATAATGTTTTTTTTTAATTTTCCCCTTTTAATTTTTTTAATAATGATTGAAAATTGTGATATGAATGAAAAATGATTAAATGATGAGATAATAGACCCCATAAAATATTTAAAAAACTTATGTAAGGACAAAAGTATTTTATAATTTACTATATGATCACACCCCCACACATAAAAATTTTCATTCAAAGGAAATAATATATATTAATATCAATACAGACTACCCAAGGTATTAATGGAATCAATACTTAACTCAAACACCCAAAGAAAATATCCAGCCTCCTAAATAGATTTTAATCCCTCAAAACTCTCCAATAATTTTAATACATTTAATATCATGTTAATCACTATGCTCACTCCATTAATACCTCCACAAAAAAGTATTTCTATCTCACTCAAGGATTTTAAATTTATATTTTCTCATTACCAACAATATGCATGATCTCCATATTCTTGTTGCCTTCATAGTCTCTACATATGAAAAAGTGAAAAAGTGTGTCAATATTGAGTAATTTTATATGGGTTATTCTATGGATTAGGGTTTATATGTTTTAATGTAAAAAAATCAATGGAATAATGAGGAGGGATATGATCTAAAGTGAAGTAAACGGATGGAAATAATTTTCCTAAAGAATAGTGTGCTCCTCAATAGACTTGATAAGACTCAAATCTGAACAAATTTTGATTATCTTGGGTAGTCCAAACATGATTATATTTAGCTGAAAAAATATTTATTCCCTCTTTCTCCATTTATAGAAACATCATATGATTCATTTTTGATATAGAATTTTCAGCATAAATTTTCATTTTTAGAAGGAAGAGTGGAATATTTTATCTTTAAAATGTATCTTGAACACTTATCTAATATTTGAATGATATTTTTGACCACCATACATATTTTAGGCATGAAAATCATTCCTATAATATTATGAAAAAATGAAACACATTTTCATTATAGTTAAAATAGTTTCTTCTAGGTCAGCATAACACAACCCAAATCCCCCCACACTTGAGTTAAAATATAATCATGCATTCAACTAATAGATAAAGATAGAAAGGGATAAATAGATTTTAATGAGACTACCTAATTTTTTTTCATGGATTAAATGGGATTAGTAAAGGTCATATTTAAGGGAAAACCAAAATAAGAGTTAAATGTAGAAAGGGATTTCAAAATGTAGACATAATCACACTTAACACAATTCATGGATACTAATGGCTTTGAATAAAATAAAAAATAACGTTCTAGGTATAAAAAGGCCTCAAAACTCTTAAGAAAAAATAAATTTATTTAATATGTAAATAATTTTTAGGAACCTCTCAGTTTTGGGAAGCAATAAACATTTTTGACAGTACTAGTACACATGATTTTCACAATCAATAAATCTTCCTTTAATGAGAATATTAGAAATGAGGGAAGAAAAATATATATAAGCAATAATTTAATCCATTAAAATTTTAAATCAATAAATGTTCCAAAACTACAAAGATTTTATGAATTTTACAAAGTATTCAATTAATCAAAAGATCCAAAGAACAAAAATAAAAACACATTAATTATTTTTTCTTGTGTTTTATATTGCTCCATCATTTTTTTGATTTCTTATGATGTTTTTTTCTGTGAAAATTTAAAATCCAAACTACATGATATCTCCCTCTCAAACACCTAAAAATTATTTTTTCATAGATGTAATATAATTAAATAAATATAAAATTAAATAAATGTATTAATATGGTAAAACCTAATAAGTGTTGTCATAGGTGTAATCCTTCAGCTGGAATTCCTCTACTAGATACTTGGGAAAGTCCTAGTAGAAGTGTTTCAACTACTTTCCACTTATTGTAAAAAAATTTCCACTATGCTCATGTAAAACCCACATTTCACCAAAATGATTAAAATTAGTAAATGTATATAGTTTGATCCATTAATAATGAAGATTACCTAGGAGAAGATTCATCCTAGAATTGTACAAATAAACCTTCTCACAAAAATAGAATTGCCACTAACAAGTAATATAATCATGTATATACTTTGGATTATATTTTTATATTTGTGAGTTATCATATGAATCACCCCAAATTTATTCCAACCCATGAATTAATAATTCCATATGCACAACTTCTTCTAAGAAATTTACATTACATTATTTAACAGCCCAATATGCATAGTGTATAATCTCTATAAGGAGGTTTAAATCCTTCCCAAAGACAATCATTTAAAGGGGTTTTTCAATGGGGGTTTAAAAGTAGTAAAATATGACCAAAGTACATTATCAAATCATAAACTATATTCTTTCATATTAAGTTGTATCGTTTTAACAAGACTTTCATCACTTCCAAATTTGAGTTTTTTTCTCATTAGTATGGGGGGTTATATGTGGTGTATACTTTATGAATAATCACATACATAAAGGTAAAGGTTTTAATGTTGAAATTATATAAATCAAAACCCTAATTTCTAATGATAAAACTTGTTATACTAAACCTACTAAAAAATTTAAATATTATAAATTTAACAACCAATATTGAGTCATCTGCCATATTTTCTTTCGTTTACACCCATTTAGGGACATAATCAATAACCTCAAATATATTAATGAATAAATATGAATTTTTAATGGACCCATTAAGAATTCAATACCCCATGAATCAAATATCTCAAAAAATATCATGGGTTGTTATGCAATTTTTATCGTTTTTGATATATTCCCTGTGACTTGACATCATGTACATGAAATATGAAACTTATGGGCATACATATACAATGTTGGATAATAAATACCAGATTAAAGGAAATTTAGGGATACATATTGATATCCAAAGTTTACCCCATAATACAAAGTGTGTAAAAATCTCAAAACAGATGTGAACTCATGGTCAGTGACACACTAATGAACAACATGGTTACTACATATTCTTCAAAAGTATGGGTTATACCAAATGTTCCATTGTTAGTTATTATTAGAAATGTATGATTTTTTTATACTAAAATTATTTGGGATTCTATATATGAATAAAAAGTTTACAATAACTTCATACCTAGGGGTGAGTTCTACTATATCACAAAGGTTCTCTTCAGTGATAAACTTTCCAATGGGGATGGATGAGTCAACATGGTGGTGAAATCCTATTAATGTGGTGAGATACTAAATTTTACACTCCTATTTTTTCTTGAATAACTAGGTAAAACTTATAGCGAAGGATAATAAATCATATGAGGCATGGATCATCCTTTGGATTCTTAAGGAAAAACTGAAGGGAAATAAGATTAGAAAATATAATATATTTTGACCCAAGTAGATATGAAAAGTAAATTTCCATGTAAAATAAAATAGAAATAATTGATTTTTAGTTGTTGTGTAGTTTTTATAGGAAGAGTATAGGGTATATGAGATATATTCAATGACATGTGGGTCCCTCAAAACCCTTTAGGCTAAAACTTTGCCAACCAAAAAGCTAGAGGAATCACACATGAACTCAAAGGGAAGATTCCACCTTGGTGATTGGATAATGGATAGTGATATGTGAATAATTTTTAATTAATTAAATTAATCCTAAAAATTTCTATCATAAAAAAACATAGAATATATTTATAATAACTGAGATATGGGAAGTGAAATCTTACTAAAGTATTTAATAGATCATTGTTAAAAACTAGAATGACCTGAGAAAAACTGCACCTCATGAATTTTTTTTTGGATATGGAATAGAGGAAATTATTATAATTTTAAATTTATCAAATTGAATTAACTAACTAAAAATTAAAGTCCCAAGTACTATCTATAATTTTATCATAAAATGACATTTATTATTGTTAAACACATGATCCGTTTCAATGAAATAATAAAGGAAAACACATAGGTGTTTTAGAAACTCATAAAAGAAATATCCATATACTATCAAATAATCTTGAAAATTTCCATGAAACTCTCAAGGTACTCAGAGAAAACTCAAAATACAACATTAAAAAGTATCAGGATAATTTAAAAAACCAAAATTCATCATCTTATATAAAAATATGAAGAATGGAAAAGTAAATTTTATCTTTTATTAATATTTTTGGGATGTATGGATTTGAAAATGACCCGAATATCCATCATGGAAACAATAATGGGTCTTTCCAGCCAATATTTATAGAATTTGGTCAATGAATGATAGATATAATTTTTCCTTTCACATGTATTAATTGAAATGATGATAGTCAATACTGAATCAATAACTATTTTTTACATGTGTGTTAAACAATTCATTCTTTTCATTTGAAATGACTATTGTTAAAGTTTTATTAGGCACAATTTGAACTGGTCTGACGCATTAACTATCATATTTTAGATAAATGATCCTAAAAAGTTATTTTATAACCTCTATATTAATCAGTTCAAGGAGGGTGGGATTTAGTTGGAATTGAACTCACCTTAGGAGTTTAGCCTCATCCTTTAAGGGTATGCAACATATGAAAATAGATGGAATAATCTTAAAAATATTAGCCAACGTATATCATATCTCTTTTTATACTCTCTCAAAAGGTCTAAATTTTTTAACTCCTACTATAGAGAGAGGTTATTTTCAATAATGATAGGTAATTGGTCAATACCCTCAATATCAGAATATTTTAAGTTATAGGGAAGTTGTTTTAATTCCAACACATGTAATTTTTGGATTGATGGATGGGATTTAAGGGGATTGAGGTCAATGAAACCATCCAAATGCTTATATTTATTATCTAAAGAAATAAAACCAATGTAAATGATATTTTTAGAATCATTGAAGGTCACCTTGAAATGAACACAATCATCAATTAAAATAAAAATTAGCAATTTTACAAACCCACAGAAAAAATAAAAACATGAATTAAAACCCGAAGAATTAGATAATGAAGAAGATGGATAAGAATCAGAATGTGGGTCAAGGAAATAATAGTGTGTGTGTGTCATTGGGGAGTACTTCCATCAAATAAAAAGGTTGAGTAGAGTCCTCCTTAACTAGGTGTTTCATTGCATCAAGAATGTTAAAACCCACATTTTTCCCACCAAACTCCAAGAAAAATGTTTCATTGTGAATTTTCAGGATTATTTTTTGTCATTTTAATAAATGTAATTCCATGTATGTGAGGATCATTTCCTTGGTTTCAATTATATTCTATCTCAATAAGAGAGAGGTTTATAGGGAAGATGAGATTTTCACTCACATGAAGAAATCCTCAATCACTATAATTGTGTATGTTGTGCTCCAGTTGGAGATTTTCACCATGATTCACATTGGTTGAATATATATAGCCTAAAAATGTGTTTACAGTGAGTAAATAACACTAAAAAAAATTGAATTTTACTAGTAGAGAATCTGTGACACATAATATATATTTTGGTAAAAATAATTAATTTCAATAGATATTAAGTTTTGTTAGTATTAATATTAACTAACAAATAATGTTTTTACTGATAGTTATATATATTGGTATTAACTATTAAATACCAAGAAATATTTTAATAATAGTTAAATCCATTATATTTTCAGATTAATACTAAAATTTTTCTAACAACACATGAATCAATTATTTATACCTACTATTACCAACAAATATTTTACTATTAGATTTTTTTACAATAAATTGTTTTATAAAAAAAATGTTATATAAATAACTAAATATATACATGCATCCAAAAAAATAATTTGTGTATAAAAATATAAATTTATTCATTAAATTAAATTAATTTTTTATACTTGTATCTATTAATAAGTTATGTGAGTTTTTTGGAACTCACTGCTGATTAACACTCAAATCACTAATGGTGGAAAAAATGATCGGGAGTAGTGTCAGTACAGAGGACCCATTATAATTATATTTTTATTATCATAATGAATCTTAGAAAAAAATATAGGAATATATTTTCAAATCCATTCTAAAGGATTTTTTTATGAATATTTTAACAAATATTTGAGACAAATAAATAACATGAAATTTAAAAATATTAGTCTTTAGAATGAATTTAAAATATATTTTCAATAATAATAAAAATATGTAAAAATTTAAAATAAGGATTAATCCCAATGAGTCACTTGAATAATCTCCCACACCTCCCCTACCATCTTCAAACCTCCCTTTGATTCGTCCCCTCGACCTCATAATCACCGCCAACCTTAATCCGCACCTGTCACCATTAATTCATGATCTTTCTCCCTAGAAGATCACTACCACCCCATGTTCCCGATCTATTAGCATCTTTTATGGATTCAATTATCAATCACTCATGAAGATTACTTACACAATAAAATACCACGGAGTGAAAATGTGTTGTTTAAAAGATGGTTTGTATCATCAAACCCCTCGATTTTTATTGTATGACCTTGTGTTATTCTGGGTGTATAAAATTATTTATAGATTGAAATAAAGAAATTCCCCTTCCTATATTAACCCTTTGTTTTGATCTATTACTCATATTTTTTTACATAAATAGATTGGTTAGAGGAAGGGGAGAACTCATCAAGATTCATTTCCATAGTATGTATCATCATTCACTTGAGGGAAACAAAATCCAATTTTCACCTTCATTTATCTTTAATCAACACTAAAATGGTATGGTTATGAGTCCATGGATACTCAAACTTAGTATTTGAATAAAATTGACAGTCGATAAAAAAGAAAAAAAAAGGATTTTTTGGCCTCGGAGTGGCGGGTATTCTTTCCCTTCAGTGCTCTAGGGTTTCTTCTCGCGTGTTTCCTCCTCCCACTCCGACATGACTTGGCATTTGGTGTTGGTGTCTTCTAGATCTGCGGTATACTGGGTGGGGGATTGGATCTCATTTCAGTCTTAGTGGTGCTCGGAGTCGGCTTCAGCGTGTCCCGGTGTGGCTCAGACTATCTCCGGCGCGTTTTGGTGTCGGCGACCCGTCACTGCTCCAGGCCTGACTTCTCTGTCCCGGCGCCATCCTAGATCTGGTGTTGGCTGTGCAGTGCTTAGTTTTTCTTCAGATCTGGTGAGATTTGTGTTCGGCGAAGGTTTGGAGTGCGGATTGGCGTTGGATTCGTCCAGAATGGCATCATATCTGGTGTGATCTTGAGTTTAGGCATCGGACCTGGTAGAGGTTTGGCATCAGTGAGGTCCGAGATGAATCTGGTGCGCCTCGGCTTGTCCGCTATTTCAAAAGGGTGGTTTAGCTTCATCTTCAGCACGCCTCATATGGGGGAGGTTTCAGTCTAGGTTTGACTATGGGGTTTTGCAGATTGAGGTTGTGGTATTTATTCTGCAGGTTTTGATTTTTGTTGGTGATGGTGTTCTTGCGGCTGGCTTTGATTTCGCATTGTGTTCTCATTTCACTTCTGAAGATGTTTTGTCTACAATGGTTCTTATGTGGTCTTTTGGAATGGATATGCACTCAAGTTCAACCTCATGGTGCAAGTCCTTGAGGAGGTTACAGAGCTTGTCTTTCATCTTTGCAGCGCTTTATGGATTTGGAAGTTGAGAGGGTATGACGTCAGCCATCGGATCGGGAATGTGCTTTGACACAGGACAATGGCTTGCTATTCAGTGATGTGATGGTGGAGGGATTTTCATGGTCAAATGCTTGGGAGGGGTATCTTCATGTTGTCAGGTTGGGTTGTATCTCCTGACCTTCGGGTCGTGATTGTCCTATGTCGTTGAAGTCTGTTTGGGTTTCCCCCTTCATCCCTTAAAAGGGGGTTATGTTTAAAATAAAAAAAAAATTAAAGGCTTTTGGGCTGTTAGATGGATATTATTTGAGGACTTCAAAAAATATTTTTGATATTAGTAGTATGGATGTTTTTCCTACCAAATTAAATATCATTGGATAGTTCAAATCCCAGTGAAAATGGGGTTTGTCATCATTTTTGGGGTATTTAGAGTATTGAATCATGATTATGCTGCACATTGAACCATACAATATAGGGGTTTATTGAAGAATACAAAGGAATAATTTTATAGGCCTCAAAAAATTGTGGTAGATAATTTTTTCATGGGTTTATCATTATATATGTGGGAAACTTTGATATATCCATAAATGATTCATTCTATACATTCTAATACTTAGGATAAGAGGGTTATTTCATCACTGTAAAATATTGATTTCCTGCTTTTATATAATCACCCAATTGTTTTTTTATTAAAAGGGAATGTGAGGTAAATAAATTAAGGTGAATAAGTGAACCTTACTCTAATATATGAGGCCTATTTTGAGCATTTAATTTGATTCAATAAGTTTAAAATAAGTTTAGGTTTCATTAGTGTTATCAGTTGATTTAATTAATATATATGGATTTTCATATTGGTTTCTTGGTGTTATTAATTATTAGGCACTCTATAAATGTTAGTGGATTTTATCTTTATGTTTAGTAATATTATTTGGTATATCCTATTTAAAAACACTTAAAACACATGTATTCTCAAACTTATAGAAATTACTAAAGTCTTAAATGATTTTATATAAACATATATAAGAAGGATTTGGTTATATTAATATAATATAAAATTATTTAGTTGATACCTATGAAATTTAACTATGTTTAATGTGTGATAAAATCCACATGAAAATATTTTGGTGATGCTTTCCATTACAAAATTTGAATCATTTCCATGCATTAAACTTGTATCCTTGTTCTAAGGTCATCCTTTATTCAAACTAGTAGAAATTTTATTTTTGTTTTAGATCTCATGAGTTAGATTTTTATTTGTGGTGTTTTTCTATTAGTTGAATTTAATTATATATATAAAAACTTTCTTCATTTATACCATTTATTTCTATATGTTTTTCTTAACTCACATGATGCATTGATTTCTGTTATAAGTTATAGTTTGATTACTATTTTTACTTGTTTTCATTAATCTATATATATTTTCATATTGTTTTCTTAGAGTTATGAATTCTTATACACTATTGAAATGTTTGAGACTTGTTTTATTATTCCTATAAATATCATCTAATGGTTCCCACACACATACACTTCAAACACATGTATGCTCACACAAGTATGAATTTCCAAAGCCCTAAATATTTTTTATAAACATTTGTTAAAAGGATTTGGTTATATTATTACAATATCGAGTTATTTAGTTTATTATTATGATATTTCAGGGTGTTTAGGGTGTGATAAATTACTTGGGAAAAATATTTTGATGAGGTTGGAAAGTCTCAACTTGGAAGTGTTTCCTTGAAATAATATTCTATATTGATTTTTAATTCATCCACTATTCCGACAAGTAATAGAAAAAGTTTTTGAAAAAATTGTTATGAAACACTGTTGATTTGAGGGATACCCTACTTTGATACATCATCACTGATGTATCCCAGCCCTTGAAAAACTTATTATTAAACAGTTTTGTAATCTCATAACAATAATAGAAAATATTTTTGATATTTAATTATGTTCAAGGTGTGATAAAAAGGGGGTTTAAAAACATTCCCTATTATTCCACTCAGTTGATTTGATGGTCTCTATGCTCTGGTCTATATAATTAAAGGCACATCTCATTCAACTTCCTTCAAAATTTATCCTATCTAGGTGAACACATTTTCCCTCCTAAAAATTGAATTTAAATAACTGTGTTTAAACTAAATTTAATCTCATATTGATGAATAGATAAATCACTTTTAGTAAAATAGTCATTACTATCCTTTGAGTCATTAATACATAAATCTTTTTGTACTATTAGAATATGAGAAACCTCTATGTTATTAGATTATATATCCATAATCTACTTATCACCAACATTGAGTATTCCAAGAGCATTCTTATCTTTAGGAGTGATATTAAGAGGATCAATTACCCCTCCCTTATCAATAACCACATCGTCCTAATGAGTGGTATTCACTAAAGCCTATGAATTCTTCCCAATAGTGTTAAGGACAACTTTATTTTGAGGTTTATTAAATGTGTCTTAGATATGTTTTATTCTCTCAAAGAACTAGCTATATAAAATTAGAATGTAAATAACTAGTAAGTCATCTCTAGTCTAATGATCAAAATTGGGATAGTGCATACCTAGAGATAAAACCAGATATGATTTATTATTATAATATCATAAAATAGATAGATGATATAATTCTTATTATCATAGAACCATAATGGATCAATACTTATGAATAAAATGGATAGAGTTGGTATTCAACACCAACATAGATTCTATAATGTACACCCAATATTATATTTCATTTAAAGTTATAAATATTATCCAAAATAACAATATACATGGACTATGTTTCAAAGATCATGTGTTATGGGATTAAGAGTTGAAGAACTAGAATCCTTTAAAAATAATTAAAAATATCCAATCCTCTATGAAAATCACCCCCTCCAATACATATTCAACAATATTTTACAAAAAAACCATAAACAATATCATAAATTGATAAAAATATAAATGTGATCAATATAAATAATATATGCCTGACTTGTGGTGTTTTTTAAGTAATCATTATTTTAATGCACATTATATGTGATCAAAATCTATTTTACTATAATAAGCAGGTATGCTATTACAATATGAATATTATGTGATCCATTTATCCCTCTATCAAATAGGGTTTTATAGGTATAGGTGAACTCCCCCTATTAAGAATAACAATAAAGATAAGAATATAAAAAATATCCTCTATAAATTCCTATTTATATTAATAAAATTTGAATATTTATTTCAAGACTGTATTTGTAACTCTATCCTTAATGCCTAAAGTTTTTCATTATACCAAATGGGTTTTTAGCTATTGAATTAGGTGTCTTTTTAAATTGAAAAGTACTATCATTATAAATTAAAAGTAGCTTTACTAGATTATATAATCTTGATTTACGTGTCACTCTTAATTGAAATTAGTGTCATTATTAATGGTTTATGGTCAAATTTTTGATAATATTATTTTTATAAATAATTTTTTATTTTTAGTTATTGCAGTCACTGTTTATCTTTTGTTAATGTGGGAACTTGTATTTTTTTTGTGGTCATTGGTTTTTCTAGTCATTTTGTTGTTGTTGTGATTACTTGTTATTTTAATAACATGAGTTATAGAAGTTGTTGTGTTAATTGGTTATATATAATTTTAGTGGTAACTATATGGATAATCTTCCAATTTTGTGGTCTCTATTTATATTATATTATGGTTGGTATTTCTACTAGTTAGATAATCCTCTTTTTGTGTTCACTAGATGATATTTTTATATCACACGTTATTATTATTTTATCATAAATTTAAATGAAAAATATTTTCTAATTGTTGTTCTTGTGTGATCAGATTGTTACTCATTATGGTTCACATATAAAGAAGAGGGAGATGAAATATAGAAGGGTGGTCCACTGCAATCAAAGTGATGAGGGTGAAGTTGTGCATGTACAGGTCTACTATAGAAGATAATAAATCATGTGAAGTGATTGTGAGTTTTTAATGTTTGTTGAGTTCTATTTAATTTCTCTTAGTGTTTGAAAATTTTCAAAAATGTATTTAATATGTTATATGGAACTTATTACTTTTTTATGAAGTTTGAACATGTATTTAAATTATGTTTGAACACATTTTTTCAAATAAATCCTTGGTTTGTTGGTGTTTCATATATGTAAATTTATAAATATTATAAAATAAATATAATAAGATACTATATATAATGATATCAATAAATATAATATAAAATTTTAACAACAAATATTATAATACCAACACATAATATTGTATTGAAAATATAATTTAAAAATAGATATTAATTGTTGGCATTGTTCATAAATGTTAATAATAATTTAAATTGATATCTTAGTTATATTAATCCATTGATAAATATCTTGACCAATATATATATATATATATAATCTATTGGTATTATTATAATTAATTAAAAATAATTTTATCTATCAAAATAACACTTAGTGATATATTTTTTATAAAAAAATTAGTGACGTGGGCAAATTTTTTGGTAAAATGGTTACCAATAGAAAATGTTTCTTTACAAACAGATATGAACGTATTAAAAATTTGAAAATTTTTGTAGTGGGATCATCTTAATTAAAGAACTTAAATCAATAATTACATAAAAAAGGATCTCGGATTGTGTAAGGTATTATAAATGTTCCAAGATCCTTGAATTTGGTTAGAATCACTGGTTTTATCATGGTAGAGACATTATTCCCATGGAGAACTCCCACTCCCCTTTAGTGACCACAAATATGTACAATGAATTTTAATAAATTTGGTATAATGAGGAATTTATTTAACAACATCCAAGAGGTAAATGTTAATTTGTGCCTTTTTAATATTATCCATGGTATATTTATCAATTTAATTATTAAATGTTTTCTTATAGTGATAAATCCTTTCTGGAAATGGAATAAGAATAAAATAATTAGGGGATCCTCATTTATTTTTTACCTTATTTGTTATATTTATATTCACATGAATCTTATGGTTATTTAGAAATAGTGTCTTTAAGAGGAGGAAATACCTATTGTGTAGAAACATTAGAAAAAGAAATATATTTATTTCCATTGTAAAGTGTAATGGAATATACTTTACCTATTTATTTAGGATTTACAATAGATTGAGATGGCAGTTTTCTATAACATTTCTTCTTTATCTCACCATTGGTGTTTTACATTTTGACCACTTGAGTCTATAAGTATTGAATTGATAATTGAGTGTTTTATTAGAACTAGAGGTTGGTGGATGCCATTTTCTTCACCATTCCTTCAAGGTTAAGTTTATATTTTGGAGGAATAGGGGGTTATTCCTAGAAGGTGAAGGAAAAGAAGGATGTATACCTTGGGATTGTTAATAAATGTTATATTTAGGATAGATTAAGTATCTTGATTGGAAATACCATGTTTCTGGTTTCCAACCATTGTTTAAATTTTTCCTAAAGGAATCTTTCTTGATTAGTGGTGCTCACTAGAATGAACACCAATGAAACACTATTTCACAAGACCCAGATGAATCCTAGAGTTGGGTGCATTGATCAAATAAATGAGTGTTATCAATAAAAACACCACAATAAAAGGGAATATGTGGATGTTTTTAATTACCTATAGATTGATATAATTATCTTAAAACTTTTTTCATTTCATTAAGTTTATTATCTACCATTTTTATAGGGTCCAATGGTTTACCTCATGGTTTCCTCAAGTGGGAGTTAAAGCCTAGGTCTCAAATTGTTGTGTATTTTGAGCTATATTGGTTATCAATTATTGAGTAAAAACCTGAGTATAATCCATAATATCACCAAAAAATACCACATATATCACGATAATATCCATGGATATAAGTCACTCATAGAAGTTTTGAATTAGCAGTTACTCACTAATTTGTTTTTGAGGAAAATTAAAGAAATGTCTTTTAAATCACTCCCAATATTTATGAAGGGTATCTCATTATGATTTCATAATTTCACAAATAGATTTTATATTGGTTTTAGTTTTATAGGTAGAAAAAAGTTTTTTATAAAAATATGTTTAAGGCCATTCCATGCACTAATTGTGGTCAGTAGATAGTGTAACCAATATTTGAACACACCGTCAATGGAGAAAGGGAAAGCTATAAATTTTATGAGGTCCTCAAACAAACCTTGTGGTTTCATGATAGATAAAACTATGTGGAAATAATTAATTATTTTTTAGGGTCCCCACCAGGAATATAATATAATTTTATAAGGAGTTGGAAGATACTCAATCTCAGATCCAAGTTGGATGCTTCTTAAGGGTATTGGATTTATACTGGCTGACACTTCACATCAGGGGGTGGTAAATTATCTTAATGGATTTTTATTCCCATCCATTTTACAAGGATTGGATTAGGATCAATATTATATATTTTTGAATAATCTTGTGGATATATAATGGGTACATCAATATTACTTGATTTGCATCCTCATAAAGATCTAATGTTTGAGTGTAAATATTTTCCAATTTATGGGTCGAATTTAAGTAATTTTTCCTTTAAACATGTTTTGAATAAAAATATAATTTAGGATACTTATGAAGAAATAAATAGAAATATAAAATGATATTGACTTACCTTATAATTATTCCAAAATTAGATTTCACTATTTAACACATCAAATTAGATCCATAATTTTAGTCTAGAATTTATACAGTATAATAGGAACCCTATGTCATCTCCCAAAGAATCCTTAGATCATAAAATAAGAAAAAAAATTCAAAATAAGAAATGATTTTGGATAAAATAGAGGGTAATCTGATTTTAAGACAATACTTGAAACTATATTTTTAAAATGAAAGTTTCTATGTAGAGAAATCATGACCAACCCGAGTAAGTGTCTTTTATGCTCAACCATCATCACTCTCATAGGATATTAGATAGATCATGGATTCCATAAATTATATCAATTTGAACCAAAAAATACATGTGGGTTCATTCTAATATTCCTTCAATGGTTTTATTGTAAACATGAAATAATTTACTCCCAACCATTATGAATCAATTAGTTTGCAATTAATGTCATAATTATAACTCATCATGAATTCAATATATTGTCTAGATTTGTGTATTTATTTCAAATTTTATTACAATAGAACATTAACTCTAATGATTATAGTATTATATATTTAATCAACCAACACAACACATAATAACAGTCATAATAAAGCAATGGTGAGAGAAGAAACCAAATAGATAAAATCATCACACAATCTCGTTTATACATGAAAGAATGAAGATCTGTGTTCCTATAATAATTATTTGATCATAATAATATATTAATAATAAATGGATAAAAACATAAATAACTTAGGACTTATATTAATATCTTAATGAATATAAACACATATCTCATGATTACTTCATGAGACACTCCCCTGGTCAATCACAACGAGGGTTTAAAAGTATATGTTGAGAAGGGGAATGAAAATTAAAAAATAAAACATAAAAGTTTTGAACCTATCTTCACATGGGATTTCCATTCCTCCTAATTTAATTATTAAATGTTTCTAAACCCTTTAATTGGTTTAGAGGTACCTATTTATAAGAAAGTGGTGTGATATATTTTCCCTCTAATTCCATAATTTAAATTTAAATACATTTTGGTCCCTATATATATCTAAATATAAAATTGTTATCAAATATTAAACTTTTAGAATATATATTTTCTATTATCCCAAAAAATTTCAAATCAATGGGACACGTGTAGAAAACATTATGTATAGATTAATAATGTTCAATTTTCTATCCTGGAAGACTCTTCATGTTCTATTTGATTTCACACTCCTTCTAAAAACTTTAATGACTAGATATTTCCTTGATATTTTATGTTGATATGTTTATTTGAGTTATATTTAATTTAAAACTAGAATAATAAATTTTTTAATCATGTATCCTGAGTTATGACCAATTTTCTATAGAATGTTCAATTATGTCGAACCAAAGAGTTTCTAATTTTCATGCTTTATTTGTCCCCCAAATAGTTGAATTTAACACTTGGTCCAATTGAATGAAATGAAGCCAAATAATTATTTAATCCTAAAAAATGGATTTTTTTTCAATTTTTTAGGATATTTAATGTAATAATAAGAATAAAAAACTGATTTTTTAAGGTAAGTATAAAAAATGTGAAATTATTCCTTTGAATGTATTTTTAAATGATGAGTGAAAAGTTTGAGTTAAATAAAAAGTGATAAAATGATGATATAATAGACCAAATAAAAATTGTAAGAGAAAAATTTAAGTATAGTAATATTGTATAATTAATTGTGTGATCATGTATCCATGGGATGAATGAATCACTCGATGCTCTGTAAGGACCCTCCTTGCAGCCATGATATGCTAGTATCTATCAAGGTAAAAGAAGAAGGAGGACAAGATATATGGAAGAATAAACATAAGGATTGAACAAGATAAAAAAAATATCTCAATGGAATAAAACACATTCTATATCACTAATGTAAACTCCCCAATTCATCATAGAAATTACTCATATTCTATATAATATATGAGTAAATGGCTCCGATAACAACAATTGTAACCTTGGGCCGATTTGTATCCTCCTGAATATTTTGTCAGATGAAATGTTGACTATCAATAATAGTCTTATGTATAATATTATTGAAACACTAAAATTTATTAAGTGGTTTCTAAATCAATTTGAATCATATAATATTATTCACTATATTATGATATTCCTATTCCATACACTAGGAATGACCAAAGAAGAGGAAATAGAATATCACCATATCATTCCTTTATCATTTTACAAGGCATATAACTATCCTTGGTATTGTGGATATCTTCACATATGACATCCCTATATTTTACACTATAATATAGGCTAACATGTATCATATATACATTACACATTAAGGAATATGTACATCAATATACCAATTTCACTAACATCTTAATGTATTTATGACATTTAATATTTATATTATGTATTATACAATAACATGTGAAACCATATCTAAAATTCCTTTTATACATTTCTATATTTTTTGTGAAATCTATCATCAAATTCACCACGTATCATATTATATTTAGTACCATGTAAATATGTATCCAAAAATCCTTTTGGATAAATACTAAACACTTTTATAGCATCTTTATGATTTTTTTTAAAACTCAATCCCAATTTATTTAACCACAATATATTTCACCATTAAAATTTTTACAATTGAAAACAAATATGAATTCCAGAATTTTAATGTAAGCAAAGAGATAACTCTAGAAAAGCATCACTTATACTTAATATAAAATGGGATCTGATGTTATCTACATCAAACATATATATCTCTATACATGTTTCTACTAACAGTATCATATAAAAGTATACATAATTATATAATCCTTTTATCTAATACATCTATTAACCATGGTACATGAAGTATTATAATCCTATATAACCTATCCATAGATTATTGATTCTTTAAGTATTGACTTACCAGGTTGATGAATTCATCACAAGTCATTGATATACGTAGAGGATAACTTCACAAGGTCCTATTACAAATACATATTTACATCAAATTAACATTATCTAGGTATGTACATACACTTACTAAGCCTATCTAAATTAAGAGACCAAATTTCATACTATTTATATGAGAAGAAAAACCCCTTCTTGGTTAGGACTCAACTGAAGACAAGATAAAAACCATACCCAACCAACCCCATATGAGACAAGCCAAAGTATTACATTATAATGGTATCAAAGTGTTATAATCATAGGATCATGTATTAGAAACCTATGGGATGGGGTGAATCAAGTGTCTCCAATTTTTACCAAAGTCCACATATTCTTATCAATTTTTAACCCTTTTATTATTTGAAACACTATTACTTATTATATTATAAATAAATCACTATATATCTTACCCATTATGAAACAACCATGTTAAATATTGAATATAAAGTTAAGATAACCACGTTTTATTCTTATAAGGTTTGGCCCAAATGAGGGAAACCTACTCCTTACTATGATTAGTTATAAACCTTGACTCACATATTTTACACTATAAACACAAGTGGTTGTAATGGGTATCCACGTGATCCCAAAGTTCATCAAAAATGTTTACTAAACATCTCATTGTGCATCCTAACCTCTCACCACCAGTTACAAAATGATTCAATCAGGGTTAGAAAGATCATAAAGATTTTAAGTTTCTTTCGCAACTAGTTATTTAGATCTTCCTCTTCAAGAATTCAAGATAGTCTGATCATAATATTCTCACTTATTCATGAAATTTGAATTTTTATACTCATTAATAAAATCAAAATAGAAATCATTTATTATTTCATAAATAATTAGCCTATTATTTTCTTCTCAATATTCTTATCCCTTTGATATGAATGAATGGGTTAGATCAATAGAATTAGGTTAGCTTCTTCTTATCCATTGATACCAATAACATTATTCATCTTTATCTATATATTTTTATCTATTTAATTCTCTTAGAGAGTATTGAGTTTTTCTAATTGATATTCCCATTATATCTCATATTTTATTTTGTATATTCTCAATTCACCAATAGATTTTTCTATATATTTGATATAGAAAATCATCATCTAATCAGTACAATGATTCTCTTCTCATTTTCATTAATAAAATCGGGTGGGTGTGTTCTGATGATCTACATTCCTTTACTCAACATTTTAATGTGTGTGTGTCTTCATGATCTTGAATATTACATTTTCCTTAATGGGTTTCCTCTAGTGTAATTCTATAAATAGCATTTTCTAATTTTCTTCTCATTTAATCTTACTGAATAATTATTCTTTTGATTTATCTAGAATTCTCAAGATGATCCTTATTATTTTTTTCATAAATATAAATAAATAAACATGTCATAACCATGTCCTTATTTTAAGTTTTTTTCCTCTTCTATTCTTGGATTAAATTTTTTCCCCTAGGTTCCCCTTGAAATTTGGGAAAAAAGGATGGTTTTTGGGTGGCCAGACTAGGCCACACAGTTTACTAAACCATGCAACCAAACCATACATAGGTTTCCAAGTCATTAAAAAAGTCTTTTAATTTCAATTTTCTCTTCCTAGATTTACCCTAATGCGCCCCTTTCTTCTACCATTCATTCCTTTCAGCCATAGAAGGCTTCCAACCTTCCTAAAGATCTCTTGTAAGCCATTTTTGAAGGGGATTTTGGTGGGTAAACTTTGAAATTTCTCAAGTGATTCCCTCTCTTGTTTCTTGCATTATCATTAGATTTTATTTCCTATTTCTTGAATTTCCACTTGTCCAGTATCTAGGAATTTGTACCGTGGGTTTTATTTTGGGATTCTTGGCCCAATCTTGTGGATTTAGGGTTTTTACTACCTTGTGGTGTGGAAGCGGTGAAATTGATGTGTCTCACAAGTATTTGTGGGTTTTAACACCTAAGGTATGGGATTCCATGTGTAGACATTCTTGTATGAATTTATATTTCTTTTTTAACCTGTTTAAAATGTTTTCTATCCACTGTGTGTGGTGAATAAGTCATTATTGGTAGCGTTGATTGGGTGTTTAATTTTAAAGTTTCAATTTGACATGAAAATGGGTTTTTAATGGTTATTCAATGTTGTATCATTTAGGTTTATTTGGTGATCAATGAAATTGTTTTATTAAATGTTTTTGGATGAAAAATATGGTTGGGTATGGTATTGGTGTACATTTGGCCTTGAAAGAGGGTTTTCAAATGGATTTGGTGTGCAAAACCTTGTTTTACTACTTGATGTTATTTTATGAATATTTTGAATGGTTTATTGAGTCACACAAAGGGTGAAAAGAAATGTTGGGTACTTCTTTGTGTGTTTATGTTATAGAAATGGTGTTTTTATGTGCAAAGGGAATTATTTAACATGTGTAATTTGTTTGAGCACAAAGAGGAAAACCTGGGTATCTAGGTGGGAAGACTAAGACTAGTATGCTAGTGATCCGGAGTGGTATAGACCCTTTTTCACTTAGAAAATTTGATGATTAAAACACTAAATAAACTTTGACGATGTTGGGGACCACTAAGACATTTGGGTTACCCCTCCTAGTGGCTCGTTCATGAGAAAGATATTGATTATGGATGCCTTCCCACCAAGATACGATGTACCTAGGGCCCCATAACTAGCTAGTTCCTAGGGGTGTTCACGTGACTAGTTCTCTTTGGATATTTTATACTTACGTTCAGAATATAGTGTAGTTTTTTGGAGAAACCATTAGCATGTTTTTTTTATTAAAAAGGGTTCATTCTTTATAGTAGCCTTCTTGAAAACTGTTTTCATTTAAAGTTTCATCTCTTTGAAATTGTTACTACCATTCTAGTTTATAAAACATCCAAGATTTATTTGACTTGAAATATTATAACATGGAATATTTTTGGGTGGAATCCTATTGGGATTAGGATCTCACCCTACTTACACCTTTGGGTGTTAGTAGACTTGGTTATGATTGACACAGGTAAGGGAAAGGTCCTTGGAAGTGAAAGTTCGGGTTGTTAACTTCCATCCTTGATGCGATGTTGTGGAGAAGGCTTGGGGATGAAGGAACCTTTCTGTGTGGTGGTTATATAGTTGTTTTTTATGATAATTTTGAGTTTTTGACATCTTGGGATTTGTCTAAAACCATGTATTTTAGTTCTGAATTTTATTAGAGGCTTGTTTGGACTAAATTTCATATTCAGTTTATTTATTATTTTTGGTTATTTAATGATTCTAAACTCAGGTAAATTGTTCCCAAACCATTATTCATGATACCTAAAAACTTGTTCCAACCCATGGGGATAGGGAATTCCGTTTGTTCCTTACCATTGACTGGGTTGGGTGCCGGTTTTGAGGGAGACCAGATCTGGTTTGTGAAAAAATGGTATCAGAGTGACGTTAATCTCTTTGGGTTATGTTATTATTTGGGATGAGTTCAGTTAGTCAGGATATAGGGATATCAGGGCTTATATTTCTAGATATGAGTAGGGTGCCTAGCCCACACCTCTCATGATAGACCTCTAGTCGCCATGGGATGTCAGGATTGTTTGTTTGACTTCTCTTCCAGGTTGGACATGCGGGCTGCAGACTGCATGTGGACATTAAGTGGGAGTGAAGTAGTTGTTTATCTCATTATTGTGATGAGTTTTATTTATTTATATTTGATGTTGTTGGTTAATTTTTTTAGGACTATTGTACTAATGTTTTCTCTTGTGGATGTTGCCTTTTGTAGCAATATGACTCCCCAAAAATCTCCCATGAACCCACAAGAGGAAGTTCGAGAGTGTTATCCCTCACCGCTCGATCAAAGGTTGGTAGAAGCTATGGTTCGAGATATCCATCCTCAGGGGTAGGTAGTGGGTCCTAATCCTACTCTAGCTAGATAATATGAGTCTGGTCCCAAGAAGGATAAATCCCAAGAGTTCTTGAAGAATAAATCCCATTTATTCTGAGGTAGCTCGGAACCTCAAGAGGAAGAGGAATGAATCGAGAAGATAGAGTGTATGTTAGAGTTTTTGGACACACCCAAAGAAGTTAGGTTGAAATTTTCATCATTTTAGATAGAGGTTCCCAGTCACAGGTGGTGGGAATCAATGCTTAAAACTGATAAGAATGAGAAAATGAGATGGAAATATTTCAAGGCCATTTTCAATGAGCAGTACTGTCCCGAGGTCCTAGACTATGCCAGATCCACCGAGTTTATGGATATTTCCCTAGGAGATTGGTCAGTTATGGAATATGATAACAATATTTCTGATCTAGTGTGGTACACTCCTGAGATTGTTTCTAATGAGTCCCTAAAAACTGGTAAATCTCAAAAGGGTCTGCAACTCGAAATTTACTCTCAGGTCTTCTTGTTTAAGACAAAAACTTATGTTGAGGTGATCGATCATGCTTGTATGGTCGAGATTGATTATAATGGAATGTATGGGTTTTATGGAGTATTGTGTGCTATGGACAGTGCTATCTCATCCGAGAAGAAAAAGAAGTGAGAAGAGAATGGGAAGAAGTAGGTGGTAGTTCAGGCCATCCTTCCATAAAATTCTCATCTATGGATTTTGATGCAAGTTTTGTTGTGTGCCACAAGTGTAGGAGGACAGGGTGCACCCAAACTTCATGTATATTTCATACGAAGCCTTTTTATCAGTGTGGAGCTATGTGACACTTGCAACAATTTTTAAAGGTGGCACGTCTAATCCAGAGTGGGGAAGGATCTATAGCTTCTAGGGGAGTGCCTGTTCAATCAGAGTCATTGAGGATAGGGGGATATCAGTTTGGTGGACATGGCATCAAGGTATGATTTTCTTCTAGGAAGATCTAGTTTAGGGTATATCCATAGGTGAGTGGCCGTTATCAGGCATAGGATAGACATATTCATGCGGTGGATCAATCACCAACATAGTTGGATGTAGGGCCTTTGACAGTTCGAGGTACCGTTTTGATTGCATCTTCTATAACTACCATTCTTTTTTATACTGGTGCTTTTTTTTCTTTTATCTCTTACCATATTGCGAGCTTACTTAATTTTCCAACCAAGCTACTATCTTTTACAATGGAGTTGGTGATGCCTTTTGGAACTAAGAGGGAGTAAGGTCTCAGGTGTCCTCCATGTGCGCTTTCCAGGTCAGGGGTTGATATAGAGTGGTACCTCCTAGTCTTAAATATGGACCTATTTGACATAGTCCTCAACATGGATTGGATGGTTCATTTTTAGGCTCATATAGATTGCTATAGGTGGCGGGTGAGTTTCATGGAACCTGATGGGAGTTCTCAAGTTTTTCTTGGGGAATGGGATCATCGGTTGGGCCATGCGGGACATCCACTCCCAGAGTTGGGGAATCTCGTCTTAAAATTATCGTCACTCATGCTAGAGGATGATGTTCATCCTCCTGAAGGATGATTATCTCATTTAGTGGCTAAGTTTCCAAAGGTATTTCCAGATGGTTTTTCAGGTTTTCCCCTACAATGGACATGGAGTTATTGATTTATTTGGCACCGGGAACAAAATTGATATATCCTACCTAATATTGTATGTCCCCCACCAAGTTGAGGTAATTAAAGATAGAATTGGATTATTTATAATCCAATGGATTCATTCGCCTGAGGGTCTCTCCTTGGGCCACTCCGGTTATTTTTGTGAAGAAGGCCGATGGATTCCTCCAATTGTGCACCGATTACCAGAAGTTGAATAAGGTAACCATCAAGAACTAGGATCCTTTTACCTGAATATATGACTTGTTTGTTCATTTGAATGGTGAAAAGTGGTTTTACAATATAGACTTGTGTTTCGGTTTCCACCAAGTCAGGGTGATAAAGGCGGATATCCCAAAGACAGCCTTCTGAAGCAGGTATGACCACTTTGAGTACTTGGTCATTCCTTTCATATTAACCAACACTCCAAATGTTTTTTTGGTACTTATGAATAGGGTGTTCTACTAGTATCTAGAAAATTTAATCCTATTATTCATGGATGACATCCTAGTTTACTTTGGATTTGAGGAAGATCATGAACATCACTTGTGAATCGTGTTGGGCACTCTACAAGATCATCTCCTTTATGAACATTTGTCCAAGTGCACAATCTAGATCGGGGAGGTAAAGTTTATGGGCCATGTGATCTCAGAGCACGGGGTTTCGGTAGACCCTAAGAGGATCAGTGTAGTTATGTCATGGGAGAAGCCAAGGAATGTGTTTGAGATCAGGATTTTCCTCGTCTTGTAAGGTTATTATAGGTTGTTTGTTTGGGATTTATCTCACCTTGCTTCACCCATGACTGCGCTCATTTGGAAAGGGGTGGAGTTTTAATGGGGCTTATAATTTCAAGCATCATTTGAGGAGATTAAGTAGTGGTTGACTACCACCCCCCATGTTGACCATACTAGAATCTAGAAAGGGATATATGGTGTATTATGATTCTTCAGGTATGGGTCTTTGGTGTGTAATTATGCAGGGTGATCACGTGGTGGAATATGACTCTCGCCAACTCCAATCACATGAAAAGAATTACTTGACCCATTACTTGGAGTTAGTAGAGATGATGCATTGTTTTAATACTTGGCGTCACTACCTCTTTGGGGAGAATTTTTGGTCTACTATGATCATAAGAGTTTATCCTACATTTTCTCTTAGATGGATCTTAATCTGAGGCATCACCGTTGGATTGAATATATAAAGGGGTTTGAATTTGATATCATCAATACCCCAAAAAGGGTAATGTGTTGGATGATGCCTTGATCAGAAGAGTACCAGTGTAGGATTTGAGGAAGTCTAGTGATGAGTGGACTCTGATGGGGATATTTTCTCAGATGCATGTGGAGACCAAGAAGCATTGTGGATGTGTGTTCTTGGCAAGCGCTCAGTTGAATCCTACTCTTTTAGAGTTGATTCATATGGAGTAACCTAGTGATAAGATATTTTAGTATTAGATGTAGTTTCTTTATGTTGAGGAGAAAACTTTTTATTGGTCTTCATCTTTTGAGGGCATATTGTGATTCACAGGACATTTAGTGGTTCTGTTATCTCTGGGGAAGATGGTAATGCAGGATAGTCACCAGTCTCAATGAGACGTTCATCATGAAGCTACCAAAATGTTCTATGATGTTCATCGGTAGTTCCGGTGGCCAGGTATGAGGTGGGATATTGTTGATTTCAGGATTCTATACATGTCAATAGGTGAAAGTATAGCATCAAAGGCTCTATGGTTTACTTATGTCGTTATCCATTCCTACCTGGAAGTGGGAAGAGGTCTCCATGGACTTCATCGTTGGATTAACTCATACACTTTGGGGTAAGAATTCCATTTGGGTGGTGATTGATTGTCTGACCAAATCATCCCACTTCATTACGACCAGAGATACAACTAAATTAGATGAGTTGGGACGATTTTATATTCAGGATGTGGTATGGGTTCATGGTGTTCCACCACTAGTTGTGTCAGATAGAGAACCCCACTTCACCTCTCAGTTTTTAAGGCCTTTATAAGGCTTTGGGGTTATAGATTAAGATGATCACGACATACCATCCTCAGACATATGGTCAGATAGAGTGAGCAAATCATATTTTGGAAGACATGCTCTGTGCATGTGTCTTGGACTTCAGTGGTTCATGGGATATCCATTTGGGATTGTCTAAGTTTTATTATAATAATAGTTACCAACCCTCGATTATAATGGCTCTTTTTGAGGTGCTCTATAGTCGGCCTTGTTGGTACCCCTGTGTTGGGCTGAGGTAGGTGAGACCTCACTATTGGGGATGAGCCATGTGCAAGAGAAATCTGAGAAGGTCAAGTTGATCAGGTAGCAGTCATTGAAAGCTTAGATTCACAAAAAATATTATGCTGACCATAAGCATTGAGATATAGAGTTTTCTATATATGATTGGGTATTCATGAAAGTGGCCCCTTGTCTGTGTCACTGTTGTTTGGGAAAGTGGGGAAATTTAATGCCAAGGAATGTTATACCTTTTGAGATCACTGAGAGTATTGGAAAGGTGGAATATAGATAAATTTTCCCTCTTAGTTGAATTCTATTCATAGCATATTTTATAGCTCTGAATTGAATAAGTACAATCTGGACCCATCTCATGTGCAGAATTTGGAAGAGTTATAGAGAGATTCTGATTTATCAGTGTTTAAGTGGCCATTGATAATAGTGTATTCTCAAGAGAATATGATTCGAGGGAAGTCTATTCCACTAGTATGGATCCTTTGGTATCCTATTAATGATGTGCACAAGAATTGGGAGAAGAAGTCACGGGTTAATAAAGAGTACCAATTCTTGTTTTCTCATCAATATTTGGGTTGAATTTCCATGGAAGAAAGTTTTTATGGTGGGGATAATTGTCATATTCATATCCTTATTTTATATAATTTTTTTATTCTATCATTGTCCTAACTTTCCCCCTAGCTTTCCCTTGAAATTTGGAAGAAAAGGCTGGTTTTTGGGTGGCAAGACCTAGATGCACAATTTACTAAATCGTGCAGCCAAATCATGCATAGGTGTCCAGGTTATTAAAAATGTTTTGTAATTTCAATTTTTCCCTTTTGGATAAACCCAAATTCACCCCTTTCTTACCCCATTCGTTCCTTTTAGGAATCTAAGGCTTCCAAACGTATTCAAGGTCTATTTTATATTTTGTATATACCATCAGTATATGGTGTTTTTTGGGGATACCAGTAGCATATGTGTTTTATTAAAAAGGGTTCATTCTTTATAGTAGTATTCTTGAAAACTATTTTCATTTAAAGGTGCATATCTTTGAAATTGTTATGAGAATTATTATTTATAAAACTTTCAAGATTTATTTGTCTTGAAATTTTTATCACGTGGAATATTTTTGGGTGGAATCCTATTGGTATTATGCTCGCACCCTACTTACACATTTGGGTGTAAGTAGACTTGGTTATGTTTGACACAGGTAAGGGAAAGGTCCTTGGAGGTGGTGGTTCAGGTTGTGAGCTTCCATCCTTGATGCGGTGTTGTGGAGAAGGCTTGGAGATGATGGAAACTTACTATGTGGTGGTTCTATAGTTTTAGTTGCTGCTACTTTTGAGTTGTGTCCCTCTTGGGATTTATCTAAAACCATGTATTTCATTTTTAAATTTTATTAAAGGCTCATTTAGACTAAAATTTCCGATTCAATTTATTTATTGTTTTTGGTTGTTTAATGCTTCTAAACTCAGGTAAATCATTACCAAACCATTATTCATGATACTCGAGCACTTGTACCAGCCCATGGGGATAGGGAATTCCCTTCGGGCCTTGGAATAAACTGGGTTGGTTGCTGGTTTTGTTGGAGACCAGATATGGTTCATGAAAAAAAATTCTTTATTACTGTAAAAAAATAATAATAATACATCTGTTGTGATGTGGCTCATTACATTATGTCATGAAAATATATGAATTTAAAAATGAGTAAAATATTGTTTTTTATTGATATAATTATTCTTAGTTTGATCTAATTATCCATAAACATGAATATTATCTTTATAAAACATTCATATTGAATCAAAAATCCATTTGAGATATTTAAAACACTTCATAATAGTTTATGAATCATTATATTTTTTATTTAAAGATTATTTTATTCTATAATTTCTTTCTTTTAGACTAATTAATTTTCTAATAATCTCCTATAGATTTGATATATTTTTTATCTTTTTTAAGATACATCTATCATCAATCATTCAACTTGAATCAGACACCCATTAAGTGTAACACCCCAGGTAAATAAAGAATATGAAATTTCATATTTATCCATATTTGTGAATAAAATATTTAAATGACTTTAAAGGGGACTCTATGCTCGATGGCATACCCAACACGCAACAACGAGTTTCTTGGGAATCTTACGTTGCACTCTAATAATAAAATAATATTATTTTAAATGGTAGTTAACATGTAGCCGTTGTACTGGCGGGAATGGATAGAAATAACTAAAATATGATTATATATGTTTTTAAATGTTTTTACATTTACCCAATAAAAGATAAAGGCTTAAAATACGGAAATAATTCAATTTTAGGCGTATATGCCCTAGTTTGCACTAAAGGTTCACTTATCACCTTTTAATGGAGAACTATCATTAAATATAGTTTTGATCACTCTTATACATTCTTTTGGACCAAATAAAACTCTTATTAATAATCGGGACATCAAATTTAACTTTGTGTAATTTTTTGGAATTTTTTCGATAAAGTTCATTTTTTAATGAATAGTGTAAAATGTTGTGTTTTAATTCAAAACCTCTTTTAATATAATTTATTTATATGATTAGATAATATTTTGAATTGGTTATAAAGTGAAATTAGAAAATATTTTTACCATTAAATACAATAGTGGTCGTTGGAATTAATTTCACTTTGAAATCAGACTTAAACTAGGGTCAATCTTTTGATACTTATTGTTTTATAAAAACACGCTATTTGCTCTGACAGCGAGAATTAATTATTAAATTAATTAATGTGGTTAATATGTTTTTAATTTTTTAAAACGGACTTCATTTTTGAATTCGGAATATCAAATATAGCTTATGGTGAATTTTTGGTAATTTTCTAAAAAACTTCAATTTTTGATGAATAGTGAAACCACTAAGTGGTACTTATAAAGACTGATTTTCCGTTTAAATGAAATTTTGACATCATTGTGTTTTGATTTTCAAAAATCCGACATACATGGTTGTCATTAAGAAGTAAAATGTGGTTCAATGAGATTAAAATAATTTTTTGGTGAATAGTAACTTATTAAGTTTTTAATCGCGATTAGAGGTAATTAGTGTAGTTTAAGGTAAAAATGATATTATAAGAATGTGAAAACACCATGACACTTGTCCTACACCTATTGGTTGTATCCTGGCCGACCAAGACAATCCATGGGTAAACTTGGGGACCCAATGGATCCACTTTGGTTGGGAAATGACATAAATAACATTTTATTTAATGTAAAAGTAAAATTGACACAAACATGATATGTTTTACTAAAACAATTTTTAAGTAGGGTTATACAAGTCATCTTTTTGATTATAAATATTCATTGGAACGCTAAAAAGATTTCCTACATCATAGTATTTTTTTTATAATTTTTAGACATTAAATAAATTAAATTATTTATGACATAATAATGATGCAGCGATGACATCATTATTTGACGATTTAAATAAAATGGAAAGATAATGTAAAATCTATGAACTACACATGTCCAAAACTTATTGTATGAGTGTATTTAGAAGCCTTATCACCTTATCAACGAATTATATCAATGTGAGACCTTTTGAAACCGAAACACATTTTCAAATAAAGTAATATTTCTTTACTTTCCAAAAGTGCCCCTCCTCTCCTCTTATAAAAGGCCCCCACCTATACCTCATTTAACACACTCCTCAAGCCTTTGGCTCGGCCAACCCCTGCCCATTTACTCTCTACACATCTCTCTCCTAATCCTAGAGGATTCCCTTTGGGCAGAATCCTTTCAAAGGAAGCCTTTAGGCTCAAATCAAAAGGAGTTACACTTTTAAAGGTAATTCACTCTCTCATGTTCATTTGTTTTATTTTGCTTCTCCAACCCCCTAAACTCTTTTTATTTACTTCTTTTGTAACAACACCAGTATCTTAAATATACTAGGATGTTGTTATAAGATTTATTCGAGCTACACTCTCACACAACTACATCAAATGGTTAAAGAACATACGGTTTCCGTGGATGGTGAAATTCTGCCTCCCGAAACAATGATTGTTCAATACTCATTTAACACCTTCAAAGGTGGCCATTATGATGTCACTATTTTTATATATGATATATAATATGTTTATGTTTTATTTATTCTTCTGTATTTTTCATTTTTGTCTTACCTTTATGGCTTCCATTATGGGTATAGGCGATATCTTCATTTAAGGAAGTGCGGACTACCGCCCCCTCAAAGTGATTTGATTCGTTAAATACCATATGTGGGATGTATAAAGGATGGAAATATGATATTATATATGATATTATACTGGAATTATAATATACCCTTATATAATTATTATTCCATTCTATAAAATACGAAATAGAAATGAAAGTAGCGTTCATGCGTACGTACGACTTACCGTCTCCATGAACGGTGCATTTCATTTCTTACCTCTAAATGATTATGTAATGTTATAAATGCATGAATGTACTGGATATATATGAAATATATGATATCTACATAATGAATAAAATTCTGGATATAATAAACATTTGGCCACACGAACAACATGTAATTGTAAGAAGTCCACTTTCGACTTAAGAACCAAATATCGGCAAAACAAATATTATTAACTTAAATGATTAAATAATGTTTATGACATGGTAATAAGTGGTATAAAAGTAATAATGAACTTGAAAAAGGTTCTTAAGGAATTAGAAATTAACTCAAGTTTATTATTCAGGAGATTAAAGAACGATCGAGTCAAGTCGGACCCGAGGTAAGGGATCCTACAACTCTCTTTCTTTTTAAGTACACTCTTTTATGTCATTTATTTTAAGCTCATATTTCTTATGATTGGGATGTTATTTTATATTAATTTTACTGTAATTTTTATGTTCATGAGATGAGAGACCCTATTCTCTCTCATCAATCCATTTTGGAAGTTTTGAGTGGCGCCGTTAGGCTGCCGAACTTTCGTAAGAGATCTAACCTCTCTCTTTCTTTTAAGTACTCTCCTTTATGTCACTTCTTTTAAACTCCTCCTTGCAATGTTGGGGGATTTTCTTTTATATTCCACTTGTTGTAAATTATATTGTAATATGATGGGATACTCTATTTGATCTCATCAATCCATATTCGGAAGTTTTATGTGGCGCCGTTAGGCTGCCGAGTTTTCGTAAGGGATTTTTCATCTCACTTTTATTCCCGTGAGATTTATGCTACATTTGCCACAAGTTCCATTGAGTGGTGTATGTACTGCCCATTATTCTACTCTTTGTGTAATATACTTTCGTTTATGAGTATTTACATCAATGACCTATTGTCTTTCTTCATGGGGTGTATGTTTTGAAAGATACCCAAGTCGGTAAGGGAACCTTTCACCCTCCTCTTTTTTAAAAGACTTCTTTTATTGGGTCTTTTAATTTACATATTTTTATGTTGGGATATGTTCTCATACATCCTTATTGAAGTAAATTTTATGTCCAAGTGATTAGATACACTTTTTATCTCGCATCAACTCATTTTGATGTGATGCTGTTAGGCTGTCAAGGGAACTTTTTAACCCAATTTCGATTTCTTTGGGTTCAACTTGTAGTCATTGAATATGTCATCCATTGAATATGTGTGAATGACCTTTTATTTTTTTACACTTAATATCCACTTATATTGGGTGTATATATATTTGTCACACATATTTTTGAGATTTATTTGTCCTTAATTTAAGGATACCTTCTTTATAAGGGATTTCATCACATTTGACATTTCTATTGAGGGTTCATTGTTGTTATGCACCAATTCACTCTTATATGGTGTATATACTGTCCTTTGGAGTATTATATCATGAATCCTTTTATTCTCATGATATTATAAAGTTCTTACTAAATGTTATTCCTCAATTATTGTATTCAAGTGTATCTAATTTTGGTAAAACCCCTTTAACCAAAATATCGTTTTAAATGTTTTAATTATTTGTTCTTATTAATATCCATGTTTTCAAAATGGTTTTAAAGATTTATTTATATGGATATTAATGGTTTAAAATGTTAAAAGCTTCAAGGTGGTATGGGACACTTTGATTCAAAAATATCTTTATTAAATGTTTTAAATGGTTTTGGAAATGGTTTCTTTTTGAATGGATTCATTATTTCAATATCCTAAAATGTTATATTGTGATTGAAATGTGGAAATGTTATGTTTCCTTTATTCATGTTTATGTGATACGATTATGTTATGGTTCTTGGGCATTATTATGAAGAACGGGTGGTTCCGTGATAAACTAAGGGCGAGTGAGCCCGATATAGCTCTCCAATGCATTGGGTAACGCGAAGGAGTGAAACGTTAAGGTTTCTCCGAAGAGATTTAGGGAATATACTGGTATGGGTATTCCAAACGTAACCAAGAGGGTTACTCCCTACGTAAGAATGTTATGAATGCCTCAAGTTACCTTTATGTCTTATGTTTTCTATGATTTATTCATGGTTTGATGAGGTATGTTAAAGTGCCTATGTTTTATGGGTAAAGTATGATTTCATTCTCATGTATATATGAACTCATGTTTACTTTCCATATTTTTTGTAACCCTTACTGAGCTTTTTATGCTCACCCCAAGTTTTTTTGAAATGTTTTTCACAGGACTTAATGTGGAATAAGGTCAAGGATGGGATCGAGGGAATGTCATGCTATATAAAACATGGAACTAGACATGTTTCTTTTAAGAGTTTTTTTTAATTATGGAAACTTAGTAAAAGTGACTACTTTGTAATCTTTTGAGATGTAATCGTTATGTTATAATTCTCTAAAACTCTAAACCTGAAAAGATCCTCAATGTGAATTATTCATTTAATTCAATATTAAGTAAGGTTTAAGGCCGGGGCCTTATATTAAGTGTTTGTGATGTTTAATATCAATGAAAAATAGTTTGAGTATATCCTAGTATAATATTCATCAGAATTATCCGTTATTGAAAAATCCTCAAAATTTTTCCAAGTTTTGAAACCTTATGAATTTGGATATAACCTTGTGTTTCACAAGGATCACTTTATAGAGTCTAGTTTTCAAATTATGAGATGATAAACTCAACTTAATAACATTTGAGTTCACTTTACATTATCTAGAGGCCACCTTATAGACTTTATAGTTCACCTAAAAAAGTTGTATAAACACTTTAAGAACTACATGGATCAGATTACGGGGTATACATATCACCTTATGAACATCAAATTTTACCTTAAAAAGTATAAATAACACTTCATTTAGCTTAAGAAACTCTTTATAAAATTTTGTGTTCTCTTTACAAAGTTAGGTGTTCACCCTACAAATTTTATTCCTTTTTTATTTCCTTAAAATTATACTCATTGAAAACCTTATAAAATTAAGGCGTAGTCATTTCTCTAACACTAAAGGATACTTTATGTTTTTTGTAAAATTTTAGCTCCATAGTTATGGAATTTGAAAAAATATTAGATTTAACTCCAAATTCCAAAATTACTTAAAATAAGTTTAGACCCACTTATACACTTCTAAGGGCCTTCTAAAACTCTTCCAAACGCTACTAATAAATTTTTGGAATTTCTCAAACCTTTATTAGACACTTCAGATCTATTCTAAAAGTATTTCATCATATCAAATACTCAGTTTAGAGTATTTTTATAAACTTGAATACCTCTGAATTTCTATCTTCTATATCAATCAACTCCAATATTTATCTAAGTGTATTTGGTCACTAAATTCTACAGCCTTAAAGCTCAAAAAAATTTGGATGGTTTCTCAACCCGTCCATATATATTTTCCATTAAAACTAATGTAGATAGTTTCTCTTCCTCATAGAACACATATATTTAATGATTTTGTAACCAACAAAAAAATCATTTAATTTCATAGTTTTTATCATGAATATATCCATCTAGGTATTTAAATAAAACAGCTCCAAAATATTCTTTACCTATCAGTTTATGGGGAATATCTTCACTCACTTAATCATTGGTTTGATTCTTCCCCCATCACCCAATACTTGTTCAATAAAAGAAATATATATTAACATTATCATTGAAAAAAATACAAATAATACAACCCTTTGGGCACTTTATTCACCCTTTTTTATTTGTTTTCTATACCATTAACTTCTTCACATAAATTCATGTCAATATTTTTTCACAAGTTCATAGTTTTTCTTCTACGCCTTATTGAAAATAAATTTACAGGTGAAAAGTCTTCTCCCTAAAATTTTTACCTTAAGTGTAAGAGAAGATTTCCTCATATCTTTAACTTCCTCAAGTGAAAAATAAAACCTTCTCCGCTCTTGTTTTTAATTTTCTTATTCTACCCATTAATGATATAATTAGTCAATTCCACATGAGAGAAGGGTAGAACTACATTTTTCTTAGTAATGTTCCATAAAATAATCAACTCTAAGACTATGTGGGATATCCCTATATAGAAAAAAAGAGTTATCAATTAAGATGAAAAAGTTTTCCATATTAAATATTAATTATGAAATAAAATTTTATTTTAATTTTTAGGGGTTGTATAAATAGATTTTTGGAATTTTTATAAACTTAAACTAATATTTAAGAATACAATTAGAAAAACTCAAGTGCAAGTTGATTTTTATCCACAATTTTCTTTATAATCACTCCAAATTTTTAAATAGAAAAAAAAAATAATATAAAAAAATGATGGAAAGTGATCAATATACCTCAAACTTCAATTTCTTCAAGTTTGTCTATAATTCTAGATTTACATACACATATAATATTCTAAAAGCATCACTTCATTATCTATTCCTTAAGGGATGTTCGCCAATACTCCTCTTCATTGATAATTTTATCTAAAACATTATCTTAGAATTTATGATACTAAATATAATTCGATACCAATTGAGATATAGAAAAATATTCATGGTAAAGAGATAGCATGTACCTAGTTGATAATTTTTATGATGAATTATTCTTGTTATTATATAACAATAACAACAACCATTCAACAATCCTTATTACTTATTAACCTTAAATTCTCAAAACAATGTAGTACAAACAGATGCTTTTGGTAATAATGTGAGTTTCCATTAGATCCTTAATGCGAGAAATAAGGATGAGACTTATTTCAAAACCCAAGAAATCATTTCTTTACAAACCTAAAATGTCGATAACTCTTCATGTAAGATTCACCCTGGATTTACTAGATCTATACACATTTGAGAAGCATGGATTTATTTTATTTATGAGTTTTTTTTAGTTATAACATGCTTATTTAATTTAAAAAGTAGACCAAATTCATTATTTTTAGTTAGATTATGTTATTATCTAATTCAAACTATACTTTACATATAATTTATAAGTCTTTTGAAACATGGTATGCCTTCTTCTTGTGTGAGGAGTCATTCCTTTGAGAAAAAACCATAATACATTGAGTCAATGATAATTTTAATTTGTTATTAAAAAAATATTCTTATCTAGGGATCCATTATAGGAAATTTTATTTCTGAATTCCTTGAGAGTTTTTACCTCCATAAAAATCTTCAATAAATTTAGATTACCCTTTTTATGTAATCTCTCAAGTTATTCATCAATAGTTTCAACCACTAAACCAGTACTTATATATCTCACTTCGATTGATTCCCATTTACATTCTAGAATTTCTTTTTTGGAATTGATTTTTATGGAAAACATAAAGTGGTACATTATTTAGAATTTCCTACCAAAGTAGAATCATATTTTGCTTATAGTTATAAAAAATTTATCAATTATCTTTTTGTGTTCATTTTTTTCAATAGTCTTATTTTTTCCCCAAGGTTTTCATGAATTAATTTATTACCTTATTATTTTTATGTTATGTTCTTATCTTTAATTAAATATATGAGTTGTTCTTGGGTGGTTCATACCACCACTCATCATAGTTGTGACCACCTTCATTACATTTCTCATAAATATATTCAAATAACTCTAATATATTCTCGATTGATAGATATTTTTGTTTTTATGGTATCTAATTTTTCAAAAAAGGTATTCTATTTAATTTAGTTATGATCCCCATAAATTAAAAATTTATTTCATTTATATAAGTTGATATGTTTTTACAAAACTCAATAGAATTATGTCCAAACCTATAATAACAACAGTAATGGCCAGTGAATCTTATTATTTTTCTATTTGATGTAGTCTGACCAGATTGTATACCTTGATGCTTTTGGAAAATATAACCACTATTTTTGGGTTTTATTTTGGGGGGATGATATCCTTATTAATTCTTATATCAACCCTTGATGAGGTGGTAGATCTATTGGAATTTTTATTTACCCTGATTTTTTAATATTTTGAATTAGTCTTATATAAGCTATCAAAACAAAGTCAATGCAAACCAATTTATTTGGAGCATGGGTTACCTTATTCCATTAACATGATATATGTTTATCAAGAGATGATAAAAATATATTATTTCCATATAAATGAGTCATTTTATTATAAAGAATAATTTCAGAAACTTGTGTGGAAACATATATCTTCTTAGAAGATTGTGAGGATTTTTCATGGTTAATTTATAGATTTTCAGCTCCATATCCAACTCAAGATATATCATATTAATAATGTAATTCTATACATAACATTTTAAACCTTATTTAACATTCAATTTTCACTTCTTGAATATGATATTCATAAATTTTAATTTATTCTAGTAGATAATTATACATCTCTTTTATTCTATTTTATTTTACTTATAACTGGGATTTATTGATATTCACATTTAATTGAAATAGTTTTTCCAAGACCCAGATCAATTATTTGACAATTTTTTCAAAAAACATTTTCCCAAAAATAATTATTTGAAATTATTCATCTATTAGTGAGACTCTTTCATTGAAAGTCAAAACATAATTTTATTTTTTTTAACAATTTTTGTTTGATTGTAAAATTTTATTACCTTTTCAACTAATACATATTCTATTACATTAGCTTCAAACTCTATCTGTGAATTTTTATAATATAGTCCAATGATGTATGAAAATATATTAGTGATAAACTCAATATAAACTATATTTAGATAATACATATTTTTATATTAGAATTCATTATATGATCTAATAAACATATATTCATTCTAGATTGAACTGGATTAGTCTAAGGAATCTTTTTTAATAGATTTAATAAAATAATAACCACTCTGATTACCTTTAGGTATTGGTGATTCCTCTTTTACTTTTGAGTTTTTCTTTGACTTCTTTTACTCTCTTTTATTACTGTTTCTTAAAGTCATAGTCAAAACTCCTACTTTTACCTTAGGAGGGATATTTTCTTCCCATAAGACACACTTATTAAATCTCTTCAAATACACACTATATATATTTAGATAAAACCTAATTAGAAATAAAAATAAATTAGATCTGAAAAGATGGAACTTTGTGCACTTATACAACTTATTATACCCATAAGATTGTATATTATACAACTATATAGGGGTTAAATGAATATTTTTATATCTTACCCAATATCCAATAACCAAACCAAATGTGGAATATAATGTTAAGAGAATATAAATGTATTTTTAAAAGGTTTGATCATGATAAGTTTTGTCACACACTCTCTAAAAATATTTATAATTTTACTAAGTGCAACACATGGGATGCAATAGGTCATTCTATTAACAGAGATGTGAATTAAAAAACATCTAATAGGTTTTATGAAATAATAAAAGAAATGAAAAAATTAACCAATTATGGGGGGTTGGTTGAATGTTTTTTGAAACAAAACAAGGTTAGTAGAAAACAAATTTATTTAAAAATAATTACATGAATTATTATGAATGATATAATATACTATTTAATTATTCATTCACCATTATCCCTTATTTTAAAATCCATTCAAATACAATTTCCTAATTTTTAACCATTGAACCGTATAAAATAAAACATGACCATACATATTGTAACAAATGAACCCTATCCTAACTTTACGATTTTTAGTCGTGACACCCTTCTTCGATTATTACACCAAATGAAAATTATGGTCAATGAAAAATAGAGAATAATCTATACTCTATAAATGATAATGGTTTGATTAAGAAGATTAGATATTAACCCTCTAAATTTATTCTATGTTGATTTTATTTGATGATTAAAGTGTTACTCTCAGAAATCACACAAGCTCAACCTCACATGATATGTGTGAATCGTTTGGGTGATTTAAATTTTAAAAACTTATTACATTAACCATATTTTTATGAATTAAAGGGTGTAAATGGATTAAAAATTACTAATTAAGGATTTAAGAATTAGATCAACCATAAAAAGAACCACTCTCTTATGGGTGGAATGTAACTGTATAGACAATTTTAATAAGAAATGTTTATTAAAGGTTATTACCAAATCTCATCTGTACTATTATATTACAACACAAAGAATCAAAAGAAAAATTTAAAAAGATAATAATAAATAATTTTCATTTATGAGAAGTGATATTATAAGCACAAAAGAAAAGAAACCTAAATTAGAAGAAGATGAGGAGATCCATTTTGGAAGAGATCCTTTCCCCAAGACTTCCTTCTTCTAAGTGGTTGGAAAGGTGGAAAAGAATCAATATATTTAGAATAATCATATTTATTATATTAAAAAACCTCTATATATATGTCAAATTCCATTAAATAGAGTGGGGGAGAGCTAGGGATTGAAATTCCAAGAAGGGAAAATACAAAATCATGCCATCAAAAGTTACTCCATCTTGAGATACATTTTCAATGTAGTTCCCACACGGATAAACTATCACTATAAATTAGTTAAATGTTTGAAATTATTTCCTTTAATATCTATAAAAATGTTATCATTATATAATAATGAATTAAAAATTCATATCCCCAATGGAAAGGTAAGGGTTTATCCACTGAATCCATCCCAAGTTTTATTTCGTAGAGAATTTTTTCCCTTCGAACTTGGGATCCTTATAATTAAGTCTAAATAAAAAATATAAAATAATGATTTTATAATTATTCTATAAAATTATCGTGGTAATAAAATGTTATTATAAAAATACTAGAGTGTAATTAAATGGGTAAAAACTGAATTTTCATTGAATTTTCAAATTCAACCTCAAAATATAATTTTTCATTAAATATTCAAATAAAGATTAACATGGGGAAATTATATCAATTATTATTTATAAAATATTAAATAATTTTTTTTATCAAACCCACACTAACAAATTTTCACTCATTGGAAAATTCACATGTTATGTATTTTATAAAATTATGCATGTTGACATTTCTCAATACATGAAAGAAATTTAAGGAAATAAAAATCAAAAAATGAATTCTACCTATATTAATTTAAAATACACTATCTCTTAATTTGTATAAATAAAATTCAATGAGATCAATGAAACTAATCTAGTGTAAAGAGGTTATGAGTCTACTATGATACAAATTCTTCACATGTGTGCATGTAATCCATTTTAAGCTTGTCAATCCACCCTTTATTGAATATATTCAGGTCAAGGAAATATTTTCTACTTACATGTTTCTTTTACATTGAAACTTTTATACATAATTGGAAATTAAATCCTAAATCCAATTTACTTAATAATTACCCCAATTCAAAACTTAACCTCTCATCCAAGATATCATCATATGTTTTACGTTTCACCACTGTACTCTTTATTGTATTATTTTTTGATTTTTTATCACCTGAATAAGTTTTTTATCAGATATAGATTCATAATTCAATCTGTTTCAAAAATTAAATTGATATAAAGATAGATGAATGCATGATTTTTTTTTAATATAAAAAAATCACTTAAATTTAATATAAATTCAATTGGGTATGAAAGACTCACATGTTGTTATTGTGTGAAATGTTGTGGGGTGAGATTAAATGACACCATTTTTCCATTAATTATCCAAAAATAATGGTGTCAAAATATTAAAGGTTTCATTGTGAAACAATCAATCATATAATTTAATAACATCCATTTTCATTAAAATCAACCACTAGTGATGAAAACATTCCCATTTTTAATATGATTCCCATGAGATTAGAAAAATCAAACATAAAATTTTATAAGGTTTCATGGAAGTAATGAACATGTGACATAATCTATTTTATTTTTATTATTTATCTATTTTATTTTTTTATGAATTTAATTATTATTTTTTTATTTTCAAATAAAAAACTAGAATGAAAAAAAGATACATAAAATAAAAAATCCCAAACAAGAAATTTATTTTTTAAGAATAACAATTAGAAAGAAAAAACACACAAAAAATAAAAATCCTAAACAAGATACCCAAAATTTTATCTCCCCCATAACACTTGAAATGTCATATTTTCCTCAATTTTTCACAATAAAATTATATATGCACACGAAATTTTGAATTTAAGTTTATAAAAATAATAAAAAAAGTGATTGGGTAAGGGTAAATCAGATGTTCTTAAGTGACGATGAGCTCATAGAGTGTGATGAAATCAACTGCATTTTTGGGTAATACCTTGAAGTATTGTTTCAACTATTACCCATTGAATATAAATCTACTTCTTATGGCCTCTTGTGTGACCTAAATAGCACCATAATGAAAATAATTAGTTATAACATAGGATCCTAACCATCTATTAAAAAACATAGTGGGTATTAGCTTCAATCATAAACTATAGAGATAGACTTTGTCTCCCTCATGAAAATCCCTTTATTATATTATCATATCATATGATACTTTTGATCTTTATTTATAGACCCTTTATTTATTATATGATAAAAATTTTATATTTTCAATTCCTTTATGTTGTAGATTCTTTTGATCTATGTCTTGGAATAAGTCTATATTTCATTTCTTTATTTCCCAAAAATCCTGATGATAAACCTCTATAGAAAGATGGAATGAATTAAAAAAAACAACCTAAAAGGGGGGAATTTTAATGTAATTATGAATGTCATCATAATATACCATAATGCATCATAAATGAGATTTATCTCATTCTTCATTTAGGCTACACCATTGTTTCTAATATCTACTTCAACCCATGATTTGAAACTTTGGCCTGACTATTTGGTTGGGGGGGGGGGGTGGTATGGTGTCAAAGTTTTGTGTGTCACCCCATATTTCTAAAGGTAGGAAGCCAAATATTAGTTGAAAAAGTGTGACCCTTTTTCACTGATGATATCCTTTAGTATTATAGACATTCAAAAAATATTTTCCTTGAAAAAATACACTAAAACATTATAATAATCAGTCTTGGGGGACTTAGCCTCCACCCATTTTCTAAAATAATCAACAACGACAAGAATTTACAATAAAATGAATGATCTATAAAATAGAATCATAAAATAAATTCCCATATATCAAATATATCAAATAATAATATGGGTTTTTGAAGCATATCATGTCTCTAAGAAATGTTTTTGGTGTGTTGGAAATGAGATTAAGATTTAAAAAATATGGACATTACAAAACAAGTTAGAACAATATAATCTAGATTCTAATACTTTCCTAGGAATCCATTGTCGCATAAATTGACCACCATAATAATGTGTGTGAAAAAATGTAACGCAAACTCAAACTCATGATCATGCACAAATATCATTATGACTTGGTCACTAAAATGTTCCAAATTTCAGGATCTTCCCACATATAAAATCAAGACAAGATATCCACTTTTCTAGCTTAGTGTTTCTTTAGGTTTGTAGAAATTTAAAAGGAAACCAAGTAATTCACTAAATCAACATACGAAGGATATGTACCTAACATTACATTGATATGATCATCAATATAAGTATCCTAAAGTGGTACCTAGTTTGGGGTATCATGATTCGATATGTGAGCGATCCTGTTCATGTGGTAGGCCACCAAGTTATATGGATCTTTTTTTTATTTATCAAGATGTCAAACTCTTGAATAAGGATAATCCAATGAATAAGTTTTGTATTCACATATGGATAAATCCAAAGGAACTTGAAAGCTACATAGTCAAAGAAAAAAATTACTTTAGATCCTAATAAATAAGAAAAAAATTTATCTAATGAAATTATGATAGAAAGAAACTATTTTTTAATTATTTTGTATTTCTCTTGTGACAAATATACATTCCTTGAAGAAAAATTAATAAAATGAGACCACCTTTATACCCTATAAGATAAGTCCACTCAAATTTTGAATTTTAAATAAGCTCACATAATCTAAAATGGGATATCCCACTGTGGGGGTTATCTGATTGTTGGTTTGGTGATAATTTTCATCCTCTCATCAAAGAAAATATTACATGAATCATCAGACATAAAATCAAAATCCTTTTGATGTAATATCAATAAGTGTTGATCAATCTTAATAAAATATCTTATGAATCATTAATAAAAATATGCATTTCCTAGGAAATATCTAACACCACCCACATATATTGAATATTTAAAGGTGAAATAATATCTAACTTAGATCTATTAACTTTTATTCTATGTTCTGACCCTGCATTTCCTAGTACAATGCCATGATCTATCATGAAATGAAATTTCTCAATATTCAAAAAAAGATATTTATTAATGAAAAAATAAAATACCCTACCCAAAATCAATTGAAACTCATAAAATGAGGAACCATACATAGTAAAATCATACATAAATACTTTCATGTAACTATCAAGAAAAATATAAAAATACTCACCATGCATCTCTGGAAGGTACCTAGAGAATTAAAAAGTCTAAATGGAACTATTCATTAAGAAAATTCACTAAATGGAAAATTAAATTTCATCTTCTACTGATCCTATAGAGTAATAAGAACCTAAAAATAACCTTATAATCAATACAAAAAATAATAGTTTATCTTAATGGAAAGTTACTCAAGAATCTGATCAATGAAAGGGAGAGAGAAATTATTTTTGAAAGTGGATTGATTTATTTTCCTATAATTAATATATATTCACCAACTATTTTTCACCCTCAAAAGAACTAACTAATCCCTACCATTTATAATAACAATATCTGTATTTATAAGAATATTCGGAAGAGGACTAACCCACTGAGAATAAAAAATGGGGTAAATGATACCTTCCTAGAGAAAATTTTCAACATTCTTTTTAACAAATTTGGAAAGAGTAGGATTAATTCTCCACTATAGTTGCCTTATCAGTTTCTCCCCAAACTCCAAAATAATTTTATGCATGAAAATATAGGGGATATTACCTAATATGTAAGCCAGGTTCTAATTAATTACCATAATGTTCTCCCTTAAAATATTCAAAGAAAATTATTCTCTTTTAGAAGGTAGATTGTTAACAATGATAACAGGTAATATCACACCACTTAATAAATATGATTATTTTACATTTAATAGAAATCTATTGACTTAAAATGTAGGTAGGTGATGTATGGATGGAGACATAAATGGAATTGAAACATGTGAAAAATAAATATTTGTATCATAAATAAATCATTAAAATTAGAGAATAATGCATTAAATCCATCAACATACTCAACAGACATGTTATAATATAAAAGAGCATGCTCAGAATCAATATATGAATCCACATCAAAATAAAATCCAAGATAAGTTTTCTCATGAAAAAAATAATTGAAATAGTCTTATATATCAAACTAGACCCAATTCTCATTACCCTGTATGAATAAAAAAACCAAAATCCAAATGTGTTTTACTATATAGTTTAAAAATAAAGAAAAAAATATGAATAATCTTCTAAGTGGTACCTCATGGAGTCCATAATATTAAATCTGACAACTTCATCCCAGAACTCCCTAGAAAACATACTCTGATGGACATTTATGACTATGTTGTAATTTTTTAGGAAGGGTTTACCTAAGATAATGGGATCATGAGAATTTACCTGATATTCCTCAATGTTAATCATGTAGAAATATATAGAAAATATCACATCTCTTACCCAATCATGTAAATCCTCAAAGAATCCCACCCGATATACTATAGCTCTGTTTTATAATTTCACCACCACTATTGTTAGTTTCAACTCACCAATCTATAAAGAATATAAAAAAGATCAAGGCATTACATTTATAAAATATCTAAAATCATATAAAGTATATGTAAAGTGTAACTCTCTAATAGTTCACGGGATAGTGAATTTCCCAGGATCCTTTCACTTTATAGGAATCACTTGAGTTAGTGCAATGAGTGTGAGAATATTCCTTAAAATATTGATCTTATCTTTTCTCTTAATCCCTCTTAAGTATGTATAAAGTTCATTAAATATTTTATCATACCTTGAAAGCTTCTTAATAAAATAAATAAGTTATATATTTACCTATACTCTCTTGAATGTTTACACCATTTCTTTTTTTCATTTCCTTTTCATCCATATTTTTGGTTTGTGCTGTACGGATAGGAAAGGGAAGTGGTCAAGAAGGTACCCCATCATGTTTTCGTTTTCCCTTATCATTTGGTTTCTCATTTAATGAGGTTTATGGTGGAATCTCACCAGGTGGGGTGAATACTAGTAGATTTCTAGGAATAATTCACTCACCCAATTCCTTCCCACTCCTCGATGTGATAGAGTTGAAATTCCCTTTGGGATTTGGAGTGGGTTGGGATGGAATATTTCCAGAGTTTCTACTTACCATTTGATTGAGGATAGTTTCCATCTAAATCATTTTGATAATAAGTTCCCCAAATTATATGATTTGACTAAGATCAATTTTCTTCAAAAACATCATCATCATTAGAATATAACTATGGAGGGGAATTCCCTTATTCCTTACAGCAGATTAGGGGACTATAAGTGGTTTAAATGACTACCAAATGGCTCTATGAGGGTTGTTTTAAACCTATGATAAAGTTAGTGTCAGCAACCAGCTAGATTTTTTTACCCATTTAGTATCGGTTCTTGGGAAGTTTCATGAAATGATACTTAGTGGCATTTATTTGAATTTTTAGAATTGGTTTTGATTTTTAAAACTATCATGGGTTTAATAGCAGTTTAAACCACCGCTAAAAATATTTTTATCATATATAGCGGTGGTTTAAACTACCATTATATATTAAAATTAAAAAAATAAAACCTAAAGAAGCTTTGGTCCTAAAAAAACACTAAATAGATGAAAAACCAATAAAATTATAACCCTTAACCACAACACTATCAATGAAACAGATGCCAATGCCTTAACCATATAAACTATAAATAAATGAGTATAAACTAAAATATAATTCTCAAATAAAAGATAACACTAACTAAATCACTAATACACCTTAATAAAATATAAAATCAATGGATTATAAATATCCTAAAGCAATATCAGATAACAGTGAATTATAGACCTTATCAAAACACAAAAATCCACCACTAAAATTAATAAAAAAGAAGTTCCTATAAAATCAACACACAAAAACCTCATCATGTTTCCACTTCATCGATACTTACATATAACCAAACTACCCAATATTACAACATCACTTCATACCACCACATAATCACATAACCCCACCATTTATATATAACCCACACTTCATTTCACAACATCATCACTATTGCATATCCATTGCACACCTCTTTTACATTACCACCACACATACTCATAAATCATTACCACATCATCACCAAATAACTTCCATCACACCAAAAATCAAAAAATAACATGAAATGTATTACTAAAATAATTTTATCATAATAGGGATTTTACACTATAAGAAAATAATTAACTAATCCCCTATAATTTCATCGATCTTTCCTCCATCGACCCCTAAAAGCTTTCACACCTCACTATAAGATAATAAAATTTTCACTAAAATACCAGTTTTATTCTAGAAACCACATAACACTCCCAATACAACAAGTATAACATCAATAACATGAGAAAAAATGGTAAAAACCTAAAACTTATACATCCATGACTTACTTCTAACCTCCCCATTATATAGTGAAACCTAACTCTCCCTTATAATATGAACCTACTAGAATCCATGCTTTCATAATAGAAATCATATTCTACCCATCCCAACTCTAAAATAACATTTAAATAAAGGAAAAAATGATTACACCATCTCATACATTACCCATTAAAAAATATATCCCCGAGACCATAAAAACATCTCTTTAGTTGGATAACAAAAACCCCATATTTCTATATTTTACCATACTGTTCCCCAATATTAAGATATAACAACATCACTTACTTATATTAGTATTAATATAATAAAGGAAATAAAATTACTTCCCAACAAAAACCTCCAAGAAGAGGCACCCACCATTCATAAAAAAGTACACACCAACTCTTGGCTTCCCAAGAATATTCCCATCCATGTACTCACCATAAGTAATGAAAAAATGTCATAAAAAAATGGAGTAATTTATAATTAATAATTTAAAAAATAAGACAAAAGATCATAATAATGTGATTATAAGAGAAAATTTGGAAGAAAACATAGCAAATCGACCACACTTATATATTTCATGTAATAGAAGAGAAATAAAAATATCCCCTACCTAAAACCATAACATTGTTTCTCAATCAATATATCATTGTGTTAGTTTGTCAGGGGTTTAGTTACTCAACACCACCACTCAATCCAAAGTCAAGCCTCATCATTACCCGATGAACTGAGTACAACACTGTATTTGTCTCTGTCTCTTTACCCTCTCCCTTCTCCCAGCACCTGTATGAAAATTTTCTAGGAAATTAAAAAGTTCTATATATTTTAATTTCAAATTAAAACCAATAAAATTTTGTGTAATAAATTATTATAAAATTGTGTGATTCACCTTATCAATAAAACCATCCCTTAACATAATATCATCAGGGAAAAATCCAGTAATCTTATGATATAATTCAACCAATTCTTTCTATAGATAAACAAACTTCACATCTTACAAATATATATGAGTCCCAGGATTCTATATTGTGGTACCTATTTCTGAATTATGTTTTGTAATATAAGAAACCACCTTTGAGCATTTATAGGCAGGGAGTAATTATAAACTGGAGTAGATGTTACTGAAATCCCTAATGACCTACCAAAGTCCTCATGTGGTAATAGATCAAATCCATCATTTTCACAGGACTAGGATGCTTTTTCCCAAGGACCTGACCAAATAGATTATCCTAATATACTGAGAAGGACTACATAGGATTGGCATACTGTGGCTATTTTATTTTTTACTATAAATCAAATATCAATTAAATATAAATTAATACTTATTAAGAAAGTGAAATTTGATAATAAAGTGTGATCCTAAGTGAAATGGAATATATTATATTATTATATATGTTTGTGTGAACCATTACAATTAAAAATTAATTAATACCCCAACTTCTTTAGTAGGATCATTCACATTACTCCCATCAGATTTCATATGAAAATCCAACCAATGTTCTATCTGTGTGACTTGGTGCCCTAAATTATTTGTCTACATTAAAGAAAGATAAATAAATAATTTAATATATGAAACAAATAATAATATCATATAAATATTTTAACTCATTAAAACATTACTATTGTAGATCTATTTCTTAAAAAACTCTTTAAAACGACAGTTTTGGGGATGATTTATTTTACTCGACCTGATACATTTTTCTTTAAGATTCTTGAAATAAATAACATATAATTTAATAGTAATGTTTTAAATTATATATCCTTGTAATATTAATGTATATCATACTACAACTGAGTGTTCAATGATTTATTATTGAATTCATTCCACAACATCCATTTATAATATTTTTGTTTCCTAATTTTTTTAATGTCCACTTTCATATGACAATATCAATGACGGTAAAGTTGAATAATATCAATACAAAGAAATTAATTTTTTAAATATTAGAATTTAATTAAATAATTAAATTTAATTGAGACATAATGTATTAAAATTACCTTTATATGGGAATTAAATACTTCATTCTTCCAAGATTGAGGCACATGCCTCCAACCAGAATATGTAATCTAAAGGGTAACTAGATCAGCTTCCAAATAGTCTATAATATATCCAAATATTACCAAAAATTCATCTATGGGGACCCCATAACAATTTAAGGGGATAAATATCTTCAATCCAGTTAGATTCCATATATCTGAACTATTAAAATTTGTCTCAGTGGTAACATTGTTTCCATATCTTATGAAAAATTAATTTAGTCATAAAAAAGTGAAATAAAAAATTTTACATTAATTTTTTTACCTATAACTATCACCCTCTAATATCATCATGAATAAATAGGTGTGGCCACCTATTCCATCACTATAGAGTCATCACATTCAGAACCTTCTAAATCAGGAGGTAGTGTGCAATATGTTAATGGGAGGGAGATGAAGGGTGTTACAATTTCTAACCCAAGGGAGACAGTGGGTGTCCCAAATTTTATAGGGAGGGATCCCGAGGGATCATCATGTAACACTGATGATGTATATATGGTCAAGGAATGTTATCTAGGAGTCAAATGTGATCAGTGAATTAACTCTTTTTTTGAATTATTATCATTTAAATAAGTAAAAAAATTCATAACATATAATTCAAAATATTCAAGATAGAAAATAAATTTAGAAATGATAATATATTCACATTACTAACAAACATAATATACATAGGTATGTTAATGAATGATTTAACATACAAAAAAATATAACATTTACCTTTTAAAAATTAAATAACTCATGTATAAAATTAATTTAAATATGATAAAAGATCCACAGTAATATAAATGAATAACATTTAACATGGGTAGTTTGATAAGTTAATGTATTATTTCACATAATATTATTTTTTCCTTTACTCATGTCATAATACTTCTCCATCATTACTTATTAAACTTCATCCACCCTTTAAAGACCAACATTTTTAATATCATGATGAAAAAATAAGTCAATTTCTTATTGTTGATAGGATTTAATATCAGATGTCAATTCTTCCATTTCATCACCCATATCATAACATTATCTTTTTTTATGTGAACAACTATACTCCACTCTTCATCCACAAAATCCAACACATAATATACCATTTTTTTGTGTGATTAGAAGATATAAAGATCATGAAATTCACAGTCACTAACATCCATCAAGTGAGATAAGTTCAAAAAATTAAATTTGAAGGAATATATTCTAATACCCCTGGTAATATCAACCCAATTAATTTTTAATAAAACAATTGAAAAATTATTGTGGTAGTTTAATTTGATAATATCATTAAAGCTTATATAGTATCCCAATTCAAAGAAAATAAATATAACACTATTATTTGTTTTTAAATCCTCTTCCTGATCGATTGTATGCAATTTGAAGCCATTCACATTATAAGCATCGAACTTTATAGCCTATTTTAGAGGACATCAACCCATAATCTTCAAATATTATGACAACTCATCTCCAATATTAATATTAATGATCGAAATAAGTAATATAGATTATTATTTTTACAAAATTTATGTGCCAACATAATATCCATGTCGATTGTGGTATTAATAAATATACACGACATTGAAACTATTCTACATGATAATTATTAATATATAATTTTTATATATTTATCATTTCATGTTCAATTTATCATGAGTCTCTTTGTTTGTATCCTAATATATTCAATAAAATAATCTAAAATTTCACCATTCAATAGCACATATCTATGTGCTTATAATAATTATATTTTTGTTTTTGAAATATTTGTGATCCTCCAAAATGATTTTCCAAAAGTAGAAACATTTTTGATTTACCATGTAGTTAAGATTGATTTGATATGACTTTAACATGTCCAACTCAATAGAATCTTGTATCAATATCATTTATGTATCTAGAAAAAATGGTAAGAAACTACTCTACTAAATAGATATTAGAAACAGAGCATTTATATTGAGTTTTATTTTTCACATATGATTTAAAATGACCAAGGTATCTATGAAATAAAATGAATAAAACATAGTTATATATTTAACAAAGAATTAATAATGGTTTACTTAATTTGAAAAACATATAAATAAAGTTCCTATAAATTGTATACATCCATATATAATGTACAAGACCTCCTAATTTAGTTTCATGAAACAAATACATATTTAAATTCATAATAGAAGTAAAAAATGATAGGGGAAAGGTCATCTCCATTACACAAAGTTTTTGTATAACTGTATCCTAAATCTTGTCAAGATAAGCTAGTTGTAGATTTTTCTCACATTTTTTTCCAAGGAATGTATAGAATTGGTTTACAACTATAGTAATAATTTTCAATAATACTATACATAATGCCAATGGTTATAACTTCTATAACATAATTGGTGAGTCATGAATTTTCAATCCATGTAACCAATGATGATTTAAGTGAACACACCTTGAGATATTACTTGAACACCTATTAGATGGGTTCAAATGTTATAAGATTTTAAGGAATATATATTTATCCCTATTTTACATTACAAAAATTATTGGAGAATAATTTTTGTTTTCATCTAGCCATAGATCATGCTTTATATTCATTATTTATAAGTCCTTCTATGCATTGAGATGGTCCTTTGATTTTACATTATCATTAAGTGATGTTAGGATCAAAATTTCACAATCATTCTTTTCAATATGCATAAAATCAATATTAGGATGAAAAAAATTAAATTCTTAATATTAATGTTTTATGAATATGATTTTTTATTCATTTGATGCATTATTATTTATACTGATGATGTACCTAGAACTCATTTACCACTATCCTTTAGATGATACAACTTCCAAAATTCAATTTCTACATTTGATAGTTGTTCTAATATTTTATAACCTATTAAAAAATTTGGAGGTGGTCTAAAATTAATATACACATCTATTTTTGACTTGTTCAACAGAAATACATGAGATGTATTGAGAAATATATGATGACATAAGAAGCACAAGTTATTACAGTAAGGCAGTCATTCGGGATAAAAATAAAAGTTAATAATAGGACAAGACAAACCTATGTAATTTTTCCAACAAGATAAGTTCCCATGTATAGAGAAGTAACTAATGGTCTATATTAGATAATCCCTAATTTTGAACATTTTTCTAGAATATTCATCATTTGTCTCAACACCATTGTTCCATAAATCCTGAAATTATTCAATTAGTGGTTTCAAGTATATATCAATATAATTTATAGGCATTTTTTCTTGGAATTATCTTTGAAATGATAAAAGGTTTTTGTTGAATACACATCCATAGAGATATATTGTAAGGGATCAATAAACCAAATTTTTTTTATAGTTGGTATTCAAATCCCTAAATGGGGTAAATCCATTAACAACCAATCTGAATCACATATTACTAGGATCATATGAGAAAAATGGATGTGATGAATCAAGTTTATATTTTGATTTTTAATCTCTTGGATGTTGCATTAACCCATCATTTTTATGATCTATTAACTTCCATTTAATGTGCTTGTCATTTTTCTATTACACAAATACTCTTTTTAATCAAGGTTTCAAAGGGAAGTAACACAAAACAATTACAGGTGTGTTCTTTTTCTTCTAAAAGTATTATTTTGATTCAAACTTCCAATACCACCCATTTATCACCATCTAGAAGATGATCATTTTTTCAACCCTATCTATATGAATCCTGTACCCAATAAAGCATACAATAATCGGGACAAAGATGTATTTTTGTATAATTCTAACAAATTTTGTTAATTTTTTTTCATATCATAAAAAGACTCAAGGATTTTATCTTTAGGTAATTAATCATGAAACAATTACAATATCATGGAAATAACCTTATTTTTAATTCCACATAGACATTTGATATGGTATAAATTTAGTAGAAAATATATTTTTTGAATATTTTAGACATTCTCCATATAACTCTTTATTTCAATTATCAACTAAGTTATGAGAAAATATTTCATTCTCTATGAAGTTCTCTCTTATAGTACTCTCTAAATCATCATGGGGAGGATCGAATGATATGTTACAATCTTGATATAGTTGTCCTATAGTCCCAAAACATCATTTTCAAGTTACTGTTTATAGCACCCTCAACTGGTAGTACTGATTTTTTTTGTTGCTGATGATGTTGTGTTGTAATAAAAAAAGCACCATTTAATTTTTTTTTCATTTCATTGTCCTTTTTAATGAAGTTTGTAGCTCATTCAATTGACTGAAATGAGTCTTAATTTGTTTTGTAAAGTTTAATTCTCCATGCCAAATACAATACAAATATTGAGTAGGGAATTTATTCATTATCAAGTGTTCATAAAATCCACATCACTTTAACCATATTCGAAATTTACATTTAGGGAATTAACATATTATTGTCCCCTCAATAGATTGATTAGAAAATGAAAAATATAAAAACTCCTCCAAACCCTTAGCATATTGAAATGTGTTCCTTAGTAATGTGATCCATACTTTGACCATATATCATAATGTTCCTACACATAATTAAAGAAAGTTAAAACATATAGGAAATATTATTTCATTTAAAAATAATTAATATTTTTTTTGAAATAAATAATATAAATAATTATTTATGTAGATTAATTTGATTATCTTTTTGAAAAAAATAATTTTTATTATATTTTTAATTCAAATGTATATAATCCATCATAAAATTATAGCTTGTATATAATCATGTTTACTTAGTTTAAAATTATAAAATGGAGGTGATAGTATTCCATTGACAAATTATCAAATAATTCGATAACCTTACAATCCAAACTCAAGTATAATTACAAAATCAAGAAAGTTTTGGATATAACCAACCTTCAATTTTTATAAATTAATCCATAATATCAAAAATGATAAGAATAACCCATCATTATTGTTTTTAAGAAGGAATTGAAATTAAAAAATAAAGGCAAACAAAACTCCTTTAAAGTAGAAAATATTATACTGGAATAGAGAGATTTTAAAAATTACCCCTGACCAGTGAGAAAAGGAGATGACAAAGCAGTGTGATAGAAGGGGATAGGGGATAAAGAAGAGTAAAGGGGAGAAAGGGAGACCAAAAGGTCTAGGTAGAGGGATTGAGAGTTTCAGGAAGGGATCACGGGCTTTATGGTGAGGGATTAATAGTGAGGGATCAGGGGCAGTGATGGGTCAATGATAGGGGACGGGGGCTTAGAGAGGGAAATGGGAACAAGGGATATTGTGAGGTTAAGGGTTAGGGTGATAGTGGTGGTTGAGAAGGCTTCGTGGATTGATGAAAATGGAATAACATTATAGGATCAAGGATGGTAAAGGATCAGGGGCTCGATAACGAGGGATCATGGGAGAAGGGTTGAATCGGGGGGGGGGAGTGAATTTTAGGGAGGTGGAAAAGAGAGTTTTTTTTATTTTCTAAAAAAAATTAGAAGAGGTGTTTAAAAAATTGATGATAAAATATTTAATTTTTTTATAGGTGGTTTCATAAACCACTGCTAAAAAACTGATGTTAAAGTATATTTTTAGTGTAATGGTTGTTGTTTGCTTTTTTGATTCTTGGGATTCAAATCTCTTTTGGGGTTGTTGAAAACCCTATTGGTAAGCCATAGGTTGCTGTAAGTTTTATTAAAATGGGACCCATTGTTGTATTCCAAATAAATACCTCATGTCTGGGTAATATTTTTATCTATGGTTGTATGTTGTTGTAAAGGAATCATATGTATTTTATAGTGTTACTTGTTTCTACTTTTGAAATGGTCTCCCATAGAATATGGCTACACAATCATTTGAGATAGATATTCTTGATAATAAGGAAATAATATCTATGATTGATATGATGATACCAAAGAAGATTCATACCCCTCCTTGAAAGTTTATAAAATTAAAGGACGATTCATGATATAGAGGGTGATTTACTTCTATTTGTAATTTATGTTGGCTCTATATAAGGAAATCTAATCCATACTAAGAATTTCATTCCCCTAAAGGGAGCATCGAGAGGTTTTTTGGGAAGTTAAACTTATAGATATGGATATAGGTAGAGTTATATACTTGGGATGAAATAATTTTTCCATTTTCCATTTTCACCAATAGCTCAAATTCCATATTTTTAGTTGTGTTTGAATAGTTCTACTAAACTTTCATGACACAAAAGGATGTGTAGAACAGTGGAAGATAAGCCTTCCTTTTACTATTTGATTATGGTTCTAATCATTTAATTCATACAGGATAGACTTAGGGATGGATATTTTTAAACTATTTCTCATATAAAATGAAAAATTATGAACATTTATGGGATAACACATAAATTACACACATTCCATGACCTATGAATTTCTAGGTTTACATATGTGATATATTTCCTAATATAAAATATTTTGGGTATTTTTACCCTTAATAACAGTTTGTAATAATTTTGAAAATTTACCAAATTATATCCATATGGAGTTTCAAAATAGGTGTAAAACAAGGCCTCTGTTTTAGAACAGGTGTGATGATCAAGTCCATCTCTATGAACCATTTTTGGGGTTATTACACCTAGGTAAAAATATTCTAGAGCCACATACACTCATAGTATCTAGATAGGGATGTATTTTCATGGAAACCACATAGTCTATACTTTACCAAAATTTAGTGATGTTTTATTATGTTAAGTCTCATTCCTAAGGATTTCACTAGATTTTTCTAATTCTAATCCCCAAATATAACTAGACTTTTCTATGATATCAACTATGAAAAACCATATATTTAATAGACTTTATTTATTGATATATTACATAAATATACACTTAATATAAGAATATCATGAGGTATAGTTTATTTTGGTAATTTGCTACATATATTACCAAATTGAAATAAAAAACAATGACATTCACTAAAACTCTATAAAATTCTCTTAATAATCCATTACTCTTCTAGAACTATATGGTATAACCTATAGATGTACATAAGAGAGTGGTGAGGTATAAAGCCTAGTAAAGGAATAATAAAAGAATAACATGAAGAAACTAATAAATTTTAGTCAATAGGCATATCAATGTTACATAAAAGGGGTGAGAATCACAAGAATGAATATAAAAGCATGATATAAGAAGATAACAAGAAGGAAACAAAGGAATGTGACAACAACATAAAACATGAAAAAAACAAAAGTCAAGGATAATTATTATGACAATATCACATGGTGGAAGTAGTTACATGATGGATTGGGTTCTCTCCCTAATCCCATACACAATTTCTAAAAATATAAAAACATTTCCCAATTCATTGGAGGGATATATAATTATAGAACTACCTGTATCATTTATATCATGTACATACATAAGTGTTCCACATAGATCATACAAAAAAAAGGATGAATTTCATCACTTTTAATCCAAAAAATTAATGATTTTGGGTTACATAAATAAAATTAACCATTAAATTAGGTGTAGTTATATCTATTTGAATACCCTTGAGTGGAAAATGGTGATGGTTATTCACTACAAAAATGTTTGTCATGGAAAATCCCCAGATAATGTTGACAACATAACGGGGTTACATGAAGATTAATAGAAGAGTTAAATGAGAGTGAAATGGATATATAATAACATTTAAATGATAAGTTAGTAATGGGGATGTGTAAAAACATATCACAAAATGAAAATTTCCTAAACAATACATAATATAAATAAGGTACCTGTATAAAGAGGAGAAGGACCAGATCCCTTACCTTCAGGGGGGACTTATAAATGCTTGGGATGAGCTTATTAAGATTTTGGGGGAAACTTGGGAGGTATATAGAGAGGGAACATAAGATTAAATTAATTATACAGGAGTTTTTAGTAAAAGTAATGGGATGTTGGTTTGGTTTATATAGACAAATAGAATAAAATTCATTATTAATTTCAAAACTTTGGTTTTAGATTATATCTAATAAAGTTTTCCAAACCAAAAACAATACCATGGATGTTACCCATTTTTTATACAAAAGAGGATTTTATTTAGTTATTTTATAAGGATAAGAACCTAAATCATTAAAATAATTCCCTTGGTGATGTTTAATTGAGTCATGTTTATAAAGAATTTATTTTAAAACCCTAAAATATAATATAGGTTTTGGAGGATTCATTAAGTGTTTTTAAAATTAATTAATTAACTTAAAATACAATTATTTTAAAGTTTAAACTTACTAATTATAGTGCTTACTCTATATAATATTTATTACGTCACTTTTTGGATTTTACAATGTCATAATATACACCGTATAATTATACTGTATTTAATTTTTACCCAAAAATTTGACTGTCTCATAAAATTATGTTAAAATCACCATTGAATAATTTAGATGTTATAATTTAAAAAATAATATTTATTTTTTCAAAATAATTATATAAATTTGATAATTTATACTTTTAAATAAAAAATCTCAATTTATTGAAAAATATTGGGGTTTTTGACAATAAATATTTTCTTACCCTTATAAAAATTACATTTGACTTAATAAAATTATATTGTCAATTATATTTAATATATATATTATTTAATGATAATATTTTGTTAAAATATTATTTATTCCATAAATTCATTAATTCAACAAAATTATTATCTTGATTGAAACCATATATTTACCAAAAATTCAATTCATGTTTTGTCATATTAAAATCAAATTTTTATCGAAATCATTATTTAGTATTTTATAAAGTAATAATAAAAATGGATAAATGTAATCATTATTTTATAAAAAATAAAATATAAAAAATCATACTATTAGGGTCTAGATACATATCCCCATATTATACCGGCATATGCCCTAAGGGTAAGGTGTCTGAAGGTGATATTTTCTTGGGGGTGGTTCATCATACATGCTTTGGGTCATGATCTCAATGGGCCTGAACTTATCCCATAAATGGTTTCACTTGGGCTTTATTTGTTTAGTAATGGATTGGGATTGGTCAATGTTAAATCCCAGTGATTCTCTCTCCCTTACAATCTTCAATTCATGGGATTTATAGTGTACCATCCTACTGGTCGAGGCCATTGCTTCTTGCATCTCTCTCAATTGGAATTTATCATAACCGTTAACATATATTAATCATAAAAGTTACTTTTCAACAACTATATTATAAATGGTTATGATTCTTAGTGGTATTTTAAATCTGACATGATATAACTTATAGTAGTCCAAAAAACTAAATTAGTGCAATATATTTCTATAATTTCATTTCTTAATAAGTCATTTAAAAATTTAAAAAGTAATTTCACTTATAAATTTTTGGATTATTACAATATCATTATTGAGAACAATTACCATCCTCTTTAATGATGAAATCCATTCATTTTCCATATTTCTCTTTAACCATAGTGTTCCCCTTTATAATCGGAAACCTAATTATGTGTTATCTCATGTGACCTTTATATTTCCATTCTACACCTTTTAAAATGAAACTTCATTACTCATTTTACAATGAGGGTTTTCAATAAAGGTATTTCAAAATATTAAAAAGGGTTTCCATGATTTCAAAATATATTTTTTGTCTTCCTCTCCAACTTACTTATTGATTATATTTATTTATTTTCAAATATATTTTATTAAAAATTATTTTTAAAATTAAAAGTTTTTAAAAATGTTTTCAATTTACCATTTTTAAACCTTTGTTTCATTTTGAAGGATCAATTATTGAATATTCATTTTAAAAATTAAATGTTTTACAAGTGTTTTCAATTCACCTTTTTTGAAAAATTTATATCCTTTTCAGGGTTCTACTATTAAAAGTTAATTTTAAATTACAAATATTTTAAAAAATTTCACTTCACCTTTCCAAAAATTACTTTTCAAAGTGATAATAAATCATTATTTTACACCAAATATAAATGTGTTTTTTTAAAAAAAAATCACTACAATTTTCCACTTAATATCTAAAGGCTTTATATCCTTGGAATTTATTTTTTTTATAAAGGTGGATCCTCAGTCAAAGAAAAAGACACAATTTATTCAATAAAAACAATTACAAAAGTCTAAAGGAGGGAATTTTATTACAAACTTTTTCATAAAGAGGGGGAAAATAATCTGGCAGATCATCCAAACGAGTGATACCCTGATTTATTCCCTTATTAGCGAGACCACCAGCAACCATGTTCGCTTTGTAGAAAGCATGAGTGGAAATGTATATGATATCCATAAGTGAAGTAAGGTAGTTTATCCATCGAGTGGTAAGAGGACAAGAAAGGTTCATCATAACATTCCAGATGGCTTGGAAAATAGTGTTAGAGTCGATTTCAATCCATATGTTATTCCACCCCTTTTGTTTGACAAAGTCGAGCGAAAGTATCACAACCATCATTTTTTCTTCTAAAGTAGAGGCAACACCACAGCTGCCGAAGAAGCATCCATAATAATGGACAAGGGAGTCTCTGAAGACATCAGCACATCCCACAGGTCCCGGGTTGCCTTTGGAAGATCCATCAATATTAATTTTGATCCATCCTGGAAGTAGGGCCTACCAAAAAACCTCAAAGGTGTGCCTCGGTGGTTTGTAGATGCCATTAATTCGAATACGATGCAGGATCACATAATCATCAACATGGTTATTGTAGTGGGATTTCTGGATCAAGGCTGCATCTTTAATGGCAATGAGAATCCACATTCGGCCTACATAAAGATTTAATGAGTAGTTGCTGTGAATAATGTCATTTCTATCATACCAGATCACGTGTAAGAGCTCAAAAAACGCAAATAATAAGAGATTATTGATTTTTTTCTAAGTGTCAAGCTCCACACATCATTTTAATTATAAGGTGATAGAGTCGAGTAAATACCATCTGAAATAAAAAATTTCAGTAATATAATTCTAGGGGGCAGAATCCATAGCACAAGACAAAAAAAGATGATTAGTATATTCTCTATGATGGTGACAAAAATGGCACTTTGATCAGAGTTGGATACCAAAAGATTTAAGACAAACCTTTTTAGGAATACGGCTGTGAACAATGTGCCAAACGAGGTCGAGTCTTGAGGGTTTGATCTTGGGCTTATCAAAATGTTTCAACCAACCAAAACTAGAATCTGAATTAGTGAAATTGTGATTGTAAAAACTTTTTGAATCAATCACCCCATTGTGGGCAGGCTCCCAGATAAGGAAATAACCAATATTAGAGAAAGTATAATTATCAACAATATGCATGATGTTATCAGGGAGATTGAAATTTCTAGATTAAATCACATCCTTAATAGTAAAATTGGTGTTTTTTGGATGGGAATTGGGAGGGATCATAGATAAGAGGGGAGCACCAGTCCAGTTGTCCATCCAAAATTTCATGGAGGAGTCCGAGCTAACCATCCATCTAGAGTTATTCATAATATTGGAAAAGTATTTTCTAATGGATGGCCATATGGAAGAGTTTATATATCTCAAATTACCCTTCTTGAGTTTCATGAGAGATCTTTCTTTTAGAAAATCAATGGAATTCGAGTTACTGTTAAAAATTATCCAAGTGAGTCTGGATTGTAAGGATTCATTAAAGAGTTTGAGATTTTTAACGCCAAGACTACCTTCCTCTAGAGTTTTGCAACATTTAGACCAAGTTATAGTAACAAGGTTCCTCTCAAGAATACTACTAGTCCAAACAAAGTTTTTTTATGTAAACATTAATTTTCTTAATAAGGCCGGTAGGCCATTTATTAACCATCAGTGAGTAGACCAATTTAGAGACAATTGTATATTTCACCAACACAATCCTACTAATCATGGAGAGGGATTTAAATTTCTAGGAGGATAGTTGATTGATAACCTGGTCCACAACAAGATTAAAATATATAGATTTCGGTCTTCCCCATAAGATTGGAACTCCCAGATAGGTGAAGGGGAAAGATCCTTCTTTAATTCCTAGGCTATTTATAATGCTCGTTTTCATACTAAGAGAGAAAATTTTTCTGAAGAACACAAAAGATTTTTTTCCGGCTAATAGTTTGACCAAAAATCTATTCATAATAAGCCATAGCATTTTTTAAATTTTGGATATTTCTTTTCTCACCATTTAGAAACAGAATAATATCATCCGTATATAGAAGATGCATAGAAACCTTGAGGATTCAAGCTGCCTATATGGGTTTGAGTTTGTTTTGATCAACCAGGAGGGTGAGGAATCTACTAAAATAATCTTCCACAATAGAGAAAAGAATGGCAGATAAGGGGTCACCTTGCCTCACACCTTTGGTGCATTTAAAGTAGCCTTTTGGGGATCCATTAACAAGGATGAAAATAAATGCTGAATTAAATAATGAGTTAATCCTACTAACAAAGTATCATTGAATCCAAATCTCTAGAGAACATTGAAGATGAATCTCTAGTCAATAGTGTCAAAGGCTTTCTTGATGTCAAGCTAAAATAAATGTTTCCTCTTATGGATACTTTATTAAGGGAATTGGTGTATTTTGAGGCAAGGAAAATTAAGTCCTGAATGGATCTACCTTTTATAAAACCAGACTGATTCCCAGATATAATTTTATTGCATATGGGAGAAAGTCTGTTAGCAATAAATTTAGTAATAATTTTATAGATAGAGTTAATGAGAGAGATGGGATGGAAAAAATGAATTTCAGAGGCATTATACACTTTAGGAATGAGGGTGAGAAATTGAGAATTAATACCATGAGGGAGAAAAAAATTTGAGAATAAGGAATTGACCAATTTAAAAACATCAATGTGGATCATCTCCCAGAATTGTTGAAAAAAACTCTTGTTGAAACCATCAGGCCTCGGGGCACTATCAGGGTTGAGACTAAAGACGATGTCTTTGATTTCATGATCAAGAGGGATGCTCAAAAGAAAGTGATTATTGTCATCATGAACCATAACCGAAATGATCTCAGGGAGGAGGTCTTTGTTAATATTTTTCCTATTAAAAATACCAGTGAAGTAGGATACCACATGATCAATAATGGACTCCTCCGAATCAAGAAGAATGTCGTTGTCCCTAAGAATGGAGAGAGGTCTTCATACTTTTCTAATTCATTGAAGGGAATTGTTGAATTTAGTGTCTCGATCACCATCTGAAAGCCATTTAGTTTTTAAGACTTGTTTATGAATGTTGTCCTTAATAAATAGGAGAGAATTAAGTTTTATAGAGATATTGATTTCATTTTGGGGATCAGAAGAGAAATCAGAGTGAGTGTTGAAATTTTGGATTTGATTAAGTTCCTTCCAAAGGTTGGAGATGTCATTGTATATTTGTTTTGATTTGGTCCTACACCAATCTTTGAGACATTGTTTAAGATGTTTTAGTTTGGTGCGATAGGAAAAAGCATTCGAGTGGTGATTTATCGACACCCAACAGTTTTTTTATGAGATTTGAACATTCCATGTCAGCATACCAAGTGTTGTTGCATCTGAAAGGAAGAGTAGGATTAGTTATTTGGGAAAAAAGACTTACCAAGATGGGGTGATGGTTCGAGTTTAGTTTAGTTAATGTCATGGAAGTGATAATATCCCAGTTATCTAGAGTTGGGTAATTCGTAAAGGCCCTATCAAGTTTGCTCGCAACAACTCTGTTGTAGTGTCTTCTATACCAAGAAAATTTAGCACCCGTGAGATTAATTTCTATAAGGCTACAGTCTTCAATAGAAGCTCTAAATTCTCTAGAAGAGATATGAGAATGTGTAGGTACAATTTTCTCACTAGGAGAAAGAATGGCATTGAAATCTCCTATCACAAACCAGGGGTCATGAATGTTGTTAGATAAGTCAAAAAGATCATGCCAGAGAGGTCTTCGGTCTTGATATATATTTTTGGCATACACCATTGTGCAAAAACAATGTAATTTATCAATGGAGAAATCACAGGTAAACATTTGATCAGAGAATTATAGATATTGAAATTTTGTAAAGTAGCAGGGTAAAAAATCCAAAGGGAATCAATAGCAATACCATTTTTTCAAGAACCTAGAAATATATAACCATAAGAACATATATGCATAAAGTTCCTTAAAAAGTTGATTTTTTGGTTCAATAATAGCAACTATTTTTGGTTTATACATCAAAATAAGTCTTTTTAGCATAGTAACCATGTCAGAGTTTGATATTCCCTGACAAATTACATAACAAAATATCCATTAAAACCTGGATTTGGGGCAAGATCCCCCATTTTTAATTTTGGATCCACCTGAACCCTTCTTCCTTTTTGATCTCCCAAGAATTTGAGAGGGGGTTGGAGTAGAATTATTATATAGTTTACTCATAAAAGAAATAGTATAAGTGTTAGAAGCACCTGTATTAGTACCAGAATTAATAATAGTAGATGTTTTACTAGCAATGGGGGTGGTCATAGGGCCATCCTATAGATCTTTGGGTGCATCTGAGACCTGAATAATAGTGTGCGACACAGGGGTGTGTGTGGCTTCTACAGATTCAATGGGTATTGAATTTTTCATACCCAAATTATTGTTCAAAGAGGTCAGTTCAGTTCCAGTGTTAATATCTGTGCACATTTCCATGGATTCAAAATTTTCAACAAAATCGACTGAAGGATTCATACCTGCAGTCTCTAGGTAAGTAGTAGGATTCAGTACAGGCAGTCCATCAGTCCCAGATTGGCCTACATATAGCACCACTATATGTTCAGCATCAACTGAGGAACCCATGGATGAATTATGATCCAGCTCCAGTGGAAGTGAAATTTCAGTGCAAGCATTGCCACTTAGTTTCAGCTCAAGGATCACTGAAGCTCTCAAATCCACCAGTTTTTCAGTGAGCTCTTTAACCTCAGATGTTGTATCATGATTCTCAGAAGATGTCACCTAATGTTGATAATACTCAAGGGAACTTGGGTCCAAAATAGACCGGTGTTCTTTACAAGTATCTAAGACAATCTTCTCAATTTATTCCAAGATGCTAAGATCAAGATTGTTATTTTCTTCTTCTTCAACCAGTTCAACCCAATTGATACCTGAACTCTCTCCTATAAATTTTGACTTATTAACCCATATTTCAGATCTATTCCTAGCTGTTTCAGGGGTTTCAGAAGCAGTGGAATTGTATTTATTTTTGCCTTCTAATTTCAGTCCACCCATTATTCTTTGGTTGAGCAACTTGTCTCTTAACAACTCTTCATTTCAGCAAAGAATGTCTGAAGATTTTGCAGAGTTCACAATACGAAGGCATACATTCAAATTACAATCAAATCTCTATTTTGTAGTCATTATAATTGAAAAAAATTAATTTAGGAAGATTGTAAGCAATGTCAACTTCTATCATCACCCTAAAATATAATCCAATCTCAACGTTAAGATTTTAATGATCGATTTTGAGTGGTGTACCTATGCACGAGGCAATGTCGTTTAAGATTTTTAGAAGCTGGAAAAACCAAATGAGTCCATGGAGATGAACCCATATTTGAGCCATGGTATTCCTTGTAGTGTGAAGATGAAGAAGAGGTCCCATTCAGAGATTCGAAGTACTCCATGTTTAAGCTGAAGGTTTCCAAATTTCTAGACTCGATCAAAATAATCCTGGGATCTAAGCAGCATATTAAAGTAACCCTTTCATAAAGGAACTAGATTCCAATCAGAGACACCCCATACATGTGAAATTCTAATTTTAAGATCAGATTTTGACCAGGGTTTATTCCCTTTGATATGTGAAACGCGGCCCATAATTGAAAACGTACATAGAATCGATCATTGTTTAAGCACCTCAGGGTCAGCTTCAACATCGAATCTGCCATCGTCGAGCTTTCTGAATAAGGGAACCTTCATCTCAGATGATTTATTCGGTTTAGAAACTTTGAGTTCTTTAAGGAATGAGATTCCTTGAATTCTTCCCCCAAGATGTGTTGATTCATTATGGAACTTGAAACAACGATCCTCAAAAACAGTTTCCCATTCAGGATCAAATGCTGCTATGAAAAGAGGAAATGAGCTATAAAAAGGCTGGGCAAGCACAACGGTCAATTCGGTGAAACCCTAGAGGTAGAAGCTCCCAAGATTTCATATTTACTTAGAAGTTACTTCTCATGAATAAAATTCTAAATGTTCTTATGAATTAATATTTTGGGGTGAATGAATTTTTTCGTATAAATTATTTACATTGTTTAGGTGATACCATCTCGAAATATTATGTAACCCATTTTTATTTCCATTGATTATTTATGATATAATGAATTATTGATTATAAGTGGTACACATATGTATGGATTATTGATGGGTGATGTCCTATTTTTCCTCTAATTCATTTGTTAATGTTTTTTTATCTCATGAGATCAAAAGGGTATGTAAGAGGATTTATCCCAAGCCAAAGGTTATATAGGAGGATATATGCCAAGAAAAAGTTATATAAGTGGATTTATAAACAACCAAAGGATACACAAGAGGATTTATCCCAAGAAAAAGGGTATATAAGAGAATTGAAACCACCACTACAAGAAAAACAGGTATTTGTGACGGGGCATTTGCGACGGGGGCCCGTCGCAAATAGCTCGTTGCTGAAAACGGTGTCGCAACAACACTTATTTGCGACGGGCCCGTCGCTAAAGCCTTTTTTTGCGACGGTCATTCTCCCCATCGCAAATAGTATTCCGTATTTTTGTAAAAAAACTTTTAAAATAGTTTTTGCGACGGGAGCCGTCGCAAAAACTATTTAAAAATAAAATAAAAAACTATTAATAATACTAGTATTTGCGACGGGCATAGTATCCCGTCGCAAATACTATAAATAGTTTTTGCGACGGGTCCCGTCGCAAAAACTATTTTTTAAAAAAAATAAAAAACTATTAATAATACTAGTATTTGCGACGGGCATAGTATCCCGTCGCAAATACTATAAAAAAAATAAAAAAAATAAATTATTAATAAATTATTTTAATTAATATAATAATAGAATTATAATTCAAAAATAAAAATAATTAATTATTTTAATTAATATAATAATAATAGAATTATAATTCAAAAATAAAAAATAATAGAATATTAATAAATGATTTAATTAATATAATAATATTAGAATTATAATTCATAAATAAAAAAAATATTAATAAGTTATTTTAATTAATATAAAAATAATAGAATTATTTTACATTCAAATATTAAAATAATTCAAGTATTACAAAAAATATAATTAAATTATAATATTATAAAATTTTAATATATATATATATTTTAATATTATAAAATATAAATAATATTATTATTCATATTAATATTGTTATTTAAAAATATAATATTATTAATATTTTATAATGAGACAAAAACTAAGAATAGAAAAAAAAATTGATTTCCCAAATTTTATAACATAAATACAAACTCTAATCTGAAGGAGGGGGGGGGATCTGCAGATGGTGGTGGAGGAAACTCCATCCCTAAAGCATGAGTGAGTCGGCGCATGTACTCCATCTGCTCCTGATGCTGCTGCTACCACCGACTCGTCTGCTCCTCGTACAACTGCTGCTGGCGTCGACGCTCCTCCTCATGCTGCTGACGCATCTACTCCTGCTCCTGTCGGAGACTCTCTATCTGTGCAGTCTGAGATCGCAACTGATCCTCATACTGTGTAGTATAAGAAGATGCACGAGCTCCTCTCGAGCTGGACGCCGACATCGCAACACTGCCATAATAATCTCCGGGAGTCAGTCGAGAGCCGATACCAACTACCCGGCCCTTCAAGAAGGCATACTGGGTAGCCTGCATCCATACCGCCTCATCAAACTGACGGGCAGTGGTCTGATCTGATGACTCGGCCTGACTCTCAGGCCGGGCCTGTGACGCTGCGGCCTCATATGACTCCTATAGTTGCAATTTAAAATTAAAATTGTGAATATATTATATACAGTTAATTTTTAAACTTGAAAACAAATAATACTGACCACGATGTGATGCTGACGATCACCTCTGAGCTCCCAAGTAGCAGGATCACTATACATCCTCCGATATACGTCGTACTCTGTAATATCGGGGTGCTCGACAGCCTATAAGAATAAAAAATAAACTGTTAATATTTATAGTTATAGAAAATATTTATAAATAATGTACGTACCAGATGTTGTCTATGAGTACTGAAAGAACGACTCCCAGCTCGATGAGTCACCTCCTGTCTCCCCCGATTCTGCCTCCCCACCGATGATCTCCTCTGAAAGGCCCCACTCAACCAGTGCGCACATAATCCATCCCATACATGGGATGAAATATACTCTGGTCGGTGTGCTCTACATGACTCCTCAAAATCTGACACTCCTGCTTTCTTCATCGCAGCTTTTCTTAAATTGTGAAAAAACTGACGAAGGCGATCACGCATGGCCACCTCCCATGCCTCGTGGATGGCGCCATGCATGGTATCCTCGATCGGATACCATAAACCCTACAAATAAATCAAAATATCAAGTTAGAAATGAAATAATTTTCAAAATAAAAATTATTTATTTACGTATGTACCAACCAATGGCCGAACATGGCCTGCTGCACATCAATGGGAATATGCTCCCATGTGGTCCACGACTGAGAGAAATAGTTGCGCAAAATAGCGCTGCCCTGTCCGACTGCTATATGCGGAAAACTGAAAAAATAATAAACATTTATTATGTGAATAAATTAATGAAATCTTAGTCAAATCCACAGGTTATCACACAGGTTATCACACCTCCGTGTGCGTGGATCAAACCCAAGACGTGGACGTCGCTCGGGGACGGGGTCAGGAATCATCAATCATGCAAGACCGTGCCCCCTCCGCGTACTCCCTGGAGCGCCTGCAGGCTGAGGGTCATCTGTCAGCAACGCATCCGCATCAAAAGTCAGGTCAGCATCCGCCAACTCACGAAATGTGGCCTCGTCCATCTGAAACAGAAAATGTTAATGTTAGCAAATAATTGATAATTACTATTATATATACATATATACATATATATATATTATGATTGTATATAAATACCATGGAATGCTATCAGTGTTCATCTTCATCATCATCTTCATATATGTCAATGTCATCTTTATATTCCTCCTCAACATCATCGATATCCATTCGAGTTACAGTTGCTTCATCTCTTACCATTTCAAATTCATATGTGACATCATTAACATCATCGTCATCACCGACTCTTAAATGTGGGGTGTCGTCATCGATACTCATGTCTCTTTGTAAAAAAGATTGATTTTGAGTACTATCTTGAAAAACTTCAATTCTTTGCACATCAGTGAAAGCACATTCACTTTGACTAAACTGATTGTCTCGAATTTTGATTTTTATTATACTCCACCAATCAGTCAAGTCTCTTGATGTTGCATAGTACTTTGCATAATAAACTTGATATGCCTGTTGAGCCAATAAGAATGGTTCATTTACTGCGAGAACACTTTTACATTTAATATCGATGATTCCATGAGTCGGATGAACACGCACGCCTCTCTCTGTATCCAACCACCGACATTTGAACATGGTTATGTAATGTTGTCCAAGATAACAGAGTTCAATGATTTCATCAAGTATGCCATAAAAGTCAACTTCATTTTCTCGATGATGAGATCCTCTCAAGCTAACTCCACTGTTCATTGTTTTTTTCGATTCCCCATATGCATGTGTGTGGAATCGAAATCCATTCACCACATATGCATTATAAGTTTTAACAAGTTTGGAAGGTGGGTTACTCAATACACATAGCCGTTTGTCAATTTTATCAGCATGTCGAGACACCTGAAAATTTGTGAAATAATTATCAATATAGTAAACTATACATTGAAGGAGTTGCTAAAAGATAAAGAATTTATGTTACCAGTTTTTGAAACCACTGAGAGAAATTTTTCAGTTGACGTTCTTCGAGAGAAGCTGCTGTAATTTGTGGAATTTGTTTCTTGATATGATTATCATACAACCTATAAAAACCAAAGTTATTTACTATAACATAAATGATAGAATAAGTGATATAAACACTTACAGTACAACTGATGTCATCTCTTCACAGTTGAGAAGAACATACGTATGAGCTCTCTGATGTTCATCATCTGAAAGCCAGCGTTCATAAACTCCACCAAAACCAAGCTCTGACTGGTTGAAAATAGATAATTGACTGTTGATTTCATCAATATTCCTCTCGTTCCGTCCCATTCGGTTGTGTTTTGAAGGATACTCAGATTCAAAATAATGGGAGCAGAAAAAAGATATTTCCTCTTGCAAATAAGATTCTGCAATAGATCCTTCAACAGATGCTTTGTTACGTACTTTTCTTTTCAATTTTTGCATGCATCTTTCAAATGGGTACATCCATTGAAACTGTACCGGACCTCCACATTTGGCTTCATATGGCAAATGTAACATCAAATGTTCCATTGAGTCGAAGAAAGACGGCGGAAATATTTTTTCCAGTTTACATATAATTACAACAACATCTTTTTCAAGTTTGCCTAGAGCATCATAATCTGCCGTAGCCGCACAAATTTCCCGAAAAAAATGAGACATGTATGTTATGGAATCCCAAATCACAGAATTCAACAGACCTCTTAATCCAATGGGTAGAAGTCTCTCCATTATAACATGACAATCATGACTTTTTAATCCAGTAATATGACCATTCTTTACACATCTACCCAAATTAGAAGCACAGCCATCTGGAAGTATCAAATCTGCAATCCACTGACAAAATAATAAACGGTTTTCTTTAGACAATGTATAAGATGCTTTTGGTTTCAGTAACCTTTCTGTTCTGACATTCTCAAATAGTTCCAATTCTGGACGCCTGGACATTTGGGCAAGATCTAAACGTGCATTTACATTGTCTTTGCTCTTTCCTGGCGTATCCAAAACTGTATGAAACAAATTATCAAAACAGTTCTTCTCAATATGGATGACATCTAACATGTGTCGGACCAACAGATCAGACCAATATGGAAAATCCCAAAATATGCTACGTTTAATCCAATTGTGTTCTTTCCCAAAACCAGAAATTTTCTGTTGGTTTATTGTGGGACCAAAAGTGATGGGAGGTAATGAAAATACAACTGATTTTAACTCCGAACCTGATAGCATTTTTGGAGGTCCATCCCTTTCAACTGTTCCTTTTCTGAAATGAGATCTGTTTCTGCGAAAAGGATGATCAGCTGGAAGAAATCTGCGATGACAGTCAAAATAACAAGGTTTCTTTCCATGAATGAGCATAAATGCTTTGTTCTCTCCCATACAGTAAGGACATGATTTCTGACCATGTGTACTCCATCCAGATAACATCCCATAAGCCGGGAAGTCACTTTTTGTCCACATCAATGCTGCTCTCAGTATGAAATTCTGTTTCGTTGCAACATCATATGTACTGACACCAGTACTCCATAATAAATTTAATTCATCAATCAATGGCTTCAAATAAACATCAATATTTTTCTTCGGATGTCCTGTAATTAGTAAAGTCAAAAAGATATATGGATCCTTCATCAACATCCATGGATGTAAATTGTACGGAGTTAAAAAAACAGGTCAACATGAATATTGACTACCATAAGATCCAAACGGACAGAAACCATCAGTGGAAAGGCCCAGTCGAACATTTCTAGCTTCTAAAGCAAAGGATGGATGCACTCTATCAAAATGTTTCCATGAATCACCATCGGCTGGATGATTCAAGCTTTTATCGGTTGAAATATTCTCTTTATGCCATGACATCATTGTCGCTGTATTCTTAGACATGAATAAACGCTGAAGTTTGGATGTAAGCGGAAAATATCTCAACTGTTTTACAGGAATCAAACCAGACTTCCCGTGTTGTCCTTCTTTATATCTCAGTTGCCCACATGTAGGACAACTATCCAACGACTCATTTTCCCCAGAATATAAAATGCAGTCATTTGAACATGCATGAATCTTCTGACAAGTAAGTCCCAAATTTCAAACCAGCCTCTTACTCTCATAGTAATTTGCAGGTAAAACATTTCCTTCGGGTAACAGTGTTTTCAGCAAAGAAAATATCTGGTCAAAACAGGTGTTTGACATTCCGTTATCTGATTTGATAGCCATAAATTTTGCAACTGCTTCTAATTTGCTCATCTTGCAGCCAGGATATAATGCATCCTCAGCAGATTTCAACAACTCATAAAATTCAGACGGTGCCAACTCAGGATTTGAAGCTATATCAGCCGGAGTTTCTGTATGTTGAACAGATGAACCTGCAACATCATGTACTAAATCTTGAAACCGGGATGGATCCGAAATCAAGTTGGTATCACCTGCTCTAGAACTGCGTTCACCGTGTTGATACAAAAAAACATAATCTGGTTGAAAACCAAAACGCAAGATATGTTCTCCCACTTTGTCAAACGTGTCAAACGTTCTCAATGCACATTTTCTGCAAGGGCATTTTATTTTGCCTTCTGAAACAAATTCTGAATTTGATGCCGCAAATGATAAAAATGTCTCCACACCCTCAACATATACTGGATTTAAACCAGAACCGTTTGGATTTCTACGTTGATTTATCCATATGCGGTCACCTAATAATGATTGTTGATGACCTCGTTGTTCCATATTTCTCTATAAAATATAAAAGCATTACTGGTTTTGAATAATTTGTTAGAAAAAACACTCAAGTAAATATTGAATATATTGAGAATAAAGCAAAACATGTTACAAATATTGATAATTTTAATATTATATTGATTTTATATTATTTTAATAATACTAATATAATTTTTTCATAAACATTAATTATATAATAATAACATTATTACATTATTAGTATATTTTATTATTAATATTAAAATAACATAATTTTTTATATTATATACAATTCTCCTTTCATTTGTGTGTTTAACATTCTGTCTCCACATGTAATATTTGCATTCACTTTCACCTCTCCATTGGCGAGTAGGTTGATAATTTTGAAAAAGAATGCGAATATTACATGTGGAGACAGAAAACACACAGATGAAAAGAGAATTGTATATAATATAGAAAATTATATTATTTTAATATTAATAATAAAATATACAAATAATGTACTAATGTTATTATTCGTAAATATTGGTAATTATTCCAAATTATTGGTAATTATTTCTAATTATTAGTAATTATTTCTAATTATTGGTAATTATTTCTAATTATTGGTAAATATTGGTAAATATTGGTAAATATTGGTAATTATTGGTAAATATTGGTAACTATTGGTAATTATTGGTAACTATTGGTAATTATTGGTAATTATTACTAATTATTGCTAATTATTACTAATTATTGGTAATTATTACTAATTATTGGTAATTATTACTAATTATTGGTAATTATTACTAATTATTGGTAATTATTACTAATTATTGGTAATTATTGGTAATTATTGGTAAGTATTGTTAATTATTGGCAATTATTGGTAATTATTACTAATTATTACTAATTATTGGTAATTATTACTAATTATTACTAATTATTGGTAATTATTACTAATTATTGGTAATTATTACTAATTATTGGTAATTAATACTAATTATTGGTAATTAATACTAATTATTGGTAATTAATACTAATTATTGGTAATTAATACTAATTATTGGTAATTATTACTAATTATTGTTAATTATAACTAATTATTGTTAATTATTACTAATTATTGGTAATTATTACTAATTATTGGTAATTATTACTAATTATTGGTAATTATTACTAATTATTACTAATTATTGGTAATTATTACTAATTATTACTAATTATTGGTAATTATTACCAATTATTGGTAATTAATACCAATTATTGGTAATTATTGGTAATTATTACTAATTATTGGTAATTATTGCTAATTATTGGTAATTATTGGTAATTATTGGTAAATATTGTTAATTATTACTAATTATTGGCAATTATTACTAATTATTGGTAATTAATACTAATTATTGGTAATTAATACTAATTATTGGTAATTAATACTAATTATTGGTAATTAATAATAATTATTACTAATTATTGGTAATTATTACTAATTATTGGTAATTATTACTAATTATTGTTAATTAATACTAATTATTGGTAATTAATACTAATTATTCCTAATTATTACTAATTATTACTAATTATTACTAATTATTAGTAATTATTGTTAATTATTGTTAATTATTACTAATTATTACTAATTATTAGTAATTATTACTAATTATTAGTAATTATTACTAATTATTAGTAATTATTACTAATTATTTGTAATTATTACTAATTATTAGTAATTATTACTAATTATGAGTAATTATTACTAATTATTAATAATTATTACTAATTATTGGTAATTATTAATATTTATTATTAATTATTACTAATTATTGGGAATTATTAGTAATTATTACCAATTATTGGTAATTATTGGCAATTATTACTAATTATTGGCAATTATTACTAATTATTGGCAATTATTGGTAATTATTGGCAATTATTGTTAATTATTACTAATTATTGGTAATTATTGGCAATTATTGGTAATTATTGGCAATTATTGTTAATTATTGGTAAGTATTGTTAATTATTACTAATTATTGGTAATTATTGGTAATTATTACTAATTATTGTTAATTATTACTAATTATTACTAATTATTGCTAATTATTACTAATTATTGGTAATTATTACTAATTATTACTAATTATTGGTAATTATTACTAATTATTGGTAATTATTCCTAATTCTTACTAATTATTGGTAATTATTACTAATTATTGGTAATTAATACTAATTATTGGTAATTAATACTAATTATAGGTAATTATTACTAATTATTGGTAATTAATACTAATTATTGGTAATTAATACTAATTATTACTAATTATTACTAATTATTGGTAATTATTCCTAATTATTCCTAATTTTTCCTAATTTTTCCTAATTTTTCCTAATTTTTGGTAATTATTGCTAATTATTACTAATTATTGGTAATTATTGGTAATTATTGGTAATTATTGGTAATTATTGGTAATTATTCCTAATTATTCCTAATTATTACTAATTATTCCTAATTATTCCTAATTATTACTACTTATTACTAATTATTACTAATTATTACTAATTATTACTAATTATTACTAATTATTACTAATTATTACTAATTATTACTAATTATTACTAATTATTCCTAATTATTACTAATTATTCCTAATTATTACTAATTATTCCTAATTATTACTAATTATTACTAATTATTGGTAATTATTGGTAATTATTACTAATTATTACTAATTATTGGTAATTATTGGTAATTATTACTAATTATTACTAATTATTGTTAATTATTGGTAATTATTCCAAATTATTGGTAAGTATTACTAATTATTGGTAATTATTACTACTTATTGGTAATTATTACTAATTATGGGTAATTATTACTAATTATTGATAATTATTACTAATTATTACTAATTATTGGTAATTATTACTAATTATTACTAATTATTCTTAATTATTGATAATTATTGATAATTGTTCCTAATTATTAGTAATTAAATGAATAATTATCAATAATTAGGAATAATTACCAATAATTACAAATAATAACATTATTAATATATTTTATTATTAATATTAAAATAATATAATTTTCTAATTTATATACAATTCTCCTTTCATCTGTGCGTTTTCTATCTTCACATACAAATAATACATGTGAAGACAGCAAACACACAGATGAAAAGAGAATTGTATATATATAAAAAATTATATTATTTTAATATTAATAATAAAATAGACTAATAATGTAATAATTTTATTATTCCTAATTATTGCTATTTATTACTAATTATTAATATTTATTCTTAATTATTAAAAATTATTACTAATTATTCCTAATTACCATTAACTATGAACAATACTAATAATTTAAATTTATTAAGTAATAAAACAATGTAAACATAATTAAATTACAACTAATTAAGAATAATTGAAACTAATAAAAAATTAAAAATAAATATTAAATTAAAATGAACATAAATACCTTGAAAATTGATATGCTCTGATCGTTCTTCAAAACTTTAATATCAGCTCCGGAGAAAAAAATTAAACTGGAAAAAAACTGAACTCTAGAAATATAATTTTGAGAGAAGGAGAAGATAGAGAATGAGAATGAAATGAAAAAACGGATGGGGGTATTTATAGGTTAGATTATTGGCGACGGGCCCATTTGCGACGGGTATCCCGTCGCAAATAGTATTATTTGCGACGGTACCCGTCGCAAATACCTTAGCCAACATTTATTACGGTCAACGGGTAAATAGTTATTTGCGACGGGACCCGTCGCAAATAACCACCTACCGACATACTATTTGCGACGGGGGAATATTCCCGTCGCAAATACCTTTTACCGCCGCCAGTTATTTGCGACGAGAATATTCCCCCGTCGCAAATAAGTTTCCCGCGATTTGGCGCGCAAACCGCGCCTGTCCTTTTGCGACGGGGAAAGCTGTCCCGTCGCAAAAGGCTACTTATTTGCGACGGGCAAATAACCCCATCGCAAATAAGTTTTTAACAGGACTATTTGCGACGGGATTTATTCCCGTCGCAAATAACCCGTCGCAAATGCCCTTTTTTCCCGTAGTGCACGATAAAGGGTGTACAAGAGGATTAATCCAAAGCCAAAGGGTACACAAGAAAATTTATCCCAAGAAAATGGTTACATTGGAGGATTTATCCCTAGACAAATGGGTACACATAAGGTTTTATCCCAAGCCTAATTGTTCATGATAAGATTATCACCTGCTCAAGAAGTTATATGGTGATTATCACAAGCCTACTATGTGATGAATATCTTAGTGGGTATCCTTAACATATTATTTCTATGATTATGTTTATACCACACACTTATGTTGTAATCATGTGACTATGATTATGATCTTTGACTCATTCTTAATGTATCAGGATTCTACACACTTTTTCTATAGAATATGTTGGCTCATTTGAGATTACATATACTTTTGTCATGATTTATAGACAAAACTTATTATTCAATGTTCTATTAAATAATTAATTTCTCCCCTACCCATGTTTTTTCATATGATTATGATCTAACCCTTGATGAAATGTTGATAATTTATCCCTTACTAGGAGCTTGAGATCACCCAATTCTTATGTTTTCCTTTCCCTAGGTTTTTAAAATAAGTATAAATTGTTGGAAGTATGTAGTCTAGAGGAGTTTAAATATGGATAAATGTTTAAATGTGTTATAAAATAAATTACTTATGTAGTTAGTCCTGAAAAAAACTAAAAAAGGTTCCTTGATTCATATGAGATTATTATGAGATGTAATTATAATGTGAAATTTTTGAAAATTTTTCTTGGATCATCTCACTTGTTAACAATGTTAATTTGTAATAGTACATTTTTAGCACCATAAATGGGAATGTGGGTTTGGGGTACTTCATCAAAATTATTGAATTTGTGTGAAGTTGTGTAGAGAGATTAAATGAAATAATTTTCACATAAAACATCCAAAAATAATGGCATCAAAATATAAAAATGTTCTATAAATACACAATCAATAACATCATTGACCAAAATCAATTTTCACTCAAATCAACCACCAATGATGAAAAAATTTCCTTTATTAACACAATTCTCAAGATATTTGAAAAATAGAAGATAAATTTTCAATAGGTTTCATGGTATTAATGAGCATGTGACATGTTTTTTATTATTTTGAGGATTTTTATTTATTTTTTATGTTTTTTTAAATATTTTTATTGATTTTTGAAAAAAATTTCAAATAAGAAAATTCACAAAAAATAAAAAACCTAAAAGAACTATTTAATTTTTAAAAATAATAATTTGAAAGGAAAAAGACATAGAAAAGGAAAATCCTAAACAAGATACCCAAAATTTCATTCCCTACCCTACACTTAAATTGTTACATTATAGTCAATGTGACCCTATGAAATGATGTATAGACAAGAGATTAATAATTTAAATTTGAAAAAATAACATAAAAGTGATAGGGTATGGGAAAACATGATATTATTAAGTGATTTAAGTATCATAAAATGTGATGACATCAACTGTTATTTGGGGAATCCCTCAAACCACTATTTCAAATACAAACCATTGACTATAAATCTCTTTATTACATCCTCTTGTGTGACCTACACTACACCATAAAGAAAAAATGAGTTAAAAAATATGGGCCTAACCATCTAGAACAAAAATTCATTTACATAATATTGAATCATGATCTATAGAGAATAAATTTGTCTCTCACATGAAACCACCATTATTAGAAAATCATATGGTGGGATAATTTTTCTCTTTATTTACATAGTTCTCAAATGAAGATAATTAAATATCCATATGATCTTGAAGTTGTATCTTCCTTTTATATCTAACTTTGGATAAATCTAGGTTTCTTTTCTTTATTTCCTAAAATTTTAGATGCTTAGACTCCACTATAATGTGACATGCTTTCCCCAAAACTATCTAGTAGGGGAAATTCCAATGTGTATTTTAAATTCTATCTAATAAGACTATAGCGCATCATAGAAGCACTTTCTTTAATCCCTCCTATTAGTCTACATTATTTTCTTTAATATCTTCTTCAAATACTAATTTAAAACTTTGGGAAAACTTTTTTTTGGGTGTGGTATACTTAAGTTTTTCATGTCACCATATACTTATAATGGATGGAATCCAAAATTTGGTTAAAAAATAATTACCCTTAGTTATTGATGATATCTTTAGATACTCCAAACCTAACAAAAATATGATCCCTGAAAAAATACACTACAATATGAGAATCATTAGTTCTTTAGTCCTTGAAGAACACCCATTTTATAACATAATCAATAAAAATAAGAATTTATATGAAAATAAAATATCTAGTAAACCAACCCATAAAATTAGTGGTGCATAAATAAAATATATCAAAGAATAATATGGGATGTTAAGGCATCTCATGTCTTTTGAAAATGTTTTCGTTGTGTTGGAAATGTGATAATGACTTAAAAAACACATGGGAATCATCTAACAAGGTATAAAAATATAATATAGTGTCTAAGAATTTACTATATTTCCTTTGAGATCCAAAGTGTCCACCAAAATAAATTTTATGACAAAAATTAAAAAAAACTCAATATAATGATCATACACACATCTCATTATGACATGTTCACTATAAATGTGAAAAATTTAAGTATCACCCCGCACATAAAACATTGAACCACTCTTCAATTTTTATTCTTACAGTTTCTTTAGGATTAAATGAATTTACAATAAAACCCATAAATTTTTTAAATCAATATACCAATAATGTGTGACTAATATGGAATAGATATTATCATTTAGAAAAGTGTCCTAATATAGTACCAAGTATTTGGTATCATGCTTCAATATGTGAGGTAATATACCCATGTGGTTGGGCATAAAGTTATATAAAACCTTCTTGAAATTTATCTCAATTATAAACTCTTAATAAAATATAATGCAATGAATAAGTAACATATTTTCACTTGGATTCTTCAAGAGGTAACTTAAAGCTATATGGTTAGAGAAAATAACCACTTTAGGTCCCAATAAATAAGATTTAATTTTTTTATGAAGAAAATTTGATATAAATAAACTCCTTTTACATTTTTTTAGTTCTATTGGAATAAATTCAAATTACTCAAAACATAAGATATCACATGGGACCACCTTATCACCCTTGTAGATAAGATGACTCCAAATATGAATTTGAAATCATCATACATAATCTCAAATGGGAGATCCCACCATGGGGGATAAATTGTTGATGGGGTTGGGAGAATTTTCTTTAAAAAATGTAAGTAAACCCTACATGAATCCTAAAATAAAAAATTATAATCCTTTTAAAGTAATCTCGAAAATGTTATAGAAATCATACTGAAATATCTAATTAAGAATCAATAAAAACCATCATGTCTTAGGAAAGATAAAAATTTATGTAGATATTTCATATAAGGAAAGGATTAAATAACATCTACCATAGCTCTATCATCCTCTATTAATTTTTTTACACTACATTCCATAGTATAATTCCATGATTTAACTTGAAATAATAATTTTTAAGGTTCAAAACTAGATTTTTCTCAATAAAATGATGCAAAAAAAATTACCCTAACTCAAGATACAACCATCAAATTTGGAACCATACATAGAAAAATCATCCATAAATAGATCCAGAAAATTCTCAAAAAGTTAATTAAAAAAACTCTCTATGCATCATTAGAAGGTACCTGGGAAATTACAAAGTATAAATGACATCCTTCAGTAAGAAAATGTACCGAATGAGAAAGTTAATGTCATATTCTCTTGACCTTATAAAAAAATAGGAACTTATAAATAACTATATAATCGATCCATGAAACATTTTTTTATCTTACCATCAAGTATATTAATCTTATGATCAATTAGTAGGAGGAAAAAAATTTATTTGTGAGTGTATTGATTTATTTTCCTATAATCAATACACACTTTCTGATTATTTTTCACCCTCATCAAAACTAACCCCTCTTATAATTTTTAATTTTAGTAACACCCCTTTTCTTAGGTATATCCTAAAAAGGACTAACCCATTATGAATTAGAAATTGGGTAAATGATACCTACCTCACAAGAAACTTCTAAAATAGAAGAATTATGTATACTTTTGGGCTTACTTACCGATTTCGCTCCATCTTATAAAAGAAAACTTTTTCATGGAAATGGGGGGACTAATACTTGACATTTCATCCAAGGTTTACCCAATTACCTTAATTTTTTCAATTAAAATATTCAAAAGTTTTTATTCAGGTTAACAAAGAAGATTGTGATAAATGATAACATTTAATATCTCATTACTCAACAAGTATGTGTATTTGAGATTTTGGGGAAATAAATTATGTTCTAATGTGGGTGGGTGATGTATGGATGGATACATCAAAGGAACTATGAAATATAAAAAAATGAACATCATTATCAAAATATTCATCTTCAAAATTAATGAATAATGCATCAAATACATTACAATACTCAACAACCATGTCATAACCACAAAGAAAATATTCATAAGAATAATATGATTCCACATCAAAATAAAATCATATAGAGGTGTGATTAAGAAAAAAAACTTAATTACTCTTAGACATAAAACTAGATCCATTGCTCATAATCTCTCTATAGAATAAAATAATCAAAATTGAAGGTGTGTTTAAAAGGTGATTCAAAATAGGAGGAAACAAAAGAAAAATGATCTTAAGAAGGGTAATTTAAGAAGTCTATAAAATTAAATCTCAGAAGTTAATCCCCCTAAAGACATTTTAAAGAACACCCCCATTGACATTTATTATTATTTTTTAGAATTTTTGAGGAATGGATTACCTAAAATAATGAGAGAATTAGAATTTATCCAATATTACTCCATTTTATGAATTTAGAAGTCTACAAGAAAGATCATGTTTCTTATCTATAAAATCTATATCCTCAAGGAATCCCTTTGGATATTTTGTAGCTTTATTTTCTAATTTCACCACCACTCTTATCATCTTCGACTCCCCAATCTATAATTAAGAGAAAATAAATTGAGGCAATACATTTATGGAAGACCCAAAATCTCATAATGAATTAGAAAAGTGTAAATCTCTTATGGTTCATGGATGATGAATATCCCTGGATCCTTGCTCTTAATTTCCACCACTTGATTTGGTGTAATGAGTTATAACACACTCTTTCCATGATTGATAAGATTGTTTCCCTTGATCAATTTTTAGTTGGTTCACAGTTCTTTTAATAATTTTGCATAACTTGGGATTTTATTAATGGACTCAGGAAGTATAATATTTATCTCACCTCTATCAAATGTTTCCAATAATTATTTTTCACATTTTCCCATGAGCCTTGTTATGGGTTTTTACCACATAACTAGGAAGGGTAAGTGTTCTAGAAGGTAACTCACCAAGATTTTTCTTTCCATTCTCTTTCTAATTTGGATTCTATAACAACCCTAATCTTAATTACACACTTAAACATGATTTATTACATAAACTTCACTTGATACAAAATAGATGATCAAGAGGTCTAGTGTCTTTGGGGATTAGGATCATTACATAACAACTTAAAACATGAAATACAACATCTTTATTGAAAACTTTATTTACATGACCACTACATTTGGTCATACTTAGAATTTCATAGGATAACATGAGGACATGCATAAGAAAAGGGTGAGATATAAAGCCGAGTAAGGGAATAAACATGGAATAAAATGAGGAATAAAGTACATGTTATATAATAGGCACATCAATGGAGAACAAATAGAAACACGAACATAAAGTCATGATAATTCAGGATAATCATAACATGGAAATGTGGCAACAACACTTAACATGGAATTATCATGAGCCAAGGCTCATTGCACTTGGAGCATGAGTAAACCCTCCTTACACATGAAACACGAGTAAACCCTCGTTGAACTTGAATTATCATGAGTAAAAACCCATTTCACATGAAGTATCATGATACTATACTTTACCCAATGAATTGGAGTGCTATTAGGGCGCACCCTTCTTAAACATTTCATTTCATGCATAAGTGTGCCACATGGATCAAAAAACATGGATTCATTAAACATCATCATTTATTCCAAAATAATGGAATGTGGAATTAATAAATGAAACTCTATAATCAATAAGTAAATGTTCGTAAAGGTAAATACACTTTATAGATAAATGGGAATGGTATTCACTACACAATGACTTTGGCTTGAAAAAATGTGGTGCAATTTCGGCAGCATAACATCGTGACATAAGAATTTGTAAGAATGGTTGATGAGAGATAAAGGGATGTATCATCATATGTACATGAAATGGACAGTAATGGGGTCTTATAGATACATGTCCCAACAATTTTAATGGAATTTAGATTCATGATACAAAATAATTGCTTGAATGTAAATGAGGAGAGAGAAATTCTTTTTTGAATTTCGGCATAGTAACGGGTGTACATGGGAGGAATTTAATGAGAGATAAAGGGGTATCTCATCATTAAAAAATAAATAGAGAAGTATAGAGGATGTGTTAAATCATATCCCAACATTTATAATTGAAAATAAAAGGGCATAACAATATTAAGAAACTTGAATAAAAAGAGAAAGGTAGAAATATCTTACTTGGAAGTGCGCTTCCAAAGGTTTGGGAGAGGCTTGAGAGAGGATTCTTGGGAGATTGGGTCACCTTGGGAGGATTCTAGAGAGAGGAAGGCAGGGTTTGGAAGAAATAAAAAGTCTTTGAGTGAAGAATAAGTGGGAGATTGGGTGGGTTTATATAGGAAAGAAGAGAGAATTATTTATTATTTAGGTTTGGGACACCCCAAATTAAACTAATCAAAACTGTAAACCAGACCTTGGTATTTGACCATGGTTTTTTCCAAAGGGGAGTGGAAAAAAAATATTTTATAAGGAAAATGGACTAACTTCTTAAAATAATAGGTTTTCTTATGTGTAGGTGAGTCACACTCACAAGGAAAACAATTTAAAAAGACAAAATGTTTTATAAGCCTTGAAGGGTCCATTAAAGATTTGTAAAATAAATCAAACAAACTGAAAATCAAATTATTTTAATGTTAAAACATATATTTTCCAAAAAAAATGTTTATAGTAATTTATTACATCACTATTGAGTCATTATGATGTCATAAAACACATTATATTTTTGAACGATATTTAATTTTTACCCAAAAATTCGACAGTCTCAAAAAATTATGAAAAATTAACCGTTGGATAATTTTGACATCCTGATACCAAAAATAATATTTATTTTATATAAATAATTTTCTAAATATGTTAATTTTTAATTTTAAAATAAAATCCAACAATTATAAAAAATTCATGGGTTTTGACAAAAACAGCTTTCAAACCTTAATAAAATTTACAATCGCATTCATAAAAATATATGATCATTTATATTAAATAAAATGTTATTTAATAATAATAATAATATTTTAAAAAAATATTTAATTCCAAAATCCATTAATTCATCAAAATATATTTCTTAGTTGAATATTAACAAAAAATACTATAAATTATTTAAAAACTATTTACAAAGTATCAATAATAAAAAGAATGTATATTATCTATACAATTATAATTCAAATATTCATAGTGAAAAGGTCTTGTTACATAAACCCTTAAAACACCTGCATAAGACCTTAGGGTAAGGTGCGTGATGGTGATAGATCTTGGGGTGGCTTAGATAACAGTGCTCGAGTGGTAATCTCTATCAACTTCCACTTCTCTCGTAGGTGGTTCAACTCAATCTTAACGTATTCAAGATCATATTGGGATTGGTCAAGAGAGAATCCCAATGACACTACCATATTTCTGGTCTTCGACAAATGGGCTTCGTATAGGGAAAGTCTACTGGATGAGGCCATCGCTTCCTTTGTCTGAGTAAATTGGATTTTTTAAAGACCTATATTTATACTAATCATGTGACAACTATTCAATGACTATATTAAAAATAGTCACAATTCTTAATAGTATTTTAAAATCCAAAACATAGAACCAAATATGTTCATATGTTTTACATAACCATAAAAATAAATTTAAATAGACAAAGAGGAATTCTCATTAATAAAATTTTAGGTCGTTACAATCTTACCCCCTTAAGAAATTTCAACCTTGAAATTTCTTTTTCCCACACTAAAACAGATGTGGGTAACTCTATTTCATCACTTATTCTGATTCCCACATCGCTTCTTCAAACTTGTGGTTTTGGCACAACACCTTGACAATGGGGATTGTCTTATTTCATAGAACTTTTTATCTATGATAAAAGATATTCACTATTTTCCCATCGTAAGAAAGATCATCCTCTAGATGTACTACCTCTGAAGAGAGTACATGTGAAGGGTTTGATATGTACTTACTTAAGAGGGATACATGAAATACATCATGTACTTTTTCCATGGTAGGTGGAAGTGCTAGTCAATAGGCCACAATCACGAAACGATCAAGAATCTCGAAGGGGTTGATGTACCTAGGACTTAACATCACCTTATTTCCAAACATCATGACCTTCTTCCATGGAGATATGCATAGAAATACCATGTCTCCAACTTTGAACTCAAGGTATCACCGACAGTTATCTGCATAACTCTTCTGTTGACTTTGGGATGCCTTGATATGCAGCTGAATGGTTTTCACCTTCTCCACCATTTCTTCAAACATTTATGGTCTTAGAAGCTTACTCTCATCAACTTCATCCCAACATGCCAGTGTTTTGCACCTATTCCCATACAGGTCTTCATAAGGTGCCATTCAGATGCTTGAGTGGAAACTGTTATTATAGGATAATTCAACCAGATGAAGATGTTGATCCCATCCTTCTTTAAAGTCTATTGAACATGATCTTAACATATATTATAGTGTATGAATAGTTCGCTCAGATTGGCCATTATTTTGTGGGTGATAGGCCATACTGATGTTCAGTTTAGTATTGAGAGCATGTAGAAGACTCTTCCGAAACATAGAGGTTAATCTTGGATCTCGATTGAACACAATAGATTGTGGTACTCCATGCAGCCTTACCACTTCCTAGATATATATCTGTGCCAGTTGATCCAATGAAAAATCCTCCTAAATTATAATGAATTGTGAACACTTTGTAAGACAATCCGAAACAACCCAGATTGCATTGTTCACTTTGAATTTCTTTGGAAGTCCGGTGACAAAGTCCATGGTGATGTTCTCCCATTTCCATGCTGGTATGGGAAATGGTTGCATCATCCTCTTATACTTCTGTCTCTATGCCTTCACTTGCTAACACCAAGAAATTTGATGTATAATCAGTGATTTCCTTCTTCATATTATCCAAATAATAATGCTTTCAAAGATCTTGATACATCTTTGTGTTTCCTGGGTGAATAGAGAAATTTGAACTATTTCCATTATCCAAAAGTTCCTTCTTCAGAACTGGACTTGATGGAACACATAGTCTTTTCCCAAATCTCACAATTCCTTATTCATTAACATTGAACTCCAAGGATTTCCCTTTTCTGATATCTCCTACTTTCTTCTGAATTCCCACATCATCCTTTTGAGCATCCTTTAACCTTTCCAAAAGAGATGATTGAGAAGTCATTTGTGAAAGGATTAATGATGTTACCTTCTTTATAATTCCCTTGTCCATATTCATCAAATCTAAGAATATTGGATTCTTTTCAATTCTCATCAATGATAGAATCATTGGGTCCTTTCTACTTAGAACATCCGCCACCATGTTAGCTTTCCCAGGGTGGTAATGGATTGAGAAATCATAGCCTTTGATCAGCTCTAACCATCGTCATTGGAACATGTTCAACTCTTTCTGTGTGGATATATAATTGAGTATTTTGTGGTCCATATATATTTCACACTTCTACCCAAAGAGATAATGCTGCCAAATTTTTAAAGTGAAGATCACCGTATCCAACTACATATCATGTGTTGGATAATTCTGCTCATGAAATTTCAATTGCCTTGAAGCATAGGAAATGAATTTTTCATTTTTCATCAACACACAGCCCATGCCCTTCTTCGAAGCATCACTGAATACCACAACAAGTTCTCCACTTGTGGGTAAAGTGAGCACAAGTGTAATGATAAGTCTTCTTTTCAACTATTTGAATCTTTCTTCACATTCATCACCCTAAGAAAACTTTACTCCCTTCTGAGTTGTCTTGGTAAGAGGGTTGGAAAATCGTGATAAATTCTCACAAATCTTTGATAATATCCAGCTAACCCCAAAAAGATATGGATATCCATTACTGATATTGGCCTCGACCATCCCTCTATTTCAGATATCTTGGATGGATCCATAGATATCCCATTTCTTGTGATGACATGACCCAAGAATGAGACCTCCTTCAACCAGAACTCACACTTCCTATACTTTCCATAGAGCATATCCTTCGGAAAGGTCTCTAGTATAGTTCTTAGATGATCCTCATGATCCTACTTGGTTCTGGATTATATTATAATATCATCTATAAATAATAGCACAAATTTGTTGAGGTAATCTCTAAAGACTCTATTCATAAATTCCATGAATATTACTGGAGTATTAGTGAGTCTGAAAGGCATTAATATGAATTTATAGTGCCCATATCTTTTACTAAAAGCAGTCTTGGGGATATCTTCATTATTCACCCTTACTTGATAATATCCCGACCACAAATCTACCTTAGAGAAGTATTTTCCTCCATTTAACTGACTGAACAAGTCATCAATTCATGAGAGATGATTTTCATTCTTTACCATGATTTTTTTAATCTCACGATAATTGATGCAAAGGCGCATTGACCCATCCTTCTTCATGATGAATAGGACTAGTGCACCCCATGGAGAAGCACTTGGGTGTATAAAACCTTTATCAAGATTCTCCTATAGTTTTTTCTTAAGCTTCTAAAGATCCAAAACAACCATTCTGTATAGAGTCTTGGATATTGGCAACACCCCAGGTATAAGATCAATTGAGAATTAAACATCTCTTTTAGGAGGAAGACCAGGAAATTCCTCGGGAAACACTTTAGAAAATTCCCTCACAATAGGCATGTATTCAAGGATGGTTTCCTCCTTAGACTCAATCATCTGATCCAGATACACGTGCTCATAGGGTAGTAATATCCATGCTTGAGATGATGGAGCTAAAGAAGATTCATCTTCCTCCTTGCACTTGTACAGAATCGGGGGTCGATTCTCCACATGTAAAGTGATTTCCATCTCACGTCAATTTATTTTGGCTCGATATAAGGAAATACAATCCATGCTAAGAATTACATAAAACTCCACCAAAGGGAGTATGATGAGGTTTTCTAGTAAGTTAAATCCACTAATTATGATAGGAGAGGAGTTATATTCATGGGATTCAATGATTTCCCCATTTTTCGTACTCACCGAAATCTTTACTTCCATGATTTGTGGGGGTGTTGGGATTGTTCTACTAAAATTTCTGGATAAAAAAGAATGCGTAGAACCTTAATCAAAAAGTATGTTCGATATTCTTGAATGAATAAATAGTGTACCTTTCAACACTTCGTTTCCTGGGTCCACTTCAATGGTAGTGATGGAAAAAGCTCACCCTTGCTGCCTTGGAGGTTGTTGGTTACCTTAAAAAACCCTTGTCTTGGGGAACTGATTTGAAAGATGCCCTGGTTATTTGCATTTGAAGCAATGAACAATGCATTGAGAGTCAAACGAAGCATTCCTCTCCTCTGTCGTAGCCGTGAGTTTTTCTTGTCGGTGGTTAACAGCTAGGTTTCCTTCTCTTCCACACCTAAAGCATTTCCTCGTCCCCTTCAATCAATTTTTGGGGTGCTTCTTTCTTCACCTTTGGAAAGTGGGGTACTATATCTTCTTTGCACCATTGAATTTATCCACCAGACCACCAGAATTGAAATCCACCTTACGCTTCTTATCCCCATGATACCCTTGAGATTCGTTGATCTCCATTTCAACCTTGAGGGCACATTTAAAAATTTCCTCATAGCTACCAAAGTCACGGATCTCTAAGGCTTCCGCATGCTAGGTTTCATCCCACCAAAGTAGTAGTAAAACTTGAATTTGGGGGTAACGAAAAATCCAGACTCGCATCATGCAAGCCTTGTAAAGTTTTCCTTGTACGCTATGACAGATTCTTCATCTTTTTTATTGAGGGAAAAGAAGACCCTTTCCATCTTAAGCTGGAGGGTGTACAAAAAATATTTATCAAAAAACATCTTTTGGAAATCCTTCCATTCCAAAGCCACGATATCCTCCTCAAACTTTGTATTTTTGATCAATGTAGACCACTGATCAGCTTAACCTTCCATATGATAAGCAGCCAGGAGAACCTTATCTTGTTTTGGACATTGAAGGATGGTGAAGATCTTTTCAATGGAGTTGATCTATTGTTCAAAGATTGAGAGATCATATGATCCATTAAAAGTAGGATCCCTTTGTCTCATGAACTCTTGATATCGACTTGTTCTTTCTTGGGGGGGGGGGGTTGAACATTTCTCTTGACCCATGTTTCTATTCAAAGCTTGAGTTAATTGAGAGTGTATCGTGACAAAGTTCGCGATTCCCACTCCCATCGGATTGGACATCTCATTAGCACATTCATCACATTGATCTTCACATCGGTTGTTATCCTGAGTCCTCCTCTTACTGGACATTGGCTAGAATAAATGGGAATAAAGGGGTAGCACATAAAGGGTAATCCAAGGAAATAACAGATGACTTATAAATATATTTTATTTAATTAACTTATGAATCTATAGGCTTCAATCTGTGGTATTCCTGAACTAATTTCTAACATATATTCTTAGGGGAATTTTTTTATTCCCTTAATAATTGTGCATACTAAGATTGTAAAGTTACCAAAGCATATCCCCCGGGAGTGTCGTAACCAAGAGTGCAGCAAAGCCCATTGTCATGTACCAGGATACCCTAGGTCAAGCCTGAAACTCATAGTCGGGGTTTTCACCACTAGGTACATATGTGCCAGAGCCACCTCTACTTGTTCGTATCCAGACATGGATGTATTTTCCTTATAAACCACTTACTCAATACCCACCAAAACTTAGGGATATTTTTATTACACTTAGTCCTGTCTCTAAGTATTCACTAGGTTTTTCTAATCCTAATCCCAAAAAATAACTAAGCCTATCCTTTGATACCAACTATAACAACCCTGCTCTTTTTTACACACTTAAACATGATTTATTAAATAAACTTCAATTGATACAAAATAGAAGATCAAGAGGTCTAGTGTATTTGGGGATTAGGATCATTACATAAAAACTTAAAACATGAAATACATCATCTTTATTGAAACCTTCCTTTACATGAACACTGCATTCCCTCGTACTTAGAATTTCATAGAATAACATGAGGACATGCAAAAGAAAAGGGTGAGCTATAAATCCCAGTAAGGGAATAAACCTAGAATAACATGAGGAATAAAGTACATGTTAGAAAATAGGCATATCAATGGAGAACAAAGAGAAAAATGAATATAAAGGCATGATAAAGTATGATAATCATAACATGGAAATGTGGAAACCACACTTAACATGGAATTAGCATGAGCCAAGGCTCATTGCACATGGAGAATAAGTAAACCCTCATTGCACATGAAAAACAAGTAAAACCTAGTTTCACTTGAATTAGCATGAGTAAACACCCATTTCACAAGAGGTATCATGATACTATACTTTACCCAATGCATTGTAGTGCTATTAGGGTGAACCTTTCTTAAACATTTCATTTCATGCATAAGTGTGCCACTTGGATCAAAAAACATGGATTCATTAAACATCACCATTTAATCCACAATAAAGAAATGTGGAATTAATACATGAAAATCTATAATCAATAAGTAAATGTGCATAAAGTTGAATACCCTTGATAGAGAAATGGGCATGGTATTCACTACACAATGACTTTGGTTTGGAAAAAATGTGGTGCAATTTCAACAGCATTACGTCATGACATAAGAATTTATAAAAATGGTTGATGAGAGAGAAAGGGGTGTCTCATAATATGTACATGAAATGGACAGTAATGGGGTCATATAGATACATGTCCCAACAATTTTAATGGAATTTATATTCATGATACAAAAAAATTATTGAATTTAAATGAGGAAAGAGAAATTCCTTTCAGAATTTCGGCATAGTAACAGGTGTACACGGGAGGCATTTAATGAGAGAGAAAAAGGTATATCATCATTCAGAAATAAATATGGAAGTATGGATGAGGTTATAAATCATACCACAAAATTTATAATTGAAAATAAAAGGGCATAACAATATTAAGAAACTTGGATAAAAAGGGAAAGGCAGGAATCCCTTACCTGGAAGTGTGCTTCCTAAGGTTTGGGAGAGGCTTGAGAGAGGCTTATTGGGAGCTTGGGGAACATTGGGAGGATTATAGAGAGAGGAGTTTAGGGTTTATATGAACTCCAATGGATTTGAGTGTATAGGAAGTGGGATATTGGGTGTTTTTATATAGGAAAGGAGAGAGAATTCTTTATTATTTAGGTTTGGGACACCACACATTAAACTAATCAAAGCCAAAAACCGGCCCATGGTTTTTTACAAAGGGGTGTGGGAAAAAATATTTTATAAGTAAAATGGTGGAACTTCTTAAAATAATAGGGTTGCGTATGTGGAGGTGAGTCACACTCTCAAGGAAAACAATTTAAAAAGACAAAATGTTTTATAAGCCTTGAAGCTCCATGAAAGATTTGTAAAATAAATCAAACAGACCCAAAATCACATTATTTTTATGGTAAAACATATATTGTCTGAAATAATGTTTATAAAATTTTATTACATCACTATTAGGTCATTATGATGTCATAAAACACATTATATATTTAAATGGTATTTAATTTTTACCCAAAAATTCGGCTGTCTCAGAAAATTATGAAAAATTCACCTTTGGATAATTTTGATGTCCTGATTCCAAAAATAATATTCATTTTATCTAAATAATTTTCTAAATATGTTAATTTTTACATTTAAAATAAAATATACATTTATCAAAAAATCATGGGTTTTGACAAAAACAGCTTTCAAACCTTAACAAAAATTACAATTGTATTCATAAAATTATACGATCATTTATATTTAATAAAAATTAATTTAATAATAATAATAATAATATTTTACAATATTATTTAATTAAAAAATACATTAATTCATAAAAATATATTTCTTAGTTGAATATTAACTAAAAATACTATTTGTACTTTAAAAACTATTTACAAAGTAACAATAATAAAAAGTATGTATATTATCTATAAAAGAATAATGAGCATACTCATAGTGCTAAGGTATTGTTACATAACCCATTAAAACACCCACATAAGACCTTTGGGTAAGTTGCGTGATGGTCACAGACTCTTGGGGTGGCTCAGATAACATTGCTCAAGTGGTAATCTCAATCAACTTCAACTTCTCTGGTAGGCAGTTCCTCTCAATCTTAACGTATTCAAGATCAGATTGAGCTTGGTCAAGAATGAAGCTGAATGATGCTACCTCCTTTCCAAGCTCCGAAAAATGGGCTTCATATGGGGAAGTCTACTGGATGAGGCCATCGCTTCCTTTATCTGAGTAAATTGGATTTGTTAAATCCCTATATTTATACTAATATTGCGATCACCGTTCAATGACTATATTAGCAATGATCACAATTATTAACAGTATTTTAAAATTCAAAACATAAAACCAAATATGTGCATACATTTTACATAACCATAAGAAGAAACTTAAATAGACCAAGATTAATTTTCATTAATGAAATTTCGGGTCGTTACAGTTTCTCATCAACTCGATGTTATTGTGGAATCTCACAAGGTGGCGTGAATCCTAGGGGAATTATAAGAAAACTTTGCTAACTAGTTTCCTTCCCACTCCTCAATGGGATAAAGTTAATATTCTCTTTGGGATTTGGAGTGGATTGTGTTGGAATATATCCAAGGTTTATAATTACTAGTTATTTGATGGTAGGGGCCATATGAATCATTTGTTTCATAATCTATCTAAATTATGTTATTTGGATAAGAAATGTTTTCTTCAAAAGATCATCAAAATTGGAATCTACCTTTGGTTGAGAATTCCTTTTTTATTGCTGACTTGTTTATTTTGGGGCTTCAAATTAATTTTTTAGGTTATTGAAAACCCTATTGGTAAGATATATATTTCAATAAGTTTTATTGAAAAGGGTCCCTTTATTATTTTCTAGAGTAATACCACATGTTTGGATGATCTTTCTATCCTTGGTTATTTGTTGGTGCGAAGGAATAATTCTTTTTTAGTGCGTTCTTGTTGTTTCCTTTGAAATCATATCTTACTGAACTCAACTTTACAATCCTAAATCTCTTATAGTTATGGGTGATGGTCTATTGGATAGTATAGTGTAGTTAAAATTATATAAGAAATTACTAGAGTGTATGAAAATGATTTTTGAACCAAGGCTATCTATCTTTATATAGTGGTTAATTCATATAACTTAATATAAATTAAATAATTTTCAAGAGAAGAAAGACTTAATTGATGTAGCCCCTTATAACCATTTACCTTGATCACAAAATTATTAGGATTTTTATTCCATATTTTAGATCAATGCTTGAGTGATCATTGTAAATTTGTCAATCAGTGCTCCACCCACTGTAACATCCACCATGATCCATTATGTGGGGGTTATACCTTCATAGAAGTATATGATGAGGATTTTATCTTTGATTTGGTGACTTGGGAAAGTCTTACATAACATCATTAGCCAATCCCAATTCTCACACGTTGACTTTCCTTGTTCTTTATTGATTCATGAGATCTAATTTTTAATTTCTATGTTTATTGATTCTTGAAAAAAAATATCTATAATAAAATGCATTTCAAATGATTCCAAAACATAAAATCGTTTAATTATAGGTATTACTTCCAATATTATTCAGTTCTATAAAATGAGCACTATAATGATCTTAATTTGATTTAGTTTTCAGATTCATTCCTTTTTTTCAATATTGATCATAGAAAAGAGAATTCTTTTAGATATTTGTTTGGATCCTTGCCAAAGAGTCCATGAAATTTTGGAAGAATGTGAATTAAACATGATTTTATATCAAAGTAAAATTCAAGAGTTTGATATAAAATCTATGTTATTTGATAATTAAAATCATCACTATAATACTCCTAAATGTTTATTTCAAGTTCATTGTTGTTTGCATCTATTTTTTGAGAATCATATTTTGATTGAGATAATATTACAAGACCAATACTATCATAATGATTGAAATAATGAAATGGTGTAATTTTTATACTTATTTAACTTTTACATTGTCTAATATGATCCCTAATGCTTCATTAATCCTTAGGTTGTAGTTCTAAAAGAATACCAGGTATGGATTGTGTGATTAAGTTGAGAAACAAGGACACAAAACAAGTAAACCATGATATCATCAAATGAGGTTTCAATTGATGGTACCAAAAATAATAGGTGAGTATGTAAGAGATAAATAAATTTTATAAAGAATAAAATAAAATAAAATAATAATGAAAAAAACAACTTTCATAAAAAGTGTTTGAAGAAAACAATTGCATCTTTGACAATGACACTAATTTGATGAGCGTTGTCACACATGCTCTCAAATTATTTATGATTTTACTAAGTGAAAAAAGGGATGAACTATGTCATTCTATTTAGGATGGATTTAATTAAATATCCCCTAATATATTTTAAAAAAATAAAATTAATGAAAATGGGAATGAAATATGGAGGGGTTTGTTGAGTGATTTTGGAAAAAACCATGTTAAGAAGTAAAAAAATATCTTTAACTAATATGAATTATTATGACCAATATAATCTACCCATTAATTATTAATTTATCATTATACCTTATTTTTAGATCAATTAAATTATGATTCCATAATTTTTTATACCTTGGACCCCATAGAAGAAAACATGACCAAGAAGATTGAAACAAATGAACCCTAAGTTAACATCAATATTTTCAATCATGGGACCCTTCTTTTATTTTAATACCAAAAGAAACATATTATTAGTGAGAAATTAAGGCATAAAATCCACCCAATAATTTATAATGTTTAAAAAATATAATTATATTCAAACCCAATAAATTGGTCCCAAATTAATTAGATTTGATGATTAAAGTGTTTCTCTCACAAATCACACAAGACCAACCTGTCGTGCTATGTGTGAATATTTAAATTGATTTAAACTATAAAAAAATAATTTAATTAACTATATTTTATTATTTATAGGAATTACATGGATTAAAAATGAATAATGAATTAGGTACTAATTAGATTTACCATAAAAGGGGCTACTCTCCCATCTGTAAAATTGTTACTGTCTAGATGATTTTCATAAGAAATGGTTTAATGGGTATAACACTATATTGTATTCAATATTAAAATACAATACCAAGAATAAAGAAATTAAAAAGATTAAAATGGAATAAAAAATAAGTTTTATTAGAGAGAAAGTGAGATCAAAGGTACACAAAAAAGAAACCCAAATTATAAGAAGAGGAGGAGAGACTTTTTTGAAGAGAATATTGACATAAGGATTCTTTCATAAAAATGTTAATAGAGGTTGGAAATAACCACTATTTTCATAAAAAACCTACTAAATCCATTATAAACCCTCTCTAATTGTTAAACATTTCTTTAAATTGGGTGGGGGAGGGGTAGGGTTTGAAATTTCAATATGGGAACTTGCAGAATTCTGCCACCAAAATTTACTCCATATTGAGCCACATTTTACACTGATCTCCCATGGGAAATAACTAAAACTCCATTTTAATGAAATTTTTTAATTTGATTCATTTATCATATTTCAACATTTAAACCTAATATAATCTAAAATTTGAAATTTATGACCCAAATAGAGGGATGATGTCCAATATATAAAATCTATCCCATATTTGAATTTATTAACATATTTATTTCTATAACTTAGGATCCAAATAGTGTGGTCCAAATAAAAAATTCAGGAAAATAGTTTTATTTTCTTCTATAAAATTTGAATTTAAAATTTAAAATAAAAGAAAATTTTATGATAAAAATACTAGAGTGAAATTAAATGGGAAAACATAATTTTCATTGAATTTTCAAATTCAAGATCAAAAATTAAATTTCCATTAAATATTTAAATAAGGATAAATTTAGGGAAACTATATGAATTATTATCAAAAAATATTTTATATAAAGATGTTTATCAGTCCCCTATATGAGAAACATACTTCTTATTTTGATTGGTTATGCACCTGAGCCATATATTTTCCACTATAAACACAAGCATTCACAATTAGCATCCCATCGACCCCATAATTTATCACACACCTCTATATAATATATCACTATGCATCATAACCTCTCACCACCATTTACTAGATGATTTGAATGGGGTGATAATTATCATAATAGATTTTGAGTTTCTTTAGTAATTAGTGATGTATATCTTCCTCTTCAAGCCATAAAAATAATATAATCAAAATATTATCACTTATTCTAGAACTCTAACCTCTAATATTTCCTGAAAAGCATAGATTAGTTAGAATTTCTCATTTCATGTAGACTAATATAATGATATGCTTCTCAATATGATACTGCTTATACTTTTATTGAATGGACCTAATAAATAGAATATAGTTGACTTATTCTTCTCTATAGACACCAATAAGTTTCTTAGTCTTTAGATCTATATTGGGAGATCTTCACTTATCTAAAATATTAATATGGTTTTATAAGTGATATACACACTTTATATATTCCTCAAAATATTTTTATATTATTGAATCACTAATTTATTTTTATATAAAATATATATAAGATATCATCATCAAATTAGTACAATTATTTTATTATCTTTTTCCTCAAATACATTTTGTGGGTGTTCTCCCATTATTTTCATTCCTTTCCTTAATATTTACATGTGGGTGTATCCCCAAATTATTGAATATTTTATTTGACTAATGGATTTTCTCCATTATAATTTAAAGAAAATCATTTACTCATATTCTTCTTATTTTTACCCATTGAGTAATTGTTCCTTCAATTCATATAGCAGGCACTAGAATCTCCTTCTAAATTTTTAATATAAATATCCACAAATAAAAATTCTCTATAAATGTTGTTGAGTGGATCCATACCAACTCACTCATTTATTTTTTTGATAATTAAAAATTATTTATTTATTTATTTATGTTTTGATAAATTACAAAATTATTGTTTTATTCCATCTAATATGAGTAAAGAAAAGTGTTTTAATCAAAACACTTCTTATAGAATATAGTTTTATCAATATTTTTACATGATTTTTTCTCTATTTTAGTTTAGTGTCTTATGAATTGATTTCATAGAAAAGTCCATCTTTTTATTAGTTGTGTTATAACATAGACTCTAAAGATTCATTCTTGGATAAATATAATTTCTCATAACATTACTTACATAAATATTTAATCATCCATGTTGTGGTTATTATTTATTAATTATATTTTTATTTCTGTTTTTATTTATTTCTAATTATTCTATATATTATGATTTTATTTCATAATTTTTAATATTTTTCTATGTTAGAAATTACTCATATGAAAAAGGTATACGAGTTATATTAAGAATAAGAAATGACTCATATAAATATTTTTTCTTCAAAATTTATCTATATTTAAGATAAAACATACACTATTCAAAATCATAAAATGAACCTTATGAAAATTTCAAATGAAAATAACATAAAAAAATTATACACACACACACTCATCACTATTTTTTCAAATAAAAAAATATTCTTTATTTTACTATTATTTGAATATACTGATTTTATTTATATTCATGATGGTTATTTACATTTATTTAAATATACCATAATTATGTACCAATTATTTTGATGTTATGAAAAATTATTTGGAAGTACATTATGAAATGTTAAATGATCATCACATGGGATAAACAATCATACTTCTGTCTTTAAAACTTGTATGTTTCAAATTTTAAATGTTTGAAATATGAATAATTTTCCTTGGTTTAGTTGCAAGATTATTTTATGAACTTTAATATTGAGTATTATAAAATATTTACTTCTGTAATAAATTTTCTAATAAGTTCCACTATAAAAATTGTTTTTCTCTTTTATAGATTTAAAAGATAACCCATATGAGTATGTTATTTATTATGTATTTAATATAGAAAACACATGTAGTATTTTAGGTAAATAGATACTAATTTTTTTTGAATTATTATGTTGGAATCACATGAATATAATTCTTTGGGAATAAATGAAATGAAATGACTTATAATTATTGAATTTATTTTTTATAGTGGAACTCTTTATATAGAGTTCGATAGAACTAGTGCGTGAAGTAAAATATTATGAAGGTTCAAGATAGTTTAACTATACATTGTGACATTATTTTGACATCAATACTATTGGGATTTTAAAAAGAGAGGAACATCTCTTTGATCATTTTATTCCAAAAGAGAAAACTATTTTCACTATACTTATACACTAATATTTCAATTGGTTTATATAGTTCTTAATTATTTTTATTTTTTATCTATATAATATTTTGGGATTATGATTTTTAATTCAAAATTTAGATCATAGTGTTTGGGTTGTACTACCCCTAGAAAATGTACGTTAGGTTGCGAAATATCTTGTAAAAGTTAGGGTATTTTATTTTAACTTAGTTTTGAAAAATGGAAGATTACTTCCTCATATACTTAAAAAGGAAGTTTTTGGATTTTTGGAAAAATGTGTGAAAAAAATTAAGGATTTGGTTTGTGCCTCCTAGGGTTAAAAAGGAATTTTTAATAAGGATGTGAGTCCTTTCAAAAGTTCGGTCTCTTTTTTTAGTGGATACCATACTATAATATTCGGTGTGTTATAAGTAAATGTATGAGCAATTTAATCCGATATATTATCAACAATAATTACCAACATTTTATTTATTTTTGAATGAATAAATTTACTTAAGAAGTATTTAATTTTTTTAAAAAAGGTCAATTTACCCCCTCTCGAGCATTTGACTATTACCGATGAGATCCAACAATTGGTATCAATGAAGGTCCTTATAAGGATAGTTAGTTCTTTTATTTTGTATTCTTTATGATAAATTTTATATGAGTCTTCATAATCCAAGGAAAGGATCTATTTAAGATGTTTGGAAATAAATCTAATAATACCTACGCTCAATAAAATCAACTATTTGGATGGTATCAATTATAGATATCATCATGTTTGGATGGAATCATATCTGAAATAGTTATGTATTGATCATTGGATATTAATAGTAAAATCTAATAAACTCCATCAAGATGATGTTGATACTCTATTTGGTGCCATATATTTGAAATATGTTTTTAATTATAAAATATTGAATATATTTTATTGTTCTATTAATTGAAACGTAACAAACCAACCCAGGTTACCCTCAAACCTGATACTTGACCCATTCTGATACATACCCGAAGGGTGTTCCTGATCCCCACGGGTTAGTGATGAGCATCCAGGCATTAAAAAACACACTAGAGGGAAAAATTTATCCCAGCCTAAAAAACATGGAATATATGTATAAACAGAATTAAAGAGGCAATATAAGACAAATGGAATATATATTCCATAACATTAAAAATATAACATAAATGAACAACTGAAAAAGTAGTCCAAACTCCAAAAACAAGTCCAACTATAAGGACCAAACCAAACAAATACTCCATGAAATGATGCGGATGAACTCCCAACATCTCACCACCATCTACCCTAAACTGGTTGACACGAACCTCACCACCTCGCTACAATGCCTCGCCTTTACCTATATTGGTTGACATACAAAGGTTTACGTATCACTAAAGAGGTGCACAAGGTGTGAGCCAACATGCTCAGTAGGATCCCACCTAGGTGTTCCATATCAAGTCTCTGTAAAAAAATTCATGTATTGTTATTTTAAATAAAACATGGAATGATAACCGGTAAAGTAGTTTTATAGAAAACATGTTAAAAAATTCACTTTTTCACAGCTCTAAACAAAATTAGGTACAACTTGCATATTGAACCTAACTCAGAAATCCAGGAAATACCAAATAGAAGAAGAAACACATGTATAAGTACCAAGTATCAATATAGGTCAGACTAGAATACTACTCATACCATAACAAATCAAGTGCACAATCAAGTTCCTAGAACACATGCCTAGGAAGTAGGTGAATACCCCATGAGTAAAACCCCAAAAAATTTCAATATTTGTCCCCTAGAAAAATCTAGATCTAACTCAATTTCTTTCCAACTAAAAATGTGAGTGGGATCAGGATGGTATTTCTCGAGCTAAGACATGTAAAAAACATCATGAATACCAGTCAACTAAACCAGAAATGCTAACCGATAGACAACATGTTTGAGTTGCTCAGTGACCTAAAATGGTCTAACATATCTCTGAGCCAACTTTCCCTTTTTTCCAAGTCTATGATGAACCAACCGAGGAGAAACTTTCAATAAAACCCACTAACATATAGAAAACTATAATGGTCAATGCCACAGATCTGAATATGATTTCTTTCGACTCTGGGATGTTATCAGATGTCGATGCACATACTGAATCTTCAAGGATGTCTCTTGATCCAAAATTGGTCCAACTAAAGATACTTCGCCCACCTCATCCCAAAAAATAGGTGATCTACATGGGAGACCATACAATGACTCAAGGGGATACATTTAGATTGAATAATGATAAATATTTTTATAAAAAACTCAACCTATCCTAGATGGCTATTCTATGATCCTCCAAAATCCAAGACACAAGCGCAGAGCATATCCTCCAAGATTGGAATTACACACTCTGTCTGACCGTCTGTATGTGGATGGTAAGTTGGGATCAACTTTACTCGAGTCCCCATTTCCTCTTGGAGAATCCTCTAGAACCTCTATGTAACCCTAAGATCCCTATCTGAAATAATGGAAGAAGTAATCCCATGAAACTTCATAATCTGTTTCACATACATCCTAACCAATTTTTTTTAACTTTAGTGGTGTATTTGATCATAATGAAATGAGAATATTTCGTCAACTGATCCAGAACCACACATATAGAATTCCTCCCTTAGAGAGTCCATTGTAATCTCCCAAAAAAATCCAAGGATACCTCATCCCATTTACAAATCATCACTTGAAAAGGCTGAAGTAAACCAAAAGGTTTTAAGTGCTCATGCTTTATCCATTGGTAGGTGTAACACCAAGACACAGATTCCATGATATCACGATTCATACCCACCCATCAGAATTACCGCCTCATGTCATAATACACATTCTTAGTGCATGAATGAATGACCCATTAACATTTGTGACAATAAAACAAGAATAAACTTCTTACAGATGTTGGGATGACAATACACTTCCCGAAGTGGAGCATACCATCCAAAGAATGAGACTATCTAGAAACAGTCACCCCACCATAAAATATTTCTTGAGTCTTATAAAACTAATCATCCTGCTGTGAAATACCCAAATAGAATCAATGAGAGATGATGATAACCAAACAATGTACATAACCATTCTTGAAACATCCTCTTGATCATCCAAGTGCAACTGAGAAAAAACCCCCATAAGGTTCCACTCCTCCTTCGATTACAGAACAACATGTGATGGTACTTTCCCACTAAGAGATTCTGAAATGACATTTACCTTTCCTAGGGTGTAGGTGATATCGAAGTCAAATGTCTAAATGTATTCTAATCATTGTATCTGTTTGAGATTCAAGTATTTCTGAGAAAATATATAGCTTATACTTTTATGATAAAAAAGACCATGAAAATCTCCCAAAAAAGATAGTGCCGCCAACATTTGAATGCATGAATGACTGGAACAAGCTTTAAATCATGAGTGGGGTAATTTATTTCATAAGGTTAAAGTTAAAGAGAGCTGTAAACCACCACATGGTCATCATATATAAGAACACATCCCAAACCAGTACCCGAAGCATCACAGAACACCACATATCCCTTACCTGACTCAGGTAAGATCAGAATAGGAGATGATGTCATAAGTTGTTTCAGTTCAATGAAATAAGACTGAAATTTCGTATCCCATGTGAATTTTACCAATTTTTTAGTAAGAGTATTCAAAGGTGACTCTGACTTAGAGAAATCCTTGAAAAACCATTAGTAGTACCCAACAAGACTAGGGAAGCTCTGTATCTCAAAGAAATTCTACGGTTCCTTATAAGAATAGAAAACTTCATGTTATTATGATCAACTAATAAAACATGATCATAAATATTGTGCACTAATAAATTCTCTTCATGAATCCAAAAAACTACACATAGAAATCATTCCATACAAATGTTTATTTCTCATGACTTCTAGAACTAAACTCAGATGGTGCTCATGTTCACACTAAGATTTTGTATAAATAAGAATATCATCCACAAACACAACCAAAAAAATTTCGAGATATTGATGGAATATTGGATTCATCAAATCCATTAAAACTGAAGGAGTGTTTGTCATACCAAAAGGAATCACAAGGTATTCATAATGGACATAACTTCTCTTGAAAGCTATCTTATGTATTTCAAAATTACTAAATATGAGCTAATGATAACCCGACCGAAGATCAATCTCATAAAACCACTTTCCTCCTTTAATTGATCAAATAGATCATACACATGAGGTAAAGGATATTTATTCTTAACATTCACTAAGTTAAACTTTCTATAGTCCACACATAACTGAAGTGAACAATCTAATTTCTTAGAAGTGATCACAAGGGATACCCAAAGAGAAATTCCAGGGGGAATGAAACCCTTTCCCAACAGGTCATCCAAATTAATCTTGAGATCTTTCATCTCAACCGATGCCATACGATATGAAGGTATCAATATCGGCTACATACCTATCACTAGATTAATAATAAATTCTACCACTCTCTATATAGGATGACCAAAGAAGTCATTTGGTAAAACATCAGAAACGTCCCGAATGATGACCGGTTGACCAATAGCATAAGAACAATCATCAGGCTCAATCATAACAGAAAACAATATACTTCTGAGTTATGGGAAGGAAGGTCTTGCATGACCAAACCTTGGGTCCCACTCCCCCTGAAATACATGGTAGCTCCCATTGAAAACAAGAAATGGAACATGCCAATGATAACAATCAACCTCAGCTCCATGAGCGAAAAGCCAATCTATACCGATGATGACATCAAATAGATCTAGATCAAGAATGAGAAAATTCTATACCAACTTTGTAAAAACAATCATTAGAGAATAAGAAGGATGCCAAAACCCATTCTCCATCCTCTCATCGAGAGGTTTTTCTAACTCCATTGTAAAGGACATAATTTCCATTGGAAGTTTAATGATATCAAAAAAACATTCATATATAAAAGAGTTGGAGGAACTGATATCGAATAAAGAAATTGCTACTAAAGATGTAATAAGGATAGTACCTCTCACTATTTATAGACCTGCATAGACTTCCACTAGACACTAATTTACTACATGAAAATTATTTACTCCTAAGTCTTATGGCTATATCCCTACAGTCTTTGAAGATTATGACCACACTAAAGTAGCCTTTGAAGCTAATGAACCTTAACCATAATGAGGTGTAGTCATAACCTAACATAAGTACTGTAAGTGAATAATTCATCCACAACTATTTAATGTATTCATAGGCCAAGGGCAATAACATATTGTGTGTCCTAACTTTCTACACTGATTGTAATTTAGAGGCACATTTCTAGCTATAATGAATGATACAGAGGAGGATCGCTTCTCAGACCCACCTCCACCACTTCATGATGATCCTACCACTTCATTTTCTTGCCATGTATGCCGCTGAAACTACCACTAGATGGAAGAGAAGGGTTGGGAAAACCAACCTTGCCTTATATATCTATCTCTATTATTATAGCTTTGTCTACTGTCTCCACATATGTATAAAGTTTCAACATGAACACCTATGATCCAATATCTAGTCACAAACCCTATAGGTACTCTTGAGCCTTCAGTTGGTCATTCCTCACCACATCTGGAGAAAAATAGACATGATTAGAAAATTGGTTGGTGTATGCTGACACCGAACCCTATCCACATTGTAAATAAAAAAAATATAGAGAATTTTGGATCATCAAGGACTCTGGAAAAAAATGTTGAAAGAACAGGGGTTTGAAACCCTTTTAATCCAAGTCCACGTGCCTATCTGCCTTGACCATTGAATCCCACCATCGCTGATTGAAGCCCTCATGTATGAATGTTGTACACTTTACCTTTATATTCTCAGGAATTTCCAGAAAGTTAAATATTTGAAAAATCCTATCCAGCTAGTCCTCCACCTCTTGAGGTTTATTAGTTCCCTTAAAAAACGGTGGCTTCTCACCCAAGAAGTCCTGTGATTGATCTATCTCTCCTCCAGATTCTAGTTATACCTCTATAAAAACATTATAAATTCATGGTATATCTTAATCAATAACATGAACTACCCGTACTATAATCTCATTGATATTATGATCTATAGGTGGATTCTCTTGAGGAGCATCAGATGCACCCTCCAGGGGAACTTGTAGAAGACGTCTCAGAGGCATATTACATCACACCAAATAATGAGAACGATCATACAACAAAGTAGATATCAATTCAAAGTAGAATTAACTTAAGAAAAAAATGATAGTTAAGACCAAATCCAACACTAGAGACACACATCCCAAAATACCATGTAAACTTGAGTATCATTATGATAGGAGCTAGCTAGGAACTTATTGAAACATACCTCTCAAGTCCCAAAAATAATATCTCTAGTCTAATAGACTTCCCCAAATAAGGACTCCTGAGGAAAAATCTCCTTTGATACCAAATTGTAATGAACTGAACCTATTTAACCTCAATCCTAGAACCCAACCCAATCCGTTATATACCTGAATGGCATTCCCGATCCCCATGGGCTAGTGAAAAGCACCCAGGAATCGAACAACACACTAGAGGGAACGATTTCACCCAACCTAAGAAAACTCATGAAATATATGTATACATAGAATGAAAGAGACAAAAGAATACTGATGGAATATATATTCCATAACAGAAAAAATACAATAGAAACAAACAACTACAAAGTAGTCAAAACTCAAAAAACAAGTCCAATTTTAAGGACCAAAACCAAAAAACTACTCCATGTGATGGCATGGATGAAATCCCACCAAATCAACTCCAGTTACCCAAAACTAGATGAAATGAACCTCATCCCCTCACTATGGTGCCTTTCTTTTCTCTATACTGAAATACATACAAAGGTCTATGCACCACCGAGGAGGTGCATATGGTGTGAGCTAATAGACTCAGTAGGATCCCACTCAGGTGTTCTATATCTGGTCTCTGTATAACAATTCATATATGATTATTTTAAATAAAACATGGCATGACAAGTAGTAAAGAAGTTTTATAGAAAAAATGGTAAGTATTTCCATTTTCATTGTTCTGAACAAAAGAAGGTACAACATGTATATCATGGATAACTCAGAAAGAAAAGAAGTACAAAATAGAATAAAAAACATAGGTATATGTACCAAGGATCACTATAGGTCAGACTACCAAAATACTCGTACCATAATAAATCAAGTTCACAATTGAATTCCTAGAACACATGCCTTGGAAGCCGAGGAATACCCCATGAGTAACCCCCTAAAAATGTCAATATCCATATTCTAGAACAACAAGCCTAAAAAACAGAGGAAATACCCATTAGAAAGCCTCACAATTATCACAAAACATGGATGATGGCCCCAATCTAAACCTTCCTCCTAAGTAGCCAAGGTAACCCATGTTCTGATTTTCAAAAATCAATTTCACAATTTCAAAAGTACCCATATCCTTTTTATTAATCAAAAAAAAGAGAAAAATCATTTCTATTTTAAAAAACATTTTTCAAACACACACAAATAGTCATGTGAATTTGATAAATAAATTTATAAAGAAAGAGAAATCATGCTTATTGTCATAGGCTAGAGATGGAACCACCTACATCAAATCTTGAGTCTCACAAACCTGTAATAGAATCCACTAAAAATGAAACCTAAAAAAATAAATAGACCTTAGAATCCCATCCTCATCACAAGATTGATCTACTTGGAAAAGAAAAGGATTAGAGGAGAAGAGGAATCCACATAACTCAAGAACAAAATCCCACCACACCACAAAAAACAAAGGAATGCCCTTAAAAACAAGATCTCACAATGAATCTTGGAAGAAGAAAAGAGAGAACACCAACTTAGATCTAAAAATAAGATAATAAAACCCAAAGGTGCTATTATGATCCCTAACAATGAAGAAGCACAAATACAACTTACCCGGTGAGATACACAACAACTACAACAAATATAGAATGCTGATAGAATTGATCCAGAAGGAACAGTGTCTCCAAAAATCACTATAGAGGAGCGTTGGTTTAAGAGAAAAGGAAAACAGGTGGTCGAATGAGAAACAAAAACCCCAACGGTTCCCTAAAACATCCCTGCTCAGGGAATTACATGATGTGAAACTCCTATTCACATCGTAAATTCCATGCTATTTAAGTATGAAAAAAAATCCATCACCTCAGATTGAAAATATGTTATTTAAAGCATACATGGCATGAAAATGACATTCACGACATGTAACCTTTCACAGCGTGACCCCTTTCACGACTTGAACCTGACAACCATTATATGTCATGTAACCTAGTTACACAGTTTGAAATCCTCCTTTAGCCTAAAAAAATGTGGGCTAAATAAAAAATTCCAAAAAATCTCTGACATCACCATTATAGGTATCCTCCCAGATTCTTCTTACTCCTCTAAAGACAATAGGAAAAAGAGAACCATGATGAGGTTAATAATTTACTTTATAGATTGGTAAATAGATGTTACCTGAAATGTTTTTGGTCACATTTTATCATGTAAAACTGCACATGACATGTAGAGAATAATACAAAAAACTCATTATGGTTATGCTAAGTTAAACAGAAAAAATCATGGTATATTAAGAGAATAATAAAAAAAATTACAATGGGAGACAATTAAAGTGTAAATAAAATGTTTTATAGATTCAAATGTATTTTAAATATCATGTATGCTTTAAGAGAAATTTTTTGACAATACTGTTTTAATTGAAATATTTTTAACATATCTACTTATAGAGACCCATTTTTTTATACAAAGATATCACATATCAATAGATGATTATTCATTACACAACCTAAAAATCCATTCCAGAGTCATATAGGTCTAGAATATTTGGAAACCTCGACACGTAATCAACTGGTTCTATGTGAAAAAAATAATCTCCTACTAAGTACTTCACAACTAACACCGTTCTTAGATATATCAAACATAATACATTTCTTTATAAACTGGGGAAAGGGAACATAAGAAAGGGTGAGATTAGATGCACATTAAGGGTAAAAAAGGGAGATATCAACATAATATGAGCATGAGGGTGTGAAAACCTGATAATGATATTTAAAAACCATAAAATTCATATCATAGATCCTAATATTTATCCATGGCCTAAATTTTAGTAGTTTATAATACATGAATAGTAATTGAATCAATGAATATGATCCATGATATCATAAAATTGAAATAATATTTACATTTGTTGAATGAATATAGGCATAAAAAATATTTTATTTAGTGGTACATGATCATTTCCTAGAATATCATAGTAGAATAGGTTCACTCCCCAAACCATCATAGTATCGAAGGATCACTCCTAAGTCTATCAGAGTGGATAGAGTCCCTTACTTAACTTTGTTCACTCCCCATTCCAGTCCTATTTATCTCACAAGATATAAATATTTTTCCAATGCATTAAAGGGATATATAATTGTGGGACCAACCATAACATAATAAAAACCATATAGATGTGTTATAAAAGATCACAAAACATTCATCACATTATAACTCATAAAAAGTAAATTAATTTCATAATCATTTCATTTTAGTATAACTTTTAGAAAATAAATGGTCTTTTTAAGAATAACCCGTGGAAACAAAATAGGTTTCATAATTCTTTTTCATAATAATCATAAAAAATACATAGAAATAATAAAGATGGTAACATTGGATTATATCCCCAATAAAACATAAGCAACACAAAATGTTGTTTCCCTTGATGAATAAAAATTCCATAAAAAGATCATTAAAATATTCTTAAAGAAAATACCCTTTCCACTTTGAAAACCAATTTTAAAATAATTTTTTTTTCAAATATTAGAGAAAGAATTTTATTTTAAATAAAGATGGAATCTTGTGAAGGAATATTTAAAACATTGAGTGGTCATGATGGTGGGAAATTACATTCATTCCATACATGTTAAAATAACGTTTCCTTTCACATTTTTAGTAAAAAGTCAAAAGAATTTTTTTTATAAAATGACAAGAATATTACTTATAATTTTATTTTGTAAAAATTAAGACATAAATAAAAATTTATTTAAATAATTATTTTATAATATTAAAAACTTTATTTAATCTTTTAAAAAAAACATGGATATGGAAGAAAATTATTTTTTTATAGAAGAGATGAATAAATTCAGTTTTACTTAGAACAATTATTTTGATCTGTTGAGTACATTAGGAGAAGAAAATAATAGGAAGACATTTAATTTATATAAATAAAAAGAGGATAATAAAATTCCTGAGTTTCTGGAAAGATATATCAAAATATTTTATTATTATAACACAATCATTAATAAACCTGATAAATAATGAGGTTGTAAGATAATACCCTTATTGATTTGGTATCTTTTAAATAGTAATCCCCACAAAGGAAAAATATAAATTGAAACTTTTAATATCATTAAAATATGTATAATAATGACACAACATGTCAAAATGATTTTATATATATCATAAAAAATTAATGAGTGGTGAATATGAAATTTGAAGTTGGTGAGAGGTTATTTCTATGAATTTATTCATAGAACAAGATTATGAGATTCAAAAAGAAATTAAATCTAATACCTAGGTATATTGGACATTTCAATATTCTTGATCAAGTAGGGACAGTTTCTTATCATTTGGAACTTCCACCAAACCTCTCTAAAGTCCATGACATATTCCATATATCTTTCTCGAGGAAGTATATACACGATCCTTCATATGTAATGAACTCAGAGTTTATACTACTATACAATGATCTTTCCTATGAATAATAACCTATGGGAATTCAATATTATTTATATAAAGTGATGCAAAATAATACCACTCACTTGGTTAAAGTTTTGTGGGGAAAACACCAACTTGAAGAAGATTTGTGGGAACTTGAGCATATGATAGGGAAGAAGTACCCTCTGTTGTTTATATAAAAGAGACCAAATTTTTAGGTTGAAATTAATTTTATGTGGGGTATAATATAACACCCTAATATTTTATGAAACATTTTTTAAATTTATTTAATATCTTGTGTTACATGCAACACTGAGTTTTAATGAACATAAAAATACTATTATTTAAAAATGATCATTATAACCTAGCCGTTAAATTTGGAAGTATAAATAGAAATATATATATTTTTTTAAAATTAATTATAATGGTTTTAGATAAATAAAATATGTTGATAAATAAGTAATTAATTTTTAGAAAAGTCATTATATTCTTTAAAAATACATTTTTCAGCAAAAATTATTTTTACTGTAAATAGATAATAGAATTGATTTTTCCACTTAAAAAATATATATTTTTAAAAATTAAATTCACTTATGGAATAATAATGTTAAAATTATCTTAGAGTTAACTTTTGACAATTTTTTGAAAATATTAATTTTTTAATGAATGTTGAAAATACTGATTTTTATTAAAAATTGTCTTTTCATTTAAATAATTTACAATTTAAATTTTGTTTTAAGATAGTTTTAAAAGTAAAATAAGTTCAATTATATTATTATTAATCCAATTTAGGTCAATTGAATCAATTTCATGTTTAATTTTGATATAAAAAATTCTTATACTTATTAAAATGTTTTCTTTGGAAAATCATTTTTTCATCACATCTATGGGTTTAGTTTTCAATTAGATTATTCCACTTAGGTGAATTGAATTTTTAAAATTGTATTGAATATTTTTAATCAGCATAATAAATACTATTTAATAATTTCAAATTATGTTTTGGTCATAATAAATAGTAAAAATAGTAAAAATCAATTATCACTTTTAAGGTTAAAATGGGTTTATTGGGGGTTAAACTAAAGAGATAAGGGTTAAAATGACCTAAAAACTTATCCAATTACTATTTTTTTGACACATTTAAAACTTATCTCATATAAGGTTCTATAATGAGACATTTTGGAGCCTTTTTGTGTGTGTAAAACATAGGTATATCTTTTTCTTTTTAAAACTTCTAAGCATGTCCTCTCCCCCACATATAAAAGGGAACCCCTTGTCCTCTCCTATTCACACTTACAAAGCCTTTTGGTTCATCCCATACCTTAAAAAATCTCATAATTAATTCCTTACCCATTTAATATAGGCCTTATTTTGGTCAGGAAACCCTTCTAGGAATGATTTTGGTGAAAACCTAAAGAGGTTTTTAGAAGAAGAGGTGTCGTTATTAATTGATAGTTTTTTATTATTCTACATCCCTAAAATATTATTCAAATATGAAGATACAATAACATAAATATATTACATATACTTATATTTTATTATTTTAATTTCATAACCTATATTTATCCCCTCCTCCATCAAATGGGAAATGAAACCGTTGATCATTTGTACAGTGGACTACCACCTCTCGAACTGATGTAATTCGTTTTCCATCACCGCCTCTCACACATAGAGATAATGATGGATTTAATTTTTATATATAATATTTATTACGTATTTATTCTCCTTTAATTATAATATCACATAATACTTGTAACACCCTGAGATTTTATGAGATAGATTCCTTTTAATTTCTTTGATGTCTTGTGTTGTACACTACACCAAGATTAGCTTGCGCTATATGCAACAACGAATTAGCTTGTAGTATACGAAACGCTATTCTTGTCTTGTGTTGCACACAATTTCAAGTTCTTTTGATAGAATTAATTTAACACAACATTGAGTAAAGAGTTTTTCAAAATTTATAAATTAACTAAGTTTGGATTATGTTATAAAAAACACCAAAGGAATCTTTCACTACATGCAACACTGACATGGCTTGCGTTACATGCAAGATCGACCTTCCTCGATGGCTTTCGTGGTATGCAATATCGAGTTTCACTAAACAATGATGTATTATTAAAATATTATATAAACTAGATGTTATAAATAGTATTAACCACATTTTTAATTTTATATAACATTAAAATTAACCTTACACATGATATGAGAACAAAATCAATTTTTCAGATAAAAGAAGTATTTTTTAAAAAAAAGCAGTTTTATCACCTTTTAATGGTGCACCCATTTTAAATCTAGTTTTTGACAATTTTATAAGTTATATTTGACACGATAAACTTCTTATTTGGAATCAAAACATACAAATTTACTTTGGATAATTTTTTTTATATTTTTCTAATAACTTTCATATTTTGATGAATAGTGAAAATATACTAAATTTTAATTGAAAACAACTTTTTTCATTGAAATAATTTATATGGTTAAAATATATTATTGAATGGTTTTAAAGTATAAATATAATATATTTTTACCATTTAATATAATTTATGCCACTAGCATTAATTTTATATTGAATTTATTGGTAAAAACATTTCAATCTTTTGCAATGTTTTAATTTTTCAAACCCATTTTCTCAAAAATAAGATTAATTTTAAATTAATTACTCAAAATTATATGTTTTTAATTTGGAAAAATGGATTCCATATTTGGAATTAGGATGTATATATTGTGTAAATTGGTAACTTTAATTTTTAGACATTATGAATAGTAACTTCAGTAAATATTTTATTTACCATGGTTAAATGGTAAATCTGGTAAATAAGGGTAAACCAATAATATTATAATTACCCTAACACATGTCTTAACCCTATTAGATGATACATATACGACCATGGTAATCCTTGGGTCGATTTTGGGACCCCATGGATCCACTTGTAAGTGAAAATGACATTTAATTACTTTTAATTTAATGTTAAGGAAAATATAACCTAAACATATATCTTTTACTAAAACAATTTTTATATAGAGTTATATTAGTGATATATTCGAATATAAATAATCATTATAAATATAAAAACATTTCATACATCCTGATATTTTATTTGTAATTTTTTTATATTAAATAAATAAATTTAATTATGACACAAGGATGATGGAGTAATTGCTCCATTAATAAAGGATTCAAATAAATGAATTTATAGAGATTAAAAAAATGTAATTTGGTTATTTTGATGCCATACACGAATTTTTTGGATGATATTGACATATTATATTTGGTTTTAATTCATTATTTTTTAAGGAATAAGGTTGTTATGAATTTTAGAAAAAGTCAAGTATGAATAGTATCCAAAATTGACACAACTCATAACTTAAAAGATAAAATAGTTTATTAAATGATATTAAATTCCTAAAAATATAATATTCGTCCAAATGGTTAATATAAGTCTAAATAAGTCATAAATAACTTTTTTTTGGTTAGTTTGACATTATATGGTAATTAAATTAACCCACAATGTTTAAATAACATGATATCACAGTAAGATTAAAAAGGGTAAAATAAGGGTTAATCCAAAAAGATAAGGATGAAAAAATATTCTAAACATGTCAAAAAATTATTGGATGATGGTAATTAGAACCATAATCATTATATATTTTAATTAAATAAGTTTTTTACAATTTTAAGTTGAAATTGAATTTCTAATAAATTAATATTTGGGACTTTCCTAAAGTTCCCCTCCCCTCTCTTATAAAAGGGCAGCTCCTTTCTCTCCTCTTCACTCCATTATAAGCCTTCAAGATCGGCCAAACTCTACCCATTTATATTATCAAATTCCATAATTACATTCTAGATATTCTATTATTCTCAAAATACCATCTCTAGTGCCCAAAGAGGAAGTTTAAAGGAGGCACGTCGAGGAAAAGGTAATCTCTTCTACCGATTCTTTCAAATTTATTTCTTCTTATACTTCATATTATTTAATTGTTTAATTATAAAGTAATAAAATAAGTATCAATAATATACTTATATGATATTATAAATATTAAACAATCCTATTTAACCTTTTATCCATCCTATAAAAAACAAAATCACCGTGCATGCGTATGTACGCATTACCGTCTCCACGCCATAGTGTAATCTGTTTTTCACCGCCACATTACTTGGATGGGTATAATGGTGAAAATAATAATTATATATTATTATTATAACATGATACTAATTGTGAGATATTATACACCATCCACTTCAATACTTTTCAACAACAATGAGAATGATATTGTCGCTCGTGTGTACGTATGACTTACCGTCTCCACGACACGATGAGATTCATTATCCATGTTAACCATTCAAGAATTATTATAAAGTATATATAATAAAGAATCATTAAATATATGACATAATAATTCTACAAGATTTATGTATATATATTTCATTTACTTCCATTCAATTTAATAAGGAAATAAAAACAATGTTCATGTGTACGTACAACCTACCGGCTCCATGAATGATGTATTCCATTTAATTTATACAACTATTATATATATATATATATACTAAATATATATGATATATAAATCATGTTTTACATTCTGGAATTAATTAAATCATTATCGAAGTAATAATATCAAGAACATCAATTCCAAACACGTACGATAAATGAAACGATTATTACCTAGAAATTTTCCTAATCTTCACTATATCTAGATGTGGAGAGGTCACTAATAATGATGTAATTATAGGGTTTACATGATTTTTATACACCTCTATATGAATATCATAAAATAGGTTCATCAGATACCACTAAAACATTTCCTCTTAAACTACCAATGTCTGAGTAATCCATCTCAAATCATCAGTAACAAATTTTGTTTTCACTTGGAATGATTGAAAGTTCAAAATTAAAAGAATGTATGTATGGAAAAAATATTCATTTCTTTATATTCAAGAAATATCATGTAAATAGTTACATGATTCTTTTTTTGGTCTAAGTACAACAATAAATTATCTCCCAAAAAATAATTTATCCAACAAAACAAGGCATCAACCAGTGCTTCTAGATCGAGATAGTGTGTCATGTAATTTCACAAATGAGACATCAATTGAAAATAAATGAACATCATGACCCAATATACCTACATCAGAAAAAATCCAATCATGATATGTGATTCATCACAATAAACATTGTAGCCACTTCTATGATCGGGTAATATGAGGATCTGCACTGACGCCAATCCACCATTCGACTTCTAAATGTTTTTCTTACAACCTTAAGTAAATATTAACTTGAAACCATTATTGGTCAATCCTATCAGTGGTGTTGTGATAAATGAGAAATATGTAATGAATTTCTTATAATATCCATCTATCCCCTAGAAACTATGTATGCAAAATATGTTATTGGGATTCTCTAGAGAAACCATATCTCTCACCATATCTATACCAACTAATAATCTTATCACTGAGATATGTAACCCTAGAAGTGGACCTTATCAATTTGAATGTGGCATATAGTTGAATTATAATAAAACTAGTTTACTCTAAATGTGATAAAAATAACTTCAATTTTTTTGAATGTTCATATAAATTATGTTGGTACACTATGTTTTTTTCCATTAATATTACCACAACTGAATTTAGATATAGCAGGAGAACCCAATTCATCAATTCCATGAATGCTTCTAATGAATTTATAATGCCAAATGACATGACAAAAAATTTGTACAAGACATATCTATTATGGAATATTTTATGAGGTATATTTGATAGTATAACATGAACATAATTCTATACTAACCACAAATTGATCTTAGATAAAACCTTCAATCCTTAGAGCAGAATGGAGAGGTGTTTATATGTGTAAGTGGATATTGGTTCTTAACCATAATATAGTTGAATCGACAGAAATACACACAAAGCCTGAGGGCACCATCAACCTTTTTTTGGTGAAAAGGACTGATGAACCCCATGGGGGTATACCGGCCTATATAAAACCATTAGAATCTAGTTCCTCTAAATTCCACTTGATCTCTTTTAAAAATTGCAGTATCCATCTTTAAAGGAGGAATAGATAAGGTTACTTCTCCTAGAACTAGATTGATATTTAACTATACCTCTCTCTTAGTTGGTACTCCAAAACAATTATCATGGAAGGTGTCCCAAAAATGATATACTATGTGAGGAAAATTGGCCAAACATGTTCCCTAATTATCCATATTAAGGATAGCAATCTGGGTGGCCACTCCACAAAACCTACAATGCTCAGGTCCAGCTTGATTTGTTTAGAAATCCCATTCATTCTTGTGAATATTGTCATCAACCATTGATGTTATGAATGAAATCCTCTGAATATAGAAATAAGAAAAACCATGATATGGAACTAACCATTCCAAAAAAATAATTATCTCAAATCCAGTAATCTTTAGGATGAATAGGTCCTATATGAAATCATACCCACCTATCTCAAGGGGTCACTCCTTGCACTAGTGTACACATTCTACTCAAATTCCCAAAACTGCATCGAGTGTAATTATATAATAATAATACTAAATCAAGATCATAAGGATGATCTCAACAATAGAAATAAATATAAAGTCTTGGGAATCATCTATATAAATAACACAGAAACTAAATTAGATGCTATTAATATTGTCCCTCTAACTGTAGATGGACCAACACTCTACTCCTTAGGGATTGGAAACACTATATATATCTAGACTTTTCCATGACCCAATGATACAGAAAAACACCACTAGGTAGTTTCAATATACTATAAAATTAAATCATAGTTATAAATCCCTTATCCACAACCACTTCCTCTGCCTCTATTCCCATCAGTGGCCCACATCCCTGTATGATTCACATCTATTGATCCCAATCTTCAATGCAGAGCTAATCAGATCCTCTAACTCTATAAATAGGGGGAATGGTATTAAATAATAATTAAAGTATCACCACCCTATTTCAAGACAAATTATCAATTTGGTTCTGTCACACTAGGGTTTCATAAATCCCTACATACGACATTGATGGAAGACCATGTGACTACTTGAGTAGACACTCTGACTACTACAAAAACCTAAAGAAAACTCCATATGGTGATTCCTATCACCGGTCGATGTAGTTCTAGGTTTAAGAGTTGAACTTCCTTGGATCACATAAAAATAATCTATTGGGTTAAAAATATTAATAACATCCTAGTTTACTACCTCATTGATGGTGGTTAAATATAGAACATTCACCTTCCATTAGATATGTTACTTGAGACCATCTACAAATCTCGTATCCAAGGATAATTAATAACCTAGAAGGATTGGTTTTAAATTTTAAAGCTATTTGAAATGATTTAAGAAGTCCATTAATGATCAAGTTCCCCGTTCCATGTGCATAAACCCTCGGCTCTCTTAGCCCTATGTGTCTTAGGAATTAAATGATCATAGAATGCGATCGGGAAATCACTCCAAACCAAAACCCAATATTGGACACATTTGGTTAACACATCCATACATTTCTTGTATAAATCATGTAGGATATAATCTATATGCTTTACCCCCATCTCAGGATGCATCTCAAGACTCTTAAAAATGGAATTAATTCCCTTAATCCATGACTCCTTATCCTATGGAATTCCATCCCATGAGAATGTGGGTGGAATTTGAAACTAAAATTCACATGTCAAATATTCCATTAAAGGGGTAGGTCACAAGGCTCCATTTATATCCTATATGACCCATAAAAATCCCTCTTTAAACTAGTTTTATGTACCCTAGTTATGTATAATGGGATATTTCTCAAGATGCACTAATGGATGTGATACATGTTTCTTATGGACTAACACCTCCAATGGTTGGTCATATCCACCATCCTAGAACATGACTTGAGGATGTAATGGTGGAATGAATCAAAAAATGAAAAGAAAATTCCATAGATAGGATCTAATAGGGGTATAAATCCTAGATATAACAACCGAACATGTAGAAGACTTCCTATATTGAGTCACAACCCCAAATATACTCCTAATGATTGGTTTGGGTGATGTATAAGATTATAATGAATATGATGAGATACTTCATATTTCCCATGACTAAGGTCGGTTCTGTGCCAATTTCTCTATTTCCTTTAATGGGTTCCCGTATATAGTGTGTCAATTTCAATTTATAAATGAAAACAACCATTATGATTCTATTGGGATCACCATTTTAAGGTAACTGTTACATTATATATTTTTTGAATCAATAGTTCATACTCATTTATGTCTGTAATGGTCAAGTTAGATGACTCATCATTCCCATGTTATAAAGTAATAAACATTATATGTTGGAATTATCACATCATGTAACTGAAACCAAAATTTTACTATCAACCTCAAAAAATAACATGTTCATGCATGATATTTTGATTATATGGTTTATACATCCCAATTTAAAATGGCCCATAAACTATAGAAATTTTTATTGTATCCTTATTAGTGACAACAATAAATTTTTCATCCCATTCAACCAATATCCCTTGAATGAAACTTTTCATAATTGGTTTGTTACAGTTCCACCATCAAGATATATGGTAAAATAAAATTTAGGTGTTGCTAATTTAATAAGTAATTATATATCTTAACATCAATGAAAAATGTTATCATAGAGAATTAATACCACTAATCATTGAAATAATCAATGAATAATGGTCTATAAGTAACCATGTTTTATCTATACCTAAACATGGTTTATGGATCAAAATGTTTCAAAATCAGGTCATTAAGGTATAAAACCACCATGTAATGGAATATCCATGACATATGTATTTTTATGTTCATAAAATGATAAAGGATTCCAATAAGTCATTCCCAGATCATTATTAGGGTAAAAATACATCCATATCAACAATAATAAATACTAAATTTCATTTTTTTCAACTAGTTTTTAAATAAATATTACTTTAATAGCATAATTAATAATATAAATTCACTTCCTAGGTAATTTTTAATTTACCTATATGTTGGTCAGCTACACCCAGGAACAATATCATTTCCAAATCCCACCACATTCCTAGTATATTGTATAATAACCCAAACAATAAGAAAAAAGTGAAATAGTGTTATGATATTTTTTTTGATATATTGGACAAGCTCATTGTATAATATTAGTCAAACTGGTGGTCATATTTCCCCAAGCGCACCTCCCCATATACTAATGGTTGAAGAAATGTAGCGGGGGACTACAATAGTGTGGTTGAGAGACAATACCATCATGATCAGAGTGTGATATAGATAAATCATAATATAAATGAATAATGGGATCCTGATAAAAAAATAGAATAAGAATAATTAAGTCATCAAGATACCATAAATAAATTGGTGGAAACCATTTTGAATGTCATTTAATAAATGATGCTGAAATTTTATGCCACAAAAATATAGACTATATCAAAAAATAACATCATACATATATAAAATTCTATAAAAAATGAATAAAGTAAAGAAGTAATCATTAATTGAATTATTATCGTAAACTCAGGCCTTTTCTTATATACTTTATCTTAGAATAATAAATTAGTCCTCAAGAAATGGTCCCCTCCCTTTGTCCTTACCTTAAATCAAAAGTCAATATGTGTACCTGTTTTTGGCCCAAATAGGGTGTGAGATATACTTAGTGGGCCATCACCTATGGTGTATATAAAAAATAAAAATAATGAATACGAGGCAAAGAAGTGATAATGTGTAACATTAATAAAGGATCTAAATGATACAGAACAATAACCTTGTCTATAATCACATGCATTTAAAAGTAGTCCATCTTTTGGAAAAACTATAAGAAGTAGAATAATTATTATGCGGCCTACAATAGAAAATCAAATATCAAGAAACTATTGAATACACCAAATAATCATGTATTTATCATATAAGGGATAAGACCAAGGGCTAATGACCAAGTAATCATCTTCATTTCCACATGGATTTTCCATTGAAAACATGGCGCAATATAGTCCTACATGGTCAAGGAACCTAGAGCCCATGTCCATGGAATCATCTTTGAGTCAAGAAATCTCATCCATTGAAAATATGGTAAATATTTGGTGGAACCTAAGGATCATTTCTAAGGTAGACCAAAAAATCCAGGCCTAATGTAACCACCCAATTCATCCAATATTTAATATTTATGTGTTTTATCAATGTTATAATGTGATACCTCACATTGGTGTAATACCAGGTCATCAATTTTCAATGTAATTCATATATGTTTTTATGAGACCAAATGACTATCCATGCCTATTTCATATTTAATTCTTCATTATAGTCCATTAGTAATTCACTTATAAGATATAAAATTGGAGGCCATGTTAGTGCCTTTTCCTTTAACTAATTTAATTCAATGAATTAAAAAATTCTTAAGTGTTCATATTAATGTAGATAACCTTTTATAATTGAATTTATCATATTCTATTGATTAATCATTTCGAATATAGGTGATAGTAAGGATGACCATGTTAGATTCCATTCCACTTCAATAATCGATTTCATAATTGTGGATAAGATACGAGATTCAACATTTCATTCCATAACTCACATTTATTCAATTTAATTAATCTTTTCATTTATAAATTCCAAGGTTAAAAAAAGGAAATCAACAATCAACAATTATTTTAATATAAATTAGGTTTTATTTAATAAATGATGAGCTATAATCATCCCATGGGTGGTGTAAATTTATAAAAAAAATCTCCCCAAGGACAATTTAGATTTTGGTTGAAGACATCCAACCATTCAAACAAGTTTAATGTAACACCCCGAGCTTCCACGGTATGCTTCTCTTTGAATAATACAGTAGCGTGTGTTGTATGCAACTTTGAGTTCTAACACACACCACGACCAATCAAAGTAGCCGTTATGAATATTAATACCTACTTTTTAAAATTTTAGAAATTTTATATCTCAAAATGGACTTAATTTTTGGATCCGGAGTATCGAATTTAGCCTAAGGTGAAATTTTGGTACTTTTCGGATAACTTTAATATTTCGATGAATAGTGAAAATTACTAAATTTTAATTAAAAACAACTTTTTTAATAAAAATAATTATTAGTGATAAATTATGAATTTAAGTGGTCTTAAAGTATATTTAGAATATATTTTTACCATTTAATACAATTTTGGTCATTGGACATAATTTCACAATTAAACCGGACATAAACAAGTATCAATCTTTTGATAGTTATTATATCTTAAAAAAACACTTTTTGTTTTGACAACAGGAATTAACTTTAAATTAATTTCTGCCACTTCTGTATTTTGAATTTGAAAAAATGGATTCCATATTTGGAATCAGGATGTTCAAATTGTGTAAATAGGTAACTTTTATTTTTAGACATTTTGAATAATTACTTCGGTAAATATTTTATTTACCATGGTTAAAGGGTAAATCTGGTAAATAAGGGTTAAAAAATAATATTATAATAATAATAAATTACCCTAAAACTCATACTAACCTTATTGGTTGATACATGTCCGACCATGGACATCTTTGAGTCGATTTGTGGACCCCATGGAGCCACTTGTAAGTGATAATGACACTTTATATTAATTAAGTTAAAATAAATACAAAAATGACATAAGCATATATCTTTTGCAAATTTTTTTACATAGGGTCATATATGTTAGATTTTCGACTATGAATATTAATTAGAAAGATAAAAATATTTCCTACATAATGGTATTTTATTTATAATTTTTAGACATTAAATAATGTAATTTATTTATGACACAATGATGATGCAGTAATTACCATAATATTGAAAAATTAAAATAATTGATATTATATATACCCAAATAAATATAATTTGAGACTTTTAATGAATTAAAATAATTTTCTAGGATAATATGACATATTAGGATTGATTTAATTAACTTTTTTTGAAGTAATAATTCTGTTATAAGTTTTACAAAAGTCAATTATTGAATAGTGTCAAAATTGACATGAAAGAGTTTTTAAAACAAATATTATATTATTAATTGATATTAAATTCCTAAAAATCTAAGGTTCGGCCAAGAGACTTATATCATGATAGTTGTATCATTAATGGACCACCTGGGGGTCGCTTGGATGTATATTGTAAGTTTATTAACTATATAATATAAAAATACAAAGTGACATGTTAAGTGTCAAACTAATTAACTAAGTGTTAAAACTAAAAGATAAGGTTAATATAATGACCCAAACCTGTCTAAATTCTATTGGTTGAGTAGTGTTAGACCCATCCACACCTTAACCATTAAATAATCCACTTTTTAGCCATTATTAACTGAATATGAATTTATTATAAAATAATATTTCAAGCTTTTCCAAAGATGCCCCTCACCCCTCTTATAAAAGGACACTCACCCTTCTCATTAATTCACACCTTCATAGCCTTTTGGTTCGGCCAAACCCTGACCAAATACTCTCTCAACTTCCCTCAATTCATCCTATAGTCCTTCCTTCAGTCAGAAATCCATCCTAAGGATCCCTTTTGATCAAATCAAAAGGAAAAACCTGAAGAAGAGGTAATGATTTCACCACCATTTTTCAAGTTCCTTTCTTCTTCCACTTATTATTTATTTGTTATTACCATTATAAAATAATGAATCCAATATATCATATATACTGTAATATTATTTTAAATATGGTACAACCATATTCAATATTCTATCCATCTTTTGAATGACATGTCACCATACGTGCATATGTACGGCTTACCGTCTCCACGTCATGGTGTAATTGTTATTCGATATATTATTATTTGGATGGATATAATAATGATTTGTAATTCATGTAAATAATAAAAATAACATGATAATGATTCTGTATATATGATATAATATCCAATTATATATTATTTTAATATCAAAAGAATGATATTTTCGCTCGTGCGTTCGTACGGATTACCGTCTCCACAACGCGATGAGATTAATTTCCAAGTTCACCATTCATCGACGATTATAAAAATATATATTACTAGTAAGTATGTAATATATGACATAATAATTCTACTGGAGATATATATATATATATATATAAGGATTTATGTACTTACATATATCTTATTCACTTACTTTCGTTCAATATTATATGAAAACAGAAACAACGTTTATGCGTACGTACGGACTACCGTCTCCATAAACGGTGTTTTCAATTTCATATATATATCTATTATACATATTTATATTCTAAATATATATGATATATTTATCATGTTTTATATTCTGTAAGTATTTAAATCATGATCTAAGTGATACAACCAAGAGTGACAAATTAAAACACGTATGATAAAGAAAGTGATTATTACCCGAATTGTTAACTTAACATGGAAATTATTATTAAATGGGTAATATAAAGTCATAAATGAATCATGTATGATATCATAAATATTAATATGGTTCTGGTATAATTTAATAACATACTATGATCTACGTACAGGTGGTTAAACATACCCTCGACTAAAGGAAAGTGCAAGGTAAGGGGTTTTCATCTCACTCCTAATTCCCACGAGATTCATGCCATATTGCCACCATTACCTTTTGTGTGGTGTATGTACTGCCCGCAATTATATTATTTGTGTAATAAACTTTAATTTATGTGTATTTACATATTCATTGTATGATACCTCTTTCATGGGTTGTACGTTTCGTAAGTTACCAAATTGGTAAGGGTTTATTTCGCAATCTCTTCATTATCCGAGGTTGTATATACGTAATAATCTACTGGGATCTCTTTATCATCCACATCCATGTCTCTTAAAAATTTATTTCAAAACATTTTTACTATTTACAAGAATATGGGTTAAAGACATTTATACCCTTGTTTGACTTTTTATAAGAGGTTTATAAAGGAATCTTTCCGTCGTTTTCCAAACAAGGTCCTTTTTAACCTTTCGACAAAATTAAGATAAGAATGTCTTTTTTTAACTTATACGGTGGGTGTAGTTATTTTCTGCAGTTATTACACCTTTGAAGTTCCTTCACAAGATTATAAAGATATTTTCAAAATAAAGGTTTTCTCTATAATTATGCGACTTTTAAATGATTTAAAAAAAAGAGATATTTCTCTCAAATAGTATTGATTTCATCTATGTCAACATCCTTTGATAAATTTTAAACCCGTTTCAAGTTGATTTATTATGATACAAATCATCCATATTGTATTTAAGGTTTTGTGATATTTTTGACTATGGATGAGTTATTTTTATGCCATTAATGGTTTATGATTAAAGTTTTGACATTTTGTATGTTAATTTTAATACGAATGTTTATGTTATATTTCATCCTCTTCTTAAGATGAATGTGTAGGAATAGTATGTTTTGGGTTGGGGACTGGTAAAATTAAGCCCTCTGGGTTGGTCTCTGGTTATTAGAGGCTCTCCGGGTTGGTGTCCGGTTATTAGAGGCACCCCGGGTTGGTGTCTGGTTATTAGAGGCACTCCGGGTTGGTGTCCGGTTATTAGAGGCACTCCGGGTTGGTGTCCAGTTATTAGAGGCACTCCGAGATGGAGTCCGGTTACAGAGGTTCTCCGGGCTGGGTTCTGGTTACAGTTATCCCTTAGGTCTTGGCAGGAGGCCTCAACACAGAAATTAAAGTTTGGCATCATGCATTCCATCATTATGAAAGTGGTTAGTGATATTTCATGTGATTATTAGATTAGTAGAATATACATGTGAATAAGTAAATGGAATTATTTCATTTTATTTCTGCCATATTATGCTGAAGTTCAAGTTTAAAAGGCTTTTGATTTAGTTTTATACATTGCCTTTAATGTTTGTGCTTATTTATGAAAGTTTCTGCTGTATTTCTTACCCTTACTGAGCATTTGAGATCACCCCTTTCTATGTTTTATTTTTCCCAGGATTCCAAGAAGTGTAATGTGATTGATATATAGGGTTAAGACAAGGGAATAATGGTGTTCATAAAGATTATTTATGTTGTTTTGTACGTCATAAAGTGAAAATGTAACATTCATGTATGTGATCTATTTTTCCAAGACTGCTAAACTGATCAGTCCTTTGGGACTTGATTCTTTGTAATCATGCCAATGTATTAAAATAATGCACTGACTCTGGGTAACTGGGGTCGGGGCGTTAGAGTTGGTATCAGAGGAATTTTAGCAATAACCTTGGAAACTAGATTTAGATGAACTCTGATTAGAGCACATAGCCCTAAGATAGAATTTGAGGATTAATATAGAAGAACTTCCTAGAATTTTGGTATTGTAGAGATTTTGTGAGTTTTACGAGAAATACATCCATGTCTGGATACGAGTAGGTAGAGGCGGCTCTGGCACAAATATACCTAGGGGTAAAACCCGAAAACACCGCTTTGAGCTAGACTCGAAGGGGGACTGGTGCACGACAACGGGCCTTGCTACACTCTTGGTTACAACACTCCTGGGGGATATGCTTAGGATAATTCTCATTTTCTTTACAAACCATTATGAAGGGATTATGAGTATATATTTACTCAAAGAAAAAAAAAATTATGATTATGGATTATATCCATAAATGGTTCAATTTGTGTTAGGTATTTTAAATGTTTGGTAATTATTCATTGCAATTCATAAACTGAACTAGTTTATGCTATTGTATAGAAATGTTGCCCATTAGAAGGAATGTGAACTACCGTATTACATATGATCCAAAGAGTAATAAGGATCATATCTTTCATTGTCCTAAGCCAGAATCTAGAAGTGAAATAATTTCCCATGTATTATCATCATATGAAGAAATAGTATCATGTGTTGATAAGATGAGTAAAGAATTCTCGGAGTCCTGTGGCTTTGAAGGGAAACAAGAGAAGAAAATGATGGAAGAGAGAAATATGGATAAAGGGAAGAGGGAAAAGAATAATTTTCCCATATGTGATAACTGGGGGTAGAAACACCCTAGAACTTGCCTAAAAGGAATGGGAGTTTGTTATAAGTGTGGAGGAAAAGGGCACAAAGTACGTGACTTCAAGGGTAAGAAAATGGTTTCAAATGTACAATTCTTCATTTTCATGGAGTTTGGACACTACGCGAACCAATTTCCCAGTCATCAGACTATGCCGCAAATGATGCTATTAGATAATAATCAAGTTATGATACTACCACAGATGAAGAGGAATGACTAGTGTTCTTATGTTGTTATTTTATAATTATTTCATTTAAGTGTTGTATCAATGATGTTCTGGAAATAAATAAGGATTGTACTGCAGTACTATTTAATTAAGTATTTGAGATTTTATGTTACTAAGAAAGGTGACTCTACAACGAGTTAATTTTTTTTGGAAATTACATGGTTAAAGGAAAGATAAACCTTAATATAGTCCTAATATTTAGGTAGTGATTTTGGAATAAGAGATGGTTGATTTTGGTAATTCAGGATGTTGTGCTGTTTTAAAAGAATATATGAGGAAGGCGTTCACATGTTATTACCTGGAAAAAAGGATCCTCATTATGTTTAACTTCCTTGTAAATTTTGGACTGTGAGTTTGGATAATATTATTTTGGATAAGCCTAATGGTTGGAATGGATTATGTTTTAAAGGTTAGTTTTTTCGATTTTTATAAAAGGACAACACGCAGACCGTGTGACGACCCGTCGTGTCAGACAAAGCTGCGGGAATCGAACCCACAACCATAGTGCAATTGGGATTTATTGCCTACCATTATGCTACATGAAGTTCCTGGATAGTATAATGTAGTTTCTTTACATAAAGGCTCTGATATGTGAAATATAAATTCATTATATTTGGAACCCTATACGATTAGGATAAATAGAGTATTTTTGAGTTGTATTATGTTTTGGGGTGAAAGATGAGTTTGTGGTAGAAATTTATTAATGGATAAAACTCTAATTATAAAGTAATTATGTCTCCTTATGATCTTAGCCAATCTCATAAATAAATTCCTCAACATTAAGAAAAGGAACTTAGAACAAAAATGTTGTCCTAGATGGTACCTTAGATCATCACTAATTTATGGATTTGGGATTGTTGGCCTTTTCATAGCCATGTCCTCTACCACCCTCCATCAGATAATTGATGATTATATTTCTCTTCCATATCCATATTTTCCTACATGTAACCATAGTATGTGTTATTTCTGGTAATCTTCATACTTTCCACTCTTTATTTTAAATAGAGGCCTCATTAATTCATTTTTCGATGTGGGATTTCAACTAAGATATTTTGAAATGTCAAAAATGTTTTATCCTAATACCTTATGTTTTGTTGAACCGATGGTATTTTAAATCATCATAGATTGATGAATTTAAGGACCTCAATTTTAAACTTGTTTGTGATTGATGACCTCAATCACTACCTATAAATATTTACGTTTTTCCTCCAGTTATATGTCTATAATTGCCACCAATTTTCTCCTAATCGATATCATAATTTTGTGGTGAACCTTTCATTTCTCTTTTCATCTCGTTAAGACTAAAATTTTATTAACCAAATTTCCGATGTGTGTTTTTTCCACAAAGATATTTTCTATTTTCAACCTTTATTTTCAAAGAACAATATCAAATTGCGAGGACGCAATTTGTTGAAGGAGGGGAGAATGTAACACCCCGAGCTTCCACGATACGCTTCTCTTTGAATAATACAGTAGTGTGTGTTGTACGCAACTTCGAGTTCTAACACACACCACAACCAATCAAAGTAGCTGTTATGAATAGTAATTACAACTTTTTAAAATTTTAGAATTTTTATCTCTCAAAATGGAATTCATTTTTGGATTTGGAGTATCGAATTTATCCTAAGGTGAAATTTTGGTAGTTTTCGGATAACTTTAATATTTTGATGAATAGTAAAAATTACTAAATTTTAATTAAAAACAACATTTTTAATCAAAAATAATTATTAGTGATAAATTATGAATTAGAGTGGTTTTAAAGTATATTTAGAATATATTTTTACCATTTAATACAATTTTGGTCATTGGACATAATTTCACAATTAAACCGGACATAAAGAAGTATCAATCTTTTGATAGATATTATATCTTAAAAACACGCTTTTTGTTTTGACAACATAAATTAATTTTAAATTAATTTCTGCCACTTCTGTGTTTTGAATTTGGAAAAATGGATTCCATATTTGGAATCAGGATGTTCAAATTGTGTAAATAGGTAACTTTTATTTTTAGAAATTTTGAATAATTACTTCGGTAAATATTTTATTTACCATGGTTAAATGGTAAATCTGGTAAATAAGGGTTAAAGAATAATATTATAATAATAATAAATTACCATAAAACGTGTCCTAACCTTATTGTTTGATACATGTCCGACCATGGGAATCTTTGGTTTGATTTGTGGACCCCATGGAGCCACTTGTAAGTGATAATGACATTTTATATTAATTAAGTTAAAATAAATACAAAAATGACATAAGCATATATCTTTTAGAAAAAATTATTTTACATAGGGTTATATATGTTGGATTTTAGACTATGAATATTCATTAGAAATATAAAAATATTTCCTACATAATGGTATTTTATTTATAATTTTTAGACATTAAATCATGTACTTTATTTATGACACAATGATGATGCAGTAATTACCATAATAGTGAAAAATTAAAATAATTGATATTATAAATACCCAAATAAATATAATTTGAAACTTTTAATGAATTAAAAAAAAATTCCAGGATAATATGACATATTAGGATTGATTTAATTAACTTTGTTCGAAGTAATCATTCTATTATGATTTTTAAAAAAGTCAATTATTGAATAGTGTCAAAATTGATATAAAAGAGTTTTTAAAACAAATATTATATTATTAATTGATATTAAATTTCTAAAAATCTAAGGTTCGGACAAGAGACTTATATCATGATATTTGTATCATTAATGGACCACTTGGGGGTCTCTTGGATGTATATTGTAAGTTTATTAACTATTTAATATAAAAATACAAAGTGACATGTTAAGTGTCAAACTAATCAACTAAGTGTTAAAACTAAAAGATAAGGTTAATATAATGACCAAAACCTCTCCAAATTCTATTGGTTGAGTAGTTTTAGACTCATCCCTATCTTAAACGTTAAATAATCCACTTTTTAGCCATTATAAACCGAATATGAATTTATTATAAAATAATATTTCTAGCTTTTCCAAAGGTTCCCCTCACCCCTCTTATAAAAGGATACTCACCCTTCTCATTAATTCACACCTTAAAGCCTTTTGGTTCGGCCAACCCCTTCCCAAATACTCTCTTAACTTCCTTCACTTTATCCTAGAGGCCTTACTTTTGTCAATAAGCCATCCTAAAGATCCCTTTTGATCAAATGAAAAGGAAGAACCCGAAGAAGAGGTAATGATTTCACCACCCTTTTTCAAGTTCCTTTCTTCTTCCACTTATTATTTCTTTGTTATTACCATTATAAAATAATGAATCCAATATATCATATATACTATAATATTATTATAAATATGGTACAACCATATTCAGTATTTTATCCATCCTTTGAATGACATGTCACCATACGTGCGTACGTACGACTTACCGTCTCCATGTCGTGGTGTAATTGTTATTCAATATATTTTTATTTGGATGGATATAATAATGATTTGTAATTAATGTAAATAATAAAAATAACATGATAATAATTCTGTATATATTATATAATAACCAATTATATATTATTTTAATATCAAAAGAATGATATTTTCACTCGTGCGTACGTACGGATTACCGTCTCCACGACGCGATGAGATTCATTTCCAAGTTCACCATTCATCAACGATTATAAAAATATATATTACTAATAAGTATGTAATATATGACATAATAATGATACTGGATATATATATATATATATATATAAGGATTTATGTACTTACATATATTTTATTCACTTACTTTCGTTCAATACTATATGAAAACAGAAACAGTGTTTATGCGTACGTACGGACTACCGTCTCCATAAACGGTGTTTTCCATTTCATATATATGTCTATTATACATATTTATATTCTAAATATATATGATATATTTATCATGTTTTATATTCTGGAAGTATTTAAAACATTATCTAAGTGATACAACCAAGAGTGACAAGTTAAAACACGTACAATAAAGAAAGTGATTATTATCCGAAATGTTAACTTAACATGGAAATTATTATTAAATGGGTAATATAAAGTCATAAATGAATCATGTATGATATCATAAATATTAATATGGTTCTGGTATAATTTAATAACATACTACGATCTTCGTACAGGAGGTTAAACGTACCCTCGACTAAAGGAAAGTGCAAGGTAAGGGGTTTTCATCTCACTCCTAATTCCCGTGAGATTCATGCCATATTGCCACCATTACCTTTTGTGTGGTGTATGTACTGACCAGAATTATATTCTTTGTGTAATAAACTTTAATTTATGTGTATTAAAATATTCATTTTATGATACCTCTTTCATGGGTTGTACGTTTCGTAAGTTACCAAATTGGTAAGGGTTTATTACGCAATCTCTTCATTATTTGAGGTTGTATATACGTAATAATCTACTGGGATCTCTTTATCATCCACATCCATGTTTCTTAAAAATGCATTTCAAAACATTTTTACTATTTACAATAATATGGGTTAAAGACATTTATACCCTTGTTTGACTTTTTATAAGAGGTTTATAAAGGAATCTTTCCGTCGTTTTCCAAACAAGGTCCTTTTTAACCTTTTGACAAAATTAAGGTAAGAATTTATTTTTTTAACTTATAGGGAAGGTATGGTTATTTTACGCCATTATTACACCTTTGAAGCTTCCTTCACAAGATTATAAAGATATTTTCAAAATTAAGGTTTTCTCTATAATTATGCGACTTTTATATGATTTAAAAAAAAGAGATATTTCTCTCAAATAGTATTGATTTCATCTATGTCAACATCATTTGATAAATTTTAAACTCGTTTAAAGTTGATTTATTATGATACAAATCATCCATATTGTATTTAAGGTTTTGTGATATTTTTGGATATGGATGAGTTATTTTTATGCCATTAATGGTTTATGATTAAAGTTTTGACATTTTGTATGTTAATTTTAATACGAATGTTTATGTTATATTTCAGCCTCCTCTTAAGATGAATGTGTTGGACTAGTATGTTCCGGGTTGGGGACCGGTAAAAGTAAGCCCTCCGGGTTGGTGTCCGGTTATTAGAGGCACTCCAGGTTGGTGTCCGGTTATTAGAGGCACTCCGGGTTGGTGTCTGGTTATTAGAGGCACTCCGGGTTGGGGTCCAGTTATTAGAGGCATTCTGGGTTGGTGTCCGGTTATTAGAGGCACTCCGGGTTGGTGTCCAGTTATTAGAGGCACTCCGAGATGGAGTCCGGTTACAGAGGCTCTCCGGGTTGGGTTCCGGTTATAGTTATCCCTTAGGTCTTGGCATGAGGCCTCGACACAGAAATTAAAGTTCGGCATCATGCATTCCATCATTATGAAAGTGGTTAGTGATATTTAATGTGATTATTCTATTAGTAGAATGTCTATGTGAATAAGTAAATGGCATTATTTCATTTTATTTATGCCATATTATGCTGAAGTTTAAGTTTAAAAGGCTTTTGTTTTAGTTTTATACATTGCCTTTAATGTTTATGCCTATTTTTGAAAGTTTCTGCTGTATTGCTTACCCTTACTGAGCATTTGAGCTCACCCCTTTCTATGTTTTATTTTTCCCAGGATTCCAAGAAGTGTAATGTGATTGATATGCAGGGTTAATCCAAGGGAATAATGGTGTTCATAAGGATTATTTATGTTGTTTTGTACGTCATAAAGTGAAAATGTAACATTCATGTATGTGATCTATTTTTCCAAGACTGCTAAACTGATCGGTCCTTTGGGACTTGATTCCTTGTAATCATGCCAATGTATTAAAATAATTCACCGACTCTGGGTAACTGGGGTCGGGGCGTTACAGCTGGTATCAGAGAAATTTTAGCAATAACCATGGAAACTAGATTTAGATGAACTCTGATTAGAGCACATAGCCCTAAGATAGAATTTGAGGATTAATATAGAAGAACTTCCTAGAAATTTGGTATTGTAGAGATTTTGTGAGTTTTCTGAGAAATACATCCCTGTCTGGATACGAGCAGGTAGAGGCGGATCTGGCACAATTGTACCTAGGGGTAAAACCCGAAAACACTGCTTTGAGCTAGACTCGAACGGGAACTGGTGCACGACAATAGGCCTTGCTGCACTCTTGCTTACGACACTCCCGAGAAATATGCTTAGGATAATTCTAATTTTCTTTACAAACCATTATGAAGGGCTTATGAGTATATACTTACTCAAAGAAAACATTTTTATGATTATGGATTATATCCATAAACGGTTCAATTTGTCTTAGGTATTTTACAAGTTTGGTAATTATTCATTGCAATTCATAAAATGAACTAGTTTATGCTATTGTATAGAAATGGAGCCCATTAGAAGGAATGTGAACTACCGTATTACGTATGATCCAAAGAGTAAGAATGATCATATCTTTCGTGGTCCTAAGCTAGAATCTAGAATTGAAATAGTTTCCCACGTATTATAATCATATGAAGAAATAGTATCATGTGTTGATAAGATGAGTAATGAACTCTCAGAGTCCTGTGGCTTTGAAGGGAAACACGAGAAGAAAAGGATGGAAGAGAGAAAGATGGATAAAGGGAAGGGGAAAAAGAAGAATTTTCCCATATGTGATAACTGTGGGAATAAACAACCTGGAACTTGCCTCAAAGGAATGGGATTTTGTTATAAGTGTGGAGGAAAAGGGCACAAAGTATGTGACTACAAGGGTAAGAAAATGGTTTCAAATGTACAATTCTTCATTTGCAAGGAGTTTGTAAATTATGCGAACCAATGTCCCATTCATCAGACTATGCCGCAAATGATGCTATTGAATAATAATCAAGTTATGATACTTCCACAGATGAAGAGTAATGACTAGTGTGCTTATTTTTTTATTTTAGAATTATTTAATTTAAGTGTTGAATCAATGATGTTCTGGAAATAAATAAGGATTGTACTACAGTACTATTTAATTAAGGATTTGAGATTTTATGGTACTAAGAAAAGTGACTCTATAGTGAGTTAATTTTTTTTGGAAATTACATGGTTGAAGGAAAGATAAACCTCAATATGGTCCTAATATTGATGTAGTGATTTTGGAATAAGAGATGGTTGATTTTGGTAATTCAGGATGTTGCAGTGTTTTAAAAGAATATACGAGGAAGGCGTTCACATGTTATTACCTGGAAAAAAAGGATCCTCATTATGTTTAACTTCCTTGTAAATTTTGGACTGTGAGTTTGGATAATATTATTTTGGATAAGTCTAATGGTTGGAATGGATTAAGTTTGAAAGGTTAGTTTTTTGGATTTTTATAAAAGGACAACACGCAAACTGTGTGATGACCCGTCGTGTCAGACAAAGCTATGGGAATCGAACCCACAACCATAGTTCAATTGGGATTTGTCACCTACCATTGTGCTACATGAAGTTCTTGGATGGTATAATGTAGTTTCTTTACATAAAGGGTCTGATATGTGAAATATAAATTCATTATATTTGGAACCCTATACGATTAGGTTAAATAGAGTATTTTTGAGTTGTATTTTGTTTTGGGGTGAAAGATGAGTTTGTGGTAGAAATTTATTAATGGATAAAACTCTAATTATAAAGTAATTATATCTCCTTATTATCTTAGCCAATCTCATAAATAAATTCCTCAATATTAATAAAAATAACTTAGAACAAAAATTTTGTCCTATATGGTACCTTAGATCATCACTAATTTATGGCTTTGGGATTTTTGGACTTTTCATAGACATGTCCTCTACCACTCTCCATCAGATAATTGATGGTTATATTTCTCTTCCATATCCATTTTTTCCTACATGGAACCCTAGTATGTGTTATTTTTGGTAATCTTCATACTTTCCACTCTTTATTTTAAATAGAGGTCTCATTAATTCATTTTTCGATGTGGGATTTCAACTAAGATATTTTGAAACGTCAAAAATGTGTTATCCTAATACCTTATGTTTTTTTGAACCGATGGTATTTTAAATCATCATAGATTGATGAATTTAAGGACCTAAATTTTAAACTTGTTTGTGGTTGATGACCTCAATCACTACCTATAAATATTTACATTTTCCTCCAGTTATATGTCTATAATTTCCACCAATTTCCTTTTAATTGAGATCATAATTTTGTGGTGAACCTTTCATTTATCTTTTCATCTTGTTAAGACTAAAATTTTATTCACCAAATTTCCGATGTAGGTTTTTTCCACAAAGATATTTTCTATTTTCAACCTTTATTTTCAAAGAACAATATCAAATTGCGAGGATGTAATTTGTTGAAGGAGGGGAGAATGTAACACCCTGAGCTTCCACGGTACGCTTCTCTTTGAATAATACAGTAGCGTGTGTTGTTCGTAACTTCGAGTTCTAACACACACCACGACCAATCAAAGTAGCCGTTATGAATAGTAATAACTGCTTTTTAAAATTTTAGAAATTTTATCTCTGAAAATGGAATTCATTTTTGGATTCGGAGTATCGAATTTAGCCTAAGGTGAAATTTTGGTACTTTTCGGATAAATTTAATATTTTTATGAATAGTGAAAATTACTAAATTTTAATTAAAAACAACTTTTTTAATCCAAATAATTATTAGTGATAAATTATGAATTTTAGTGGTTTTAAATTATATTTAGAATATATTTTTACCATTTAATACAATTTTGGTCATTGGACATAATTTCACAATTAAACTGGACATAAAAAAGTATCAATCTTTTGATAGTTATTATATCTTAAAAACACGCTTTTTGTTTTGACAATGAGAATTAATTTTAAATTAATTTCTGCCACTTATGTGTTTTGAATTTAGAAAAATTGATTCCATATTTGGAATTAGGATGTTCAAATTGTGTAAATAGGTAACTTTTATTTTTAGACATTTTGAATAATTACTTCGGTAAATATTTTATTTACCATGGTTAAAGGGTAAATCTGGAAAATAAGGGTTAAAAAATAATATTATAATAATAATAAATTACCATAAAACATGTCCTAACCTTATTGTTTGATACTTGTCCGACCATGGGCATCTTTGTGTCGATTTTTGGACCCCATGGAGCCACTTGTAAGTGATAATGACACTTTATATTAATTAAGTTAAAATAAATACAAAAATGACATAAGCATATATCTTTTAGCAATAATTATTTTACATAGGGTTATATATGTTGGATTTTCGACTATGAATATTAATTAGAAATATAAAAAGATTTAATACATAATGGTATTTTATTTATAATATTTAGACATTAAATAATGTAATTTATTTATGACACAATGATGATGCAGTAATTACCATAATAGTGAAAAATTAAAATAATTGATATTATAAATACCCAAATAAATATAATTTGAAACTTTTAATGAATTAAAATAATTTTATAGGATAATATGACATATTAGGATTGATTTAATTAACTTTGTTCGAAGTAATCATTCTGTTATAATTTTTACAAAAGTCAATTATTGAATAGTGTCAAAATTGATATAAAAGAGTTTTTAAAACAAATATTATATTATTAATTGATATTAAATTTATAAAAATCTAAGGTTCGGCCAAGAGACTTATATAATGATATTTTTATCATTAATGGACCACTTGGGGGTCTCTTGGATGTATATTCCGAGTTTATTAACTATATAATATAAAAATACAAAGTGACATGTTAAGTGTCAAACTAATCAACTAAGTGTTAAAACTAAAAGATAAGGTTAATATAATGACCCAAACCTATCTAAATTCTATTGGTTGAGTAGTTTTCGACCCAACCCATCTTAACCATTAAATAATCCACTTTTTAGCCATTATAAACTGAATATGAATTTATTATAAAATAATATTTCTAGCTTTTCCAAAGGTGCCCCTCACCCCTCTTATAAAAGGACACTCACCCTTCTCATTAATTCACACCTTCAAAGCCTTTTGGTTCGGACAAAACCTTCCCAAATACTCTATGAAGTTCCCTCACTTTATCCTAGAGGCCTTACTTTAGTCAAAAAGACATCCTAAAGATCCCTTTTGATCAAATCAAAAGGAAGAACCCGAAGAAGAGGTAATGATTTCACCACCCTTTTTCAAGTTCCTTTCTTATTCCACTTATTCTTTCTTTGTTATTACCATTATAAAATAATGAATCCAATATCTCATATATACTATAATATTATTATAATTATGGTACAACCATATTCAGTATTATATCCATCCTTTGAATGACATGTCACCATACGTGCGTACGTACGGCTTACCGTCTCCACGTCGTGGTGTAATTGTTATTCAATATATTATTATTTGAATGGATATAATAATGATTTATAATTCATTTAAATAATAAAAATAACAGGATAATGATTCTGTATATATGATATAATAACCAATTATATATTATTTTAATATCAAAATAATGATATTTTCGCTCGTGCGTATGTACGGATTACCGTCTCCACGACGCGATGAGATTCATTTCCAAGTTCACCATTCATCGACGATTATAAAAATATATTACTAATAAGTATGTAATATATGAAATAATAATTCTACTGGAGATATATATATAAGGATTTATGTACTTACATATATCTTATTCACTTACTTTCATTCAATACTATATGAAAACAGAAACAGTGTTTATGCGTACGTACGGACTACCGTCTCCATAAACGGTGTTTTCCATTTCATATATATGTATATTATACATATTTATATTCTAAATATATATGATATATTTATCATATTTTATATTCTGGAAGTATTTAAATCATGATCTAAGTGATACAACCAAGAGTGACAAGTTAAAACACGTACTATAAAGAAAGTGATTATTACCCGAAATGTTAACTTAACATGGAAATTATTATTAAATGGGTAATATAAAGTCATAAATGAATCATGTATGATATCATAAATATTAATATGGTTCTGGTATAATTTAATAACATACTATGATCTTCGTACAGGAGGTTAAACGTACTCTCGACTAAAGGAAAGTGCAAGGTAAGGGGTTTTCATCTCACTCCTAATTCCCGTGAGATTCATGCCATATTGCCACCATTACCTTTTGTGTGGTGTATGTACTGCCCATAATTATATTATTTGTGTAATAAACTTTAATTTATGTGTATTTACATATTCATTGTATGATACCTCTTTCATGGGTTGTACGTTTCGTAAGTTACCAAATTGGTAAGGGTTTATTTCGCACTCTCTTCATTATCCGAGGTTGTATATACGTAATAATCTACTGGGATCTCTTTATCATCCACATATATGTTTCTTAAAAATGTATTTGAAAACATTTTTACTATTTACAATAATATGGGATAAAGACATTTATACCCTTGTTTGACTTTTTATAAGAGGTTTATAAAGGAATCTTTCCGTCGTTTTCCAAACAAGGTCCTTTTTAACCTATAGAAAAAATTAAGGTAAGAATTTCTTTTTTTAACTTATACGGAGGGTGTGGTTATTTTCCGCCGTTATTACACCTTTGAAGCTTACTTCACAAGCTTATAAAGATATTTTCAAAATAAAGGTTGTCTCTATAATTATGCGACTTTTAAATGATTTAAAAAAAAGAGATATTTCTCTCAAATAGTACTGATTTCATCTATGTCAACATCATTTGATAAATTTTAAACTCATTTCAAGTTGATTTATTATGATACAAATCATCCATATTGTATTTAAGGTTTTGTGATATTTTTGACTATGGAAGAGTTATTTTTATGCCATTAATGGTTTATGATTAAAGTTTTGACATTTTGTATGTTAATTTTAATACGAATGTTTATGTTATATTTCATCCTCTTATTAAGATGAATGTGTTGGACTAGTATGTTCTGGGTTGAGGACCGGTAAAAGTAAGCCCTCTGGGTTGGTGTCCGGTTATTATAGGCACTCCGGGTTGGTTTCCCGTTATTAGAGGCACTCTGGGTTGGTGTTCGGTTATTAGAGGCACTCCGGGTTGGTGTCCGGTTATTAGAGGCACTCTGGGTTGGTGTCCAGTTATTAGAGGCACTCCGAGGTGGAGTCCGGTTACAGAGGCTCTCAGGGTTGGGTTCCGGTTACAGTTATCCCTTAGGTCTTGGCATAAGGCCTCGACACAGAAATTAATGTACGACATCATGCATTCCATCATTATGAAAGTGGTTAGTCATATTTCATGTGATTATTTGATTTGTAGAATATCCATCTGAATAAGTAAATGGCATTATTTCATTTTATTTCTGCCATATTATGCTGAAGTTCAAGTTTAAAAGGCTTTTTTTTAGTTTTATACATTGCCTTTAATGTTTATGCTTATTTTTGAAAGTTTCAGTTGTATTGCTTACCCTTACTGAGCATTTGAGCTCACCCCTTTCTATGTTTTATTTTTCCCAGGATTCCAAGAAGTGTAATGTGATTGATATGCAGGGTTAAGCCAAGGGAATAATGGCATTCATAAACATTATTTATGTTGTTTTGTACGTCATAAAGTGAAAATGTAACATTCATGTATGTGATCTATTTTTCCAAGACTGCTAAGCTGATCGGTCCTTCGGGACTTGATTCCTTGTAATCATGCCAATGTATTAAAATAATGCACCGACTCTGGGTAACTAAGGTCGAGGCGTTACAGTTGGTATCAGAGGAATTTTAGCAATAACCTTGGAAACTAAATTTAGATGAACTCTGATTAGAGCACATAGCCCTAAGATAGAATTTGAGGATTAATATAGAAGAACTTTCTAGAATTTTGGTATTGTAGAGATTTTTTGAGTTTTCCAAGCAATACATCCCTGTCTGGATACGAGCAGGTAGAGGCGGATCTGGCACAAATATACCTAGGGGTAAAACCCGAAAACACCGCTTTGAGCAAGACTCGAACGGGAACTGGTGCACGACAACGGGCCTTGCTGCACTCTTGGTTACGACACTCCCGGTGGATATGCTTAGGATAATTCTCATTTTCTTTACAAACCGTTATGAAGGGATTATGAGTATATACTTACACAAATAATTTTTTTTTATGATTATGGATTATATCCATAAACAGTTCAATTTGTGTTAGGTATTTTACAAGTTTGGTAATTATTCATTGCAATTCATAAACTGAACTAGTTTATGATATTGTATAGAAATGGCGCCCATTAGAAGGAATGTGAACTCCCGTATTACGTATGATTCAAAGAGTAAGAAAGATCATATCTTTCCTGGTCCTAAGACATAATCTAGAAGTGAAATAGTTTCCCACTTATTATCATCATATGAAGAAATAGTATCATGTGTTGATATAATGAGTAAAGAATTTTCGGAGTCCTGTGGCTTTGAAGGGAAACAAGAAAATAAAAGGATGGAAGAGAGAAATATGGATAAAGGGAAGAGGGAAAAGATGAATTTTCCCATATGTGATAACTTTTGGAAGAAACACCCTGGAACTTTCCTGAAAGGAATGGGAGTTTGTTATAAGTGTGGAGGAAAAGGGCACAAAGTACATGACTGCAAGGGTAAAAAAATGGTTTCAAATGTACAATTATTCATTTGCAAGGAGTTTGGACACTACACGAACCAATGTCCCAGTCATCAGACTATGCTGAAAATGATGCTATTGGATAATAATCAAGTTATGATACTACCATAGATGAAGAGGAATGACTAGTGTTCTTATGTTGTTATTTTAGAATTATTTCATTTAAGTGTTGTATCAATGATGTTCTGGAAAAAATAAGGATTGTACTGCAGTACTATTTAATTAAGGATTTGAGATTTTATGGTACTAAGAAAACTGACTCTACAACGAGTTAATTTTTTTTGGAAATTACATGGTTGAAGGAAAGATAAACCTTAATATGGTCCTAATATTGAGGTAGTGATTTTGGAATAAGAGATGGCTGATATTGGTAATTCAGGATGTTACGGTGTTTTAAAAGAATATATGAGGAAGGCGTTCACATGTTATTACCTGGAAAAAGGATCCTTATTATGTTTAACTTCCTTGTAAATTTTGGACTGTGAGTTTGGATAATATTATTTTGGATAAATCTAATGGTTGGAATGGATTAAGTTTGAAAGGTCAGTTTTTTGGATTTTGATAAAAGGACAACACACAGACCGTGTGACGACGCATCGTGTCAGACAAAGCTGCGGGAATCGAACCCACAACCATAGTGCAATTGGGATTTATCGCCTACCATTGTGCTACATGAAGTTCCAGGATGGTATAATGTAGTTTCTTTACATAAAGGGTCTGATATGTGAAATATAAATTCATTATATTTGGAACCCTAGATGATTAGGATAAATAGAGTATTTTTGAGTTGTATTATGTTTTGGGGTGAAAGATGTGTTTGTGTTAGAAATTTATTAATGGATAAAACTCTAATCATAAAGTAATTATATCTCCTTATGATCTTAGCCAATCTCATTAATAAATTCCTCAACATTAAGAAAAGGAACTTAGAACATAAATGTTGTCCTAGATGGTACCTTAGATCATCACTAATTTATGGCTTTGGGATTGTTGGCCTTTTCATAGCCATGTCCTCTACCACTCTCCATCAGATAATTGATGGTTATATTTCTCTTCCATATCTATATTTTTCACGACCCGTCCTCGGGGCCCGTGCTGTGACTACCCCAAACCCGCCTTCTATAGGCCAGGGGCTGGCGACTAGCACCAAAGGCGTAAATCCCGATAATTGGGAAGGCATTGCCTTTATAAAAGTAACAAAACACCATAGAGTACAAGCAGAAGTAAAACAATAAGTACAAAAAAAGAAGTGCTGAAAATAAATGGGCCAGAATACAAACCCAAAAGAAAGTACAACTACAACTGAACAAGTACAACAGAAAAATACAACAGCTGGAGGGACGGAAGCGGCTCCTGGGTCGTCCTCCTCGGACCCTACCTGAAGGGTGGGTACAGATGGCGTAGCTCCTGGATCGTCCACCACGAATCCTACCTGAAGTGTAGGTACAGGTAGCCTCCTCAGTGCTCTCGTCCGTCAACCTCCTTCGTGTGTCGTCTTGCTGTGAAGTCCACCTCCGGACACTGACTATCGTGTAGTCCACCTCCGGGTACTGACTCGTCCTGTAGTCCACCTCCGGGTACCGTCCAGTCCTCGAACACTCAGCCTCCGTCAGCACTGCCTATTGTCTGCAACCAATACAACGAGGTGCTGGCATAGCCCATGTAGGGGTGAGTATAACGATACTCAGTAGGGACCCCGATACCCTCAAGGTCTCACTAAACCAACAAGGATAACCACAAGAAGATCTCAACTGATAACCTCTACTTAGATATATGCCCATACATATACCTAAGTTATCAAGTAAGCCATCTCAATCATGAGGAAACACAAGGATTTTGAAATCAACGGATAACCACTACCCAGGTATATGCCCATACATATACCTAAGTTATCAAGTGACCCATCTCAATCATGAGGTAAACACAAAGATCAAAAGTCTTAGCTCAAACCAGGATTTTCATTATCGAAACCGTAACTGATGAAGAGCTCCATCTCTGGAGTGTACAGTGGTCCTGTCACGACTCCGAGGTACTGATCACTAACCTAAGACTGCTGAGGTACTCCTCCTGTCGAGTACCGTGGGCCTGCCACCTCACACAATAGTGCTTCCCGCTGGGGTCTGCCACCCAACACAGTAGTGCTCCCCACCTCATAGCCTACAGAGGTACTCCTCCTGTCGAGTACCGCGGGTCTGCCACCTCACATAGTAGTGCTCCTCCGCTATGGGTCTGCAACCTCACAAAGTAGTGCTCCCCACCGGGCTACGTAAGTCACTCCGAATCGAATCGGACAAGTAGTCGTCAGGTCTCAGTCGGCTACACGGTCTCTGTACTCCGCACGCTCGTCTCTGGGAGGGTCCGCTCCACGAGCTACAGGTCGATACTCCAAGTATCTCAAAGTCCACGAAGAAGTATCTCAAAGTACCGCCTCATCATAGGGGTCTCAACGCAACAGACGGCGCGTCAATCGGACGCCCGATCTGTGAGTTACTAGCCTTTTCGTCCCAGGGGCCTGGTTGGTTTCGTGTGCGAACCAACCCGGTCGTATCTCAACTGTACCCCGAACTCTCATAGGGTATGCTCATAGGGACCGTTTCTCAACGTGATCACCAACGCCACTGACGGTTCGTCAAACGGACGTCTGGTCTGAAAGATAACAGCTTTTCCGTTCCAGGGGCCCGGTTGGATTTCGGTGCGATCCAATCCGGCCACTATCCAACTGCATCCAAAACTCGGGCGGAGGATGCCAAAAGTTCCGTATCGTCAACAAGAACGCAACGAGACAGACGACGCGTCAATCGGGCGCCCGGTCTGTGAGTTATTGGCTTTTTCGTCCCAGGGGCCCGGTTGGTTTCGTGAGCGAACCAACCCGACCGCACTCCGAAGGCATCCAAACCTCGAGCGGAGTAAGCCAAAAGATCCGTCTCACATAGAGGAAAACAACAAAGCTGACGGAACGTCAATCGGACGTCCGTAGCTCAATATATGAGCGTTTCCGCTCCGAGGGCCCGGTTGGTTTCTTGTACGAACCAACCCGGCCGAACCCAAAGTTCTCCAAAACCTTGAGTGCGATATACCAAAACGACCGTCTCGATCCAAGGATCGTGTTGCCGCTGACGTCAAGTCGTTTGGAGGCCCGTAGATCAAGTTACGGGTATTTGACCGAAAATGGTCTTAAAACGGGGGGTCTGGGCCCGTACCGACCCGGCCCGACCCCCCTGGGTCGGCCCGAACCGGGTCGACCCGACCCGGGTCTGACTCGGATGGGCCCCGCCCGGCCCGGCTCGGTCCGGTCCGGTCTGACCGGCCGGCCGCGGCCGGCGGACGCCGAGGGCGGCGGGGGTGTGCGCGCGGCCGCCCCCCTTTGGCCGCTAATTGGCACCGGCGGCAACCGCCGCGCCGGTGTGGCGCGCCGCCGCCGCCTTCTGCGGACCACCGAACGCGCTCCGGTGGTCCGTTCCTACTACCGTCTTCGCCTACGGTCCTCTCGGGACCCGATCTTCACTGCAAAGCCCTCAAATCGCCCTTGCGGCCCCGTTTGTCATTGCCCACCAATCTGCACGTCAAAACAAAACGTGTTGCCTTCGTGGTTCTCCGGCACGATGCGACGGCACTGCACCCTTCCACCGTGGCCCCGCTCCGGCCGCGGTGTCCACGGTTTTCTTCGACGCGGCGCGACGGCGTCGCATCCTCGTTCAACTCCTCGGCGTGGCGCGACGGCGTCGCGTAATATTCACCGTGTGATTTCCGCGTGGTGCGACGACACCACACCATTTCTTCCGAATCACATAAGAAACAACATCAATAATGGAGGAGGGTCGGCCGTGTTTGTGCGGTCCGGCCCCCTCTCATTATTCGTTAACAATTGTTCGTATTTTCACGAAGAACGACAGATAGTATTCACGAATGAATTAAAATAAATAAAACCCCTACATTCTTTCCATAAACAAAGGTAAATTTCCAACCCGCAATTAAAACGTTCGTGGATCAACTAGGTGATAAGTTGACCCATGTTCATTGTTTTCTTTAGGAATAAAGAAAGAAATAATTTAAGGGAATACAATTATTCTCAACATGACAATCCCCTACCTCGTCGAAGTCGTCGAGTGAGGGTTCGTCGCGGATTTTTCTCGTCACAGAAGAAACGTCGCGGAAGGAGAGTCGCCGACGTCACGTCGTCGATCTCCGGGGGTTTGGAATTCTTCATCGGAGGTCGGAGCATTCTTCGCATTCTTCGCGTTCTTCGCGTTCTTCGTCGAAGAACGAAGAATTCTCCCTCTGCACTCCCAAAGGTTTTATACAACACAAACCCCTCAAAAAAAATAAAATAAGTCCTCAACTTATTTTATTATCAACTTAAGAATTTGAAAAAAACAAATGATAAGAAACGATCAATTAATTCGAAGAATTAATTGTAAAACTTAACTGCCCAATTAAATTGGGGCGTTTCTTAACCAGAAAAACGCACGGTTGACTTCGTTTAATAGGGGGGTGCGAGTGCGTTACTTAAGGAGAAAAGAAATAGTGGGGCTCATGTGGGTCCAACCTCACAAATATCCTACCAAGAGGGTAGGATATTTTTGGATAGCACCCTATCCGCGACAACTCATCTTAAGCTGCTTTAAGTGGCTTTCAAGCAGCTTAAGTGAAATAAAATAAAGTTTGTCGCACAATTTATTTTATTTCTTAACTTTAAGCCCAAAAATTAAAAACCACATCCGAGCAAATACTACTCTAGAAGAGGCGTTTCTAAGCAATTACCGACGCTGATATTCCATCGGTGCCCTCAGAATTCGATTCCGAGCACCGGTTCAAAAGTTAGAAAAACCCGCTCGTCCTTTCACTGAACGTACCCGAGCCAAACTTCAGAAATTGATTCCGGGCACACCGGGCCTCGGAATCAGGCGCCGTCAGAAACTGCGTTCTTGTAAAATTCCAAAGAAAATTAAGAAAAAAAATTTCCTTGGAATTTACGGGTCTTTACATTACTCCCACCACAGGGCTTTACGTCCCCGTAAAGCTTCACCACAAACTTAGGGAAACAAAGGCGGTACTGAGCACGCATCTGAGCCTTCCGCTCCCATGTGCTCACCTAGAGGTTCCCATGCTGCCAAAGAAAGTGCACAAGAGGAATCGACCATCCTCCTAGGATCTGCTCCTGTCGATCCTCGATCCCCACCGGAACCTCCGTAGAAGTCACCTCATCGCCACTGTCCTGCTCCCCATGGTTGATGATATGCGGAGGGTCGAGCACATATCTCCTCAGTTGGGATACGTGGAAAACGTCGTGCACCTAGTGCAACTGAAGTGGATGGGTCAAGCGGTAAACCACCTCGCCTACCCAGCTGAGGACCTAGAAAGGTCCATTGAACCTCGGAGATAACTTGCCTCCTTGGACAGATCTCTGTAAACCTCGTCAAGGTGAGACTTGTATAAGGACGTGATGGTCATCCTCGAACTCTAGAGGCCTCCAAGCCCTGTCAGCATAAGGCTTCTGTCGGCCCTTTGCCATTCTCATCCGCTCTTGGATGACCTGGACCTTCTCTAGTCTCACAAGAGCTGCTATGATTTCTTCTTTGTCGATAAGAGAAATCCGGTCTCATCCCCGAGATGAACCACATTCGTTGCCTAATACAGTCAATCCTGACATGAATGATGCATTCATGCCATGGATGACGTCGTAAGGCCTCGACGTAACTACCAAGAGATCCAACTGTCACTCTCGCCTCCAAGGGTCGAGTCACACTGTCGGCATCAGTGTGTGGTCACTAGGTCTCCTTCAGTAGAAAACTCGAAAGTGAGGGTCAAGTCAACAGTCTTAACTAGAACCTCTTAGTAACAACACAAAAGAGGATAGGACTGAAAACATCACAAAGGTAAGAATCTTTTATTATTGCAGCTCATAATACAAAGATGCTACACAATAGCAACAGGAAACTAGAAGTACAAAGGTCGTATCTACTAGTTTCACTCCTGTCCATCTGCTCCAAGAGCCCCTTGATCGAAGGCCTCAGCTGCCTGATGCTGATCTCTCGCATGTCCACCAACTCACTGCGGTCGGGGCAGACCTCCTGGTGGTGGTGGTGACAACACCTCGAAGCGTCGTCCACCTCTAGCTGCTCGGCCAGCTCCTCTGCCATGGCCGCCTGCTCCTTGCGCTCCGCCCTGATCGAACCTCTGCCTCTACCTCGGAGGTTCTTCATTTAACTGCTGGTCATCTGCATGGCGGGTCGGACAATCATGTGCTATGTGACCAATTCCGTCGCAGGAGTAACACCTCATGGCAGGTCTGGCTCTATCACTTCCCTTAGTGCCCCGCACTACCGACCCTGAGTCACATGGTCGACAACCTGTAGGTCTGGTCCTCTTGGACCCCTACATAATCTGTCTACTGCCCGCTATAGAAGACTCTGCCGCATGTCGGATAGTGGTGGGTCCTGCTGCTGGAGACTGCTCAGCAATGAAACTCTCCACTAAGAGTGCTCGCTCCAACACTCCTATCTGCGTCGGAATGTTGTGCGATACAACCGAAGCTCTGATCTATCGCCTGAGCCCCTACTCGAAGGTTCGGGCCCTGAAGAATGGGTCCCATACCATATCTATGGAGGAGCGCGAGAGGTCTGTGAATCTCGATGAGTACTGCGCTACTGATATGCTGCCCTGCCACAACTGAAGTAGCTCCTGTATACGCACCGCTCGAAGGGTGGCTGGTACAAACTCTGTCCGGAACAGGCTCTCGAAGTCTGCCCATAGAAGTGTCGCCTCGTCATGCATCTGAAGCATCAGGCTCCACCATCTGCCTGCTGCTTCCTGAAGAAGGCTGGCAGCAAGGATCACCATGAAATCTGCCGGCGTCCCCACTAGCCTGAAGACTCTCACCACAGCCTCCAGCCAATCCTCAGCCGCCTGCGGGTCCATCCCTCCCTGAAACCTGGGTGGCCTCTAGCGCTGGAACTCATGCAGTGCGCTCAAGCGACGTGCATCCTCTGCTACTGGGGCGCGTGGCATCGGTGTCCCAACGGGTAGTAGTACCGCTGGTGCCTCCGCTGGTGCCTCAACTGGGATAAGGCCCTGTACTGATGCCTCATCGCTCGACGAGCTGTCAGTACGCACCACTCTCGGGGCTCTAGCTGGTCGTCTGAGAAAAGGCATCCTGAAAGAAACATCGTGACACAGTCAAACGATTATACCTGGTGAGATGACATGGTTCGAGATGTTTTAAGGTAAAACCTTTGAAAACACACACGCAATCAGTGTTTTCATGCACAAAGTCGGAAATCAGTTGCCAGGGTCCTGGTGTATGGATACGTCGGCCGCCCGCACCAACAGTGGACTCCCTGAACTGAAAACCAAACTCAGTACTCTTAACACTATTGCTTCACAGAAAGAAACATCAGAGTTATAAGTTCTGCGGTAGAACCGAACTCCCTCTAATACTAATTTGTCAGGACCCGTCCTCGGGGCCCGTGCCGTGACTACCCGAAGCCCGCCTTCCATAGGCCTGGGGCTGGCGACTAGCACCAAAGGCGTATATCCCGATAACTGGGAAGGCATTTCCTTTATAAAAGTAACAAAACACCACAGAGTACAAGCGGAAGTAAAACACTAAGTACAAAAAAAAAGAAGTGCTGAAAATAAATGGGCCAGAATACAAACCCAAAAGAAAGTACAACTACAACTGAACAAGTACAACAGAAAAAGACAACAACTGGAGGGATGGAAGCGACTCCTGGGTCGTCCTCCTCGGACCCTACCTGAAGGGTGGGTACAGATGGCACAGCTCCTGGATCGTCCACCATGAATCCTACCTGAAGGGTAGGTACAGGTAGCCTCCGCAGTGCTCTCGTCCGTCAACCTCCTCCGTGTGTCGTCTCGCCGTGAAGTCCACCTCCGGACACTGACTCGTCTTGTAGTCCACCTCTGGGTACTGACTTGTCGTGTAGTCCACCTCCGGGTACCGTCCAGTCCTCGAACACTCGGCCTCCGTCAGCACTGCCTGTTATCTGCAACCAACACAATGAGGTGCGGGCATAGCCCGTGCAGGGGTGAGTATAACGATACTCAGTAGGGACCCCGAGACCCTCAAGGTCTCACTAAACCAACAAGGATAACCACAAGAAGATATCAACAGATAACCTCTACTTAGATATATGCCCATACATATACCTAAGTTATCAAGTAAGCCATCTCAATCATGAGGAAACACAAGGATTGTGAAATCAACGGATAACCACTACCCAGGTATATGCCCATACATATACCTAAGTTATCAAGTGACCCATCTCAATCATGAGGTAAACACAAAGATCAAAAGTCTCAGCTCAAACCAGGATTTTCATTATCGAAACCGTAACTGCTGAAGAGCTCCGTCTCTGGAGTGTACAGTGGTCCTGTCACGACTCCGAGGTACTGCTCACTAACCTAAGACTGCTGAGGTACTCCTCCTGTCGAGTACCGCGGGCCTGCCACCTCACACAGTAGTGCTTCCCGCCGGGGTCTGCCACCCAACACAGTAGTGCTCCCCCCCTCATAGCCTACAGAGGTACTCCTCCTGTCGAGTTCCGCAGGTTTTCCACCTCACATAGCAGTGCTCCTCTACTATGGGTCTGCCACCTCACAAAGTAGTGCTCCCCACTGGGCTACGTAAGTCACTTCGAATCAAATCGGACAAGCAGTCGTCAGGTCTCAGTCGGCTACACGGTCTCCGTACTCCGCATGCTTGTCTCTAGGAGGGTCCGCTCCACGAGCTACAGGTCAATACTCCAAGTATCTCAAAGTCCCACGAAGAAGTATCTCAAAGGACTGCCTCATCATAGGGGTCTCAACGCAACAAACGGCGCGTCAATCGGACGCCCGGTCTGTGAGTTACTAGCCTTTTCGTCCCAGGGGCCCGGTTGGTTTCGTGTGCGAACCAACCCGTTCGTATCTCAACTGTACCCCGAACTCTCATAGGGTATGCTCATAGGGACCGTTTCTCAACGTGATCACCAATGCCACTGACGGTTCGTCAAACGGACGTCTGGTCTGAAAGATAACAGCTTTTTCGTTCCAGGGGCCCGGTTGGATTTCGGTGCGATCCAACCCGGCCACTATCCAACTGCATCCAAAACTTGGGCGAAGGATTCCAAAAGTTCCGTATCGTCAATAGGAACGCAACGAGATAGACGACGCGTCAATCGGATGCCCGGTCTGTGAGTTATTGGCTTTTTCGTCCTAGGGGCCCGGTTGGTTTCGTGAGCGAACCAACCCGACCACACTCCGACAACATCCAAAACTCGAGCGGAGTAAGCCGAAAGATCCGTCTCATTTAGAGGAAAACAACAAAGATGACGGCACGTCAATCGGACTTCCGTAGCTCAATATACGAGTGTTTCCGCTCCGAGGGCCCTGTTGGTTTCGTGTACGAACCAACCCGGCTGAACCCAAAGTTCTCTGAAACCTTGAGTACGATATACCAAAACAACCGTCTCGATCCAAGGATCGTGCTGCCACTGACGACGAGTCGTTTGGAGGCCCGTAGCTCATGTTACAGGCATATGACCGAAAATGGTCCGAAAATGGGGGGGTCTGGGCCCGGACCGACCCGGCCCGACCCCCCCTGGGTCGGCCCGAACTGGGTCGACCCGACCCGGGTCCGACCCGGCTGGGCCCCGCCCAGCCCGGCCTGGCTCGGTCCGGTCCGGTCCGACCGGCCGGCCGCGGCCGGCGGACGCCGCGGGCGGCTGGGGTGTGCGCGTGGCCGCCCCCCTTTGGCCGCTAATTGGCGTCGGCGGCAACCGCAACCGGCAGGCTTCCGGCGGCGCACCGCCGCGCCGGTGTGGCCCGCTGCCGCCGCCTTCTGCGGACCACTGCACGCGCTCCGGTGGTCCGTTCCTCCTGCCGTCTTCGCCTACAGTCCTCTCGGGACACGATCTTCCCTGCAAAGCCCTCAAATCATCCTTGCGGCCCAGTTTGTCATCGCCCACCAATCTGCACGTCAAAACAAAATGTGTTGCCTTTGTGGTTCTCTGGCGCGATGCGACGACACTGCGCCCTTCCACCGTGGCCCCGCTCCGGCCGCGGTGTCCACGGTTTTCTTCGACGCGGCGCGACGGCATCGCGTCCTCGTTCAACTCCTCGGCGTGGCGCGACGGCATCGCGTAATATTCGCCGTGTGATTTCTGCGTGGTGCGACGACACCATGCCATTTCTTCCGAATCACATAAGAAACAACATCAATAATGGAGGAGGGTCGGCCGTGTTTGTGCGGTTCGGCCCCCTCTCGTTAGTCGTTAACAATTGTTCGTATTTTCACGAAGAACGACAAATAGTATTCACGAATGAATTAAAATAAATAAAACCCCTACATTCTTTCCATAAACAAAGGTAAACTTCCAACCCGCAATTAAAACGTTCGCGGATCAACTAGGTGATAAGTTGATCCATGTTCATTGTTTTCTTTAGGAAGAAAGAAAGAAATAATTTAAGGGAATAAAATTATTCTTAACATGACAATCCACTACCTCGTCGAAGTCGTCGAGTGAGGGTTCGTCGCGGATTTTTCTCATCGCGGAAGAAAAGTCGTGGAAGGAGAGTCGTCGGCGTCACGTCGTCGATCTCCGGGGGTTTGGCATTCTTCGTCGGAGGTCGGAGCGTTCTTCGCGTTCTTCGCGTTCTTCGTCGAAGAACGAAGAATTCTCCCTCTGCACTCCCAAAGGTTTTACACAACACAAACCCCTCAACAAAAATAAAATAAGTCCTCAACTTATTTTATTATCGACTTAAGAATTTGAAAAAAAACAAAGGATAAGAAACGATCAATTAATTCAAAGAATTAATTGTAAAACTTAACTGACCAATTAAATTGGGGCGTTTCTTAACCAGAAAAACGCATGGTTGACTTCGTTTAATAGGGGGGTGCAGGTGCGTTACTTAAGGAGAAAAGAAACAGTGGGGCTCGTGCGGGTCCCACCTCACAAATATCCTACCAAGAGGGTAGGATATTTTTGGATAGCACCCTATCCGTGACAACTCAGCTTTAGCTGCTTTAAGTGAATTTCATGCGGCTTAAGTGAAATAAAATAAAGTTTGTCGCACAATTTATTTTATTTCTTAACTTTAAGCCCAAAAATTAAAAACCACATCCGAGCAAACGCAACTCCGGAAGAGGTGTTTCTAAGCAATTACCGGCGCTGCGATTCCATCGGTGCCCTCAGAATTCGATTCCGAGCACCGGTTCAAAAGTTAGAAAAACCCGCTCGTCCGTTCACTGAACGTACCCGAGCCAAACTTCGGAAATTAATTCCTGGCACACCAGGCCTTAGAATCTGGGGCTGTTAGAAACTGCGTTCTTGTAAAATTTCAAAGAAAATTAAGAAAAAAAATTTCCTTGGAATTTACGGGTCTTTACAATATTTTCCTACATGGAACCCTAGTATGTGTTATTTTTGGTAATCTTCATACTTTCCACTCTTTATTTTAATTAGAGGCCTCATTAATTCATTTTTTGATGTGGGATTTCGACTAAGATATTTTGAAACGTCAAAAATGTGTTATCCTAATACCTTATGTTTTGTTGAACCGATGGTATTTTAAATCATAATAGATTGATGAATTTAAGGACCTCAATTTTAAACTTGTTTGTGATTGATGACCTCAATCACTACCTATAAATATTTACATTTTTCCTCTAGTTATATGTCTATAATTTCCACCAATTTCCTCCTAATCAAGATCATAATTTTGTGGTGAACCTTTCATTTCTCTTTTCATCTTTTTTAAGACTAAAAATTTTATTAACCAAATTTCCGATGTGGGTTTTTTCCACAAAGATATTTTCTATTTTCAACCTTTATTTTCAAAGAATAATATCAAATTGTGAGGACGAAATTTGTTGAAGGAGGGTAGAATGTAACACCCCGAGCTTCCACGGTATGCTTCTCTTTGTATAATACAGTAGCGTGTGTTGAACGCAACTTCGAGTTCTAACACACACCACGACCAATCAAAGCAACCGTTACGAATAGTAATAACTACTTTTTAAAATTTTAGAAATTTTATCTCTCAAAATGGACTTCATTTTTAGATTCGGAGTATCGAATTTAGCCTAAGTTGAAATTTTGGTACTTTTGGGATAACTTTAATATTTTGATGAATAGTTAAAATTACTAAATTTTAATTAAATTTTTTTAATCAAAATAATTATTAGTGATAAATTATGAATTTTAGTGGTTTTAAAGTATATTTAGAGTATATTTTTACCATTTAATGCAATGTTGGTCATTGGACATAATTTCACAATTAAACCGGACATAAACAAGTATCAATCTTTTGATAGTTATTATATCTTAAAAACATGCTTTTTGTTTTGACAATGGGAATTAATTTTAAATTAATTTTTGCCACTTCTGTGTTTTGAATTTGGAAAAATGGATTCCATATTTTGAATCAGGATGTTCAAATTGTGTAAATAGGTAACTTTTATTTTTAGACATTTTGAATAATTATTTCGGTAAATATTTTATTTACCATGGTTAAAGGGTAAATCTAGTAAATAAGGGTTAAAAAATAATATTATAATAATACTAAATTATCCTTAAACGTGTAATAACCTTATTTGTTGGTACATTTCAGACCATGGGCTTCTTTGGGTCGATTTGTGGACCCCATGGAGCCACTTGTAAGTGATAATGACACTTTATATTAATTAAGTTAAAATAAATACAAAAATGACATAAGCATATATCTTTTAGAAAAAATTATTTTACATAGGGTTATATATGTTGGACTTTCGACTATAAATATTCATTAGAAATATAAAACTATTTCCTACATAAAGGTATTTTATTTATAATTTTTAGACATTAAATAATGTAATTTATTTATGACACAATGATAATGTAGTAATTACCATAATAGTGAAAAATTAAAATAATTGATATTATAAATACCCAAATAAATATAATTTGAAACTTTTAATGAATTAAAATAATTTTCTAGGTTAATATGACATATTAGGATTGATTTAATTAACTTTGTTTGAATTAATTATTCTGTTATGATTTTTGCAAAAGTCAATTATTGAATAGTGTCAAAATTGACATAAAAGAGTTTTTAAAACAAATATTATATTATTAATTGATATTAAATTCCTAAAAATCTAAGGTTCAGCCAAGAGACTTATATAATGATATTTGTATCATTAATGGACAACTTGGGGGTCTCTTGGATGTATATGTTATGTTTATTAACTATATAATTTAAAAATACGAAGTGACATGTTAAGTGTCAAACTAATTAACTAAGTGTTAACACTAAAAGATAAGGTTAATATAATGACCCAAACCTATCTAAATTCTATTGGTTGAGTAGTTTTTGACCCATACCCATCTTAACCGTTAAATAATCCACTTTTTAGCCATTATAAACCGAATATGAATTTATTATAAAATAATATTTCTTGCTTTTCCAAAGGTGCCCCTCACCCCTCTTATAAAAGGACACTCACCCTTCTCATTAATTCACACCTTCAAAGCCCTTTGGATCGGCCAACCCCTGACAAAATACTCTCTCAACTTCCCTAACTTCATCTTAGAGGCATTCCTTTAGTCATAAAGCCATCCTAAAGAGCCATTTTGATCAAATCAAAAGGAAGAACCCGAAGAAGAGGTAATGATTTCACCACACTTTTTCAAGATCCTTTTTCTTCCACTTATTCTTTCTTTGTTATTACCATTATAAAATAAAGAATCCAATATCTCCTATATACTATAATATTATTATAAATATGGTACAACCATATTCAGTATTCTATCCATCCTTTGAATGACATGTCACCATACGTGCATACGTACGGCTTACCGTCTCCACGTCGAAGTATAATTGTTATTCAATATATTATTATTTGGATGGATATAATAATGATTTGTAATTCATATAAATAAAAAAAATAACATGATAATGATTCTGTATATATGATATAATATCCAATTATATATTATTTTAATATTAGAAGAATGATATTTTCGCTCATGCGTACGTACGGATTACCGTCTCCACGACGCGATGAGATTCATTTCCAAGTTCACCATTCATCGACGATTATAAAAATATATATTACTAATAAGTATGTAATATATGACATAATAATGCTACTGGAGATATATATATATATAAGGATTTATGTACTTACATATATTTTATTCACTTACTTTCGTTCACTACCATATGAAAACAGAAACAGCGTTTATGCGTACGTACGGACTACCGTCTCCATAAACGGTGTTTTCCATTTCATATATATGTCTATTATACATATTTATATTCTAAATATATATGATATATTTATCATGTTTTTTATTCTAGAAGTATTTAAATCATGATCTATGTGATACAACCAAGAGTGACAAGTTAAAACACGTACGATAAAGAAAGTGATTATTACCCGAAATGTTAACTTAACATGGAAATTATTATTAAATGGGTAATATAAAGTAATAAATGAATCGTGTATGATATCATAAATATTAATATGGTTCTGGTATAATTTAATAACATACTAAGATCTTCGTACAGTAGGTTAAACGTACCCTCGACTAAAGGAAAGTGCAAGGTAAGGGGTTTTCATCTCACTCCTAATTCCCGTGAGATTCATGCCATATTGCCACCATTACCTTTTTTGTGGTGTATGTACTGCCCATAATTATATTCTTTGTGTAATAAACTTTAATTAATGTGTATTTACATATTCATTGTATGATACCTCTTTCATGGGTTGTACATTTCGTAAGTTACCAAATTGGTAAGGGTTTATTTCACAATCTCTTCATTATCCGATGTTGTATATACGTAATAATCTACTGGGATCTCTTTATCATCCACATCAATGTTTCTTAAAAATGTATTTCAAAACATTTTTTCTATTTACAATAATATGGGTTAAAGACATTTATACCCTTGTTTGACTTTTTATAAGAGGTTTATAAAGGAATCTTTCCGTCGTTTTCCAAACAAGGTCCTTTTTAACCTTTTGACAAAATTAAGGTAAGAATTTCTTTTTTTAACTTATACGGCGGGTGCGGTTATTTTCCGCCGTTATTACACCTTTGAAGCTTCCTTCACAAGCTTATGAAGATATTTTCAAAATAAAGTTTTTCTCAATAATTATGCAACTTTTAAATGATTTAAAAAAAAAGATATTTCTCTCAAATAGTATTTATTTCATCTATGTCAACATACTTTGATAAATTTTAAACTCGTTTCATGTTGATTTGTTATGATACAAATCATCCATATTTTATTTAAGGTTTTGTGATATTTTTTACTATAGATGAGTTATTTTTATGTCATTAATGGTTTATGATTAAAGTTTTGACATTTTGTATGTTAATTTTAATACGAATGTTCATGTTATATTTCTTCCTCTTATTAAGATGAATGTGTTAGACTGGTATGTTCTGGGTTGGGGACCGGTAAAAGTAATCCCTCCGAGTTGGTGTCTGGTTATTAGAGGCACTTCGGGTTGTTGTCCGGTTATTAGAGGCACTCTGGGTTGTTGTCCGGTTATTAGAGGCACTCCGGGTTGGTGTCCGGTTATTAAAGGCACTCCGGGTTGGTGTCCAGTTATTAGAGGCACTCTGAGATGGAGTCCGGTTACAGAGGCTCTCCGGGTTGGGTTCCAGTTACAGTTATCCCTTAGGTCTTGGCACGAGGCCTCGACACATAAATTAAAGTACGACATCATGTATTCCATCATTATGAAAGTGGTTAGTGATATTTTATGTGATTATTTGATTAGTAGAATATCCATGTGAATAAGTAAATTGAATTATTTCATTTTATTTCTGCCATATTATGCTGAAGTTCAAGTTTAAAAGGCTTTTGTTTTAGTTTTATACATTGCCTTTAATGTTTAAGCTTATTTTTGAAAGTTTCTGCTGTATTGCTTACCCTTACTGAGCATCTGAGCACACCCCTTTCTATGTTTTATTTTTCCCAGGATTCCCAAAAGTGTAATGTCATTGATATGCAGGGTTAATCCAAGGGAATAATGGTGTTCATAAAGAATATTTATGTTGTTTTGTATGTCATAAAGTGAAAATGTAACATTCATGTATGTGATCTATTTTTCCAAGACTGCTAAACTGATCGTTCCTTCAGGACTTGATTCCTTGTAATCATGCCAATGTATTAAAATAATGCACCGACTCTGGGTAACTAGGGTCAAGGCGTTACAGTTGGTATCAGAGGAATTTTAGCAATAACCTTGTAAACTAGATTTAGATGAACTCTGATTAGAGCACATATCCCTAAGATAGAATTTGAGGATTAATATAGAAGAACTTCCTAGAATTTTGGTATTGTAGAGATTTTGTGAGTTTTCCGAGAAATAAATCCCTGTCTGGATACGAGCAGGTAGAGGCGGTTCTGGCACAAATGTACCTAGGGGTAAAACCCGAAAACACCGCTTTGAGCTAGACTCGAACGGGAACTGGTGCACGACAATGGGCCTTGCTACACTCTTGGTTACAACACTCCCGGAGGATATGCTTAGGATAATTCTTATTTTCTTTACAAACCATTATGAAGGGATTATGAGTATATACTTACTCAAAGAAATCATTTTTATGATTATGGATTATATCCATAAATAGTTCAACTTGTGTTAGGTATTTTACAAGTTTTGTAATTATTCATTGCAATTCATAAAGTGAACTAGTTTATGATATTGTATAGAAATGGTGCCCATTAGAAGGAATGTGAACTCCCGTATTACGTATGATCCAAAGAGTAAGAAGGATCATATCTTTCGTGGTCCTAAGAAAGAATCTAGAAGTGAAATAGTTTCCCACGTATTATCATCATATGAAGAAATAGTATCATGTGTTGATAAGATGAGTAAAGAATTATCGGAGTCCTGTGGCTTTGAAGGGAAACAAGAGAAGAAAAGGATGGAAGAGAGAAAGATGGATAAAGGGAAGAGGTAAAAGAAGAATTTTCCCACATGTGATAACTGTGGGAAGAAACACCCTGGAACTTGCCTGAAATGAATGGGAGTTTGTTATAAGTGTGGAGGAAAAGGGCACAAAGTATGTGACTGCAAGGTTAAGAAAATGGTTTCAAATGTACAATTCTTCATTTGCAAGGAGTTTGGACACTACGCGAACCAATGTCCCATTCATCAGACTATGCCGTAAATGATGCTATTGGATAATAATCAAGTTATGATACTACCACAGATGAAGAGGAATGACTAGTGTTCTTATGTTGTTATTTTAGAATTATTTCATTTAAGTGTTGTATCAATGATGTTCTGGAAATAAATAAGGATTGTTCTATAATACTATTTAATTAAGGATTTGAGATTTTATGGTACTAAGAAAAGTGACTCTACAGCGAGTTATTTTTTTTGGAAATTACATGGTTGAAGGAAAGATAAACCTTAATATGGTCCTAATATTGAGGTAGTGATTTTGGAATAAGAGATGGTTGATTTTGGTAATTCAGGATGTTGTAGTGTTTTAAAAGAATATATGTAGAAGGCGTTCACATGTTATTACCTGGAAAAAGGATCCTCCTTATGTTTAACTTCCTTGTAAATTTTGGACTGTGATTTTGGATAATATTATTTTGGATAAGTTTTATGGTTGGAATGGATTAAGTTTTAAAGGTTAGTTTTTTGTATTTTTATAAAAGGACAACACGCAGACTGTGTGACGACCAGTCGTGTCAAACAAAGCTGCGGGAATCGAACCCACAACCATAGTGCAATTGGGATTTATCGCCTACCATTGTGCTACATGAAGTTCCTGGATGGTATAATGTAGTTTCTTTACATAAAGGGTCTGATATGTGAAATATAAATTCATTATATTTGGAACCCTATACGATTAGGATAAATAGAGTATTTTTGAGTTGTATTATGTTTTGGGGTGAAAGATGAGTTTGTGGTAGAAATTTATTAATGGATAAAACTCTAATTATAAAGTAATTATATCTCCTTATGATCTTATACAATCTCATAAATAAATTCCTCAACATTAAGAAAAGAAACTCTAATTATAAAGTAATTATATCTCCTAGTATGTGTTATTTTTGGTAATCTTCATACTTTCCACTCTTTATTTTAAATAAAGGCCTCATTAATTCATTTTTCGATGTGAGATTTCAACTAAGATATTTTGAAACGTCAAAAATGTGTTATCCTAATACCTTATGTTTTGTTTAACCGATGTTATTTTAAATCATCATATATTGATGAATTTAAGGACCTCAATTTTAAACTTGTTTGTGATTGATGACCTCAATCACTACCTATAAATATTTAAATTTTCCTCTAGTTATATGTATATAATTGCCACAAATTTCCTCCTAATCAAGATCATAATTTTGTGTTGAACCTTTCATTTCTCTTTTCATCTTGTTAAGACTAAAATTTTATTAACCAAATTTCCTATGTGGGTTTTTTCCACAAAGATATTTTCTATTTTCAACCTTTATTTTCAAAGAATAATATCAAATTGCGAGGACGCAATTTGTTGAAGGAGGGGAGAATGTAACACCCCGATCTTCCATGGTACACTTCTCTTTGAATAATATAGTAGCGTGTGTTGTACGCAACTTCGAGTTCTAACACACACCATGACCAATCAAAGTAACCGTTATGAATAGTAATATCTACTTTTTAAAATTTTAAAAATTTTATCTCTCAAAATGGACTTCATTTTTGGATTCGGAGTATTGAATTTAGCCTAAGGTGAAATTTTGGTACTTTTCGGATAACTTTAATATTTTGATGAATAGTGAAAAGTACTAAATCTTAATTAAAAACAACTTTTTTAATCAAAATAATTATTAGTAATAAATTATGAATTTGAGTGGTTTTAAAGTATATTTATAATATATTTTTACCATTTAATACAATATTTGTCATTGGACATAATTTCACAATTAAACCGGACATAAACAAGTATCAATCTTTTGATAGTTTTTATATCTTAAAAACACGCTTTTTTGTTTTGACAATAGGAATTAATTTTAAATTAATTTCTGCCACTTATGTGTTTTGAATTTGGAAAAAAGGATTCCATATTTGGAATTAGGATGTTCAAATTGTGTAAATTGGTAACTTTTATTTTTAGACATTTTGAATAATTACTTCGGTAAATATTTTATTTACCATGGTTAAAGGGTAAATCTGGTAAATAAGGGTTAATAAATTATATTATAATAATACTAAATTACTCAAAAACGGGTCCTAACCTTATTGGTTGATACATGTCCGACCATTAGAATCTTTGGGTTGATTTTTGGACCCCATGGAGCCACTTGTAAGTGATAATCACACTTTATATTAATTAAGTTAAAATAAATACAAAAATGACATAAGCATATATGTTTTAGAAAAATTTTTCTTACATAGGGTTATATATGTTAGATTTTCAACTATGAATATTCATTAGAAATATAAAAACATTTCCTACATAATGGTATTTTATTTATAATTTTTAGACATTAAATAATGTAATTTATTTATGACACAATGATGATACAGTAATTACCATAATAGTGAAAAATTAAAATAATTGATATTATAAATACCCAAATAAATATAATTTGAAACTTTTAATGAATTAAAATAATTTTCTAGGATAATATGACATATTATTATTGATTTAATTAACTTTTTTCGAAGTAATCATTCTATTATAATTTTTACAAAAGCCAATTATTGAATAGTGTCAAAATTGACATAAAAGAGTTTTTAAAACAAATATTATATTATTAATTTATATTAAATTCTTAAAAATCTAAGGCTCGGCCAAGAGACTTATATAATTATATTTGTATCATTAATGGACCACTTGGGGGTCTCTTGGATGTATATTTTAAGTTTATTAACTATATAATATAAAAATACAAAGTGACATGTTAAGTGTCAAACTAATTAACTAAGTGTTAAAACTAAAAGATAAGGTTAATATAATGACCCAAACCTGTCTAAATTCTATTGGTTGAGTATTTTTTGACTCATCCACACCTTAAACATTAAATAATCCACTTTTTATCCATTATAAACCGAATATGAATTTATTATAAAATAATATTTCTAGCTTTTCCAAAGGTGCCCCTCACCCCTCTTATAAAAGGACTCTCACCCTTCTCATTAATTCACACCTTCAAAGCCTTTTGGTTTGGCCAAACCCTATCCAAATACTCTCTAAACTTCCCTCAATTCATCCTAGAGGCCTCTCTTTAGTCATAAATCCATCCTAGGGAGCCCTTTTTATCAAATCAAAAGGAAGAACCCGAAGAAGAGGTAATGATTTCACCACCCTTTTTCAAGTTCCTTTCTTCTTCCACTTATTCTTTATTTGTTATTACCATTATAAAATAATGAATCCAATATCTCCTATATACTATAATATTATTATAAATATGGTACAACCATATTCATTATTCTATCCATCCTTTGAATGACATGTCACCATACGTGCGTACGTACGGCTTACCGTCTCTACGCCGTGGTGTAATTATTATTCAATATATTATTATTTGGATGGATATAATAATGATTTGTAATTCATGTAAATAATAAAAATAACATGATAATTATTCTGTATATATGATATAATATCCAATTATATATTATTTTAATATCAAAAGAATGATATTTTCACTCGTGCATACGTACGGATTACCGTCTCCACGACACGATGAGATTTATTTCCAAGTTCACCATTCATCGACGATTATAAAAATTTATATTACTAAGTATGTAATATATGACATAATAATGCTACTGGAGATATATATATATATATATATATATATATATAAGGATTTATGTACTTACATATATCTTATTCACTTACTTTCGTTCAATACTATATGAAAACAGAAACAACGTTTATGCGTACGTACGGACTACCATATCCATAAACGGTGTTTTCCATTTCATATATATGTCTATTATACATATTTATATTCTAAATATATATGATATATTTATCATGTTTTATATTCTGGAATTATTTAAATCATGATCTAAGTGATACAACCAAGAGTGACATGTTAAAACACGTACGATAAAGAAAGTGATTATTACCCGAAATGTTAACTTAACATAGAAATTATTATTAAATGGGTAATATAAATTCATAAATGAATCATGTATGATATCATAAATATTAATATGGTTCTGTTATAATTTAATAACATACTACGATCTTCGTACAGGAGGTTAAACGTACCCTCGACTAAAGGAAAGTGCAAGGTAAGGGGTTTTCATCTCACTCCTAACTCCCATGAGATTTATTCCATATTGCCACCATTACCTTTTGTGTTGTGTATGTACTGCCAATAATTATATTATTTGTGTAATAAAATTTAATTTATGTGTATTTACATATTCATTGTATGATACTTCTTTCATGGGTTGTACGTTTTGTAAGTTACCAAATTGGTAAGGGTTTATTTCCCAATCTCTTCATTATTCGAGGTTGTATATACGTAATAATATACTGGGATCTCTTTATCATCCACATCCATGTTTCTTAAAAATGTATTTCAAAACATTTTTAATATTTACAAGAATATGGGTTAAAGACATTTATACCCTTGTTTGACTTTTTATAAGAGGTTTATAAAAGAATCTTCCCGTTGTTTTCAAAACAAGGCCCTTTTTAACCTTTTGAAAAAATTAAGGTAAGAATGTCTTTTTTTAACTTATATGGTGGGTGTGGTTATTTTTCACCATTATTACACCTTTGAAGCTTCCTTCACAAGATTATAAAGATATTTTCAAAATAAAGGTTTTCTCTATAATTATGCGACTTTTAAATGATTTTAAAAAAAGAGATATTTCTCTCAAATAGTATTGATTTCATCTATGTCAACATCCTTTGATAAATTTTAAACTCGTTTCAAGTTGATTTATTATGATACAAATCATCCATATTTTATTTATGGTTTTGTGATATTTTTGACTGTGGATGAGTTATTTTTATGCCATTAATGGTTTATGATTAAAGTTTTGACATTTTGTATGTTAATTTTAATACGAATGTTTATGTTATATTTCATCCTCTTCTTAAGATTAATGTGTTGGAATAGTATGTTCCGGGTTGGGGACCGGTAAAAGTAAGACCTCCGGGTTGGTGTCCAGTTATTAGAGGAACTCCGGGTTGGTGTCCGGTTATTAGAGGCACTCCGGGTTGGTGTCCGGTTATTAGAGGCACTCCGGGTTGGTGTCCGGTTATTAGAGGCACTCCGGGTTGGTGTCCAGTTATTAGAGGCACTCCGAGATGGAGTCTGGTTATAGAGGCTCTCCGGGTTGGGTTCCGGTTATAGTTATCCCTTAGGTCTTGGCACGGGGCCTCGACACAGAAATTAAAGTTCGGCATCATGCATTACATCATTATGAAAGTGGTTAGTGATATTTCATGTGATTATTCGATTAGTATAATATCTTTGTGAATAAGTAAATGGAATTATTTCATTTTATTTCTGCCATATTATGATGAAGTTCAAGTTTAAAAGGATTTTGTTTTAGTTTTATACATTGTCTTTAATGTTTATGCTTATTTTTGAAAGTTTCTGCTATATTGCTTACCCTTAATGAGTATTTGAGCTCACCCCTTTCTATGTTTTATTTTTCCCAGGATTCCAAGAAGTGTAATGTGATTGATATGCAGGGTTAAGCCAAGGAAATAATGGATTTCATAAAGATTATTTATGTTGTTTTGTACATCATAAAGTGAAAATGTAACATTCATGTATGTGATCTATTTTTCCAAGACTGCTAAACTGATCGGTCCTTCGGGACTTGATTCCTTGTAATCATGCCAATGTATTAAAATAATTCACCGACTCTGGGTAACTGGGGCCGGGGCATTACATTTAATGTCATGTTTAAATTATGGTTTAAACATACAATTTAAGGGACTATTAGTTTAAGGAGATACACTCATAATTTCTAGAGGGAGGCACTATAATGTGATCTATGAAACACCCACACTTTTGGAAAAATGTATAAACCACATACCTTAGATGAGTAGTACTATCCTCACACATTATTGACCATTAACTTAGAAAAAAATTAGAGAAATTGTAAAATATTTGACTACCCAGAAATAGGGAATATTATCTTATATATATTTAGTATTCCATATGTAAATATAAACTTATAATGGGATATAACAGATTGAATCACTTACTGGTATTATTATAATGAAAAAAAATAGTCCAATCAAAGCTCAAAAGAGGTGAGTGTAGAGACCCAATCTTTAAGTACATGAACATTACATTTCTTTTACAAAATTTTTAATACATGACACAAAAAATCCCAAATACCATATTAGTTTAGTGTATTTGGAAACACAGAACATAATATTTTAATCCTGGTGAAAGATCTTCAACATCTCCCATAAATATCTTCCCCTTTTTGTTTTACTACCTAATAACTTTATTTATATCCTGGGGAAAATAAAACATAAAAACGGTGTGCTTAATATCTCAGTAAGGGTAAACATGAATAATATAAAACAATCCATAAATATTTGAACATAAAAACATGAACATAATGTTTAGACATCAAAATTATGTGCAATGACATAAATCTTGGAGGTAAGTAAGACATAGATCATAAAGGAACATCAATCACAATAAAATAACATGGGAATAAAACAAAGAATTATGTAAAACCATTAATCACATAATATGATTTCTATATAAGCTAATGCATTTTTTCCAAGACCATCATTGCGGACAAAGTCCATTACTGAACTGGGTTTACTTGCCGTTCCATCCATGTATTACTGAACCAGATTAACCTGCCATTCCAGTCATGTCTATCTCATGAGTTATAAATGTTTACCCAATGAATTGGAGGGAGATATAGGTCTCAACCATCTCATAATGAAATTATTCTTACATTTGTGATAAAATCATAAATCATTCATTATAGTATAACCTATGTAATAAAATGGGATTCTTAAACATCATGCCATCATAACATAATCCATATAAAATACCACTACAACATTAACACAATCAAATCATAGTAATAATAGGGTAGAAACATAACCTTATTTAAATAGAATCATCTTAGATGGAAAATAATTTCGATAAACCAGTTGAACTCAGTTCTTGAGGAAAATATCCTTTCTTCTTCAAAAACATTTTTTCTTCTAAAAATGTCACGCAATTTTAAAAGAAAATAATTTAGTTGAAAATAAACTTGAAAAAATGTAGAGGAATCGTTATGGAAGTAAATAATTATGAAGATTTAAATATCTGTTCATATCGTTTAAGTTAAAAAATCATTATCCTCATACTTTTACCAGAAAAGTCAAAAAGTACCTCGTAAGGTAAATAAAAGAAAGATTCCTTCCTTACCATGTAGTAAAAGTCAAAATGGGTAAAAATGAATTTAAACATACATAGAATAATAGTAAACATTTTATAAAAACAATTTTATAAAACATGGACATGTATGATAAATATATCTTCCGAAAATACTTGCATATAAATAATCTTAGATAAAAAATCAGATTGCAAAATTATCCCTTACCTTAGGTCTGATTTCTTCCATATGTGTCCGAAACTTCTATATAGTGGGTTTAAACTTATTATTAACTTTTAAAAGAACCATAATAATATTTATGATATTATATATTATTTACTTATGACATTATATTACCCGTTCATTTTTCAATCCCATGTTAAAGCAATGTTTTGGGTAATAATCATTTCATTTATCGTACGTATTTAGGCTTGTTGTTCTTGATATTATTACTTATATCATGATTTACTTACATGAATAATGTAAAAAATGAATTATATATCATATATATTTAGTATATAAATAAATAAATAAATATATATATATATATATAATAGATAGATAAATGAAATGGAATACACCGTTCATGGAGACAGTAGGCCGTAATTATGCATGAACGCTGTTTTTTCCTTATTAAATTGAATGGAAGTAAGTATCTGACAGATATATATATATATAAATAAATTAGCATTATTATTACATATATTTTGTGATTATTTATTATATATACTTTATAATCATTCTTGAATGGTTAATATGGTGAATGAATCTCGTCGCGTCGTGGAGATGATAAGCCGTACGTACACACAAGCGACAATATCATTCCCATATTTGTTGAACGGTATTGAAGTGCATGGTGTATAATATCTCATAATTAGTATCATGTTATAATAATCATATATAGTTATTATTTCCACTGTTATACCCATCCATGTAAGGTGGTGATGAAAAAACAGATTACACCACTGTGTGGAGACGGTAATCCGTACGTACGCACCTGCGGTGATTTCATTTTTCATAGGATGGATAGAAAGGGAAATAAGATTGTTTCATATTTATAATAACATATAAATATATGAGTGATACTTATGTTATTACTTTATAATTAAACAACCAAATAATAGGAAGTATAAGAAGAAATAAATTTGAAAGAATCGGTAGAAGAGATTACCTCTTCCTCGACGTGCCTCCTTTAAACTTTCTCTTAGGGCACTAGAGTTGGTCTTTTGAGATTACAAGAATATATAGAATGTAATTAGGAAATTTTATATGAGAAATGGTCAGAGTTTGGATGAGTATTAGGGCATAAAAACGAGTGAAAAGGATAAGGGAGGAGCTGCCCTTTTATAAGAGAGGAGAGGGGCCGTTTAGGAATGTTCCAAAATATTAATTTATTATAAATTCAATTATGATTTAAAATGATCCAAAACTTATTTAATTATACGATAATATGATTTTAGTGTGAATACCCATCATCCAATAATTTTTTAACAAGTTTAGAATATTTTTTCATCCTTATATTTTTGGTTTAACCCTTATTTAACCCTTTTTAATCTTACCATGATGTCATGTTTTTTACACATTTTCGGTTAATTTAATTACCATATCATGTAAAATGAAACAAAAAAAAGTTATTTATGACATATTTTGACTTATATTAACTATTTGGAAGAATATTATATATTTAGGAATTTAATATCATTTAATGAACTATTTTATGTTTTAAGTTATGAATTTTGTCAATTTTGGATACTATTCATAATTGACTTTTTTAAAAATTCATAACAACCTGATTACATAAAAAATAAGGCATTAAACCAAATATAATTTTTCAATATCATCCATAAAATTCATGTATGGAATCAAAATAACCAAATTAAATATTTTTAATATTTATAAATTCATTTATTTGAATCCTTTATTAATGAAGCAATCACTTCATCATCCTTGTGTCATATTTAAATTTAATTATTTAATTTACAAAAATTATAAATAAAATATCATGATGTAGGAAGTATTTTTAAATTTATAATTACTATTTATAGTCGAAGATATCACTTATATAACCTCATATAAATATTGTTTTAGTAAAAGATATATGCTTAGGTTATATTTTCCTCATCATTAAATTAAAAGTAATTAAATTTCATTTTCAATTAAAAGTGGCTACATGGGGTTGAAAAATCGACCTAAGGATTCACATGGTCGGACATGTATCATATAATAGGGTTAAGACACGTTTTAGGGTAATTATAATATTATTATTTTACCCTTATTTATAAGATTTACCCTTTAACCATGATAAATAAAATATTTTCTGAAGTTACTATTCATAATGTCTAAAAATTAAAGTTACCTATTTACATAATATGGAAATCCTGATTACAAATATGGAATCCATTTTTCCAAATTCAAAACATAGAAGTTTCAGTAATTAATTTAAAATTAATCCTGTTGTTGAGAAAACGGGTTTTAAAAATTAAAACATTGCAAAAAGAATGAAATGTTTTTACCTATGAATTCAATGTAAAATTAATGCTAGTGAAATAAATTTTATTAAATGGTAAAAATATATTATACTTATACTTTAAAAATATTCAATAATATATTTTAACCATATAAATTATTTCGATGAAAAAAGTTGTTTTCAATTAAAATTTAGCATATTTTCAGTATTCATCAATATATGAAAGTTATCAGAAAAATATAAAAAAAATTATCCAAAGTAAATTTTTAAATCATGCTTTCAAATAAGAATTTTATCTTGTAAAATATAACTTATTAAAGTTTCCAAAACTAGATTTAAAATGGGTTCTCCATCAATAGGCGGTAAAACTGTATTTTTTTTGAAAAATACTTCTTTTATCCGAAAAATTGATTTTGTTCTCATATCATGTGTAAGATAAATGATAATGTTATATAAAATTGAAAATGTGGTTAATAATATTCATAAAATATAGTTTATATAATATTTTAATAATATATCAATGTTTAGTGAAACTTGGTATTACATACCACGCAACCTATCGAGGAAGGTCGCTCTTGCGTGTAGCGCAAACCATGTCTATGTGGCGTGTATTGCAAGATTACTTTGGTGTTTTGTATAACATAATCCAAACTTAGTTTATTTATAAATTGAAAAAAATATATACTCAGTGTTGTGTGAAATTAATTTTATCAAAATAACTTGAAATTGTGTGCAACACAAGACAAGAATAGTGTTGCGTATACTGCAAGCTAATACGGTGTTGCATATAACACAAACTAATCTTGGCATAGTGTACAACACAAGACATCAAAGAAATTAAAAAGAATCAATCTCATAAAATCTCGGGGTGTTACAAGTAAAATGTGATATTATAATTAAAGTAGAATAAATATTTAATAAATATTATATATAAAAACTAAATCTATCATTATCTCTATCCTTGAGAGGTGGTGATGGAAAACGAATTACATCAGTTCGAGAGGCGGCAGTCCGTTGTACAAATAATCGATGGTTTTATTTACCATTTGATAGAGGAGGGGATATATATAGGTTATGAAATTAAAATTATAACATATAAGTATATTTAATATATTTATGTTTTTATATCATCATATTTGAATAATATTTTAGGGATTTAGAATAATAAAAAAAACTTTCAGTTAATAATGACACCTCTTCTTCTAAAAACCTCTTTAGATTTTCACCAAAATCATTCATAGAAGGTTTTTCTAATCAAAATAAGGCCTATATGAAGTGTATAAGGAATTAATTATGAGATTTTTTAAGGTATGGAATGAACCAAAAGGCTTTGTAAGTGTGAATAGGAGAGGATAAGGGGTTCCCTTTTATAAGTGGGGGAGAGGACACACCTGGAAGTTTTAAAAAGAAAAAGATATAACCATATTTTACACACACAAAAAGGATAAAAAATGTCTCATTATAGATCCTTAGATGATATTAGTTTTATATATGGAAATAAAATAGTAATTAGACAAGTTTTTAGGTCATCTTAACCCTTATCTCTTTAGTTTAACCCCCAGTAAACGCATTTTAACCTTAAAAGTGATAATTAGTTTTTACTATTTTTACTATTTATTATGACCAAAACATAATTTGAAATTATTAAAAAGTATTTATTATGCGGATTAAAATATTCAATAAAATTTTACAAATTCAATTCAACTAAGTGGAAGAATATAATTAAAAACTAAACCCATAGAGATGAAAAATGATTTTCCAAATAAAACATTTTTATAAGTATAAGAATTTTTCATATCAAACTTAAACATGAAATTGATTAAATTTACCTAAATTGGATTAATAATAATATAATTTAACTTATTTTACTTTTAAAACTATCTTAAAAAAATTTTAACTTGTAAATTATTTAAATGAAAAGACAATTTTTAATTAAAATCAGCATTTTCACTATTCATTAAAAAAATTAATATTTTCAGAAAATTGTCAAAAGTTAACTCTAAGATATTTTTAAAATTTTTATTCCAAAAATGAAGTTAATTTTTAAAAATATATTTTTTAAGTGGAAAAAATCAATTTTATTATTTATTTGTAGTTAAAATAATTTTTTATGAAAAATGTATTTTTAAAGCATATAATGAATTTTCTAAAATTTAGTTACTTATTTATTAATATATTTTCTTTATCTAAAACAATTATAATTAATTTTAAAAAAATATATATTTCTATTCATACTTCCAAATTTAACGTCTAGGTTATAATGATCATTTTTAAATAATGGTATTTTTATGTTCATTAAAACTCAGTGTTGCGTGTAACACAAGCTATCAAATAAATTTAAAAAATGTTTCATAAAATATTAGTGTGTTATATTATACCCCAAATAAAATTAATTTTAACCTAAAAATTTGGTCACTTTTATATAAACAATAAAGGGTACTTCTTCCCCGTCATATGCTCAAGTTTTCACAAATCTTCTTCAAGTTGGTGTTTTCACCACAAAACATTAACCAAGTGAGTGGTATTATTTTTCATCACTTTATATCAATAATATTGAATCCCCATAGGTTATTATTCATAGGAAATATCATTATCTATTAGTACAAACTCTATGTTCATTACATATGAAGGATCGTGTATATACTTCCTCGGGAAAGACAAAATGGAATATGTCATGGAATTTAGAGAAGTTCAGTGGATGTTCCAAACGATAAGAAATTGTCCCTACTCAATCAAGAATATTGAAAGTTCCAATATACCTTGGGATTAGATTTACTTTATTTTTTTAATCTCGTAATCTTTTTCTATGAATAAATTCGTAGAAATATCCTCTCACCAACTTGAAATTCCATATTCACCACTCATTAATTTTGTGTGATATATATAACATCCTTTTGACATGTTCTATCATTAGTATACATATTTTCATTATATTAAAAGTTTCAATTTATGTTTTTCCTTTTTGGGTCTTATGATACAAAAGATACCAAATCAATAAGGGTATTATCTTACAACCTCATTATTTATCAGGTTTATTAATGATTGAGTTATAATAATTAAATATTTTGATATATCCTTCCAAAAACTCTTGAATTTTATTATCCTTTTTTATTTCTATAAATTAAATGTCTTCATATCATTTTTTTATCTTAATGTACTCAATATATCAACAGAATGGTTTTAAGGAAAACCTAATTTACTTCTATCTTCTATAAAAAATCATTTTTCTTCCATATCCATGTTTAATGAAAAAGATTAAATAAATTTTTTAATATTATAAAATGATTATTTAAATAAAATTCTACTTATGTTTGAATTTTTACAAAATGTTTTATAAGTAATATTCTAGTCGAGTTATAAAAAAGGTTCTTTTGAATTTTTACTAAAAATGTGAAATGAATCTTCATTTTAACATGTATGGCATGAATGGTATTTTCCACCATCCTGACCACTCAATGTTTTAAATATACCTTCACAAGAGTCCATAGTTATTTCAAAAAAAATTATTTCTTTAATATTTGGAAAAAATTTCTATTTTAAAATTGGTTTTTAAAGTGGAAAGGGTATTTTCTTTAAGAATATTTTAAATATCATTTTATGGAATTTTTATTCATCAAGGGAAACAACATTTGGTGTTGCTTATGTTTTATTGTGGATATAATCCAATGTTACCATCGTTATTATTTCTATGGATTTTTATGATTATGATGAAATTTTTTTATAAAACCCATTTATTTTCCACAAGTTATTATTATAAAGACTATTTCTTTTCTAAAAGTTATTCTAAAATGGAATTCTTAGGAAATTAATTTACTTTATATGAGTTATACTATGATTAATGTTTTCAGATCATATAGAACACATCTATATGGTTTTAATTATGTTATGGTTGGTCCTAGAATTATATATCCCTTTAATGCATTGGAAAATATTTATATCTTGTGAGATAAATAGGACTGGAATGGGGAGTGAACAAAGCTTAGTAAGGGACTCTATCCACTATGATTGACTTAGAAGTGATCCTTGGATACTATGATAGTTTAGAGAGTGAACCCATTCTACTATGATATTCTAGGAAATGATCCTTTGCTACTAAATAAAATATTTTCTATGCTTATATTCATTCAAAAAATCTAAATCTTATTCCATTTTTATGATATCATGGATCATATTCATTTATTCCATTATGATTCATGTATTATGTACTACTAAACTTTATGACATGGATAAATATTATGATCTATGATAGGAAGTGTATGGTTTTTAAATGTCATTATCATGTTTTCATACCCTTATGTTCATATTATGTTGATATAACCCTTTTTACCCTTAATGTACATCTGATCTCACCCTTTCTTATGTTCCCTTTCCCCAATTTATAAAGAAATTTATTATGTTTGATATGTCTAAGAATGGTGTTAGTTGTGAATTACTTAGTAAGATATGATGTTGTTCACTTACAACCAGTAGATTACATGTCCTGGTTTCCAAAGATTCTAGACATATATGACTCTGGAATGAATTTTTAGATTGTTTAATGAATAATCATTTATTAATATGTGATATATTTTTATAAAAATATGGGTCTCTATAAGTAGAGATATTAGAAATCTTGCAATTAAAACAGTGTTGTCAAAGTTTTCTCTTAAATCATACATGATATTTAAAATACATTTGAATCTATAAAACATTTTATTTACACATTCATTATCTCCCATTATATTTTTTTTATTCTCTTAATATACCATGATTTTTTCTATTTAACTTAGCATAACCATAATGAGTTGTTTGTATTATTCTCCACATGTCTTATGCAGTTTTACATTATAAAATGTGACCAAAAAGATTTCAGGTAACATCTCTTTACCGATCTATCAAGTACATTCTTAACCTCATCATGGTTCTCTTTTTTTCTATTGTATTTAGAGGACCAAGAAGGAGTTGAGAGGATACCTATAATGGTGATGTAAAAGTTGTTTTGGACTTTCTACTTTATCCCGTATTTTTTGTAGGCTGAAGGAGGATTTCAAACTGTGTAACTGGGTTACATGAGATATAATGGTTTTCGGGTTCAAGTTGTGAAAGGGGTCACACTGTGAAAGGTTACACATCTTGAATATCATTTTCATACATGTATGATTTAAATAACATATTTTTAATCCGCGGTGATGGATTTTTTTCGTACTTAAACAAAATGGAATTCACGATGTGAATAGGAGTTTCAAATCATGTAATTCCTTGAGAATGTATGTTTTAGGGAACTGTTCGGTTTTTTAGTTCCCATTCGACCACCTATTTTATTTTTCACTCAAATCAATGCTCTTCTCTAGTGGTTTTTGGAGAAACCATTATTTTAGGATCAATTCTCTCGACATTATATCTTTGTTGCAATTGTGGTGCATCTCATCGGGTAAGTTGTATTTGTGCTTCTTCATTGTTAGGAACCATAATAGCACCTTTGGGTTTTATTATCTTTTTTTTTTATCTAAGTAGGTGTTATCTCTTGTCATATTTCAAGATTCATTGTGATATCTCATTTTGAAGGTCATTCCTTTGTTGGTTGTGGTGTTGTGGGATTTCGTTCTTGAGGTATGTAGATTCCTCTTCTCGTCCAATCCTTTTCCTTTCCAAGTGGATCAATCTTATGATGAGGATTAGATTCTAAGGTATCTTCTATTTTTTTAGGTTTCATTTTTAGTGGATTCTGTTACAGGTGTGTGCGACCTGATATTTGAGGTAGGTGGTTTCATCTCTAGCCTATGACAATAAGCATGATTTCTCTTTCTTTATAAATTGATTTATCAAATTCACATGACTATTTGTGTGTGTTTGAAAAAAGTTTTTTTAAATAGAAATTATTTTCCCTTGTTTTTGATAAATAAAAAGGATATGGGTACTTTTGAAATTGTGAAATTGATTTGTGAAAATGAGAACATGGGTTACCTTGGGTACTTAGGAGAAAGGTTTTCTTGAGGCCATCATCTAGGTTTCGTGATTATCATGAGGCTTTCTAATGGGTATTTTCTCGGTTTCCTAGGATTTTTGCTCTATAAGATGGATATTGACATTGTTAGGGGGTTACTCATGGGGTATTCCTCATATTCCTGGGCATGTGTTCTTAGAATTCGATTTTGCACTTGATTTATTATGGTACGAGTTGTCTGATAGTCCGACCTATAGTGATCCTTGGTACATATATCTGTGTTTTTGCTTCTATTTTTTACTTCTTGTCTTTCTGAGTTATCCTTGATATACATGTTGTACCTTCTTTTGTTTAGAACTGTGAAAAATAGAAATATTTTCCATTTTTTCTATAAAACTGCTTTACTGCTTATCATGCCATGTTTTATTTAAAATAAGAATATATGAATTGTTATTCAGAGACTTGATATAGAACACCTGAGTGGGATCCTACTAAGTCTATTATCTCACACCAGGTGCGCCTCCTCGGTGGTGCGTAGACCTTTTTATTTCTTCTAATGTAGAGAAAAGAAAGGCACCATAGTGAGGGGATGAGGTTCATGTCATCTGGTTTTGGGTAGCTGTTGGTGATTTGGTGAGAGTTCAACCATGCCATCACATGGAGTAGTTTTCGGGTTTTAGTCCTTGCAATTGGACTTGTTTTTTGAGCTTTGAATACTTTGTAGTTGTTTGTTTCTATTGTATTTTTACTATTGTGGAATATATATTCCATCATTATTATGTTGTCTCTTTCTTTCTTTGTATACATATATTCCATGTGTTTTCTTAGGTTGGGTGAAATCATTCCCCTTACTGTGTTGTTAGATGCCCGAGTGCTTTCCACCAGCCCATGGGGATCAGGAATGCCCTTCAGGTATGTAACAGAATGGGTCGGGTGCTAGGTTTGAGGTTAAATAGGTTCAGTTCATTACAATTTGGTATCGAAGGAGATTTTTCCTCAAAAGTCCTTATTTGGGGACATCTATAAGACTATAGATATGATTTTTGGGACTTGAGAGGTATGTTTCATTAAGTGCCTAGCTATATCCTATCATAATGAGACTCATGTTTCAATGGGATGTTGGGATGTGTGTCTCTAGTGTTGGGTTTGGTTTTAACTATCATTTTCTGCTTAAGTGAATTCTACTTTGAATTGATATGTGTTTTTTTGTATGATCGTTCTCATGATTTGGTGTGCAGTAGTATGCCTCCAAGACATATTCCACAAGTTCCCCTAGAGGGTTTAGCCAATGCTCCTCAAGAGAATTCACCTATAGATTATAATATCAATGAGACTATAGTATGGGTAGTTTGTGCTATTGATTAAGATATACCATGAATTTAGAATGTTGTTATTGAGGTATAACTAGAAGCTGGTGGAGAGATAGATCGATCACATGACTTCTTGTGTGAGAAGCCACCATTTTTTAAGGGAAATACTAAACCTCAAGAGGTGGAGGACTGGCTGGATAGGATTTTTCAAATATTTAACTTTCTAGAAACACATGAGAATATCAAGGTAAAGTGTATAACATTCATACTTTAGGGTTTTGATAAGCGATGGCGGGATTCAACGGTCAGGGAAGGTAGGCACATGAACTTGGACTGGAAGGGTTTCTAAACCCTGTTCTTTCAACAGTTTTACCCAGAGTCCTTGATGATGAAAAATTCTCTATAGTTTTTTTCTTTACAACATGTATAGGGTTCGATGTCGGCATACACCAACCAATTTTCTGAGCTTGTCTATTTTTCTCCAAATGTGGTGAGGAATGACCAACTAAAGGATCCGAATTACCTGCAGGGTTTGTGACTAGATATTTGATCGTAGGTGTTCATGTTGAAACTTTATACCTATGAGGAGACGTAGATAGATCTATAACAATAGAGATAGATATGACATGCAAGGTTGGTTTTCCCAACCCTTCTCTTCCATCTACTGCTAGTTTCAGCAGCATGGATGGGAAGAAAATGAAGTGGTAGTATCATCACAGAAGTGGTGGAGGTGGGACTCAGCAGTGAGCCTCCTCTGTATCGTCCATTATATCTAGAAATGTGCCTCTAAATTCCTATTAGTGTGGAAAGTTAGGACACAAAATTAGTTATTTCCCTTTTCCTATGAAGACATTCAATAGTTTTGGATGAATTAGTCACTTACAATACTTATTTTAGGTTATGACTAAACCTCATTATTGTCATGGTTTGTTAGATCCAAAGGCTACTGTAGTGTAGTCAAAATCTTCAAAGATAGTAGGGATATACCCGTAAGCCTTAGGAGTAAAGATATTTCATGCAATAGATTTGTGTCCAGTGGAAGTCAATCCTGGTTTAGAAATAGTGAGAGGTACAATCCTTATTCCATATTTAGTAGCAATTTCTTTATTCGATATCAGTGCCTCCCACTCTTTTATATATGCATGTTTTTTTGATATTATTACACTTCCAAAGGAAATTATTTCCTTTAAATTGGATTTAGAAACACTTCTCAGTGAGAGGAATGAGAAGGGGTTTTGGCGTCCTTCTTATTCTCTAATGATTGTTGATATGGATTTGGTCTAGGATTTTATCCTTCTTTATCTAGATCTATTTTATGTCATCATCGGTATGGATTGGCTTATTGATCATCGAGATTAGGTTGATTTGTATCATTGGAATGTTTCATTTCTTGTTGTTGATGGGAGCTACTATCTGTTTCAGGGGGAGTCAGACACGAGGTTTGGTCATGCAGGACCTTCCTTCCCATAACTCATAAGTATATTGTTTGCTGTTATGATTGAGCCTGATGATTGTTCTTATGTTGTTGGTCTTCCCATTATTGATTAGGACTTTTCTGATGTTTTCCCAAATGGCTTATTTGGTCATCCTCCAGAGAGAGTGGTTGAATTAATGATTGATCTAGTGAAAGGTATGTAACGGATATTAATACCTTTATATCGTATGGCACCAGCTGAGATGAAAGATCTCAAGATTCATTTGGATGAACGATTGGGAAAGGGTTTCATTATCCCTAGCATATCTCCTTGGGTATCCCCTGTGATCACATCCAATAAAGTAGATGGTTCACTTCAGTTATGTGTGGATAATCGAAAGTTGAAATGGGTGAATGTTAAGAATAAATATCTTTTACCTTGTGTGTATGATCTATTTGATCAATTAAAGGGGTAAAAGTGGTTTTATGTGATTGATCTTCGGTCAGGTTATCATTAGCTCATATTTCGTAATTTTGATATACCAGAGAAAACTTTCAAGAGTAGGTATGGCCATTATGAATACCTTGTGTTGCCTTTTGGTATGACTAACACTCCTACAATTTTTATGGATTTGATGAATCAGCTATTCCATCAATATCTCAAAAAAAATTGGTTGTGCTTGTGGATAATATTATAATTTATACAAAATCTTAGTGTGAACACGAGCAGCATCTAAGTTGTGTTCTAGAAATTATGAGAAATAACAATTTATATGGAATGATTCAAATTTTAGTTTTTTGGATTCAAGAAGTGAAGAAATTAGGGCACAAGATTTATGATCATGTCTTATTAGTTGATCATAAGAACATGAAGGTCTTCTAGTCTTAGAAGGAACCACAAAATTTATTTCATATACAGAGCTTCTCGGGTCTTGCAGGGTACTACTAATGTTTTTTTCAAGGATTTCTATAAGTCGGTGTCACCTTTGACTACTCTTACTAGAAAATTGGTGAAATTCACATGGTATATGAAATTTTAGTCTTATTTCGATGAACTGAAACAACTTATGTCATCATCCCCTATTCTGATCTTACATGAGCCAGGTAAGGGATAGGTGGTGTTCTGTGATGCTTCAGGTACTGGTTTGGGATGTGTTCTTATATATGATGACCATGTGGTAGTTTACAGCTCTCTTTACCTTCGAACATTTGAAATTAATTACCCCACTCACGATTTAAAGCTTTTTTTAGTCATGCATGCATTAAAATGTTGGCGAAACTATCTTTCTTGAGAGACGTTCATGGTATTTTCTAATCATAAAAGTATAAGCTATAGATTTTCTCATAAAGACTTGAATCTCAAACAGAGACGATGAGTAGAACACATTTAGACATTTGACTTCGATATCAACTACACCCTAGGAAAGATAAATTTCATTGCAGATGGTCTTAGTAGGAAAGTACCATCACAGGTTGTTCTGTAATCGAAGGAGGAGTGGAACCTTATGGGTTTTTTTTCTCAGTTGCACTTGGATGATTATGAGGATGTTTCATGAATGATCATGTACATTGTTCAGTTATCATCATCTCTCAAAGATTCTATTTGGGGATTCAGCAGTAGGATGATTAGTTTTATAAGACTGAAGAAATATTTTATGGTGGATAGACTGGTTCTAGTTGGTCTCTTTCTTCGGATGGTATGCTCCACTTCAGAAATTTTATTGTCGTCCCGACATCTATAAGAAGTTTATTCTTGTTTTATTGTCACAAATGTTCATGGTCCATTCATCCAAGAACTAATAATATGTATTATGACATGAGGTGGTAATTATGATGGTTGAGTATGAATCTTGATATCATGGAATCTGTGTCTTGCTGTTACACCTACCAATGGATAAAGGCAGATCACTTAAAATCTTTTGGTTTGCTTCAGCCCCTTCCAATGATTATTTGTAAATGGGATGAGGTATCCATGGATTTTGTTGTTAGATTATACTGGACTCTCTAAGGGAGGAATTCTATCTGGATGTTTCTAGATCGGTTGATGAAATATTCTCACTTTATTATGATCAAATACACCACTAAAGTTAAAAATATGGTTAGGTTGTATGTGATATAGATTGTGACGTTTCATGGGAGTCCTTCCATTATTTCGGAGAGGGATCCTAGGTTTACATAGAGGTTCTAGAGGATTCTTCAAGAGGAAAAAGGAAGTGATTCATTATTATTTTTATTTTTGACATGGTTGGTAAAAAGGATATATTTTATGAATATAAATGTTATCTATGATATAAAAATGATTCAATAAATTTGAACATTTTTTACCTTTCTTATGTTTTGACCATCGAAAAATATGAACAATGTTCAGGCATACACATGGAATACGGTATCCATGAACAATGTAATTCATTTTCTATCTTTAAGGTTTATAGATTACTATAAATAAAAATATAATGAAAATATATTATATTTATATAATTATTAATATTATATAGATTATGGGACCATAATCAAAGTATAAGGACCAAAGGTTGAACCCATGCGTGAGCCCCATACTCGCCTAGTTTCTCCCCTTCTCCACAATATTCCATTTATCATTTATTTATTTATTTATTTATTTATTTATTTTTTATTCTATAAATTTGGTGTCTATTTCATATGTTCTATTTTTTTCTAAGTGAAAAATTTATCACAAAAAAGTTATATTATTCATACACATACTACAAAACGACTCATATGAAGTTTTTTTTTAGAATTTCCCTAAGTATATGATTACTCATATGTAGTTCATAATTACACATATAGAGTGAAAAATTACACATTCACAAGAAAAATGACTCATAAGAAGAAGGAATAGTAACTTGTATAGATATAAAATATCTCACTATATGTAGAATGAAACTTACAAAAATATAAAATGACACTTACAAAAATGTAAAATGACACTTATGAAAAAATGACTAATACACACTTGATACTTTTTTTTCAAAATAAAATATAATAATTTGTTTTAATATTATTTTTTATATATAATTTATAGAGACCCAATCCTTTTACACATATTATTACTTGATTTTTAACATAAAATTTCATTAACTACAACCTAAAGTTTGCGAGGTCAAGTTCCTTTAGAAGAATAACTACATATAAAATCTAATGAAACTAAAACATAACATATTTTTTTTATTCTCCTTAGTGAGATTATAAATCTATTTGAGCACCTAAAACTATATTGGATAATCATAGTATTACATAAAAGAAAGGCACAACAAAAAAAGTGAACTTTACCAACAGAAAATTACTGACATATAATATATAGTTTGGTAAAAATGATTAAGTCCAACAGACATTAAATTCTATTGATATTAACTATAGGTACCAAAAATTATTTTTACCAATAGATATTCTTGTTTATATTAGTATTTCAGTACCAACAAATATTTTAACATTTATATATGTTGTATTATAATAAAAATACCTACAATTGATTTACTGATAAATGAATTTTCTGTTAGTAGTTATTGTTACCAACAAATATTTTACCATTAAAAGAATCCGTTACAAATAAATTATTCAATAATATCACATATTTTACCAAAAAATGAATATATAGATATATATATTACCCATTAAAAGTATATAATTTTGATAATAAAAATATATAATTAATTAAAATATATATAATTTAGTAATATTTATTGGTAATACATACATACATACATACATAATCCTTGTACAATATGTTTTATATAAATTCATAACTATTTCAATATATATATATATATATGAAAAAAAACCATAATGTGCCTCAAAACACCCCCACCCCAACTATCATTCACCACGAACCCCTTCCCCAACCCTACCTTTTCTATTCCCTACTGGTGTTCCTCGAAAACATTCATCGTGGTCGGTGTTCGTCATGGTCGGTGTTCCTCACTGTCAATGTTCATGATAGAACTCCTCAGAGGAACCCGTTCACTATTCCCAGCTAGTGTTCATCATTGAAATATTCTACAATGAGATTACATGTGATTTTGTGTTGAACCTGTTATTGAGTGAGAAGAGGAATGACACACACCTCACGTACAGTCTCTCCAACCAGCGTTTCCTCAGGCGACTCTGATCGTTGTGCCTCCCATACTTTCAGGAATTGAAAATCTTATTTTTGAGTATATTTTGACCTTCTGGGATCCGATATTAAATCCATCACACAAATCTACTTCCTGTCGCATTTTTACACAAAATGTACGTCTGCCTTCTCTAATTTGGGGTTAAGACAATTTTTATTCACCACTCTTCATCCCACATATAATTTCCATAAAACTTTTGAATCCTCTAATGGTAACCCCAATTCTTGTTGGTGTTTCTATAGTAGCTGCTACTATTGGGAGTAAATGGATGTTTGAAGCACGAAGAGCATTCAATTCTCACCCTTTAATTCCATGAGTGAGGAAATTTTATGAATGTGGATTTCAACATGTCATGATAAGGATATAAGTAGAACTATTTAAGATGATATGCAATGGTTGAAAAGATAAATTAGGTGCATAGATAAGTTACTGTGGAAAATCACTTGAGTGGAGTGGAAGCCACTTTCTTGCTTCCAACATAAATGAAGCCAAGGATATGATGATGGGAGGATCAAAGGGACAAACCACTGCATTCTAGATTCCAGTTCATTTTCCCATTATAGGTTTCTTACCTTTCTTTTCAATTTTGAACCATTACTCCCTTCATTAATCAAATCATGGAGTTCATTGAGTGATTAGATGAATCATGTATGGATTTCAGTCTTGTCTACTAAGATTTGAGTTTTTAATTCCACATTGGATACTAGTATTCCTTTATAGTATTACAATGTGAATTTATGGAAATAGTGATCAATTTGAATATGTAATTTAACACCCTGATATTTTTAGAATATTTTTTTTCAAATTAATTTATCTTTTCAATATTTTTCATTTCACATGACACAAGAAATAGATCTTTATATATATATATATATATATTAAAACACTAAGTCCAAAATTAATTTTACATGTAATACCAACTTTTTTTGTTTTATACACAATACCAACATGGATTTTACTGTATGCAATACAAACTTGGCTTGCGGTTTAAGAAACACCAACTTGGTGTATGATACACGCAGCATTGAGTTTCTATGAAACACACACACACACACATAAAATTAATTAAATGAGATAATTATAACTTAAAAATTAAGAATATTTATAGGAATATTAATAACTAATTTTAAAATATTTTTTATAATTGTTTTATATAAATAATACATATCGATAATAAAAGATATTATTTTTGATAAAGTTGTTTTTATGTTTAAAAACATCATTTTCTCAAATGTAGAACTTATAATAATGAAATTAATTTTAGACATATTTAGAAATTGAATTTGATAAAATAAAAATCATTTTTGAATTCATTACTTTGAAATTATCTTAGGGTCATTTTTTGGGATTTTTCTCAAAAACATCATATTTTGATTAATAGTGAAAATTATTGCAATTTAGTTAAAAAGAATCTTTTCGTTTAGTCAATTATTAATTATTGATTATACATTATATTTGTTTTATAATCAAATTAAATAAATTATACATCTATTGATACAATTAATTTCATCAGAATCAATTTTACTTTCAAATTTAATATAAAAACTTAACAAACATTTACAACATTTTCTACTATAAAACCCGTTATTTCGCCCCATCTACGGGATTAGAATTAATCTTATTTTTCCCACTTTTGTGATTATAATTTTTAAAATAAAACATAAATGGATGTAATTAGTATTATATCTTTGGTCTAATAATATCAAATTAATTTTTTTGACCAAAATGATTAGTAAATGTGATTTAAATTAATTACGGTGATTAAGGTACAATTAAGCTTAATAAGGGACTAAGTCTTAATATTAGGGACCAAAATGACTTGGAAACTTGTCCAAAATCCATTGGATTCCAAAATTTTACCATGTACCCACTTTTTTCAAAATATATGGGTTATTGGGATATTATTAAATGAATGTTCCCTTTAAAAAAAGGTAAGTAGGGAAAAAGGAAAAAAAGGAACTTTCCTAACCTTTAACATTTATAAAACATTGAGATATGTAAAAAACATCATATTTTAGGTTATATATATATAATTTTTAAATATATATAGGTTATTTTTATCATAATAAATTGTAAATAACTTTTAGAGATGGTTTAGGAACTTAAAATGCTTAAGAAACATCAATATAATGATTATTTAGTTAATAATTTACTAAAATAAATGATACTATAAAGATTAAAAGTGAAGTTAATTTATTGAATTAATGTATTTTTTTATTTTTATATTAATATATCATTTTACATGCCTGCAATCATAATATATTTTAATTCCAATATAATATTGATATTTTAAATTTAGCATTAAACAAATAATGTCAAAATTAACATTACAATTATTTTAATATAAATGAATCTTATATGATTTAAAATTGATAAAAATAATATAGTATTCCAATTGAATTGTAAGTTCTAATATATATTAAATATGATGTTTTAATGGAATAATTAATCTTTTATAATAAAAATTTTGACCCATATTATGTAAATACGTTCTTAAGACGGTTCGAGTTTAAACAACGTTTTAGCACGTCACATGTGTTTGGTTTAAAATTAATTTACAAAAAAATGAAATTTTAATTTTATAAATTAGATATATTGTTAATAATTAAGTGGACTTATATTTTCTAAAAAATCTCACTTTAATTTGGTCTTAATGGTTAAATTAATTAGATTAGAAAACTAGATGTTTTAATAAAAACTAAAATGATAAAATTGGGGAATCATAAAAGTTAAAGAACCAAATAATTGAAATGCACATATTTTTGTGTGGATGAGGTTTTCCTCGACCATTATTATCCTTTAACCCATTATTTTTTCATTTTATAGGAACTTTAGGCAAGATATACCACCCATTATTGAATTCCTTTTGGAATTTACAAAAGTGACACTCCCCCTCCACTATAAAAGTGAAGTAACTCCACCCCTTTTTTCACACATATAAAGCACCTTAAGTTAGGCCTAGCCATACCAAAATTTCCTACAAAAAATACTAAATTTTAACTTAAATCCTCCATTTTGGAAAAAAATATTATCAAGGAATCCTTTTGACATAAAACAAACAGAGTTATCCGATTAAGAGGTAACGTCTTCTTTCAAGATCCTTTCCATTATTTTAATTCTCCATGCCCTCCACTGTATTTGTTCCATTATTTTGTAAAAAAACCAGTATAATACATATAATATGATGTTTTTATTAACATTTTATGACCTACACTTACACAAACCTCCATCTAATGGATTTTGAACATACTGTTTCTGTGTACGGTGAACTACTGCATCACAACATGATAATTGATCATTTCTCCTTTACCACCAATAATGGTGGACATTAAGATGGAAAATAAATTTATATATGTCATATAATATATTTAATATGTATTTAATCATATTTATTACTTTTAAAATAGACATATCATTAAATTCCATTTGGTGTTAATACCATAATATTATTTGTGGAAGTGTGGACTACCACCCGTCAAAGCGATGTGATTCGTTCACACACCACATGGATTGTATTAAGGATGGATTTAGTGAAATTAAATGATATATAATATAGTAATTATATTGTAATAATTATATATATAAACACACATAAATATACATATATTTAATTTACAAACTTTTTTTCAATAAGATAATAAAAATGGAAAACAACATTCATGCATACGTACGACTTACCGTCTCCATGAATGGTGTATTCCATTACGTACTTAATTATTATATAGATTATTATAATATAAACATAATGAATATAAATAATATTTATATTATGTTCTAAATTATTTAATCAGGATATTAGTATAAGGATTAACGATATAACAAATTAAGTCGCATGTGAAGAACAAAGTGAATATTACCCAAAGTGAAACCTTAACATAAGATCGTTAACAAGAGGGTAATATAAGGTCATAATAAAAGAATATATGGTAAGAGATATAATAATATTCTTCTTTAAAATATTTATAATAAATTTATATTTATTATAAATGAATATTTTATGAGTACAGAGTGAATCAAGACACAAGGTAAGGGGAGTTCATCTCATTTTTAATATTCGTGAGACAAATGTTATGTTCACTACTATTTCATTTTGTGTGGTGTATGTAATACCCATGATTTTATTAAAATATTATAATAAATAAATTTATGGCTATTAATACATCCCTTTTATGATCCTTCTTTCATGGGGTTTAAGTTTCAAAAGTTACCAAATCGATAAAACAATTTTGTCTCAATTTCCCTTCTTTGGGATTAATGTTGTTATTCTACACATTAACTATTTTTTAAGATGTATATATTTATATTTTACATGTTATATCATGAATATAATAATTTTCATTATATTTAAATCTTAATGTAATTTCATTTTCTTACATGAAGAGTACAATCCCAAGTTACCAAGTTATAAGAGTTTATTGTGACAATGTCATTTCTTTTTGAGATTGGTTATGTTTATGATTACTTTGATTAAATATTATGATCCATATCTTAAGAATATTAATGATTTTTCTTATCCAATATTTTTTCAAGATATCCTCATGTATTAGTACCACTTTTCCACTCTTTGGTACCTAATATAATTAAGAAATTATTTTAAAGAAAAATATGACCGTATCTATCTCTCTCTTCAGTCAGAAATTTATTTTATTTAAAATACCATGTTTTAAAGAAATGTTTTCATCAAATATTTTAAAAAATGTTTTCAAAAATTTCTTAAAATTATCATTGAATATAATTTTCATAGAAAATTTATTTAAAAAATGTTTTATGGTTTTCAAAGATTCCTTTATAAGTTTTCAAATCTATTTTTAATGAAAAGGGCTTTTAAAAATGTTTTATGTTTAAAAAATTATTTTAAACATTTTCAAGCATTATTATAAGTTTTAAAAGTATTATTGATAAAAATTATTTTCAAATCGTTTTAAATATTTCTTTATAAGTTTTCAAAGTATTTTTTCAGAAATAATTTTCAAAAAAATTTCAAGATTTCTTTAAAAGTGTTCAAAATGTCTGCAAAGAAAAATATTTTTAAAATGTTTTGAAGCTTATTTTAAAAGTTTTCAAGGTAAAATTTTTTCAAAATTATTTCATGTATTATTTGTAATTTTCAAGGTATTTTCTATAAAAATTATTTTCAAATGGTTTTATGTATTAAAAATCCTTTTTCAAACATAAAGGATATTTTCCTCAAGAAACGTTTTTTAGGGGTATTTAAAAATTATTTTGCATATAAAATGAAATATTTTTTTTTTAATCATACCTTCTATGAAATAATCTAAAGGTTCCGTTCATTTCCTCTTTATAAATGAGTTATGCTTAATGTCAAGGTCTTTATGTTTTTTTTCTCTTTCATGGGTTATATGTTTATGGAATCGATTTCTTTTCATGGGTGATGTTTATAATGAAATGATTATGAAACCTATCTATTTCCATAGGTTATAACATGTTTACATGTTTGTGATACCCATTACATTTCATTGGTTATGAAATGTCTGTTTATGATCTTATGGCACATGTATGTATGATTTCATTATGTGACGGGTGAGACCTATATCTCCCTCCAATGCATGGGGTAAAGTTTTATATCTCATGAGATATACTATGATGGTGTGAGGAGTAAAATCATGCTAATAATATGGTCTTGGTAGTGGACCTTTACTACTAAGATGACCATGGGAGTAATCCATGACTACTACGATGGTATGAAAAGTGAACTCATGCTACCATGATGACCATGGAAATAAACCATGAATACTAAGATGGTCTTGGTAGTGACTCCTTGGATACTATGGAAATCATTATATGATTATGTGTTTTCCACAATTCCATGTCTTACTACTATGTTATTATTTCATGGATTATTTCCTTTACTTACTTGTGATTCATGTCTTGTGAAATTCCAAGAGTTTTTCAATGATTCACGTGTATGATATTTGATATGAAGGTCATGATATTCTATTTTTATGAACTTGTTCTCATACCCTTATGCTCATTTTTATGCTTACATGTCTCCCTAATTTACCCTTACTGAGTTTTTGAGCTCACCCCTTTTTATATTTCCTTTATCAAAGTTACGAAGAAAGGTTTTTAGGTAGAAGTACTAAAGGTGTAGATATTTGTGGGGGATGTTGAAGATATTTCACCAGGATAGAATATTTTGTCTCAAAGTTTCCAAAGACACTAAACTATTACAGTCCTCTAGCACGCATTTTTGTAATGTACTAAATATTCATCTAAAAAGATGTAATATCCATGTTTGTTAATCCTAGGTTTCTATAGATGGTATGAAATGAAAGGTTTAGTCAACCTATATAAACTAGGATGATAAAACCTTAGTGAGATCCCTAGGTTTATTTCTAATGATATTTATAGGTATTTATCTAAGGATAAGTATAATGATGAGTTAATGTTTAGGAAAATGTCATTGAATTTTGGTAAATGATGGAGTGAGTGGTTTCTAAGAAATACAAGAATATCTGAATATTATAAGTGGATGTGGATCTGGAATAGATGTACCTAGGGGTAACAACTTTGACAAGATGTTTTGAGCTTAACTCGAGGTAATCTGGTACACAAAAATGGGCCCTACTGCACACCTGGTTTGATACTTCTGGTGGATATGATTTGGGAATTCAAAAAATCTTCAAAATCAATCATGAAGGATTTAGATATAAGTTTGATATGAATAACCTAGGATAAACCCAAGGTTCCATAGATTATGGAAGGTGTCATGATTTAGAAATCCTATAAGTAATTCTTTTCATGACTATGTGGTTTTCAGCTATGGCAAGTAATGCTCACACTATGCTTCTAGTTTTAGTCAATGGAGGGAACCAAAAGGAACTGGATGAATGTTGAATGTGATGGAAGATTTTTTGATGAGCAGTCAAGTGGGATGATCACTAGAGTTAAATATATTGTGATCATTCCTAATCAGTTTTTATGAACATGATTCATAATGTTTGCCTTAACCAAATCTCAGACTCACAAATGAAGAGAAAAAAGGAGTTCACTGAGAGTTTGGGTAATGGAGACCATGGAGAAAAGAAGATTCAGTTTACTTTGTGTCTAGAATGTAGAAAGAATCACCTAAATAAATTAATTAAAGGAACAAGAAGGTCATTTGACTATGGAAAAGAAGAACACAAATCAAGTTACTACAAGGTAAAAATGAAGAGTTTGGTTAATGAAATGGATGAAAATTTTGGACTCCCTAATTCATGATCAAATGTTAAGTGTTTTAAGTGTTGATAAAATGGTGATTTTGCAACCAAATGTCCCAATAGGAATTTTCATAAAGAGAATCAGCAAGGTGGTGTGAGTAATGGTTACATTATAGATGATGATGAGACTATAGATGAAATGTGAAAGGAATGATGAATTATTTTTAATAGATTAAGGATGAAGTAATTAGAGTATTTATGTATTCATATTAAAAAATTATGAATGATGAAATATACAAGGAATGTTCTACTTATGTTTTTGCTCAGTATTTACAAGTTTATGTCAAAAGTTCCATATGTTCCGGTTAAGTGATTTAATTACAAGGTGACATTTTTTTATACGGGAAGGTAACCTATAATATGTTTCTTTTGATAAGATAATGTTTTATGTATAAAGATACATGGGATATGAATAAGTAAATTGGATATTATTGATTAACTAGGAACCAAGTAAGGACTTGTTTATAGGTAGTTTCTACTACCACCAATGAAGTTTACAACATTTTTAGATTTTGGGAGTAAATCCAATATACTTTGGAATGAGGAATAATGCATGTTTTCCAAAATGATTTATGGTAATTCCTGTTGTTACCATGTTTCAAGAAAACATATGATCATAGTATTCACATGATTGAAATTTTACAACCAAGAGATACTTTTTTGATATACATGGGAATCAATGTTAATATGATTTCATGGATATATTTATAATGTTTTGGATTTTAACCTTTGATAAGGGTAATAAGTTTAACCATTCTTGAAAAATTTATGTTAAGATTTATAGGAAGTATTTGTGCACGAAGTTTGTGTTAAAAAACTTGGTTAAAAGTCTGATCAGTGATTAAACTTATTTTTGAAAATTTCCATCTTTTATATTTTTGTGGAAAGGACATCATGTATATTGGGTGAAAACCAATCAATTCCTAAAGGGATATGGATCTTGAACCCATGACTGAAGGATGATAAGGGTTTCATGCCTACCACTGGCCTACACGATGTCTTGGTTAATGTATATTTATTTTTAATGAATAAATATTTATGATGAACTAATAGTGTCACGTTTTATTTTTAGTTAATGTTGATTTTTTTCAGAAATAAATAGTTAGACTTTTTATTATTTTACTAGCCTTAAGATCCATTAAAAAAATATTTTAGGTCTTTATTAATCAAAGTTAATTTATATACATTCATAGATGTTTTAATTTTTTTTCAATGAATAACCCAAGAATGAAATTTTGTTTATAGAAATTTTCCAGAATTACTCAACATTCTGAAAGTGATCCAAAAAATGTTGTCCTAATACCTTAAATTTCGTTGAGTTGATGGCCTTTTAAATCATTATAATATTATAAATATTAGGACCTCAACTTTCCTTTTATAATTCAATTTTTTGTGATTGATGACTTCAATAACTTTCTATAAATATTTACATTTTACCTCCATGTCTAATCTTCACTCCCAACCTATGTTCTCCTATGTGGAAACCCAGTTATATGTTACTTTGGGTAACCATTATGGTTCTAAATTTCCCTTTTTAAGGGAAGTTTTAGTATCCATTTTTACGATGTGGGTTTCTATGAATGAAACTTTCATGTATTAAAACTTTTATAAATCAAAATAATTTCGAGGGTGAAATTCAATTTAAGGGGGGAGAATGTAACACCTAGAGATTTTGAGAATTATTTTTTCTCAAATTAATTTATCTTTTCAATATTATTAATTTCACATGTCACTAGAAATATATACAAATATAAGTATGTATGTATTAAAAAACTAAGTCAAACATTAATTTCACATGAAATAACAACTGATCTTGCACTATACTCTATACCAACTTGGATTGCGCTCTAAGAAACACGAATTTGGTGTACAATGTATGAAACACTATGTTTCTATGAAACATCGTTATATATATATAAATAATTAAATAGGATAATTATAACCTAAAAATTAAACATAGTTATTGGAATAGTAAAAAATAATTTTCAAATATTGTTTATAAATTTTTTATATAAATAAAACATATTGATAATAAAAGATATGATTTTTGGTAAAATCATTTTTATTTCTAAAAACATCATTTTCTCGAATAAACTACTTCTAATAATGAAAAAAAATTTATACACATATAGAAATTGAATTTTATAAAATAAACTTAATTTTTGAATTCATAACGTAGAAATTATCTTAGGATTAATTTTTGGTATTTTTCTGAGAAATTTCATTTTTTTATGAATAGGTAAAATTACTGCAATTTAGTTAAACAAATACTTTTTGTTTAAATAATTATTATTGATAAATTATAAATTATATTTATTTTTAGAGTCATACTAGATCAATTATAAATCTATTTATACTATTAATTTCATCAGAATGAATTTTACTTTCAAATTGAATATAAAAACTTAACAAACATTTGAACGTTTTTCTACTATAAAAACCCGTTATTTCACCCTGTTTGTGGGATTAGCATTAATCTTAATTTTCCCACTTCTTTGATTATAATTTTTAAAATATAACATATATAGATTTAATTAGTATGGTATTGTTTTATAATGAGATCAATAATATTTTTTGGCCAAAATTATTAGTGAATGTGATTAAAATTGATTATGGTGATTAAGGCATGATTAAGCTTAATAAGGGACTAAACCACAATATTAGGGACCAAAATGACTTGAAAACCTTTCCAAAATCTTTTGGTTACAAAAATTTGTCCATTTATCTACTTTTATATAAATATTTGAGTAATTGGGATATTATAAAATGAAAGTTACCTATAAAAAGGGTAAGTAGGGAAAAAGACAAAAAGGGAACTTTCCTTACCTTTAACATTTATAAAAAATTGAGATATGTAAACAACATAATATTTTCGGTTATATATATCCTTTTTAAATATATATGGGTTATTTTTATCACAATTAATTATCAATAATTTTTAAATATGTTTTAGGTACATAAAATGCTTATGAAATTTCAATATAATGATTATTTAGTTAATAATTTACTAAAATAAACGATTCTATAAATATTAAAAGTGATGTTAATTTATTGAATTTTTTAATTTCTTTATTTTATTATATTAATATATCATGTTACACACCTTTAAAACTAATATATTTTAATTCCAATATAATATTGGTATTTTAAAATCAACATTAAATAAATAATGTCAAAATTGACATTATTAATATTTTTATATAAATGAATCTTATATGATTTAAAATTGATAAAAACCCTATATTCTACAAAGTGACTTGTAAGTGTTAATATATATTAAATATTTTGTACTAATATATTAATTAAAATTTTATAATTAACATATTGACCTATATTATGTGAAACATTGTTAATATGGTCCGGGTTCATGCAACGTTTTATCACGTCACATGCGTTTGTTTTGAAATTAATTTACAAAAATTTGGGATTTTAATTTTCTAAATTAGATATAATTTTAATAATTAATTGGATCCATATTTTATAATAAATCTCACTTTAATTTAGTCTTAATGGTTAAATTAATTCGATTAGAAAATTAGATGCTTTAATAAAAACCAAAATGATATAATTGGGGAATCTTAGAAGTTAAGGAAAAAAATAATTAAAATGCACATTTTTTTGTGTGGACGAGGTTTTTATCAACCATTATTCCACTTTACTGCATTTTTTGTCTTTTTTAGGACCTTTAGGTAAGATAGACCACCCATATTTTAATACATTTTGGTATTTAAAAAAGTTCCACCCCCTCCACTATAAAAAGGAAAGCACTCTACCCCTTTATCACACCTATAAATCCCATTAAGTTAGACCAATACCTACCTAAATTTCCTCCCAAAAATCCTACCTTCTACATTGAAGCCTCCAATTGAGAAGAAATATTTTCAAGGAAGCCTTTTGTCATAAAATAAAAGATGTTATCTAATTAAGAGGTAACATCTTCTCTCAAGCTCATTTCCTTTATTTTTTTTTCTCCACCCCTATACTCTCTTTATTCCATTATTGTTTGAAAAAGAATTATCATACATATAATAGTATTTTTTATGAAAATATTTTGACCTACACTTATATAAACCTCCATCTAATGGATATTGAACATATTGTTTCTGTGTACGATGAACTACTGCCTCACGAAACAGTGATTGTTCATTTCTCATTTACCACCAATCATAGTGGCCGTTATGATGAAAGATATGTTTATATATGTCATATATTATATTTAATATTTATTTAACCAGATTTATTCTTTTTACAACACACATATCTTTACTTTCCATTTGGTGTTAATATGATATTCTCGTTTGTGGAAGTGTGGACTACCGCCCCCTCAAAGCGAAGCGATTCGTTCACACACAACATGGATTTTATTAAGGACGTGTTTAGTGAAATTATATGATATATATAATATAATAAATATAATGGAATAATTATATATATATGTATTTATAAATATATTTCATTTTCACACTTTCTTTCAATACGATAATAAAAACGGAAAATATCGTTCAAGCATACGTACAACTTACCATCTCCATGAACGATGTATTCTATTACGTAATTAATTATTATATAGATTATTATAATATAAATATAATTGATATAACTGAAATTTATATAATGTTATAAATTCTTTAATCATGATATATGTTTTAGGATCAACGATACAACAAATTAAGACACATGTGAAGAAAAAGGCGAATATTATCCAAAGTGAAACCTTAACATAGGACTGTTAACAAGCGGTTAATATAACTCCATAATAAAATAATATATGGTAATAGATATAATAATATGAATCTGTAAAATATGTATAATAAACATATATTTATTATAAAGGAAACTTGTATGAGTATGAATAGAATCAAGACACAAGGTAAGAGGATTTCTTCTCACTTTTAATTTTCATGATATAAATGTTATGTTCTCCACTCTTTCTTTTTGTGTGGTTTATGTAATTTCCTTGATTGTATTATAATAATATAATACATAAATTTATGGGTATTCACAGGTTCCTTTTATGATCCTTATTTAATGGGGTTTATGTTTCAAAAGTTACTAAATCAGTAAAACAGTTTTGTCTCAATTTTCCTTCTTTTAGACTAATGTTTATGCCATCGCTTTTGGTCACATGGTTTCGAAAAATGGTTCCCCAGCCATGCAAGCCCATTACCTAAGTGGAACTAAGTGTGTGGGTTAGATGCACAATTTATCTAACCGTGCATAGCTAGTGAGGTGTGGCTCTAAAATTTTATACAGATTCCTCACATGGTTGCATGACCTTGGGTGTATGGTTTGATAAACCATTTGACACCCAAAAAGCCCCACATTGTTGAGAGTCATGGTTATAAATAACTGTGTGCTGACCACGTGATAATTTTACACACCCCTTTGAATTTCCAAAAAATGGGATTTCAAAGCTCGACCCTCTTGAAACTCAAGAAAACACCCAATAATCTTATCGAGCCTAAAATCTATCTAAAAAAACTTTTTCAGTTTTCAAATGATCATACTTTTATCTAGAATCTTGTATTGAAAGTTGAAACATCCACCAAATAGTGAAAATTCAAATTCTAATGGGAATTCCATTGTTGGGAAAAAATCTCTCAAGGTATCATTGAAGCATTTTTGAGGTGATTGTGTTTGTTGAAAATGTAGACATCTGTGTGGTGATTGTTGACAATGAAAAACAATGGTATAAAAATTTGTTGACAAAGGGGATTTCATGGTTGAATGTTGAGTTCAAGAGCTATGGTCAACGATCCATGTTTGATTCAAGAACGTCGACAAAGGAATGAATGATCTGGAGGCGGTACAAAAAGAACAGATACAAGGTGGCGCCATTTTCCATTGTTTGCCAAATTTTTGGGCTTGAAAATCAACAAATGAAGAAAATTGGTTTTTGGAAAAGGGACTTGTGCTCCATGTAATTTAAGGAGAGTAAACTTGCACGCCTAATGTTTTTCAAGATCTGAAGGTCAAAATATGGAAAAGGAAAGAGGGTCGCGTAGGTGTTGGTGTTGTCGCGCAGGTAACTTGAGCGCCGAGAAAGGACCTATGCGTTGGTGCCTAGGAGGGTTGTAAAGTTGTGTGCCATATGTTTTTCAAGATCAGATATTCGAAATATGGCAAAGGAAATAACGTCATGCAGGTGTTTTACAGGGGAAGAAACCTATGTGCCGGGACTTGCGTGCTGAGGGGATACTTGCCTGCCATTGTGTAGGTTGACCAAATGCCTATAAATACAGGACCACCCCTCCTCATTTTCAATAGAGTTCAACACTTAGAAAAATCAGAGCTCCTGTCATGCTAGTGTGGTGGTCGCGAAGGTTGTGTGTGGTCGCGCAGGTGGACTTGCGTGCTAGTGTTTGAAGTTGTGCACCAGTTGGTAGTTATGCGCCAATATTGGCTTGGGCGTAAAATTAATTGAGTCGCACAGGTTTGGAGTTGCAAAAGATTGTGCTGCGCAGGTGGTAGAGGCAGACCTGCGTGCTAGTTGTGACTTGCATGCCGATACTTGCACACCGGGTTAGACCTACGTGCCATGTAAGTTTGATTAGCTGGAAGTGTTTTTAGGCTGCGTGGAATCTGAAAGTTTTCCTGATACCTTCGGTGCAAAGAGAAATTAATCTAAGGGTGAAAGTTGGACTTCAATAGAGCATCTACTTACAACAGAGGATGTATTCATTAGAGATAATGAAGATACCTACAGGTCTATAAACTATGAGTGGATCCTTTTCAGAATAGTGAGCGAATGAAGAGGAAGAAGGTGATCCTCTCCACTGGCAGTGAGCTAGAGATAGAGAAATAGGGAGTGACCCTTTGGAAAGCAGTGAGTTGACCCTAAACCTTGTAAAGGTAGTGAGCCTGGGACAAAGTGACTATTCCCAAACCTTGTAATCCATATCTTGTGAAGTTTAGTGGAATTTGGTACGTCCGAAAACCTGTCGGCGTATGCTCCTTAGACGTAGTCCTAAGTGGTGAACCAAGTAAAAATTTTTGTGTCCTGTGCTCACTTTACTTTCTTTTTATATTGTGTAACAGGAAAGAGTGAGAAGAGTGTTTTTTTAACAGTGAAACAAGATCAGAACGAGCTTTAATTTTGAATTAGTCATACCCTGATTCACCCCCCCTCTCAGGGTTTTTCGCATTGTAGATCTAACATCCATCCTATACAAAACATGAGATGCTACAATCTCCCCACCTTAGAACTTCTTGTCCTTGAGAAGACTTTGGGAACACCAAAAAATTACCCAAGCTACTTGTTTTGAAAAATTTCCATTGAAATAGACACATTTTTTTTAAAATCCAAATTCACCCTTAAGCATATCTTCTAAGAGTAAGGTATATAAGCCATTAAAACTCGATCCAATTCTCATATTCAAAACTAAACATCAAATTTTTTTTACCTAACCCCCTCTATACTGATACATGGTCACAAAATTATCTCCTTCACTAACTATCCCAAGGTTCTCCTCACCATAGGTTCTATCTTGAATGGCTAATTTAAGTCATTGTGATCCAACTATTTTAATTAACTACTTGATAATGACCATATTGTTTTAATTATGCACTTAGTCGTGCTCTTGAACTGATCAAATAAATTATTCTCAATTGACCAAATTTAACACAACTATGTTGGATTTTCCATGAAAATCCTCAATTGACCTTGCACTGGACTCATCTCATCATGGTGATGTGACTAAAGTGATTTCTCATCGATTGCATTCAACCAATGAGAGAAAAAAAATCTAAGACACCAACAACCGACTATTTCTGTAACCATTATGCTTTAACATCCAATGAACCTAAAGCATGATTATGATTAATTTATTCCAGGGAATATCAAGTTTATTTTGAGAACAATCCCTGAATCCCATAACCAAATTCCAATGATATCTCTTAACAAAATGATCAATTTTTTTATCATTCCACAACATAAACATTTATGTTTACTAGATCTAGTACCATAGGTTTGACTCACTCATGACATATCACATGAGACCGAATGTAGTATATGGTAACGTTAGAATAAACTACTAGAGTCCATGGACCTCATCTAGGGTATTCCATTCTCAAGAGCTTACAAGTGAGACATTACTACATAGCTGATACATGCACATATCAATAGAACTATATGAGACCAACAATGATATATCACCTGGATATTGAGTTAATGAACCACTTTCTTTCCATGAGTTTTTCTAAGGCCGTCATACATGGGAATACCAATATCACTTAGGATAGTCCATGCCTCTAAAATTATCCATGATACTAGGTTGAAACTCCCACAGATTCAATCTATCATTCCAAAAGGCATTTAATTTCTCTATTTAGCTCGATGTATAACCGATGCTCTCTTAGTGTACCCTAGACCATTTCAAGATAAGGTAAAAATCATCACTAAACCAAGAGTACACTCATATGATATCAATGATTACCAATAATACTAGAGACACTCCTGTCATATATAAGATGAAGTGGCTGGTGTGGTTTCCAACCAACTATATCTGAAAAAACATAGGATGGAACAATCGAACAACCTATAGTTGACTTCCTTAGAAGATATCGACAACACCTATTAACACATCATCGTTAATCGACCATGATGCCATCACTACTGAGGCATTATATGATTGTTTCAAAACCCCACACCATAGTCCAACCTTGACTCACGATGTTCTCAAAGGTTGCATACACCACCAACCATTTTATAATTATGATTCTTTGTAAGCTCTGATATGTGTCAAAAGCTGTACATTCCCTGGGTTTCCCACACAACCCGAGCCTGATTCTAGTATCCAGACTCTATCCCAACCCCTAACTGGGTATTATCTCATGTCTCATTTTAAGGATTATAAACTCAAACTTACAAGCATCATGAGATTCTAAAATCCATCCTGAACATGTCCAAATGGACCTTTTTAGTTTCCCTCTATATATTTGGAAGGACACACAAAAAAATTTCAACATAATGATTCCCACCTTAGGAGTGTCCTATTTTTTGTTTACTCATACAGGAAAATCATCCTACAAAACACACTCAGTCAAACATCGAACACATGTTACAAATGTGTCCATCACACTTTTACTAAGTGTGAAGCTGAAAATAGAGGAAAACTAGCCTCTTGAGTGTGGACTAGATCATATTTAACCTATACACATGCATGAAACTCATCTAGAGTCTCACTCATTTAAATCATTAGTATCAGACATATAATATAAAACTAAATAGATTGGCAATGTTACAACACTTGATTCCTTTACAACGCCATCCTGAGTGTTGAGATAACTCAATTATCTCTAACTCCCATGCCAATCTATTTTGATGATGACCTAAGAATTTATCATAATAACTCAAGGATTTATGGATTTATACCTAACTCATAAGGTTCACTATACTATTTGATAAACTTTATGGTTTCCACATGTATCAAAATTTACTACCCCGTGATTTCATTAACACAATGAAAAATAATTTAATACTCTCCATAGTACTATAGGCGCTATGAATCATTGTATCTGATGGCCTATATAAAATATTTATCCTAGATTCACATTATATTATCCGACTGTTAATTTGAATGATGACTTCCCAAGTCATCCAACATTTAATAAGAAGGAGGGTCACATGACCTAATAAGATGCCAACCATTCCCTAGGCATATGTAACTCACTGAATCTATTAATTCCAAGATTCTCACACCCTTAACATTCATCAACTTACAAAAATAAAAACCATCTATACAAGGGTGTTTTATCATAAATTTGAGTCCTACTCATGACAAAAAACACTTGAACATTACCTCACATTTTAAAGCTCAAGCAGTATCCATCAAGGATTCTCATTTTTGATGTGCAACCAAAAAAGCCTACACCTTTCTTACTAAGGCATAAAACATTGAATATATAAATAGGTAATTATAAATAGTTCACTAGTATTACTTGATTAACCTCTAATATTACAATAAAATAAACATGTTAATAGAGACATATGGGAAGTTTAACCATTCTTCTCTAAGGTAGAACTCATGGAAAGATTTAAATTATCATTACACAAGGGTTAAAATTAAGCACATCACATTAAAGTTTCATTTAAGTCATTCCAAAAATTTACATATAATCTTTTTAAAAATTTCAAAGTCTCAGTTTAAAAACATCAAGTCCCAATTATGAATAAAAAAATAATTGGTACTTTATTTGGTTAACACCACAAGAAAATATTGAAAGTTATATAAAAAACCCTTTCAAGAATTATTTATTTAACTGAAATATTATTATGATTTAGGGAATTTATCTTAAAAATTCTTTTTTTGTCCATTTTATTTATCAATAATTTTCTCACAATTGGTCTTAGTTAAAGAAAATGTCAATTCATAGCTATAGAGGAAAACACCCTTTACGCTATAATTGGCATTTTAATTAATTAATGTATCATAACATTATATGTAAAAAGTATATAAAATTGAACGTATTAGTTAAGGAAAATAGGTTTAGTGATATGAAACCATAAATTAATACATAGCCCATATATGTTGCTGAAGACCTATTAAATAACCATCCCTATTGAGAATGAGTATACCCCCATGAGACTAATGAATAAGGTATATCAAAATAAAGGTGACCTAGGAGGGTCCCATCATACCAACCTAGATCCTTCAAAATGAAGCCAAAAACATTTTAAAAATCATGTTTTGAAATAACCTTAGTGGGTTTATCTCATGAAAAACATTCCCCAACTGACCTAATTAGTTTTATTCATTAATTTATCTATTTAATCAGATGGGTCTTCATGAACATGTAATATAGGTACACGCCTTTATAATTGAATATAAATTTTTTAGTGACTATTTTCCCATAATAATTATAGTTCATCATATATATATATATATAAGTATCCTATTTCAGTATGATAACTTACCATTCAAAATATATAAAGTTAATTTCCCTTACGAGTAAAATTTTTAATTAATGTAGATACAACCTACACTTTACCTTTGATTTCATAATTTAGAAAGTTTATACATTATGGTTCAATTATATGGGTCACTATTCTCCAATTTATAAAGTCCTATGCACTTTATAATTTGAAATCTTAGCCCCCCATTTAATGAAAACTACCATTGTTTTATCCCACACAACCAATGGTTCATGGATCAAACATGTCATAATAGGTTAATTAAGGTTCCTATATCAAGCTATATGGGGAAAACCATTTATGGTTGCAAATACTCTTTAATAACAATTTATTTCATTTCAAATATACTAATACATGCTTGCAGAAAGTAGGAAATATAGGTGAAAATGTAAATATATCACACAATGGGGTGTAAAGGTAAGCATTCTAAATAATCACCTAAAAATGGTATACAGATAAGCATGATACTAAATCCAAAAAGGCATATCCAATATGTATCGGGAACCCAAGAAATGCAATCTACATGGAATGAAATATGCATGGAATGTGAATCTCTATGTGCCTATAATGATGCATATAGAAATACCTCCTTACTATTCAAAGACAATTTTAAAATACTATAAATACAATAAATTAGTAAGTAGTGTAAAGTACACCAATAACTAAAGGTGAAATAATAATAAACTATAATAAAAAATAGCATGAACAAGAATCCCGTCCCCAGACACCTATTCTTTTCCTTGTGTGTAGGTTGATCACTCCTTGACATAACTATTTTCCAAGTGATGAAACATTCCTTGTCTCATATATACCAAGATCAAATAGTAATAAAAATAAAATAATTATGATACTATTTGTAACAACTTGACCCAGCTCACTCTATAAATAGTAGCATCAAGCAAGCCTACCCATATGTCACAGGCTGCTAACTAGTAGTGAGGGTCTAATACTGGTACAATGGAGAGACTATACCCTATGGATCAAGTGAAACATAAAATAACTATAAATTATGAACAATGGAATATAATTATAATTTAAAATAAATAATAAATGAATGGATAATCATGCATGAACATTCTACAAGGAACAATAGAGAATACATAAAAATACATAATGAAAAGAACAGAAGATCCAAAGGCAAGATCTATGAGCATTTGGACAATTGCCTCAATCATATGATCATAAGATCCCTTATCCCAGAATAACAACACAAATTGATAGCAGTTAGAAATCCAAATCCCTAACCTGAAACTGCAACCATGAGGTCTATCTAGGTTCCAAATGACAGCCCAGATAGGGTGTGAGATAAACTCAGTAGGCCACTATCAATGCTGTCTAATTCTACCTAATATGTCAATATAAAAAAAATAGTGTGGAAGAATACCAATATGATAGTAAATAAATAAATTTAAATAAGTCTTCTCATCTTCCTTAAAGGACACTTGACCGACTATACTTGCTTCAACCCAAGCTAGTATACCTATGAATATGTGTCACCATGTATATAAGTATTTCTGTATATTTATATGAACATGTATATTCATAAATTCACTATATACATAAAAAATATAAACATATATATATATATATATATAAACACACACACACACACACACATGCATTGTACTAGCTCGGAATCGAGGTGTAAAATCTAGGAATCCACATAATAGTAGCACAAGGGTCACTTACTTAATTAATGCATTAGAAAAAACATCCTAACTAGAGAACATATCCAAGGTCATAATGGTATAATAGTAATATATGACCTAGGGTAAACCTAGGATATCCATTTAAAATGGAGATCAAGAATTTAATAAATCTTTTTTGTCCTATGAGCCTGTGATTGGCATTCCTACTTGGGAATCCATGTATCAGCCAAGGAGTAATGTAAATAATTTTACCAATTAGACTATCTAAGGTGTTCTATACAAGGAACCCTTGTATCACTCCATGGTATATTATAATTCATTAACCACTGAGGTTGTGTAAGGTATTCTCTATAAGGAACCCAGGTATCTCCTATGGCTTAACATAATTCATATAAGGTTAGAGACCATCAAAGGTGCTCCACATAAAGAACTTGAGTATCACTCAAGACATACATAATTCATTCAACATATTATCCCTTCTAAGAAATCATGTATAAGGAACCCAAGTATCATTCAAGGCATCACCAATTCATCTAACCAATGATCCCATCCACAAAATTCCAACTTGGTAAACCAAGGTTCACTCAAGGTGTGATAAAATCCATATATTCATATAAATTTGAATAAAAAAGATGTCCATGTTTGTAAGAATCCAATATAACTATTAAAGTTTGAATAATAAGGAGGCCATGTACATAAGCATGCTATATCACAATTCAAGTATAAAATTTAGGCCATTATATTTATAAGTATTTAAGAATTCCATGTGAAGGTCCATTTCTTTTGTCATTTCAAATAACTCCATTTTATTCACACATTTTGTTAAATAATACAACACATTCATAGGTGGTTTTTTTATAAAATTTGGGTAATAATTTCATACCAAAGTCATTTAATTTAGTCTAATCATTATCTATAAGAGGAGTAGTTAAACATACCTCAAAAGGAGATTAAATAATACTAATAGATTTATAATTATATCAATTTACACTAATACACCCCAAAGGTAGTTTAGTTACCTAGATAATGCATAAAATTCATGGAAGATAAGAAACATACCCAATAAGGGTGGTTCTAGTAGATATGAATAACCTCCATGGTGTAATTAACTACTCAATGACTATTTTATCTAAGGATTCAGGTTTGAAATAATAAATTTCACATTTGAAGGGGAAATCAGGGATAGTGTGTGAAAAAATAGAATATTTTAAAAAACAATGATACTCTAAAGGAAAATTTATAGACTACCTACCTCATACTTAAGTCACCTCACTCATTAATTATTAGTATTTTATTTGAGATAGATCAAGATAAATAATAAAAACAGATAGAAACCCTAAAAATATTCAATATCATATCATATTTAAACACAATAAAATATAGTTACAAAAATCAATAAAGGGGGAAAGAGGAATTATTGACTTACTAATGGGATTCCAACATGATTACTAATATCTGATTACAATATTGGATGGAGGAGAACCATCAAATTCTAGGAGGAGGAGAGGGTACTTGAGTATCTTCCTATGTGTGGGAGAAAAAAGGGAGAAAAGGGGGTTAATTTTTGGTTAAATAAGGTAGGTGAAAAGGATGAATTCACCAATTTTAAAGGGTTAATGGTTTGTCCACATAATTTGGCCAAACCATTCTCTAATCATGTGCACGCAGAACATAAGTAAAACTAATCATGAGGGATAGGTGCATGGTTTTTCTAACCATTCATATCCCATGAAGTTTGTTTCTATAATTTTATGTATATTTCTTTCACATCCATGGTTGAAAATTTTTACAAACCATTAGAACCCTCCAGGCTATGTACTTTTGAGGTGCACAATTAGCACTAACTGTGATCTAACCATGACCCTCTCTTCAGATTTCAAAAATTGGGATTTCAAATCTCAACTCTCCCCAAACTGAATGAAATAACTGATACACCACTTAGGCTTAAAATGCATCTAAAAAACACTTTTTAAGTGTTTTAAAGCTCATATTTACATTATAAATATTGGATTATAAATTGGCATCTCCACCAAAGAGGAAAAATTAAAATTCTAATAGAAATTCCATCTAGTACAAAACATGAGATCATAAAATATAAAATAAATCGATCATCATAAATATCTATTATATATGATGATGGAAAATAAATTAATTTGGTTTGTGAGGTAGTATTTTACTCTACACATGAAAGATGGAATTATTTACCATTTGATGGAAGGGGAGATGGATGTTGGTTATCATGTTAACATAATTAAATCTCAAAATATTGGAGATTCTAATGTTATTAAATCATCATGATTGAATAATTTTTTAACATGGTGGAAGAAGAAATAAAAAAATCTCAATTAAAAATGATACCACTTATTTGGATAACTTCTTCAAGTTTTCATTAAAATCCTTCCAAATAGGATTTCCTTATAAACTCAAGGACTCTTAGACATTTTAAGGGGATTAAATAAGAGATTTTTAATGGTATTGGATGAAAAAAAATGTATTTTTAAGTGTAAAGAAGATAGGAGAGGAGGATTCTTTATATAAGTGGGAAAGAGTGACCTTATTATAAATACCCAAAACTATTCCACAATGGGAAGCCAATATCAAAGAAAATTCCTCCAAAATTGGTAAATAATATAGTTTAGTAATGATAAGGTTGATACACACTTATAACACTAAAAAAAGAAACATTTTATTCCCTTTACTTCTAAGTTTACTCACTTTTTCCATTTTTGTTTTCACTAGGAAAACTAGTTTTCTATTTAGGTAATTTTTATTTTAAGATTAAAAATAATATGGTCCTTATTAGATAATTTGCACTAATTTATTGTAAATATGATATCTAATTTATCAAATAAAAAAAATATGTTTGTGGAAAAATAATTTTAACCCATGGGCATGTAGTGTACAAATCCCTCTTTTAATCTTTACCACGGTAACCACTATTTCAATATTTAAGGGTTAAGGATGTTATCATGAATGAATAAATGAAATATAAATGGAACATGGTTTATATTTTTAAACATATACCAATAACATGGCAAAATAAAAGTTTTTTAGGAATTTTAAATCATTTAATAATAAATCATTTATTATAAAATATCATTAATTTCCATTTTAACACTACTTGTTTAATTTGAATTAAAAAACATCAAGAAAAAGATAAAATTTTAATATATACCTTTAAATATTCCCTAAAATTTTATATATGTCTATTTTTTTAACACAATAATTAATTCAAATTATATTAATTATAATATTTCTCAAATTATTTATTTCATTTTTTGTTTAATTAAATAATTACTACATTGACGTTTCATAAGAATTTAAGGTAATTATTTCATTACAAAAAATTAGAAATAAATTACCTAGATAAAGATAATAATTTATCTATAAAATGAATATTTAGAACTGAACATGGGTTATTTTTATCCCTCTCAAAAAATATTATAGTTCTTAAAAGTAATAATGTAGCATTTTTCTCTTTTTTTATATAAATTATTATAAGACCAAAATAATATTTATTTTGTTAAATGGAAAATGGATAAAGTTCCTACAATGATACAATTAATGCAGTACAAATTAATGGATCCTAAGAGAATCAGCCCTAAAAAAGTTGGTAACCTCAAGAGGAAAGGAACCAAGACTAGAAAAGAATAGGGTTAAATAATCCAGATATGCTTAGAAGTACGAAAGTGAGCCACATAATTCCCCTCATTCAAAGTATTATGGATGGAAATATGGTTGTTCATTAATAGATTATACCTTCTGATGGAGAATTATATGGACCAAGGAATAGTTCTTTTTCCTGACATTACATTGTAAATTTTTAGTGAATCAATCTCAATATCCCTGAAAGAAATGTTCCTCTGATTACATAGAAGTTGTCCTGTGAAGATAGAATGGGATTCCACTTGAAGAGAGTCTTTATTCATGAAGAAATATGAGAAAGCTCCCACAAATGAGCCTTTTCTATCTTTGATCACTCCACCACCACGTATATCTCCCATACATCTTGATCCATCTATGTTTAACTTGTTCCCCGAGAGAGGAGGCTTACATTTGATTTATTTACCCTAAGAAGTTGTGTCATCATTGAAAGAGGGATGTGAGGGATGTAGGTCCATGAGAGAAGGTATATTCATTGAACCATTTCATAACCTACATAATTCCAAAACTAAGTCTCTTATTTTTAAGAGGATTCCCATGATGGTACCCTATGAGGAATGATGATGCTTGTCATTTCTGGATGACCAGAGAACCCAACACCCGATAGTGAAGATTAAAAATCTATATTTCCTATTAGGGCTAGATCTATCCACACATAAGAACCATTGGTGATGTAAGTTCTAAGTAGAAAAAACCTATCATACCACCATATAAACTATCCAAAAGATCACCAAGCCTCCTTCTCAAAACCACTGTTCAAGAACACATGATTTTTAGACTCATAATTCGGCTCCCTATAGCAGAGGCATTTAAAAGCAAGTATGAACCCTCTTTACTGGATTCTATCATCAGTTTGAAATTAATTTTCTCAAACCTGACACATCTGGAAATATAACTTCATTGGTAGCTCCTTTCACCATAAATTATCTCCCCAAAGATCTTGATAATATTGCACAACTTGGGTGATATGAAAATATTTAATAGTGAAAATACCTACATCAGATCTAGTGAAAATGTATCAGTCCTGATCATTAGTAAATACAATAATGTCAAAGATACTTCTCTGATTTTCATCCAAGGTGGCACTGATGAATTTGTTATGTTCAATGGACTCTTTGAAGTTGATATTGGGAGTGGGGAAGTGCTGAAACCAATAGTAGTCCCTGACCAGTTATGGTGTCAATAGCTAATATCACACTTTTCAATTAACCATTGAGATTAATGCGAAAGGTTAAGGATATATGACTGGATCATCTTATGAATTTTAGAGGATTAACATCTAGACTGTCTCCCATCATTTCTATAAGTACTTTTCTTATTTTTACCCTAAAAAGTTTCCCCCTCTATTATCTCCCAAGAAAGTTTGTCATGGAGGACATTCATGGTTACATAAAAAATCTTAAGGTTAATACCCCTTACTTAATAGGTTTATCAATATTGTTCCAAGAATCCCAATGGTACTTACCTTATAAGTGATTGTCCCATAGAAAGGATATTAGTGTGTTCTCTATGAGGGAAATCACTTTATATGGAACATTTACAGTGTATAGGATATGTATAGGGATGGAGGAGAGAATAAAATTAATCAAAGTAATCCTCACTCCAAAATATAGGACCCTATTTTTCTAGTTGATAATGAGATCCATGCTTTTTTTAATGAACATGTCAACGAATTTGATGAGAAGGGTAATAGAGGATGCAGGGTAACATGAGTAGTTCATTGGGAAAGAACCTTTATTCATGCCAAGACCAATTTCAAACCCCTGTGTCTTCCTCACTGAGAATTTATTAGAAACAAATATGTTTCTTTTCTCATGGTTGACAACTTGGATACTTCAAGTTTAATAAAACTCTAAAGCATAATTAACCCCATGAATTGAGGTTTTTCTACTATTAAGAAAGAGCATGGTGTCATATGCGAGCATAATATGGGATATACCTCCATCCATTTTTTATCATGGTAAGGGATAACCTTTCCCCCAACAATGTAATGATTAAAGTTGCTACTGAGGATGTCTTGGTCAAAGATAAATAGATAGTATTAAAGGGGGTCTACCTATCTTAATCTTCTAATATATTTGAAAAACCAAAACTATTTACCGATAAAAGAAGTAGACACCCATGGGGAGCTAAAACTATGAAAGAGAATATCTATGACCCACACAGAAAACCCATGCATTTAAGGACCTTTTTGATAAGACTCAATTAAAACCTATCATAAGCTGTTCTCATATCTAGTTTGATGGACACATTGATATCAAAAGTATTTAGGTTGATGTCACTAATCACTTTGTGTTCCAAGGTAATAAACCTTTTGATTGATCTACCTTTCACGAAACCATGTTGTTCCTCAACCAGTAAGCTTGGAAGGAAGGAAAAAAGTATTTTGTTTAGGGTCACTTTTTAGTCTTTATCAAATTATTTTTACCATTAATGAACTGATTTTAGCTTTATCATGGTAACAAATATTTATTACAGTTACAATTCATAATGAAAAATCTAAAAGGGATATAATTAAATAAATTTGTACTCCTGATTCCAACAATGGAATATATTTCCTATGATTCAAAACAAAAATGTGGAAGAATTTATTTTAATATTGAATAAAAAAATGCAATGAAAAAATATTTTTCAAAAAAAATGCATTTTTCAAGAAATAGATGATCTTATATTATCACTACGAATATAAATAATCAGTATATGAATTTAAATTAATATAAATTGATATATAATATAAACATTTCATATAAATATTTCCTTATTAGGGGTTATTTTAGTTAATTAAAATCGATAAACATTATAATCTTAAAAATAGTTTTTAGAGAACTGAAATTTTAATGGAAAAACAAACTTATACCAAAATCATAAAAATTGTTAATTAAAATAAAAATTAATTATATTATTATATATAAAATATTTCATATTTTACTTTAATACAAAATATAAAATACAATGTTACCTTTAAATGTTGTTTATTTAATTGATATAAATGATAGTATTTGAAAAATTGATAAATTTCACTATTCATTGAATAATCAACCATTAAAAAAATAAAACAATTTCACCCTAAATTAATTTTGATATGATGATATTAAAAATTAATTTTATTTTATCAAATTTTTTTTTAAATAATTTCCTGAAATTAATTATAAAAAAAAGAAAAAAAATCATTTTTGAAGAAAAAATATATTTTTGAAGAATATAATGTATTTATTAAAAATTAAGTTCTTATTTACTAAATAGTTTATCAATAAATTTAAATTTAGTAGTAAATATATATATATATATATATATCATAAATGAGTTAGTCCTATTCATAACTACCAATTTGACAATTAGTCTATAACAGCCATATATAAATAATAATATTTCATGGTTCGTTTAGGATCAGTGTTGCATGTCACAAATGCTTTCTAACGTAGTCTTATTTTTAAAATCTCATAGTGTGATAGATTTTCTACATATTCATGATTTCTATTTTCATTAATTTAAACATTTTATAATTAAGTCTTAATTTTTTTGAGGCAAGAAAAAATTACTTGGAAGTATATTATGTAAGATTAAATGAAAATCACATGAGATCAACACTCATAATTCTTTCTTGGAAACTTTTAAGTTTCAAATTTGAAATATTTGAGATATGGATAATTTTTCTAGAATGAGTTGTAAGATTATTCCAAGAGATTTAATATTGATTATTATGAAATATTTTCTACTTTAATATATTTTCTAACAATTCCCATGATACATATTGTTTTTTATTTTACGATTTGTTAAGAGAACCTACATGAGTATGTTTTTCTTGTGTATTTATTGAAGAATACAAGTGAATAATTTATAGGAAGTATACATTGAACAACATTGAATTAGTTTTTTAAATCATCCCCATTTACTACTTTAGGGAATGATGAAATAAAACTACTTACAATTTTTTAATATACAATGTATATGGAAACTATTTATATAAAGTTCAAAAAAAACTAGTGTGTCAATTGAAATACTTTAGGTGTTGTGGATATTTTAACTATAATATGTAAAATATTTTGAGATCACTACTGTTAGGTTTTGGCATGGATAAAAAAATCATTGTTATTACTTTATTTCAAAAGTGAACACTACCGCCTAAATAGTCTTTCTTTACTATTTCAACTTTTTTCTATTTTTCTTAATTTTTTCAATCTTTTCAATATACTATATTTGTGTGTTATTATTTTTCATTCCAAAGTAGGCCATTAGAGTCTAGGTTATTCTACCCTTATAAAAGGTACTTTGGGTTCTTCCATATTCTGTAAAAGGAATGAGATTCTTTTATGCCTTAGTTCTGATAAAGGTAAGGTTGGATCCTTATCTACTTTAAAAAGAAGGTTCTAGGTTATGAGTCTAGGTGTGAGAAAATAAATGTTTATTTATTAACTCAATGGGTTAATAAATAAGTTGTCATAATGTTTTGAATCTTTCAAAATCTATGTTACTTTTTATAGTGGGCACCGTACTCTCAGATTAACAACGCGAAGCTTAAACATATGATGATTTTGATCTGAAAAAATATAGAAATACTTTTATTCATTTTATTTTATTCTTTATAATTAAATTTACTGAGATAAGTTTTTAAAATTTTATAAAAAATAAATATTCACCCCCTCTACCATTTTTCCATCTTACTTATGAGAATATTTTTTTTTGAAAAATATACATCAATAAATCTTTTATGGTGCAACACATTCCATCATGTTGTGATAGTCAGTGAGTTTCAAAATGCGTACCATCTTGTATTTTAATAATATATATTTTTTAGAATTTGATATTTTTCTCCTCAAGCATGAAGATAACGTTTATCTCTCATTCATCTTGAATAAAAAATCTATTTCCGATATTTAGAACACTTGAGAATAGGTCAGGCATCACTAGATTTTTTATTTCAATATTTATGTATTTGGGAGTTTCAACATTGTAGATTCATTAATTTTCTTATAATATCCTCATGCAATTAACTTCTTTTTCTTAGTATGAATATCAGTTCCTCAACAATCATTAATCTAGAATCACATGCCCTTTAAGTCTTTGTGATGTTTAATATCAATAAAAAATAATTCGATTATCCCCTAGTTTCATAAACTTTAGAATAATCCATTTACAAAATATCCTATAAAATTTTCAAAATTGTTCACCTTAATAAGTTGGATCTTACCTTATGTTTCTCGGATAATACCTTATAGAGACTATTATAAACCTTAAAAAATCAAAAAATCATCTTATAAACTTATAAGTAAACTTTACATTATATAGAGTGTTGTTCCCAGTTGGAATGTTGTTCAATTTTTTTTAATATTGTTGTGAATTTGTTAAGAAGATGATCAATTTTTGTTTCATGAGGTTGAGTGAGCTGCTTCCACTTTTTATGATTAGAGAAGATGATATATTACACAACATGAATATCTTTCTTGAAAAAATTCTATATCTAAATCCTTTATATGTGATGTTTTTGTGTCATAATATTCATAGATATATGAAAAGTTTTTCTAGATATTAGAGTTCTTTCTACAACATTTATGAAGTTTTGGGGAGCCTGAGAAGTCTTAGAGTTAGTTTGATGAATTTTTGATTTCATTTTGACGATGTTTTGATTTTAATAGTTCTTATAAATTTTATGACCTTTTCTTGACCATATGACTTCATCATTTGGACTTGTTAAACATATTATTTTTGTATAATCCTAACCTAATTGACCAATAAAACAATCACCACATGGCCTCATGTGTACCTCCCCATACACCATATTCTACATACTTAAATCTTGGTTCTATGAAGGTGGTAGTGGGTAGACTATACCTTCAACATAAGTGTGGCACCACGGTATATCAAAAAGTAAAAAATAGAAAATATCAGAATCAGTAATAAATGAAAAGAAATGGAGATGAAATATATTATAAACTTAATTAGATATATATAACAACTATATACAATAATGAATTCATGTCCATATGATGATACATAATCTAAAACACTATAAATATAAATTGAATCGTTAAATAGTGTAGTACATGAATAAGAAAATAATAAAATTCCCCAAGGGATATCTCTTTGAGAAAACTAAGCTTCATCTCATCCCCTTTCTCCTAACTCTATTGTAAATGAAAAACAATGCATGTAATAATCCATGGTCTTATGAACTTGAGATCTATTTGGGTACCCCTGTGCAATGGCAGCCCAAGCAGGGTGTGAGATAAAATCCCAATAGGCCATCAACAATGGTTTATCTAGCTAAATCCAATATGTGAATATAAGTTAAAACATTTGGAAAGAAAGAATAATAATAAATAAAGATGAAAAGATAAATACCAATCATATTTGGTTTCAATAGGATACCTGGATGACTCTACCTGCTCTGGATCACGACCAAAATGATTGTTTTATTAGTAACTATATATATATTGTAATACTATATATATAGTATATTTATATATTGAATCTAGCTATATAGACCAAGTATGTGTATATGTTAGTGGCCATATACCTAGAATAGTAACTACTGGTTGGACTAGGGCATAAATGAATCATCCTTAACCAGTTTGAATGAGCATATAAGCTCAAGAAAATGGGTACATTATATACATCTCATAATGAGTGAGAGATTTCATTCTCAACACTTGATATGGAGGGTGTGTTATAATACAAAAACACAAAACAAGGGATGTGGTGTGTCATGACCACCTTCTAAATAATTTCAATGGTTTGATACATCATGCTCAACACCCGATGTAAGGGAGTGTGAATCTTCATGCCTAAAAGAACCCTTACCATCACTCCACAACTGATATAAAAAGGAATGATAATAATAATGGTAGTAAGGATTTACCTCTTAAGAAAATCCATAAACCCAATATAACCAAGGTAATCACATTTATTAAAATTCACATTAGTCATTATTATTTAAATATTGCAATAGGCATGGTCGTACAACCCAATTCAATTCTATTTAATTTATAACATTCAATTCAACAAAAAACTCATTTTTCAATGAATGGAAATTTATAATCAAGGCTTTCCAACCCACTTATATGGTGGTTGGTATTTGAAATAATTAATCAAAAGGAAAGCCATGACCCCTTATTCAAACCAATTAATAATATATTTTGAGGCCATGCACTATGCATTCCACATATCTAGCAATAACATAAAGGCATAAAAGACAATAATCCCATAGATCTAAGAAAATATAAAAAACTAATCACCATTTTTTTTATTTATGAGACATTTCACCTCAACCATGGTGTTTTATTATGAAACAAGACATTTTAAAAAAAATCATTTAAATAAACCCATCCCCAAATTCAAGAGGTATAACCCAATTCACTAAAAAGGTGTATTTTAGGAAGATAACAGACATGAAAAATAATTTTCATGGATCAATGTAGCACTTAAAAGGATCCTTTATCAAATAGGAAACTATCTTCATGGGAAATTTCTAATGTAAGTCAAGAAAAGAACTTTTTAGATTCTTTGGTTCAATTGGGCATTTACCTATAGGGGAAAATCCATTCACAACCTAAGATGGATGCTTATAAGACATCATAGGAATTTAATCAATTAAATAAATTAATTAATTTCATGCTAGAAAACCCAAATAGGTGGATATAATTGAGGTCAATATCCATTAATTACTTAGAAAATAACAATAGGAGTAATACATCATGCGTATAAAAAATAGAAATGAGGAACTCATTTTTAGGATGACGCGTGAAAAAGACCAATACACGACACAACAGAAATATTTATAAATCAATGGAAACTTGGGGAAGGAGTTATAGACCACCTAATTATTTCTTAGGATGCTCCACTCATCAAATATTGAGGCTTTTGATGCACTGCTATGCATAAGGCATTTCCACCTGGTTTAATGTCTATAAATTGGTTTTGTGGATGGTTTATATGTGATTTTCACATTGATAATGTGTCTTGATAGGTTCTTCAGTCATTAAAGGATAAAGCAAGGAATCTTTGAAGTTTGGAGATTCAGAAGGGAATTGGAGGTGTAAGGACCCTTTTCCCCCTGATGATGCTGGACAGGAGCTATTCAGATCAACCACTTGACGTGAAGGATAGAAAACAAATGGATTTCAAAGGCCAAAATGACCCGCATGATTTCCACACGGTTTATACAAACTGTGTGAAAATCGCGTGGGAGGAGATTCCCCTTACAGAAGGGTCCGCACGGTTATCACACAGTTTACCAAACTGTGCAGGCCCTGCAGAGAAAAACCATGCAGTTCAACAAATTATGGACAGTAGTTATGGCACGGTTGGGGCACGATTTACAAAACCGTGCACCCAAATGGTGCGGCTGAGGAATTCACAATAGTAGCTATTGCACGGTCGGCACACAGTTTACCAAACCGTGTGCCAAAACCATGCACACCACTGCAGCTCCTTCTTTTTTCTTTTCAACTTTCAAACAACACATTAACATGCGATTTTCATTGAGGCTTGCCTTTAGAAAACTAGAAAAAGGATATTTTTGACCTATAAGACTCTGGAGAGTAAATGGGAAAAAAGGGGGATCTCACAAAAAATGAAAGAAGAAACACAGGAGGGTGTGGATAAAGAGGGGGAGTTTGGTTCTGCAGAAACCTGGGGGGAGTTCTTGTATGTTTTGGGCTTCTGACTTTTTTTCAGATGGATTGTAATGAACTCCATGATGCATTGTAGTAAGGTTCTGAATCTTTCATTCATGAGTAGATGAACCCTTCCCTTGTGTTGGGGTTGGGAGAAATGTGGGTTCGTTAGAACCACTTTCTATATTATTGTATTTGTTCATACTCTCTCATCCAATTCTCCCATTATTTATATATTCTATTTCATTGGAAACATCCATGTCAGACCAAGAATGGATTTTCCAGGGATCTTTGGGAGAATTACGACGAGAATATCCAAGACCATTGGATATCTTTGTCATTTCTAGAGGGTAGTTCTTAACTTAAAAGTCAGTATAAATCAATTGCCGGACCAAGGAATTGATTTCTACCAACTTGATCGGGACTTTCCAGACCAAGGGAGTTCTGACACATATGAAAACCAGAAATGTGGGTTATTATGAACAATACAACACAATAAGGAAAATAGTTTTAGTGTCCCACATGAATGTCCATACCTAGCACATTCTCATTATTATTCATCAAAAATTTGGTTTTAAGAAATCTTTAGTTTTAAGTAATCTGTAGTGAATTAGGTAAGATCTAGTAAAAAGTAATATTTGAATATCTGAATCATGAACCAACCAAAATGTATTTAAATTCAACATCTTCACCAAGTGACTTCAATTCAAGAAACATAAAACGCCAACATCATTTCCTTGTGGACTAACCCTGTAGTTGCCTACTATACTAGTCCAAGTTAGGGAATTTAATTTGGCTGAAAAACAAGATCTACACAAACGACCGGTTAAATTTTGGCATTGTTGCTGAGGAACATGGAGGGTTGTTTTTGTTAATTGAATTGGAATTATTTCATTAAAATAAAAATTAAAATTTCCCTAAAAATTCTTTTCTTAATCTCATTTCTGTTTTTCAACTTTTGTTTTTTCCCTCTTATGCTAGGTGTTTTGTCTGTATATGTGCAGGCCTATAGTACATGAGTAGCCAAGTCACTCATTCCCAGACTGCTGAGTCATCAGAGTTACACCCGATAGACCCTGAAATCGAAAGAACATTGTCAAGGAGACATCGTGCACTCATGGGTGATCACAACGCAGATGACCCCAGGAAACATCAGGAGGAAGAACATGGGGTTTTCCAAGTCGTTGGGAATCCATTTTTCATTAAAGAGAATACACCCAGTGGTGGAGATGAAGAGAAACATATAAACCCACCTTGAGTTTATATGGAGTATCTGCCGAGGAACCAACAGAGGCCACCAGCTCAATTTGTGCCAGGATTTAGGCATCCACCGTAGAGAAAATACATTCAATGGGACCAAACTCCCTTTTTGCCTCCGAACCAGCAAGCCTATTATCAGCAAGGAAAACAAAAATATGTTCCTCAAGCACCTCAGGAACCGATGCTGTAGTGCCAGAATCTTATGGAATATGGGTTAGCCTCCATTCAGGGAGCAGATACAGGAATAGTCAGGCCACTAGTGCTGGACCAACATTTTGAAATCAAGCTGGACATCATGTAGTTGATTTAGAATACTGTTTAATTCAGGGGTTTTTTGAGTGAAGACCTCAATGCTCACCTCTCCAACTTTTTGGAGATCTGTGATACTTTTCGATACCATGACGTTTCAGAGGATGCCATCTGCCTAAGGCTGTTTCCCTTCTCCTTAAGGGACAAGGCGAAGGATTGGATTAAAGGATTTCCTCGGCGATCCATTCTGACTTGGGCAGTGTTGGCTCATGACTTTTTTTTCAAATATTTCCCTCCATTAAAGACAATCATGTTAAGAAATGAAATTCATAACTTCCAGCAGCATGACTCAGAATCTTTGTATGAGTCATGGGAACGATTTAAGGAGATGCTTCGTAAGTGCCCACACCACGAAATTCCATTATGGATGCAAGTCTAGACTTTTTATAGTGGTCTCACCACAATCACAAAGTCTGTGGTTGATGTAGCAGCTGGGGGGATAGTTATGAGAAAGTCTCCTGAAGAGTTGTTTGAATTGTTAGAAGATATGTCCGCTAACAGCTTTCAGTGGAATTCAGAAAGATGTACTCAAAAAAGGGTCATGCACAATATAGATGCCACCACCATGCTTGCAGCTCAAATCGATGCCATATCCAAGAATATTGATGCTTTGAATCTAAAGCATCCATCTCAAGTTCAAGTTATCAGTTCACCAGCATGTGGTGATTGTGGAGACAACCATACAATGGGCGAGTGCCCAGGTGCCAATGCAGTAGCCTCTACCAGTGAGCTCAATTATGTTTCTCAGAACAAATTACCAAATAGATACCTTTAATATCAGAAACAGTGGTGGTAGGAACATAAAAATCAAGGCTGGGGGCAGAAAAAGAAAAATCCTCAGCCCCGACCACAAAAAAACACCTAGTTACGGGCAACAACAGTTTCAAAATCAGTACCTGAGGGAGTAGCAGAGTAACCAATTCCAGTAGGGCACATATCAGCAAAAAGGGTATCAAAACCCTCATCCTGCCCAACCATTGAGATAACCACCTCCCCCACAAGTCACCCAAAAAACTCAGTTGGAACCTCCCTCAAGGCTAGAGGAGATGATGTCCAAATTCATAACAACTGCTGAGACACAATTTCAAAATCAAGAGGCATCAATCTGAGGCCTCGAGTAACAGTTTCAAAATCAGTACCTGAGGGAGTAGCAGAGTAACGAATTCCATTAGGGCACATATCAGCAAAAAGGGTATCAAAACCCTCATCCTGCCCAACCATTGAGACAACCACCTCCCCCACAAGTCACCCAAAAAACTCAGTAGGAACCTCCCTCAAGGCTAGAGGAGATGATCTCCAAATTCATAACAACTGCTGAGACACAATTTCAAAATCAAGAGGCGTCAATCTGAGGCCTTGAGAACCAGATTGGGCAGATTTACAATTAGTTGTCACATAGACAACCCGATACACTACCGGGAAACACCAAGAAAAATCCACGGGAGGAGGAAAATGCTATTACTCTACACAGCGGGAAGGAGGTGACGTGTGACAACCGGGTCCTTGTGACAACACAGACACCCCGACTTAACATGGCCGTTGGGTCCTGGCCCACCAGGTACCCCCAGTTTCCCCGCAGACACGTGGGGCCCACCCCAGGGTCTACCCACGTGCCCGAATGGGTCATCTGACTAATGACAGTCCCCACAGGCCAACACATGTCCTCTCTAGTGTGTTTTGTCCTCACTCACACACACCCTGAGAAACTTCCTAGGAGGTCACCCATCCCGATTACTACTCCAGGCCAAGAACGCTTAACTGTGGAGTTCTAATCAGAGAGGCTCCCGAAAAGGAAGGTGCACCTTGTTGACATGAGTCATAACATTTAGTCATTTAACCCTTTATCATTTGGGGATGTTACAATCACCCCCCCTTTAGAGCACAACACCCTCGTTGTGGTCCCTACATCTCAACCCAGGCAATGCACCGCGCACTTAAGGTTGGGTTCCTCCTCTGATACCAAATGTGACAACCGGGTCCTTGTGACAACACAGACACCCCGCCTTAACATGGCCGTCAGGTCCTGGCCCACCAGGTACCCCCAGTTGCCCCGCAAACACGTGGGGCCCACCCCAGGGTCCACCCACGTGCCCGAACAGGTCATCTGACTAATGACAGTCCTCATAGGCCAACACATGTCCTCTCTAGTGTGTTTTGTCCTCACTCACACACACCCTAAGAAACTTCCCAGGAGGTCACCTATCCTAATTACTACTCCAGGCCAAGCACGCTTAACTGTGGAGTTCTAATCAGAGAGGCTCCCGAAAAGGAAGGTGCACCTTGTTGACATGAGTCATATCATTTAGTCATTTAACCCTTTATCATTTGGGGATGTTACATGACGCCAAAGGTTACTATGAATCAGGTTGTCCCACCACCAAAGTAGACCACATCCTCAAGTGAAGAAGTTGCAACTGAGGAATATTCCTCAATACATGAGAAGGATGAATAACCAGAAGTCCCACAGGATAAGGGTGAAGATGTGATCAAAGCATATGAACCACCCTTGCTATTTCCAGCAAGTATAAAACAAAGGAAGTTGGACCAGCAATTCAATAAATTTGTGGAGATCTTTTGGAAACTTCATATCAATATCCCCTTTGTCGAGGTGTTAAGTCAAATGCCCACCTACGTGAAGTTCATAAAAGAAATTATGTCCAAAAAAATGAAAATGGATGATTTGGTAACCATTCCCCTGACCAAGTAATGTTCGGCAGTTTTCCAACATACTATCCCTCCAAAGCCCCATGAACCAGGAAGATTTACTATCCCTTGTACTATCGGGGCTTGTGAGTTTGGTAAAACTCTTTCAGATTTGGGAGAAAGTGTTAATCTAATGTTGTTTGGGGTGTTCAAAAAGTTAGGGTTGAACGATCTTAAGCCAACCTGAGTGGCACTCCAACTCGCCGATCGTTCTATTAAATACCCCAGGGGGTTGTTGGAAGATTTGTTAGTCAAAGTGGGGAAGTTTATTTTACCAGTATATTTTATCATCCTTGATATGGAAGAAGGCCAAGAGGCATCACTAATTCTTGGAAGACCCTTTCTCGCTACCAGAAATGTTTTAATTGATGTTCACCAAGGCGAGCTTATTTTCTGTTCTGGTGATGAAAAGGTTTCTTACAATGTCCTAAAGGAGGTAAAACTGGTTTCATTAATGGAGCATGAAGATTTTTGTGCTTTGACAACAATGGATGAGCACTTCGGCCTAGAAGATGGTGATATGAAATCTTATCCTTTCAGTAAAGAATGTGTTATGGAAGATGAAAACCTTGAAGAAGATCAGGAGGAAGTATGCTTTATTGAAGGCCAAGGCAGCCACTATTGGAAAAGGGCAATTGTCCCATATTTTCTAGAGAGAGCAGAGGTTTATCCTATTGTACTGTCCATTCTCAAGGCTCCCCATATCGAGTTAAAACCTCTCCCTTCCTCACTTAAGTATGGTTACTTGGGAGAGGAACATACATTGCCGGTGATCCTCAACGCATCACTCTCACAAGATCAAGAGAAGGATATTCTCCAAGTCCTCCGAAGGTGAAAACAGGCCATCGACTGGACAGTTGCGGATCTCAAGGGTATATGCCCCACTATCTGCACTCACAAAGTACTTATGGAAGAAGGGGCAAAAGCATCTCCCCAACCACAATGGAGACTGAACCCCCCTATGAAAGAAGTGGTCAAAAAGGAAGTGATCAAATTTCTTGATGCTGGTATTATTTACCCCATCCCCGATAGCCTATGGTTGAGTCCCCTCTAGGTGGTGCCTAAGAAAGGCGGTATCATGGTAGTCACAAATGAAAAGAACGAGCTAATCCCTACCCAAATAGTCACAGGATGGCGGGTATGTGTCGAATATCAGAAGTTAAATGATGCCACAAGGAAAGATCATTTTCCCCTCCCATTTATGGATCAGATTCTTGAAAGATTGGCAGGGCATGAATTATATTGTTTCTTGGATGGTTATTTGGGCTATCACTAAATTTCCATCACCCTGGAAGATTAGGAAAAGAGCACCTTCACTTATCTGTATGGAACATTCTCCTACTGCCGCATGTCATTTGGAATGTGAAACACTCCATCCACCTTTCAGAGTTGCATGATATCAATCTTCCATGATATGGAAGAACATATTCTAGAGGTCTTCATGGATGACTTCTCAGTATATGGGAAGTCATTTACCACTTGTATGACGAATCTGGAGCTGGTTCTTAAGCAGTGTGAGCACACAAATTTGGTTTTGAATTGGGAGAAGTGCCATTTTATGGTACAACATGGAATTGTGCTAGGCCATTATATCTCATTGTAAGGAATTAAATTGGATCCGACAAAAATTGAATTGATCTCGCAATTTCCGATTCCCACATCAGCCCGAGAAATTCAGAGCTTTTTGGGGCACGCGGGTTTCTACTGAATATTTTTCCAGGATTTTTCCAAGATTTCTCATCCTTTGACCAATCTACTATCTAAAGATGAAATATTTGAATTTGATGATAAATTCATTGAGTCCTTCCAAATTTTGAAGGAGAAATTGGTCGCCGCACCCATCATGATAGCTCCGAATTGGGAGGAGAAGTTTGAACTAATGTGCGATGCGAGCGATTATGATATGGGGGAAGTTCTTGGCCAGCGGCTGGATCGTATTTTCAGACCGATCTACTATGTCAATCGCACATTAAATGAACCACAATTGAATTATACCACCACGGAGAAGGAAATTCTAGCTGTGGTTTTTGCATTTGACAGATTCTGCTCCTATTTGGTGATTTTAAAAGTAGTAGTTTACACGGACCATGCTGAGTTGAAGTATTTGTTGAATAAGAAGGACGGTAAACCACGACTCATCCATTGGGTGTTTCTCCTGCAAGAGTTTGACTTGGAAATTAAAGACAATAAGGGAAGTGAAAATGTGGTGGCTGATCCCCTCTCCCGGATGGAGCTACCACACTTAGAAAGAGAAGAAGACCGGGATATCAAGGAAGCTTTTCCTGATGAGCAGTTATTTTCCATTGGAGCCCCACATCAGTCATGGTTTTACGATCTTTCCAACTACTTAACAAAAATGATTCATCCACCCAGACTTCTCATTTCAATAGATGAAGTGGTTTTTATCAGAGGTGAAGTGATATTTCTGGGAAGACCCCCCACTTTTCCACTCATGTAGTGATGGGATCATCCACTGTTGCATCCCAGAAGATGAAATTCAAAGTGTTTTAGAGTTATGTCACTCTTCTCTAACGAGAGGGTATCATGAACCGGATCACAAAGTTTCCAAGATCTTACAATCCGATTTCTTCTGGATGACCATGCATAAGGACACATGTCATTTTATTTCATGTTGTGATCGATGCCAATGGACAGGAAATGTCAGCCGTCGTGCAGAGATGCCGCAACACCTGATACCCGAAGTGGAAATTTTTTATGTATAGGGAATCGACTTCATGGGTCTATTTCCCCCATCCTTTGGGCACATGTACATCCTGGAATGTGTTGATTATGTCTCTAAGTGGGTGGAAGCGGTGTCAAAAACTCAAAATACAGCTCATGTGGTTGTCTCTTTTCTTAAGAAGAATATATTCATTCAGTTTGGGACACCGTGGGGGTTGATTTGTAACCACGACACTCATTTCGACAACACACTTATGAGAAATGTGTTTCAAAAGTATGGAGTCAAGTACAATCAAGGGACACCCTACCACCTGAAATCTAGTGTTTAGGTGGAAGTTTCCAATCATGAGCTAAAACAAATACTTGAGAAAACAGTAAGCGCATCCAAAAAGGATTGGTCAAAGAAAGTGGATGATGCGTTATGGGCTTACCGGACAGCTTTCAAGACACCCCTCGACATTTCACCTTTCTGATTAGTATATGGAAAACCCTTCCTCTTATTGGTGGAGATGGAACATAAAGCCTACTGGGCCATCAATTCCCTCAACTATGATCTCAAGGTAGCATAGGAAAATAGGAAATTTCAATTGACAGAGCTTGACGAGATTAGGCAGGAGGCCTATGAGAGTGAAACATTATATAAGGAGAAGACAAAGGCGGTCCATGAACGCATGATCTCCCAGAAGTATTTCTATCCAGGTGACAAAGTTTTACTCTTTAACTCTCACCTTAAGTTTTTCCCAGGAAAGTTGAAGTCCTGGTGGACGGGACCCTTCACGGTGATAACTGTTTTCCGCCATGGAGCGGTGGAAGTGGCTGGCGTAGATGGGAAAATGTTTAAAGTTAATGGGCAGCACCTAAAACCGTACTTCAGCATGGATGACATGGTGGGAACATTTTACACCATGCAATTGGGATAGATCAAGGCCCAGGTAAGTTGAGCTCGAGACTTAAAACATAGCACTGACTGAGAGGTTACCCGACATTTTAAAAACATTTCTATTTAAAAACTTTGTTTGTTTGAGTATGCTTAGGACTGTATACTAGTGTGTTTTGATTTTCTTAAGGGTTATAGTATATTATTCTCACTCCAAGTCAGGGTGTTGTAAGGAATTTCATGATTGCAATTCTTACACATTCAATAGAAAATCTCAAAATTTCTTTTATCATCAAAAAGGGGAACACAGATTTTTACTGAAAAGTGTGTGTTTTCATTTCTGAAGGGGGACATTTTTCATAACTTCTTAACAATGAACCAACCTCACGGTTGGCGCATGGTTTACCAAATCATGCGCAAACCGTGCCACATTGACTCTCACAGATAGTAGCTTCTGCACGGTTAGCACACGGTTTTCCAAACCGTGCGGCCACTTAAAACCTGATTTTTTTAAAAATCTAGATTTCTCCCCCCTCTCTCCCATCTATGCGGCTCCCTCCTTTCCCTAATCCAGACCGTGTGGACTGGCCCTACTCTTCCTCCTCTCTTCCAGCCAAGTTCCTTACAAGGAACACCCTCCAAGGTTCTTCTTCTTCCTTATTTCTTATTCCTTCCTCCATTTCTCTTGTTTTTCTTCCTTTTATCTCTCTCTTTCCCTAGGGTTCGGCCAATAAACACTCCATCATCCATTTTTATTTTATTTTCTTCTTCTTTGTTCTTTCCCATTCCCTCTTCTTCTCTCTTGTTTTTCTAATGATTTGTCATCACACACACATGACGAACTGATTTTCACTGAATTTGTGTTTTCAAAACCTAAATTTCCAAAATGCGATTTTCCTTAGAATTTATATGCATTTAATTTTAGAATTTCATATTTATCTCTCTACATGTTGTGATTGTGTGCATATGGTATTTTTGTTATTTATTGCAGGTGCCCCACAACCCAAACCTCAACCCTACCCTACAATGTCCACATCCAAAAGAGCCCGGGCCTTCGGCTAACGATCTGGCCATGGACCTCAGCTTAAGTTTCCCAAAAAGGAGGAAGCTATGAGATTTCATACCCTGTCAAACCGTGAGGTCAATCCCCACCATGATTTTAGTCTAGACCATCTTGAAGACCTGGGAATTAACGAGGAGCTTCAAATGTATATTTCTCGGGGTAATATCACTAGCGCTTTGGGCGTGCACTAACCCATTTAAAAGGAAATGGTTTTGGAATTTTTCACCACCTTTAATTTATGAGAGTACTTCACTGAAAATACTAAGGTTTTTACCATTGAGACTACCAAAGACATCACCTTCTGTCTAATTAACCAGCGACACAGCTTCAAATTCAGTGATTTTGCAGTCCTCATAGGCATATATGACCAAGAATACGTCCAAAGTGACGAGTAATTACTAGCCCCATTGGAATGGGATCCCACACCAGCTAGGGTCTTCTAGTCCACTATTTCCGCATGAGACCCTTATGTGACACAGACTTCCAAGGCCTCCAAATTTAGAAACCCTATCCACCGAGTCCTCCATCAGATCGTTACTACTTATTATATAGCCCGATCGGGTAGCTAGGGCACGGTAAGCACACATGATCTATTTCTTGTGGAATCAATGGTGATGGGAAAATATATCAACCTTGCCTATGTATTTGCTCAATACTTGTAACAGATGTTCGCCAAGCTGAAGGGCAACGTTTTTGGTGGCCCCTACATTACACTTTTGGCGGACAAGCTGCGTCTTTGGTATGATGTGGCAGAGTTCGTGGAACTACCACCCGCGCCTTATTTTGATATTACCCTGCTCCACTAGATGAGGATGATGGACCCCGACAGTGTGCAACTCCGCCTACGTACAGGTCCCTAGGCTGCCCCAGATGCACCACTCCCCATCCCAGGAGCCTTATCATTCTCCTACAGCCGCCTCTCACCCGTCCGTGCCGCCCCCATCTTACCCGACCTATCCTTTCTACCCATTCCTTTAGGGAACCCCATATGTTGACCCATACCTCTTCTGGAAGTTGCAGAAAGATCAATATTCCATGTCCCACTGGCAGCTGGAGCAGATGGGGATGAAGGTAGAGGGCCTTAATCTTGTAGATCTTCAGCCGCCTGCCTTATTTGAGGCTATTCCCCCACCAACCCCCATCATACTACATGTCGGGAGATGGTTCTTTGACGGGCGGGCCATCTACTACCTCAGATCCCACTGACCCTGTGGAACTTCCCCCGCCTACCGCTGATCCGACTTGGGATGCCGCTGCACATGATTTCTTTTACTCTCCCCCTTATCCCTGACCAGCTATTGTTAAATGTAGTTTTACTTTGTTCCTTTGATGTGACTTTGACCTGTCTTGTACTTTCTCTTTTGGTGTGATGTTTTTACCTATTTTGGTGTGATTATTTGCTGAGCTTTATTTTCTTACTGTTGGTACTACTTTTTCATGCTTCACTTGTATGGTATTTTTTGCCAGCATATGTTTCATCTGTTCCACGCCAGCCATTTTTCCGTTCATTGGGCTCTCGCACACCATCTGATTGTCCCACATACCAGATTATGGGGAGTTTTCCACTTTTCAACTTTTCCCATTTTTCTTTGACCCTCCCTTGTCATGCTCCATTGCCCACCCTTCTCTCCATTATTACCTTCAGGGGGGACCGTGCTCGGTTTTAAGTGTGGGGGAGGTCACTCTTAATTGGAACCCCATTTTGATTTATTAATTTCCCAATTACATAGGGTATCATATTTCTTTAGGTGTTTCTAAAGGGCTGTTATAGATTTCATGGGTTTATACCACTTAGCTAAAACTGAATTTTGGCAATTATCTCTGAAAATGGCTCATATGTCCGGATTGTTGAACCTAGTTTGTGATGTGAATAAACTCAGTAATACTTCAAAAGGAGAATTTAGCCAATCATTTAGAAAAACAATCTTTTTAAAAATTATTTTTGTAATGGAGTAATTCGAATTGAGAAACCCCCTAAAATGGAAGTCAAATTGTGCATAAAGAGAGGTGAGGTTTTGGGAATTGTTGTTACCGCACTAGTGGTTATTGCGTGGTCTTAATTTCATAAAATCTTGACTTGATCAAACAATTTAATCATGTATTTACATGAGCATATTGGAAAACATTTGACACTAGTATCTCACACCACTACAAAGAAAAATATACATTTTAAGATATGCAAAGGCATTCCCAATAATTTTGATGACCTTTCATCATGTTCCAAGCAATGCAAGTCAACGAGGGTGTGTGACCTATAAAAGTGATAGCCCACCAATTGGAGATGACGAAACCTGGGCTAAGCCAATCTGAGTGTATAATGAGATGAAAATGGAGGTAGGAACTCTCTTTGAATGATGAATGGAAAATTCATTTTTAAGAAAAAATTGATTTATGAATGAACATTTAACTGTTTTGGATTAAGTCTACTTTGTTGGATAACTTCATAGACTTGGGAAGCATGAAGCAGGAATGCTGTAATTTTTAACGGTAATTATTTAAAAATTCATATTCACCTAAATGGTATAATCCGTGATATTTATACCTATCTCTTTAGTGACACCGTGGTCATGACTGTCTATGCTTTTGTTTGGGGACAAACAACTGATCAAGTGTGGGGGAGTTTGATGCATTGCTGTGCATAAGGCATTTCTACCTGGTTTAACATCTATAAATTGGTTTTGTGGATGGTTTCTACATTATTTTTACATTGATAATGTATCATGATAGGTTCTTCATTCATTAAAGGATAAATCATGGACTCTTTTATGTTTGGAGATTCAGAAGGGAATTGGAGGCGTAAGGACCCTTCCCCCCTAATGATGCTGGACGTGAGCTATTCAGATAAACCACTTGACGTGAAGGACATAAAAAGGGATTCCAAAGGCCAAAATGACCCGCATGATTTCCACACGGTTTATAAAAACCTTGTGCAAACCGTGTGGGAGGAGCTTCCCCTCACAGAAGGGTCCGCACGGTTTTCACACGGTTTACCAAACCGTGTAGGCCCTGCAGAGAAAAACCGTGCGGTTCAAAAAATTATGGACAATAGCTATGGCACAGTTGGCACATGGTTTACCAAACCGTGCACCCAAATAGTGCAGATGAGAAATTCAAGATAGTATCTATTGCACGTTTGGCACATGGTTTACCAAACCATGTTCCAAAACCGTTCACACCACAACAATTCCTTCTTTTTGCTTTTCTACTTTCCAACAACTCCTTAACCTATGATTTTCTTTGAGACATGCCTTTAGACAACTGTAAATGGATCTTTTTGACCTAGAATACTCTGGAGAGTAAAGGGGACAAAAGGGGGATCTCAAAAAAAAAAAAAAGAAAAAACACAGGAGGGTGTGGAAAAAGAGGGGGAGGTTGGTTCTGCAGAAACCTGGGGGTAGTTCTTGTATGTATTGGGCTTCTGACTTTTTTTTAGTTAGATTGTAATGAACTATTTGATGCATTTTAGTAAGGTTCTGAATATTTCATTCATGAGTATCTAAACCCTTCCCTTGTGTTGGGGTTGGGAGAAATGTGGGTTCATTAGAACCATTTTCTTGATTATTGTATTTGTTCATACTCTCTCATATAATTCTCCCATTATTTCTATATTTTATTTCACTGGAAACATCCATGTCGGACCAAGAATGGATTTTCCAGGGATCTTTGAGAGAATAACGACGATAATATCCTCGACTATTGGATATCCCTGTCATTTCTAGAGGGTAGTTCTTAACTTAAACGTTAGTAGAAATGAATTGCCGGACCAAGGAATTGATTTCTACCGACTTGATCAGGACTTGCCAGACCAAGGGAGTTTAGACACATATGAAAGCCAGAAATGTGGGTTATTATGAACAATACAACACAATAAGGAAAATAGTGTTAGTTTCCCACATAAATTTCCATCCCCAGTACATTCTCATTATTATTCATCAAAAATTTCATTTTAAGAAATCTTCAGTTTTAGGTAATCGGTAGTGAATTAGGCAAGATCAAGTAACAAGTCATATTTTAATATCCGAATCATGAACCAACCAAAACGTATTTAAATTTAGCATCTTCACCAAGTGACTTAAATTCAAGAAACATAAAATGCCAACATCGTTTCCCTATGGACCAATCCCGTACTTTCCTACTATACTAGTCCAAGTTAGGGAATTTAATTTGGCTGAAAAAAAGATCAACACAAATGACCAGTCATCTTTATTAGGTATGATTTGGAAGAAATTGAAGGAATGAACATCCACTATAAAAATAGGGTTAATTAGATCACACCAAAATAGTGCAATACACTAGAAGATAAAATTTGAAAGGAAGTAAGTGGAGTCAAGATATTACCTCTATCTATCCAATTATTTTAATGGTGTTAGAATCAGAGTTCTAATGAAGGCGCAACTAAGAATCCTAGAAGGATGATCTTAAGAGATCCATGAGAGAAAATAGAAGCATCACACGGATGGAGAAGAAGGAATAAAGAGGAAAAGGGGGTTTAAATATTATTAAGATAGAAAATTGACAATTGAAACTTAAAAAATGGGTTGTATGGTTTGGCTGCATGTTTTGGAAAACCATGCACATACCGTGCTAAGCCTACTACTTAAAACCATACCCCACACTGTTGTCCAACATAGTTTGACCAACTATTCACCAAACGTGTGCTAAAATGTGTATACACATTGCCTAAGTAGATATAAACCTATGAGACAGGTGCATAATTTGTGAAAATAGTGTATAGACCTTACAGGTTACTTCTGCTCACAAGAATAAGGCACTCAACTTACACTAGTTCTCTACATAGTTTCAGACAAACTGTGCACCCTTACTAGTCCAACCAAACTTGAGATTTCGGGGACTGGTTCTCCTAAAGCTCAAAATAACCACTCGAGACACCTCTCAGGCCCTCAACCGAGTCTAAAAAACACTTTAGATCATTACAATTATTATAATAATGATCCAAAGACCGATTCAAAGATCACCCCATCCATGAAACACCAAAATTCAAATTCACTTGGAATTCTACATTGGCTCAAAACACTGGTCATTATAACCTCCCCACCTTAGAACATATCATCTAAATAATTATTGGGGAAACAAGAAAACATTAAATGACCAAAAAAGGTCATGAAGTCTCATTAAAATGGAAATGTTTCATTCCCAAACTCCCAACACACCTCCAAGAATTTATTAAGCATATGACACTTAGCAGTAAAAATCTGATTCAATGCTACTTATATGACTGAAACACTAAAATTGTGCTTACCAAATCCATTTAGCTAGAGACACGATCACACCATAATAATTTTAAACATATGGCCAATGGTGATTCCAACCATAGTTGTTGAAATTAAAAAAAGTCCAACTCTGATCCACGGTACCTCCACTTTTGGCATATCAAACAAAGAACACCCTAAGCATTCTCGCAATGGTCCTAGCATGATTTTGAATCGATCAAATGGTCAATTTTATATCAAAATCATTTTTCTAGGTCAAGCCATATTTTCATGAAAATACATGACCAACACATACTGAACTCATATCCACTTGAAGACATTCCAAAAATATTTCTTCACCAACCATATTTCTTAAGAAAAAAATAAAACAAATCAATCCAAATTTTGCTAATTGTTCTCAGAACACTCGACTTAGATGGCAGGGTTAATAATAAACTAAACTGTAAAAACTGATTCCAAGGAATGTTGCATTTACCAAAAGCACATTCACCAAATTCCATACCTGAATCCTAGTGACATACCCAGATTAGACCATAACATGGTGATTTTAACTATCGTGACTCAACATGAATAAGTGTGTAACCCAGATCCATCCCACTAGAATCATCACCCTTAAAAATCACCTCCGAGACTTACAAAAAGTCTAATATTACCTCAGATTCAATAAACTAAAGTCTAAGTAACTAACCCAAGGTAGTATATGATCCATTATTACAAGAGAGACATAGTTACAAGTCCAGTATGTCCACATCTGATCATTGAATGATCCTAGAGTGACATCCTCCTAG